>OW121773.1:14883422-16083422 GCA_933228765.1 Miltochrista miniata | reverse complement strand
CTATTCCAATCCAGTCTCACTAATCCTTCAAGATTTTCCACCCAAGGCAATCTACTTCTGATAGAGCCGCGAGGGAGGATAGGCGTAATAAGTTAGATTTAAATAGAAACTTAGATAGCTTAAACGAAGAAACAGCAATGAGTTTCTCAAGCCAACAAGTAGAAATTCCTCCACGAAGAGACCCCATTGACGCTATTTTCAAAGCTCTTCGTTTAGTCCCGGAATTCGATGGGAACCCTAACATTCTCACGAGATTTATCAGCTTGTGCGACGAATTAGTTAAGAGATTTTTAAACCCTACAGAAGGACACGAGCTAGAGAATCAATCCCTACTTAATGGCATTCTCAATAAAGTAACTGGAAATGCCGCCAGGCTTATTAATTCTAACGGTATACCGACGGACTGGAATGGAATTCGTACAGCCCTGATAAATAATTTCGCAGATCAACGTGACGAAACAGCTTTATATAACGATTTTTCCTTACTGACCCAGGGTCATAGCACCCCACAAGAATTTTACGAACGGTGTCAAAATTTATTTAGCATTATAATGACTTATGTTACGTTGCACGATGATCTGTCGAGTACTGTAGAAGCTAAGCGTCAACTTTACAAAAAACTAACTCTTCAATCGTACTTACGCGGTCTGAGAGATCCACTAGGCGCGCGTATTAGGTGCATGCGTCCCATATCTATAGAGCAGGCACTAGAGTATGTACAGGAAGAAACGAACACATTATATCTACAGCAGCGCAACGACAATTTTCTAGATAAGAAACATCTTACAAATTTTATGGGTGCAAATCAAAAGCAACACAACATTCCACATCTCCCACAGCCTAACGCTAGGACCATGAACTTCGGTATGCCTAAACCGGGACCTTCGCAACAATTAGTCTTACAGGGCCAACAGCCCTGGAGACCAAGTAACCAGGCACCGCAACCATTTAGAGGACCAACAAGGACCCAGCAGATGTTTAGGGCTCCTCTACCTAACTATAACGAAAGAAGCAACGTGTTCAGATTGCCCCCGCGCAATCCACCTATGGGGATGGGTTCCCAAGGGCCAAAACCCATGAGTGGTGTCAGCCACTACGTTAACAAACCAATGCCAATTCGGGGTCACGATTGGTCCAGGTCCGGTAACCCACCGCCGAATAACTATTTTAAGTCCCGTGAAATAAATTTTAATGACTGTCCCGACTATGAATACGACCCATATCACGAACAATACCCGGCATCAGATTACTTTGAGCCGGAGAACTTTGATTGTAGTTATTTTAGCAATGAGTATTATACTCATCCCTACTATGATGACATGTCACAGACAGCAGTAGAAAGTTTGCCGGAAACTTCACCACCTGCAATTCAGGAGGATTTTGGCAAGGACCTTCTGTCCGACAAATCAAAATAGAAATCAATACTCAAACTCAACGCGAATTGCCCTATATTCAAATTGCAAACCCTCCATTACAGTTGTTAATCGATACTGGAGCCAACCAGTCCTTCATTAGTCCAGAAGCCGCCCAGAGTTTCTATCCGCATTTACCACTAGACTACGAGCCGTTTCGCGTTACAAATATTCACGGCTCCGTAAGGGCCGAACATACAATTACTATACCGTGTTTCTCAGAATTTAATGATAGAGATAGTATTAAGTTATTCGTTTATAAATTTCATGATCACTTTGATGGATTAATAGGGTCCGATTTATTAGGCGAATGGCAGGCAAGCATAGATTTTAAAGATATGCAACTTAAGACGCGGTATGCTACTAATACGATTCGTGTGCACGATTCCCGTAACGTTAACCTGTACGAGGATATTATACCAGCAAGGTCTTCAAAAATGGTCAATTTACCGATCAACTTTCACGATGGTTCGGCATATATACCGGAACAGATAATTTCGAACTGTAGGATTAGCGAGTGTCTCACATCAGTTAAGAATAATCGCGGATTACTAGAGGTTGTAAACCCAAGTCAACACGACCTCATCTTCTCAGTTGATCGCCAAGTAACAGCCGAATTATTCAACGCCGAATGCGTACGCGATTCCCAACTCTCTTTGCGCGCCCAAGAAGTGATCTCCAAACTACGTACCGATCACTTAAACTCAGAAGAGCGAGCTAACCTCGAGAACCTCTGTGGGCAATACGCGGATGTATTCTATGTGGAAGGCGAGCCTTTAACCTTCACTAACCAGGTTAAGCATAGAATACCAACCACAGATGAGGTACCCGTCTACACCAAGAGCTATCGCTATCCTTTTATACACAGGGAGGAAGTCAGAAGCCAGATCAATAAAATGTTAGAACAGGGGATTATAAGACCGTCTCATTCAGCTTGGAGCTCACCTATTTGGGTTGTGCCCAAAAAGCTAGACGCCTCAGGCAAAACTAAATGGCGTATTGTTATAGACTTCAGGAAATTGAACGAAAAGACATTAGACGATAAATACCCAATACCCAACATCACCGACATCCTAGACAAGTTAGGTAACTGCCAATATTTCACCACTTTGGATTTGGCAAGTGGATTCTATCAAGTCGAAATGGACCCTAGAGACATTCCCAAAACTGCTTTTAATGTCGAGCAAGGTCATTTCGAATATCTAAGAATGCCCCAAGGGGTCAAGAACTCTCCAGCGTCTTTCCAAAGGGTCATGGACAACGTCCTCCGGGGTCTGCAGAATGTCATATGTCTCGTATACTTGGACGACATAATTATCTTTAGTACATCGCTCCAAGAACATATGAACAACCTCGAGAAAGTGTTCCAGCGCTTGAGAGAGTCCAACTTCAAAATACAACTTGACAAGTCAGAGTTTCTCAAGCTGGAAACAGCCTTTCTGGGTCACATTATCAGCAACCAAGGCGTAAAGCCGAACCCTGATAAAATAATCGCCATTCAAAAATATCCATTACCCAAGACACCCACGGAAATAAAACGTTTCCTAGGATTACTCGGGTACTATCGTAAATTTATCCCTGACTTCGCCCGGTTAACAAAACCGCTCACCCAGTGTTTAAAAAAGGGTTCAAAAATTACCTTTAATTCCGAATACACAAATTGCTTCGAAAAATGCAAAACCCTTCTCATGAACGACCCCATACTTCAATATCCTGATTTCTCCAAGGAATTCGTTCTCACCACTGATGCTTCTAATTTAGCCATTGGTGCTATACTATCGCAAGGGCCTATAGGTAGCGACAAACCTATAGCGTACGCCTCACGAACTCTCAACTCCAGCGAAATCAATTACAGTACCATCGAGAAAGAGTTACTCGCGATTGTATGGGCGACAAAATACTTCCGTCCTTACTTATTCGGACGCAAGTTTAAGATCATTACAGACCACAAACCATTACAGTGGGTAATGAATCTCAAGGAACCGAACTCTCGATTAACTCGTTGGCGTTTAAAGTTGAGTGAATACAACTTTACCGTCGTCTATAAGCAGGGCAAAGCAAACACCAACGCCGACGCCTTGTCTAGAATCGAAGTCTGTAATGAAGAGACCAGCTCAGTGATAGTTAACCCCTCTATTAACCAGCCCATGTTAGACGAATCTAGAACCCTCACAGCTCACACAGACGCAGAAAACCCAATTTTAGAAGTGCCCATAACGGATGAACCCCTCAATAAATTTAATAGACAAATACACTTTACAGTCGTTGGTGAATACAGATCAAAAGCTGTGGTCACCAAACCTTTTGACACCCATACGCGAACAGCTATACAGTTACGTAAACCCATACTAGAACTAGACCTTGTAGATGCCATCAAAGAATACGTCAACCCTAAAGTAAAGACTGGTATATTGATCAACCCACCTCTAGAGATGTACAACATAATTCCGATTATTCAGAGTCACTTTAAAAGTTCCGCCATGAACCTAGTCCTAACTAAAACAGAGCTTGAGAACGTCAAAGAGTATCTGCGACAGCAGGAGATCATTCAAAAATACCACGATGGGAAAACCAATCATCGCGGCATAAACGAGTGCTATTCTGCTTTATCTCGAAGATACTACTGGCCCAAAATGAAAGAGCAGATTTCAAAGTATATCAATGAATGCACGATCTGTGGGCAAAGTAAATACGATCGTAACCCAATCAAGCAACAGCTTCATTTAGTTCCACCACCATCTAAGCCCTTCGAAGTTATTCACATAGACCTATTTACAGTCGAAACTGAGAAGTTTCTCACCATCATAGATTCGTTCTCAAAGTATGCCCAAGCGTATCATCTAAGAGACGGAACCGCTATGAGTGTAATTCAAGCCTTGCTTACCTTCTGTACCCATCACGGTGTCCCACTCACAGTGGTAACTGATCGTGGAACAGAGTTCACGAACCAGTTGTTCCTCGAGTTTACACGATTACATAAGATACAACATCACAAAATCTTAGCTCACGCACCCAACGAAAATGGCATGGTAGAACGCCTACATTCGACTCTTTTAGAACACCTAAGAATACTTAAAGTAAAGCACCGTACCGAGTCTGCTATTAACCTTATGCCCTATGCAATTTTAGCCTACAATAGTACTATTCACAGTTTCACCAGATGTAGATCTTTAGAAGTTATAAGTGGACATTTTGATCCCCGCGATCCTCTAAATCTAGACGTGACCGAACATTTAATGCAACAGTATATGCAGGACCACCACTCCAAAATGCGTAAAGTTTACGAAATTATTAACGAAAACTCACTGAGGGATAGGACAGATATAATAGACAACTTAAATAAAAATCGTGAACCAGAAGAAAGCTACATCCCCGAGCAACAGATATTTATCAAAAACCCACTAGCTGCTCGTCAAAAGCTAGCCCCTAGGTTTACACAAGACACAGTACTTGCCGATTTACCCATACACATTTACACTAAAAAGAAACGCGGCCCAGTCGCAAAATCCCGTTTAAAAAGAGTACCTAAGGCAACACGGTTGTTACAGGATGATCCTGATGTTCCTTCTACCAGCGGTAGCTGCTCAAGAGATCACACTTGAAAGCATCGACGATGGACCGGGACTTCTACCCTTCGACTTAGGCCCCACTAAATTAATTTCCCAATACCACTCCTTTTTACAATCCGTTGATATCGAAGAAATAACTTCTAGGGTTACCAGCGTTAAGAGTCAATTGGATAGTATAGAACCCCAATTAAATAATATGACTAACTCAATGTACGAAATCCATATCCAGTACCTGCGTACCAAACTAGACAAGATTACAGAACAGTTAGAAACGTTTGAATCAAGTCGAGTTAAACGCGGATTGATAGACGGATTAGGCTCCGTAATTAAAAGTATCTCAGGTAATTTAGATTATACCGACGCCTTACGCTATGATAATGCTATTAAAATGTTAAAAGACAAGGAAAACGAGTTAGGTTTGCAGTATAACCATCATATTAGCCTAAGTAAAGATTGGATGTCTCAACAAACTAAAGTCCTAGATAATTTGACAATTAACCAGAATAAAATCACCGAGACAATTAATATCTTGATAAATACTACCAACTTAGCCAATGTAGAGTTTACTAAGCTTGTTCATTTATCTCAATTACTGATTATATTAGCCGATAATATAGAAGAGTTATCCGAGGAAATGTTAGGAATAGAAAATCTGTTAGCTTTTATTCATGCAAAAAGTACTCACCATTCGATGCTTAACCCAAAAGCATTAAAAGGCATGATAGATAGAATACGTAACCTCTATGACAAGGAGGAAATTTTAGAGATAAGTATTAGAGATTATTTTGATATAATTAGTTTGGGTTCTTATTATAGTAAAAGTAAGATAGTAATAGTATTTAAATTACCGATCGCCTTACCCAAAACATACCACCTGTACAAGTTATCCGTCGTGCCTAACAAAAATCATGAAGTCCTCATTCCACCCTCACCTTTTATAGCAATACATGAGTCTGATTTTATGTACATAGAGGCAGAATGCCCAAAGGTTACTGACTGGTATATCTGTGAGAAACTGTCTAGCTACAATCACCACACTCAAGAAGACTGCATCCAGCAAATCATTACGAAGCAGACGTTAGATCCTACCTGCAACCACACTCCTGTTCTACTCTCAAAAGAGGCCTTCGAGCGACTAGATGACAAACACTACGTAATCTCGTTCCCGAAATCCACTAAGGTACAGACATCGTGTGAAAGAAACGTCTTTAAAACACTTCGAGGAAGTTACCTAGCTATCCTGCCCGAACATTGCTATTTAAAGACATCCGAATTCACAATAGCTAACATCAATAATCGTTTAAAAGGACAAGCAACGAAAATAATGGACCTACCTATAGATTACAACAGGAATTCTCCTTTGCAATCCACACTCAAACTGAATTCCATAAACCTGGAGAACTTACATGCCAGTCATACCAAGATAATGATGCAGCCTCCAATTAATCTACAAGCAGTACAAGATACATCATTATATCACACTACAGTACCGCTGTACCTTATCCTGTTTGGTGCAGTTGTCCTTTCAAGCTACATCTTTATCAAAAAGTATCGACATCGAACTATTAAAATTTCAGTGAAAGATGAAAGTCAATCTACAAGCCAAGATGGCACAAAGAGGGATGTTGAACAACCGCAGCATCCAGCTCCTACCCCGGACCACTACTCAGCACTATTCTCAACAAAAGTCCTCTAATAGTTGCTGAGCTACGGCGGGAGGTGTTAAGGCATCGGCCACTAAGGGAATTGCTGACACATTGCTGACACGAAGTACACTCATTCCACCTTGGCAACAGGAAACGAGCACGAGGCGCTGACACGTCAATTTACCTAATGCGCACATGCGCCCGCTTCGACGAAATTACGCCACTTCGTATCTTACATCGATCGTAGTCGATTCCTTTAATTGTAACATTTTTTATTGTAATTTTGAATTATTAATTAAATTAAGTTGAAAGCATTTTGGTTTTTTTTGGAACCATCGGCTGCAGGTTACTTAATTCAGTTGATTGATGGCACCCGGTGGAATCTCCTGCACACACTGAATAACACCACTGTCACCTATTGAACAACAGCACCTACACTAATCACAACATCCACCCTCAAAATCAAAACAAACATCCACACTTGTGCGGCCGCACAGGCGGAATGGCAGCACAGGCGGAACAGCCGTACATGCGGCAGCCCGCACACACACAGCAGCCGGTGAGACACTGCCGCGCTACGTAACTGCCGCGCAGGTGCCGTACAGGCGGAAACAGCCGCACAGGCGGAACAGCCGCACAGCAAACTCGGTTCAACTAGCCGCGGCCGGGAGCATACCTCGCCAACAACGTTGCGACGCTTTCGAAGTACACTACCATAAAAACTACCAGCGAAAATTTGTTTGAACGAGATCAAGTAGGTAGTTTTTTTTAGTACATCATAAACCGCAATTTTCGCCTACAAAAATCACTACCACTGCGAACGTGTTAAAACATCAATGAAAGTTACAACAAACTACAAGAACATTTTAATTTTGTTACTTGCTGCTATGGTACCCTTCATGGGTGAGTCCGACTCGCACTTGGCCGGTTTTTATTTTCTGATTTAAATACTGGAGTTCTAACTGCTCTCTTGAGTGCATGAGGAAAAATTCCAAGGATTAGGCAATGTTGAAAAATATGGGTCAAAGGTGGTACCAGTAGTACTTTAAACGATTTAAGTATTTTGTTGCAGTATATTGTCTCAGCCTGTGGCACTTGTATCTTTTAGTCAGTGTCCAATAGAACCAGAGATTTCAGGGAAGTCGTAAAAGTTATTAAAGGAAAAATACAAAAATTTAGCATTTGCTCCTCTGATCTCAAATTCGGGCGGAATTTGAGGTCAGAGTAGCAAATGCAAAATTTTTGTGTTTTTTGGGCTAGATTTTTACCGATGTGAATAAAGTAGTCGTTAATTTCGTCCATTATGTAAGATGGATTCACTCCTGACAGTAACTCGAGTGGTTTCTTAAGTGGCTTGGTTCTAAATGTATTTGATTTTATGATTTATGATATTCATGCCCCAGTCAGGAAGGTGAAGTTAAAACGTCCCTCAGCTCCTTGGCTAACGGCTGAGGTTTGCAAGGCTATGACAGGTAGGGACAAAGTATTTCGAATTTTTAAGAAGGGCTTCCATGACCTAGAAAGCGAGCTATATAAAGATTTGGAAAACTATCTATTCAATGACTTTTACCATGCTATTGGAATGTGTATATTTATGTATGTATATGTGTGTCATTATATTGGGTGTAACAAAATTGACTCTCCAAATTTCGTCACGTGACGTGGCATCAGTCAAGAAACATTACAAAAATGAAGAAAAAAAATTACATGAATACTTTAACACTAGAGTGCACGCGCGGGTTACATTATGTAGCTCAGCGTGTAATATTGCCGTATATTATTGTACCTGGGCGCGCTATAGATCTATCGTCTCGTGTATTCCTCGACTACTACCCCCTGCACACACACCATAGTGCGTCGCCACTTGCGGCGCACAGACCTTTAAGGCCGCGTGGGTCAGATTTTGAGTTTTTTGAAACAATCCTAGTCAAAAAGTAAAGGGTTTTTAAATCTGAAAAATATATATATATAATAGTTAAGGATATAAGCTAAACATATTCCGAGCCCGTTACACGATCCAATAAATTTCACTAGATAGAAAAAAATCCCAAAGTTGACTCTCTCAGAAAAGTTTTTTCAAAACTGTGGCTAAACTATTAACATTTTATATATTTTTTTTGCACTCAATTAAAGGTATTAAGTTTTTATACACATTTTCCGAGCGTTTTTCTATAAACAACTATTTACATAGTTATCATATTCGAATATCTACCAAACGCAATAGAATTGCGCCGCTGACGGCCGATCAGTCTCGCCCTGGCGCTTGTGGAGGCAGGACCTGTGTCAGTTTTTTTCGCAACTATTTCGTAATTATTATGCCAAATTACGTTGAAATCGCGCCACAGTATAAAAATATCAGTAATGGGCAAAATGTAATTAGATTAACCGTTACAAATACATACGCGACTCATAGTAAAAATGTGGTGATCTTTTACTTTTTAAGTGTTTTCACGACATGGTAACCAGCTACCTAATGCATTAAAATGTCTACGAATTACATGATAATTTCGCAATCCAACATGGCGGCCACGCCGTAATCACAAAATTTCATGATGGGTATCGTTTAAGGGGTTTTTTGGTATGCTGAGTACGAAGTACGTGATAATTTTGTAATCCAATATGGCCGCCGCGCCTTAATCACAAAATTTCATGATGGGTATCGTTTAAGGGGTTTGTTTGTATGCTGAGTACGAATCACGTGATAATTTTGCAATCGAATATAGCCGCAGCGCCGTAATCACAAAATTTCATGATGGCTATCGTTTAAGGGGTTTTTTGGTATGCTGAGTACGAATCGCGTACTAATTTTGCAATACAAGATGGCCGCCGCGCCGTAATCACAAAATTTCATGATGGGTATCGTTTAAGGGGTTTTTTGGTATGCTGAGTACGAATCGCGTACTAATTTTGCAATACAAGATGGCCGCCGCGCCGTAATCACAAAATTTCATGATGGGTACCGTTTAAGGGGTTTTTTGGTATGCTGAGTACGAAGTACGTGATAATTTTGCAATCCAATATGGCCGCCGCGCCGTAATCACAAAATTTCATGATGGGTATCGTTTAAGGGGTTTGTTCGTATGCTGAGTACGAATCATGTGATAATTTTGCAATCGAATATAGCCGCCGCGCCGTAATCACAAAATTTCATGATGGGTATCGTTTAAGGGGTTTTTTGGTATGCTGAGTACGAATCGCGTACTAATTTTGCAATACAAGATGGCCGCCGCGCCGTAATCACAAAATTTCATGATGGGTATCGTTTAAGGGGTTTTTTGGTATGCTGAGTACGAATCGCGTACTAATTTTGCAATACAAGATGGCCGCCGCGCCGTTATCACAAAATTTCATGATGGGTATCGTTTAAGGGGTTTTTTGGTATGCTGAGTACGAATCACGTGATAATTTTGCAATCCAATATGCCCGCCGCGCCGTAATCACAAAATTTTATGATTGGTATCGTAAATGGTAGTATCGTAAGTATGTTAGTATCGTAAATCATACGTAGCAGACCGTAGTGTAAAAGAGATAGAGACACATGTTCCATTCTTCGTTCTAACATTTGTGTGTGGTTGGATTGCATGGAACGACAGACTAAAAAAACTTGTTCGGTTTACTGTGAGTTAGTAGTGTGCCAATTTGCAACTGTGCAAGACGTGGTCAGAGTTAAGAAGTTATTTATTTAACTCAGAGCTTACTAACTCTATATTTATATATTTAACTCGACTCTCCGCGCAAGTAGGCCTAAATAGCTTAGGCGGCCAAATTGAATTCCAAAATGATCATGTTATTCGTACTCAGCATTCGAAAAAACCCATTAAACGATATTCATTACGAATTATGTGATTACGGCGCGGTGGCCATTTTGGATTGCAAAATTATCATGTGATTCGTCCTCAGCATACCAAAAAACCCCTTAAACGATTACCATCATGGATTTTTGCGATTACGGCGCGGCGGCCATATTGCATTTCAAAATTATCACAGGATTCGTACTCAGCATACCAATACACCCCTTAAACGATACCCATCATGATATTTTGTGATTACGGCGCGGTGACCATATTGTATTGCAAAATTATCACGTAATTCGTACTCAGCATACCAAAAACCCTTTAAACGATACCCATCATGAAATTTTGTGATTACACCAAGGCGGCCATTTTGGATTGCGAAATTATCACTTGATTCGTACTCAGCATATATACGATACCCATCATAAAATTTTGTGATTACCGCGCGGCGCCCATATTGGATTGCAAAATTATCATGTGATTCGTACTCAGCATACCAAAAAACCCCTTAAACGATACCCATCATGAAATTTTGTTATCACACCGCGGTGGCCATATTGGATTGCAAAATTATCATGTGATTCATACTTAGCATACCAAGAATTCCCTTTAACTATACCCATCATGAAATTGTGTGATTACGGCGCGGTGGCCATATTGGATTGCAAAATTAGTACGTAATTCGTACTCAGCATACCAAAAAACCCTTTAAACGATACCCAACATGAATTTTTGTGTTTACACCGCGGCCGCCATTTTGGATTGCAAAATTATCACGTGATTCGTACTCAGCATACCAAGAAACCCCTTAAACGATACCCTTCATAAAATTTTGTGATTACGGCGCGGCGCCCATATTGGATTGCAAAATTATCACGTGATTCGTACTCAGCATACCAAGAAACCCCTTAAACGATACCCATCATGACATTTTGTGATTACGGCGCGGCGTCCATATTGGATTGCAAAATTAGTACGTGATTCGTACTCAGCATACCAAAAAACCCTTTAAACGACACCCATCATGAAATTTTGTGATTACACTGCCGCGGCTATTTTGGATTGCACAATGATCTCGTGATTCATACTTAGCATACCAACTTTAGAAAACTTTAGAAATTTTTATGACCAGCTATTATGTAATTTACATTTTTTACGCAAATGTAGCAAACGTACGCAACG
The DNA here is from genome assembly GCA_933228765.1 of Miltochrista miniata. Classification (NCBI taxonomy): domain Eukaryota; kingdom Metazoa; phylum Arthropoda; class Insecta; order Lepidoptera; family Erebidae; genus Miltochrista; species Miltochrista miniata. Next base: position 16,071,819 of record OW121773.1, on the reverse strand, counting down.
GAAACTCTCAATAGAAATGAAATATCCTAGTATATTCGCTATATATTCGCCTTAGCGTGATGGTATATTTTTTGGTATTTTTAAAAAATGGACATTCTGTTAAGAAACTCTTGGAATTCAACTAGCAGTCTCTTAGACTCTAGAGTTAGAACAACTAAACAAACAAACAAACTCTTTAGCTTAAAAATAATAGTATAATATACATAATTTATTTACGATTAACTCTTTTATTTTTATTTACGAAACTAATAAATCACTACACTTAATAAAGTTAGATGCATTTACTACGTCAAACAAAGTTAGCATGCTGTTTCTTTCTACTATACTGTATACTGTGGCATGAGAGTTGACTGCCGCTGCCGGTGCGCGGTGTGTCTTGCGCCCGGGGCGAGGGGAGCGCCAAATGCCTACTTGTGCGGAATAACCGCCCCTTAAAATATACGTCCTTAAAGTTGCTTGGGCTACACTTGTGCCCCGCGCGTGCGTTCGAGGAATAATATCGTGAAAGTGTACAAGTGACAAAATTGAGGTAAATATACTCTATTGTAACATAACTATATTATATAATTATACATATTATGATATATCTAATTAAAAACATTTTTGTAGTAAGTATGCATTATTTATTGTTGGTATTTGTTTATTTTTCGCAGATGGCGGTGTCCGAACAAATCGAACGATGGCTTGATGAAGTTAGTGAAGGTGAAGATATTTTGATCGAAAGCGAAGAAGAAGAGGAAGAAATTGCAAGACCAAGTGACGCACTGGGATCACCTCATCATTCTGATACGTACCAATCAGGCGATGAGGATGACGACGATGTGCTTTTGTCGACATTGGTTTCCTACCAATCTTGAAGTAGAACCAAGTGAAGTAAGTGTCCACCATCTACTTCAAGAACAAGGTGCCATAATATTTTAGCTCGTCCACTGGGCCCAATAGGTCCAGCATAATTTTATACTGATTGTTACGTTCCTAATTGATAATTTGACCTAGTGATCTCAAGCCTGCCAAACACTAGTTGATTTTTAAGACCTTTCTATTTTTGTTCAAAATTACAGTTAAAAAGTCAAATTTACTTAGTTTTATAAACAATTATAATAAAAATAAACATGTTAAAAATATATACTGTGTTTAAATTATTCATTTTTGATATATATTTATAATTTACTTCCTTGTTAATGGGCTACACCTGTGCCCCGCGCGTGCGCTCATGGTCAAATTAGGGGCGCGTGTACTGCAGTGTTAACCGTAAATCCGTTTTAAAGGTCCTATAAATTTTCATTTTCACCCTTTCTATCGCTACTGAGCAGCAGTAGAAAGTGACAACGACAGCCAGACGGGTGCTCCGTGTTTGTTTTGACACGGCGACCATGAATTGCCGCGGTAAAAAATGAATTCTTAATGTGCGACAAAAAATTTAAAAAAATGAAAAAAAATACCCCCCTTTTTTATTAAATATTTGTATTTGATTTCCGATGCAAAGTCATCTTATGAAATTTGGAGAGGTAATTTTGTTACACCCAGTATATGCTGTTTCGTATAAGTATGTATTGTATCTGTATGTATTTTGTTTATGTATTCGATTAAAGTACTTAGAATATACACTCATTTGCAAAAAAACGGGCGGTATTGATTTTCATTCATCTTTAAAAAGATACAATACCAAAAAGGTTTCAATCGTTTGTACACGTTACTGGCCAGTTTTAAAAATGCCGTGGTATTTAAAAAAGTACGTTCTAAATTCAAATTTTAATTTGATGCTCATTTTTACAGAAAACCCCTTTTTATCCTACATTTTTGGCAAGTTCCAGAAGTTAACATCGACTTTCACAACTTTTATTCAATTTTTATCGATTAATTTCATATCCTTAACTGTCAAAGCTTTATTTATTGCTGTTTGGCTGTATAAAAAATGGTAGATAAAGTGGTAAAAGCTACCAAAATTATCGCGCTGCTTGAAGAGGGTTGCAGCCAATGTTTCGTGGCTAGGAGGCTAAATGTTAGTCGCTCGACGGTCCAAAGGACCTGGCAGCGATATCAGGAGACTGGTTCCGTCGAGAGAAGGCCTGGTTTTGGAAGAAAACCATGTACCCAACCACGCGATGATCGTTTTCTTGTGAGTCGCGCATTGAGAAATCGCAAATCTTCGTATGTGGATCTTAAGAACAACCTCCAAGAAGTAAGAAATGTGCATATTAGTCTATGGACGGTCAGGAGGAGGCTTCTCGCTGCCAATATACGCAGTCACCGCCCGGCCCGCGGCCCCAAATTACTCCGTGAGCACAGAGTTCACAGGCTTAGGTTCGCTAGAAATTGTGAATCATGGACTCAAGAAGATTGGAATAGGGTTTTACTCTCTGATGAAGCCAGGATATCTCTGTTCGGTGACGATCGACGTCGGCGAGTACTAAGAAGACAAGGAGAGCGCTTTGCAGATGCATGTTTCGAAAAAATCACACCTTATGGTGGGGGCTCTGTTATGTTTTGGGCAGGAATAAATTCAATGGAACGTACAGAGTTAGCCTTCATTGAAAACGGCTCACTGACTGGGCATCGATACATAACGGAAGTTCTAATTCCTCATGCACAACCCGCATTGGCCGCTCTAGGTCAAGACTCGATTTTTGTGGACGACAATGCTCGCGGCCACCGATCCCGCGATGTTAATGCGTATGTGCAAGAGGTCGGCATTCGTCATTTGGATTGGCCAGCTCGAAGTCCCGACCTCAATCCCATAGAAAATATCTGGGACGTTCTAAAACGGCGTGTGAGATCAGTACACCAGGCTCCGCAGACCATCAGAGAGCTGAAGAATGTGATTACTGCGGAGTGGGAACGTATTCCGCAAGCAAGTATCCGGGATATACTCGCTAGCATGCCCAGACGAATTTAAGCTGTGATTTTAGCTAGGGGGGGTCACACTCGATACTTAACATTTATCTGCTTTTACTTCATTAAAGAAAAACAAACAAAAAAACCTTTTTATTTTTACTTCATGAGCATAAATGCACTACTAGCGAACATACACTACTAAGCGAGTTTTAGCATTATTTCACATAAATTGTAACAAAAATTTATGAAATACTGATGAAAACGATTATTTACTTATTAATATACCAAATTGTGATGATTAAACTATCTATAATTATCAAACAAAGCAGTATAACATTTGAAATGGCTCATTGCTTAGGTGCCCGTTTTTTTTTGCAAATGAGTGTACTTAGACTTTAAGTTACGTAGACCGTTTCAGTGGACATTTGTGCTAGCCGAGGTCAAGCAACCTATACTAGGTGCTGACTTTCTGGCCCATTATAAGTTATTAGTGGACTTAAATAGACGAAAACTGGTTGATTCTGTGACAAACTTACAGGCAATCGCATCTGTGTCAGTGCAAGAACAACCCACAGTGAGAACTATTGACTCTAAAAGTTCGTATAGTGACATTTTATTAGAATTTCCCAATGTGACTAAACCTATGAACTTTAAAACTACTCCACGCCATTCTGTAGTGCATTACATAGAGACTACGGGCCCAGCTGATTACGCGCGCCCGAGACCTCTACCGCCGAACAAATATGCTAAAGCAAAGGCAGAGTTCCAGAGAATGCAAGAAATGGGCATATGCAGACCATCAAAAAGTTTTAAAAGTTAAATCTACTTGGAAAATAATTAACGCAGAAAGAGGCCAAGCAAAATCGAATGATAATAATTTTAAACTTAAAGTAAATGGTAACATAATTACAACAGATGCCGAAGTCGCTAACGAATTTGAACAATTTTTTTCTCGAATTCCAGTAGATTTGACCAGAGCCCTAGGTTCTTCTACCCCAATAGCAGAATCCTTGTTAAAAGCAAATGTTCCTTGCTATAATGAAATATTCAAATTCAGTAAAATTAGTATACACACTGTCATAAAAACTTTTAAATCTTTAAATATTAAGAAAACTGCTGACCTCTGGGGAATTTCTGTACATTTAGATAATTCGTTAATTGAAATGGTTGCCCCTGAATTATCAATAATATTTAATAATTGTGTTGATAGTGGTGTGTTTCCTGACTTAATGAAGTTTAGTAAAATAACTCCTCTGTTTAAATCGGGTAGCACCTCAGATCCGTCCAATTTTCGACCTATTTCTGTACTACCCACGTTTAGTAAAATCTTTGAAAAGGTAATGCTTAATCAAATGCAAAATCATTTTAATACAAATAAACTATTCCATACTAAACATTTCGGTTTCACGCGCGGTCAGTCTACCACGGATGCTGGAATCAAATTTTTAGAGTGTATATATGAGGCCTGGGAGGAGTCGTATGATGCTTATGGTGTATTCTGCGACTTATCTAAGGCCTTCGATTGCGTCCAGCATCAGACTTTAAATAAAAAACTTGATCATTATGGAATCCGGGGGACGGCCTTGGATTTAATTAGTTCTTACCTTAGAGATAGAGTACAGAGAGTAGTTATAAATGGTAAACAGTCAAATGGTTCTGCTGTATCAATGGGGGTGCCTCAGGGTTCAATTCTGGGACCTTTTCTATTTTTAGTGTACATAAATGATCTACCTCACCTTATAAGAGACGATCACGAGGTAGTTTTGTTTGCTGATGACACATCTTTAATATTTAAAGTTGAACGTGGACAACGCGATCTTGACGAAGTAAACAATGCCCTCTCTAGGGTGGTCCACTGGTTTAACGCTAATAATTTATTGTTAAACGAAACTAAAACTAAATGTATTAGATTCACCTTGCCAAATGTTAGGCTCGTTAACACCAGTATTAAGATTAGGGATGATCAAGTAGAATTGGTCGATGAAACTGTCTTTCTGGGCATAAAGTTAGACTCCAACTTGCAGTGGGGGCCTCATATCAAGAAAGTCTCGGGCAGACTGAGCTCTGCAGCCTATGCCGTTAAAAAGATCCGACAACTGACAGACATTAGAACAGCGCGTCTTGTCTACTTTAGCTATTTCCACAGTGTCATGACCTATGGCATACTATTATGGGGTAACGCTGCCGACATCGAATGTATCTTTGTGTTGCAGAAAAGGGTTGTCCGGGCTATCTATGGTATGGGGTTTCGGGAGTCATTAAGAGAAAAGTTTAAGGATATCAACATCCTTACTGTGTATTCACAGTACATATATGAAAACTTATTATATACTCATAAAAATAACAGTAAATTTATTAAAAATAGTGATATCCATTACCTAAACTTAAGAAATAAGAATAAATTGGCTGTACCTAGATTTAGGCTTAATAAAATAAGCAATTCTTTTGCGGGCAATTGAAGACACGAGTGGATGAAGGAGATATAATAAAATTTGTAAAATTTGAGAAAATTGGTTTCAAATTTCGTTACTTGTGATTGAAATAAATCGCTTTTCGTTGTATTTATCTACAAAGTTTTTTTACCTAAAATATAGTGAATAAACACGTCTACTAATATGGAGTGAACATTTTTTAAAAAAGTGTAAGGATTTGTATTTATTAAAAAAAAAACGTACATAACCCCTTCATTCATCTCTTAAAATAGAAGTTGCATACGAAAATAAAAGATGAATGGGTCAACTACACAATCAATTCTTAATCTTACCCTAAAATAGTTTCATAATAATACCGATATTCCGGTTTAACAAATTTTAACTGTTCTTTAATATTAGCTTTCTTTTTTTCTGAAATTGTACCATATTTTTCTTGAACCCGTTCCACTACAAAGTCTTCTACTTGTCCTCTTTTTTAAATATATCTACTTTTCTAAACGGCGCCATCTCATCATAACTTTATTTCTATAAAAATGCACCGAATTCCTCTACCCTTATCCATTTAATACCATCCCTGAAATTTACCTTCTGCTTATTTTGCTCATTTGAACGTTGTGTACTACAATCTTACTACGTGTAGAATCCGTGTCAAGTTGTGGGTCGGATTCAGCGGCTGGGTCTCGAGGTCGCACTTCATAAATCCGAGGCTCTGTGCTTCCACGGACCTCGGATGGGGCCACCTGCGGGATCCAGCCTACAAGTAGGGGGCGTCAGCATCGGCATCGAGCCCTCAATGAAGTATCTGGGGCTCGTACTCGATGGCCGGTGGAACTTCGGACATCACTTCCGAAGTTTGGTCCCAAAACTGAGGGGAGCATCAGCCGCATTCGCGCGGCTGATGCCCAACATCAGCGGACCCATCAACGCTCCCTACAGGAGACTGTACCTGTGGAGCGTGCGAAGCTTGACCCTATACGGGGCCCCCATATGGACGGAGACCCTGACGGCCAGCAATGTGGCAAGATTGCTGAGCTCGTAGAGAGCGATGGCCGTCAGGGTGATAAGAGGATACCGCAAGATCACCGGTGCGACGGCATGTTTCCAAGCCAGAACCCCTCCATGGGACCTGGAAGCGAGAGCCCTTGCGTCACTGTTCAGATGGCGCAAGGAGGTGCTGGAGCGGGGCTAAAAGCCTGCGTCTCGAGAAATCGAGGCCCCATTGGTTCCTAATCCACCAGGAAACCGTGGAGACATGGAAGGTGCGACTTAAGCAACCAAAGGGGGGATTCGCCACAATCGCGGCCATAAGACCGGTCATGGACGAGTGGCTGGAGAGGAGACACGGTGCTCTCTCCTACCGGTTATCACAGATACTTACCGGGCACGGTAGCTTCGGTAGGTATTTGTGGCGAAGACACCGGGAAACCACGGCTGAATTTCAGCACTGTGAGGACCGCAGCGATGACACAGCGCTCCACACGCTAGTGGATGCACGGTGTGGGCGCAACAGCGCCAGGTTCTGGTAGTGGGTCTGGACGTGGACACTCTCTCGCTTGAGATCATGGTGCGAGCCCTGATCTCCAGCGGGAGTAAGTGGGACTGCGCCGCCTCTTTCTGCGAGCAGGTCATGCTCGTGAAGGAGGCGGCGGGCGGGTGCGGGAGAGAGCTCTCCCACCCGAGTTCCGCAGTCGGCGGCCTGGGTGCCGCCGACGTGTCTTCGCCGAGGACTATCGGCCTCCATGACTGGGGGTCTGAGGGCGATGAGAGGGGCGCTCATCGTCCTTACAGAAGCAGGCCCAAGACGGCAGCGTGACGTGAGGAACTCACGCATGCCCCCCCTTAGAAGCGGGATCACACCCGAAACCCCCCAAGACGCGGGATAGCACCCGAATCACCCCCTGGGCGAGGTCGCAGTGGTGGCCGTGGGTCTGTTGGGAGTCCTGGGACATCCTTCCGAGGGCTTACCCGGGGTTCACAACCATAGGCTGTTGGGCGTTACGTGAGGTCTTTTACTCTGTAGGAGTCCGGCATAACATCCATGAGGATTTTCCCTAACGTAAAGAAAAAAGAACACTCGTGACATGCGTCCGTGGCCCGTGTTTTAGCGCAATTAAACATGACATGAAATGAAAGAAAAAGACAATACACGAGGCGAAATTTAAGAAAGAGACAAGTTGATCACATAGCTCCTACATTCAAATTACACGGCACTGCAGCGAGATTAAACACGACGCAAAATGGAAGAAAGGGGCAAGTGCATCACATAACACCTTCATCCACTATAACGCGAAGCGCCCGCGCTTTTGCTGGCACTTGGCTCATTCATCCACGCACGAAAGTCATTTAGATTTAAAATGTTTTGATTAAAAATATGTTAAGTGCCCTTATCACTTTCATTCAGTTCGATTATTATTTTATATTGGTACATAGCCCCTTCATGAATTATTTATTCTAAAACTAAGCCTAATTCACGTCACTTTAAGGTTTAATATAGTTTATTAGCATCTATCACCTTCATTCAATGAAAAAAAATATTTTTCAAAAAATGTTACATAACCCCTTCATTCACTCACGTCTTCAATTGTATTCGAATGTACAATACATTGCCGACAGCCATAACAGGTTTGTCAGTTAATAAATTTAAAAAACTAGTAAAACTTAAATTGTGCCAGAAAGCTTATTATAGCACTAGCTGACCCGCGCAACTTCGTTTGCGTCACATGAGAGTGAGTTATTATTTCGAGTATTATAATGTGTCCCGTTGCATTTACCCCCGTCGCGCTTATTCTCGTCGCGTCGCGTCGCATGTATTCATTAGAGCTGAACCGCTTATCTTCGTTTGCGTCACATGAGAGTGAGAAGGAAAGAGATGTTAATGTGATATAATGTTTCCCGTCGCTTTTATTTCCACCCATCCGTTTTTCGGTATGGAACTCATCGTGTGCGAGTCCGACTCGCACTTGGCCGGTTTTTATCGTTTAGTTGACTGGCTGCCACTGCAGACCAAGTTTACTCCCGTCACGTCGCTCATTCTTTAAAACTTAATAAGAGGTTTATTGTAAGTGAACCTTAAAAGATAGGCATATGCTGTTAAGGACTTTTTTTTATAACTTTTTAAGAGAAACAATTTTGTAGTACACAATTTTTACGTAACTTTTACTATTTATGCAGCGTTAGCAATGGAAGCTCTCAGAAGAAAGAAATAATCCCCGTTCTCGAAACATTATTCATGGCTGCTCCGCTCCTAGTCGTCTTAGCGTGATGTTATGCCGCCATTAGCCAGCCTCAATAAATGGACTATTAAACTGTAAAATGATTTTGAAATGCAACCAGTAGTTTCTGAGATCCTAGCACAAATAAACTCTTTAGTATCATTATATCGTGAGCGAACCTTAAGAGATAGACAAATTAGGTTATTGTGAGCGAACCTTATAAGATAGACATATATTGTAGCGGACTTTTTTTTAGAACTTTTTAAGAGAAACAATTTTGTAGTACACAATTTTTACCTAACTGTAACCATTTACGCAGCGTACGCCTCGGAAGCTCTCAGACGGTAAAAAATATTCCCCGTTTTCAAAACATTCTTGATTGCTGCTCCGCTCCTATTCGTCTTAGCGTGATGTTATATAGCCTATAGCCATCCTCGATAAATGGAGCATCAAACTGTAAAAGAATTTTTGAAATCCAACCAGTAGTTCCTGAGATCCTAGCGTTCAAACAAACAAACAAACAAACAAACAAACAAACAAACTCTTCAGCTTTATAATATTAGTATGGATTAAAGACTTTCTAGAAGACAAGACTGCCTGGCAGTGACACGAATTGCTCCTTTCTACATTAAAAAAAAAAACTGTATTAGATACTAAGATGAATAAGAGGGACCGGACTGAGTTTCTTGGGGTGTTCTTCTCAGTCTGTAGCATTTCCGAACCCCCGGTAGAGTCACAAAAATTTTGACAAACCTAAATAATTTTTTAAAAATTTCAAAGGGAATAAATTTTATTTTATTTTATTTTATTTTATTTATGTGTACCATTGAATTGTGTCAACATCAACTAAGAGCACCTTCCTCCTCTTATTTATCTCTGCATCACCCTAAGGTTGACTGGCAGAAAACGCCTATGGCATTAAGTCAACCTCTGTATGAATTTGTGCATAAAGTTTTTAAATAAAAATAAAAGTGCAAATTGCCACAAAGACCCTTTAAAAAAATACAAATTCAGTGGCTTGTATGTTTCCCTTCTCACCAGCCAGGTCTGCAGCGCCATATTGGGATATGATAGGAGGGGTATGAGAGAAGTTTTCAGCTTGCCTAAAGTATATACTGAAAATTCCTGTCATCTCTCGGATCATAAATGGTACCGTTGAGTATAACTCAAATGTAAGGTTCGGAAGGTCTGGTTTGTAAAACGTCTGTGTTAGCAAAATGTCCAGGTAGAAAAGAATATACCATTACGAATATACATTACGAATATAAGTTTTAATCTTGATTTTCCTTTTCAAAGCACAGTATCAATTGACTTATATAAAGTCCGAGCCGGCTCAGCATATCACAGCGAAGGTGGTGAAGTGCGTCAAGTGGTAGAATTTCTTCCTCATGCCAGTTATAACGCTGAAACAAACGACTACGATATAGCCGTAATGAAGTTAAAAAGGAGTTTGGAATTCAGTGATAAAATAGCTAGTATTGAAATGAAAAATGAAGGCGATACAGTACCTGATGGTGATATGTTGTTCATAAGTGGTTAGGGGCAGCTACAGGTAAGCAGCTCAAATATTTTGGATGTTTCATTGTATTCTGGTATTATTTTGTGAAATAATAATGCTTCTAACTTTGTCTAATATTATTTTAACCCTTAACCATCTACCACCTATTTCAGTTCTTTAACCACCAACGTGCGGTCTGGGAGACCGCCAACTGATCAGTACTTTTAATTAGGTATCTATCGTATTAACTATATATAAACATGAGTAAGATAGTTGATAATACGGTTAAACTTTATATAAACAACTCCAAAACCAAAATTATAAGTAAAATTTCGTCATATTCTAGAAATTTTGAAAAATCAACTAATTTCGTACTCAAAAAAAAATACTTCTCTAATAAAATGAAATCCCTATCATACAAGGAAATAAACTTTTCATTTTTTGATGTTATTTCTTAAAAATTGAGACAGTAAACTATAGCGTATGAATAAAAAAACAAAAATAAAATTAAAAAGTTAACAAAATGGCAACCCTTATACTTTCACATTTTTCCGTGGCTATTTCTGGGTCCAACTTTAGATTGCAAATGGTAAATCAGGGTCTACGTCACTATAATACCCTCGTCTGGCATGACATGTACTCTTTCATCAATCATTTCATTCTGCAGTAATACTTTAGTAAAATCATTGTCTTAATTCATTTTGACGTCAAAACTTCAAACCTAAATGAGACACACCAACAAAAAAGTCACACAACTACCTACGTGCGGTCACCGAGATCGCTACGCAGGGACATTGTTTACTATTCAAGCGTAAGTGCGGTACTTTTCGATGCCTAGAAAAAATCTAAATTAAGTTTTAGTTTTATTTTACGCTGGCGAGCAGTTACCGTAACACCTATCTAATAACATGCACCAAAATAACCTGAACCCGTAACTCAAAACTGCATTATAATCCGACTAGTAGTTTTGTAGAAAAATAACAATAAGTATTTGCATAAACAAGTAAACAAATCAACGCATCAAAATTGATTTTCATCACAAACAATGTTTGCTGCTGCGCCCCCTGGTAAGTTGTCACCATAACATCTACCTAAGAACATGTACCTACCAATCAATCCCAGACCCATAACCGTAAACTGCATTAAAATCGGACTAGTAGTTTAGGAGAAAAGTGGAAACATTAATTTTTTATCACAAATAATGCTTGCTGCAGCGCCCCCTGGTGAGTTATAACTGTATCACCTATCTAAGAACATGCACCAATCATATTTTAACCCATAACTGAAAACTATATCAAAATCGAACCAGTAGTTTTTGAGAACGGTGGTGGCAACATTGATTTTCACAAATATTTTTGTCACAGCGCCCCCTAGTGAGTTGTCATCTTGACAACTATCTAAAAACATGCACCAATCAAACCTGAACCTTTAACTGAAAACTGTATTAAAATCCGATTAGTAGTTTTGGAGAAATATGGCAATATGTGTTTGCACAAACAAACAAACATCCTCACCACCCAAACGCATGTACCGTCTCCGTTCCGTCGTGGGTAAAAAGGTACTACCCGTTCGCTCTAACTTTGCCGCTGGCGTAAAGGCGTATACCCAAATTGTTAATTATACGAAGTAAATTGACAGTAGCTAATGTCACTTCGTCATAGAAAATACGCAACATTGTATGAAGAGGTGACATTAGTTGCTGTCAATTTACTTCGTCTAATTGAAAATTCGACTTTAGTATGGAGCCGAGCGGCAAAGTTAGAGCGAACGAGCAGTACATGAACGCACACTGTCCCACAGCTTGTGCAAATCGAAATATTTTAGCTCGAAAATTCATTGCGGTCTGTGAGACCGCAGGTAGGTGGTTAAGGGTTAATAGGGCTCTAAATCGAAATAAAATATAATAATATCCTCGTCGATGAACCGACGACATGCTAAAGGTAACTGGATGTGCAAGGCGCAACTCTGTGTGTTATGATGAGAGAGGCGTGCGTTCAACATTTGACTGCTATAGGCAGATTTGATTGCATCATTGATTAATGGAAGGATTTATTAAATTCCTCCCTGAATAAAAAAAAACAAGTGGCAGCGAGCAGCGAGGTCACGGCGCCAGAGTACGGGAGAGTAGGCAACTTCGAACTTACGATTACAAACGTGCCAAGCAGGCAAAGAGTATGGAAACGCTTTAACATAAATCTGCTAAAGATGTGTTACCTACAAATCAGATGTTAAAACAGAGAAACGTTGAAAGCAGCGGTTAATAAGAAAATAAATAGACAAAGAGCCTCAGCTCTGGTAATCCAGGCAAATAACTTTACTTTGGACTCCTGCAGCAAAAAAGTATAATATTCTTCGAAAGTAAACTGCTGCCAGTCTTCTGGGGAGATTGCTACAGAGGAATTATTTAATTTGATTATGTACTCGTACATAGAAAGTATGCTTACTATGGTATACTTACCCCCAGTTTCCGAAAGGCTGATCAACGCTAAAATTAACTAATCGGCTGTTAAAGGCGGATCCTCACAGAAGATCCAAAATGGATCGCCAATTCCTGCGATCCACGAACAAAACTTTTCTTGCGATCCCGCCGCGTTCCACCGACACACTCCAACCGTTCCACACTCATCCGCCTAAGTATAGTACAGTTGAACTTTCGGTCGCTTTGGAGTCACATGTGCAGCAACGACGTCGAATCGCTTTGGTAGCAACAACCTACATTCTTCTTAAATATTTACGAAGCATTTATGTTCCTTGTAAATGGATTTTCATTTTGGATCTTCTGTGAGGATCCGCCTTTAACAGCCGATTAGTTAATTTTAGCGTTGATCAGCCTTTCGGAAACTGGGGGTAACCCCCAGTTTAGTATGGTATGGAGATTTTATCCCAGGAATAAGTTTCCATGGGAAACGCGAACTGGAACAAAATTCCACGCGGGCAGATCCCATGGCGTCATCTGGTTTTCAAATATTTTACTATGGCAGATTTGACCAAATTTGAGATAAGACTATACTTACTAGAAAATAACTTGTACATAATCTACTCTATCTGACCAACAACTTTTGACTGCCTCTGTGGTGCAGTCGGTAGTGATACCGCCTGCGACGCTGGAGGTCGTGGGTTCGATTCCCACCGGAGACAAATATTTGTGTGACCCATAAATGTTTGTCTCAAGAGTCTGGGTGTTTCTATGTATAATATGTATGTATTTAAAAAGTATATAAGTATTTATATCCGTGGTCTGATACCTATAACACAAGCAGGTTATTTTTAGCTTACTTTGGGATCAGATAGCGTTGTGTGAAATGTCCATGAATATTTATTTATTATTTATTTAACTAATAAGCACAGCGTAACTATGGTAGCCAAACAGAAGTAGGCGTAACTATGATAACCATACTGAAGTAGACTAATTGTGCTTATTTGGTGTTGGTAAAATAGAAAATCACTTTACTTTTGGAATAAGTACAAGTTATTCTCTAGTATAGTCTTACTACGATTTTAGTCGATTCCGCCCTTAATAAATATCGCAAACATAGGATAAATACATTTTAATTTCTTTCTTAGGATACAGGATATAGTCTATATCCAGACAAATTACATGGAGTCTCTGTAGAGAAAATATCTACGGCAAATTGCAAATTGTCGTATCGGTATCTGTATGAAATTACACCTCGGATGATATGGTTTCGTTTCGAGTTTTCCTTCTCTACGCAATGGATCTTTTTGCGAACTTGTTCCCTTAGTCGCCTCTTACGACACCCTCAAAATGTATTGGGATGGCGACATTTTGTACTCTTACCCGCCGTAACACGTGACCCCGTCGCCACATGAGGACTCAGTACAGTTACACCAACCCACCTATGGGTTGTTCGGTGGTGTATGTTGCTGCCGTCCGTAAATAACGACACGGTCGGCAGCAGCAGAGCTGGGCCGCCGTGGCTTCGCCACTTTTGCTAGCGAGGCGATGGCGTCATGTGAGAGAGGCACTGCGCGGCGGGGATGGAGTTTGAGCTAGCGCACGTCCCCCGAATATTTGCTGGCCGTGGGCGAAAGGTCGATCGACCCCGCCGACGGTGACGGTCACATAACGGCGGGCACCCTTCCTGTGTTCCGGGGGTGCCCATTAGCGCACGCTCGCACCAGCCGCTCTCTACCTCCTCTTCTTACAGAGGCGCGCTCAAGAGTGGTTTTTAGATCCTTGGCGTGCTCCGGGGAGTCACCCATATGACTCCCCCTAGGAAAGCCCTGGATTCACAGGACGCCCCTGGCCGGGTTGACGTGAGTAATCAAGAGTAGGAACACCGTGGGGTTTAGTGGCTAGGACGGTCCCATTCCGGGGTCAAGAGTTACTCCCACCTGTTCTGTTGACTAGTTCCGTCTGAGCTGGTCCCGCAGCTGGGATGACGGCGCGTAAATGCATTCCCCGCGTCATAAATAAATCTATTTATCTTTAAATAAAAATCAAATGGTAGAAAAAAAGAAAAAGTGGCATGCATTCCCCTCGTTACTCACAATTACACCTTCCAATTTAAGCACGTGAAGTACCATGTGAGTATATGCTTCGCGCTGACTCTCAATACACACACGCATACGGCTTTCGACCATAGGTTAAGTTTCTTCCTGCACGAATAAGTATACGTTGCTTGCCGTCGCGTCACTAGTTATGATCCCTTTTGTATCTCGCTGCTGATAGCAAAGCAACTAACGTAGTTTATAGGGAAAATTATTGATTAAATCTGTTTGATCTAAGTTGTATTGGAAAATCTTAAGATCACCGCAACTTTTTTCTACAGTGACACACACGTATAGCATTTCAAAACTACCTTATAAAGTTTTCGGTTTTTCTCTATTTTTACGCATCACCGAAAACGCAGTGGTCCAAATTTAACAAACTTTTCTCACATACACACATACATATCATCACGCCTGTTTTCCATCGGGGTTATTCAGAGACTATGGCTTTTTTTTTTTTTTGATTAACGTGAGGGAAAATCCTCATAGGATGTTATGCCGGACTCTTACCGACTAAAAAACCTCACGCCACGCCTAACAGCCAATGGTTGAGAGCCCCGGGTAAGCCCTCAGGAAGGATGTCCCGTGACTCCCAACAGACCTACGGCCGCCGCTGCGGCCTCGCCCAGGGGGTGGTTCGGGTGCAATCCCGCGTCTATGGGGGGTTTCGGGTGTGACCCCGCTTCTAAGGGGGGGCATGCGTGAGTTGCTCACGACACGCTGCCGTCATGGGCCTGCTTCTGTAAGGACGGTGAGCGGCCCTCTCACCGTCCTCAGACCCCCGGTCATGGAGGCCGATAGTCCTCGGCGAAGACACGTCGGCGGCGCCCAGGGCGCCGACTGCGGAACTCGGGTGGGAGAGTTCTCTCCCGTACCCGGCCCGTCGCCTCCTTCGCGAGCATGACCTGCTCGCAGAAAGAGGCGGCGCAGTCCCACTTACTCCCGCTGGAGAGCATGGCTCGCACCATGGCCTCGAGCGAGAGAGTGTCCACGCCCAGACCCACTACGAGGACCTGTCGCTGTTGTGCCCACGCCGTGCACTCCACCAGCGTGTGGAGCGCCGTGTCATCGCTGCGGTCCTCGCAGTGCTGACACTCGGCCGTGGTTTCCCGGTGTTTTCGCCACAGATACCTACCGAAGCTACCGTGCCCGGCAAGCATCTGTGTCAACCGGTAGGAGAGAGCACCGTGTCTTCTCTCCAGCCACTCGTCCATGACCAGTCTGACGGCCGCGATTGTGGCGAATCCCCCCTTTGGTTGCTCAAGTCGCACCTTCCATGTCTCCACGGTCTCCTGGTGGAGCAGGGTCCGCTGGGCCTCGATTTCTCGAGACGCAGGCCTTTGGCCCCGCTCCAGCGCCTCCTTGCGCCATCTGAACAGTGACGCAAGGGCTCTCGCTTCCAGGTCCCATGGAGGGGTCCCGGCTAGGAGACATGCCACCTCACCGGAGATCGTGCGGTATCCTCTTATCACCCTGACGGCCATCATTCTCTTCGGGCTCAGCAGTCTAGCCTCATTGCTGGCCGTCAGGGTCTCCGCCCATAAAAGAGACTATGGCTACGTCCGCATAGGCAGGCGGCTTGCTTGGCGTCTAGAGCCTAGCGAGTCACCTAGCGAGTAGCTTAGTAAAACGAACATACTTGAATGTTCGCGACCGGCCGCACTGCGCGCTTGGCGCCTAGTTAGTAGCTTAGCGTGTATCCAAGTAAACAAACATGTTGGATTTCGGTCGCGAGGCGCGAGGCATTTGAGGCATTGAAAAAAAGAATGGACGAAATATTTATCGCATCCGTTTTTAAAAGAGAACCTCTATTGAATCCTTCTCTTGAATTCCACAAAAATGGGGTCTTACGCAAATTTCGTAATTATTTTCGTGAAAATTACGCTATGGTTTATACAGAACATTAAACTCCCCATGACTTTACCGTGACTTATTTATGTCATGAATTTTCTGTAAGTAGCAGTTTTAGAGCTATTTCTGAAAGTGACATCTCGTCACCGTGTCTGCAAGCAAATGACCAAGGCACTTAGTGATCCACCACGCAAACCACCTTTTAGTGCGGCCACCGTGTAACCTAGCAGCCACCAGGTTGCAAGCCACTATGCTCTAGACGCCAAGCCAGCCGCCTGGCTGTGCGGACAGCCTATGACTTTCCACTTGCTACGATCCTGACATACCACTTTCACTTCTTCTACTTTCATAAGTGCTTTCATACACGCTCGCTGGTTAAGCGTACTCTTGATCAGGCCTTTTTCCAACAGGTCATCAATTTAGTTACCATGTGTATGCTGAGGCGACCCCTACCAGTTTGCCCATTCATTATCGCCTTATAGATCTGTTTAGTCAGTCTATTTTCATCCATACTCTCCACATGTCCGAACCATCTAAGTATCCCTTTTTCTATCTTTGTCACTACATCTTCAGTTATATGTGTATCGTTATATATCGCTATTTCTTTCTTTGTCCATCAATTTCACTCCAGCTATGCTTCGCAGACTTCTCATTTCCACTGCATTAATTGTAATTTGATGCTTCTTCTCCCACACCCAACTTTTACTTCCATACATAAGTGTAGGGATAAGCTCATCCCTACGCACACCCACCCTCGCCTTCTTAGACACGTTTTGACTACTCATGAAGGTAAGCATCGCCCCATTCACTTGATTTCCTGCCAAAACTCTTCTCTCGATATCCTGGTCACACTTTCCACCTCTCGTAAATTTTGGACCCAGGTATACAAATTTTTTCACTTGTTCACCTCTTTGCCCTTCGATAATAATCGGGGATTAGTCATACATTCCTCTTTTTCAAAAACCATTACTTAAGTCTTGTTTACATTCATTTCTTATTCGTGATATTTTTGATTCAATACGCTGCTTACTCTATTTAATGTTAAATGAAGCAATTTATAAACGCTAATGTCATACTGACCTCAAATCAACTTAAGCCACACTGTTTCTACCTATCTATCTAGAGCAGGGCACCCGGGTAAGATCTCGGGAGGTCTTTATTCTCCTAAGGTTCTTTCCTGTTGCAGATTTTGTCTACCACCTATCCTAGGGATTCGATAGAGAGCAATTAAAAATTTTATTAGTTAATAATACCACATTTTTCACGCGGACGAAGACGCGGGCTACAGCTAGTAAAAAAAAAAAATTAAAATATTTTAGTCTGTTAGTACAAGGATGAAATTTCTTGAGTTTGCCCAATATTCGAAAATGCTAGATGATAAAAAAAGTGCTAGGTACACGTATGTATGTTATATTAATTATATTAATATATAATTATTTTCTCATATTAGGGCGATTCAGGCGGCCCTGCAGTTCACAATGACCAATTGGCTGGAATTGTATCTTTTGGAATGAGCTGTGCTGGGAACTACCCTGGTGTTTATGTAAAAGTATCAGCGTTAAGAAAATGGATTGATAAAAATATGAAAGAAATGCAAGGCAGAGGAATAAAACAATCAATACTTAAAATGGGCACACTGGCTTAGAGAAACCAAACTTAAAAATTTCTTTATCATCTTGGTAACTGGGTTATAATTTTATCTAATAAGCTCGGGTCGGATAGCGGTATGAAGCCTTTCACACTCCTGCAATTCTGCTCAGATATTTAGCTATTTACATCCCCTAGGTCAACCGAAAGAGTTTAGGTACCTTCTTCAGACATGTCTCAAAAATAATAAATTTTCATCGCAAGGATCTGTCATACCGATTAAGTTTTACAGTGTTGCAATCAAATTGTTCTAGTGCATTCCGCAGATATGCAATAAATATGTAAAGATCTCGTATCATAATGTTTGTCATAGAACTTCAATAGGTAAAATATTTTTATTTTTAACAGGTATAATATTGTACACATTTAATAAATGAAACCGCCAATGTGCCTGTGCTCCTAGAGCCAAACGTCCTTTTCAGGGACGATGGCAAGAGACCGAATGGTATAACTTTAATACCGTGGGAGATGGGTTGGGTGCTGGTCTAGGATGCAACTTGTGTTGACACTCTGGCCCCGTCCCATCTCCCTAAAACAAAATTAAAAGCCAGCGCAGCAGCGGAAGCGGCTGGTAATATTAAAATGATAAATATAAGGGTCTCGACTCATCGTATTGTGTTGGTCCAGTCGGTATCGTGACCCTGGGTTGCGTCCATGGGGTCCCAATGCGTTTCAAGAATTTGAAAAAGCGCCTTGTGGAGTCGACTGTTGACCCAAGGGCTGGCAGTTTTCTCGCTCAGCGAATAGGTATTGCTATTCAAAGGAGGATTCCTGCTAGTCTTTTGGGCACAATGCCACGGGGACCTTATTAAGGTTTAGTTTAGAAATTAATAATGTAAATATATTGTGGATATGTAGGTAATAATTATGTTCCTCAGTGATTTTTAACAATAAAATAATGTTAAAATCAGAATTGAAATGGGTACTTGCACCTTATCTTAATCTACTGTTATATTACTGTAGCTAAAATAAACATTATTGTAAAATAAACTGTGCTTTTTATTTTATACTTAATGCTACTGGAGTGTTGGACAAGCATTGCATGCTTGTGCAACACTCCAGTACTGCAATTGGAAGACCAAAATGTACAAAATCTATACTTATAATAAGACTGTTAAGGGGCGAGAGTCTGTACATGGAAGATATTTTGAAAATTTCAATTGTAGGGCGTTCTATAATCGATTCTGAAGCCGAATATGTAATTTAAAATTTTCATGTGTGTCTGTCTGTCTGTTTGTCTGTCTGTCTGTCTGTATCCCGAATAAGTATCACGCCGGAACTACTGAACCGATTTGAATGATACTTGGTACATTCCGAGCTTATAGTCCGAAAAAGGTTCTTGGATACTTTTGATCCCGATTTTTTGCGCGGTTCCTGCGGGAGAGGGGATGAAAGATAAAATGATTTTTTAGCTGTAAGTTCTCACCACGTGGTCCGATTTCAAATATTTTTTTAGTGTCAGAAAGGGAATGTTTTTAACATTGTTCCACACAAGTTTCATTATTGAGAGTTTCGTAGTTCAGAAATTAGAGGCATCTCAACTTTTCGAATTCAAGGGTTTCTTTGAATGTGAGGGTAAATCTAAACTGGCGTGTTGGCTTAGGACTGAATTGTTTTAGAATGGACTTAATCTTTAAGCTCTTTTATGATTAAGCAAACAGGGCAGTTTCATACGCTCCCTTGAGTCTGTTGGAAAAATACCTGTCCTTTCATTCACCTTATGTGGCGTAAACGAAGTTGCGAGGGTCAGCTAGTTGGGAAATAAAAGAGGTACTACACTCGCGCTGTCAACTCTACTGCTTGTCGTGTTGAAATGGATAGGAACAAGCCACTGATCTGTATTATTACCACTAATACAGATCAGTGGAACAGGCTAAGATCAGCTGTCTAAGTGTTCAAATTATAGTCCAGAACAACATAAAAGTTTATCCCTGGAATATGTTCTCCATAGACGCGGGAACGGGAATAAAAATCATGCAGACCGTGCAAGGTATAATATTATAAAATGTGATCTACAGTTTGGTTATTTCTATAACTTTGTATAATAATAAAACAAACAGAAACTTAATTTATTGGTTTGACGGCACACTTCAAATGTGATCCTAATGACAAGTGACATTGACAGGTGACATAACACCGAGCGCTGGAGGGGCGGCCACGCACGACATATCAGGACGTCGTCAGTCGAGTCTCGGTCATTATTGGTGCAACGATCGACCGGTGCGCACGCGCCCACGTGCTCTGGTGGAATGTTATAACAGTGTAGATTTAGTTAGTCCTAGGAGGTTCTTTGTGTTTAGTGTTAGTTATACGATTGACTAAATGAGTGTTAACTAAACCACGCATTATTTCTTTATACCACGATTCCTGGTTTCCTCGCCGAACTACCTACAAAGTGATGGTTACATCGGAATGTAGCAACGTGCCACCTGACACCACTTAATCCTACATCAGAAGTGGGATGAAACTCAGTCGCCCACGTGGCGATAGAGTATGCATTTTTATGGCGATACAGAAACGGAAATATGGCATTTTCTGTTGAAGCAGCAGTAACGCGGTAATTTCTGTCACAGAAAGTACGCACGCACCTTCAGGATTACTTTGGTGAGCAGTTTCATGTTTATTTCTATTCTGATACCGAATATTCGGCAGTGGAAGAATCTATCTTCTGTAAATTTAAGAATTAAAGACTTTGTTATAGTGTGACTGCAACAGATACTGGATTAACTTTCGTGAGATCGCCTGTAGAAATTCTGACCACTGATACTGATGGCGTAACTTTTGAAATCCCTTTTTTATGTTTTACTAGGCCACTAGGCTGGCTAGAAACGATCATGATTTGACGTAATTTTACGGCCAACCGTATCACATGGCGCCCTTCATTAAAAAAAAAATAAAAGAAATAGAAATTAGATTGACCAGTACGTGAGACAATAACATCCCTCCTATAAGGAAACTGAAATTAGAAACTTGAATTCTTCAATCACACGTTTATTATCGGTGATACCCTTGCAGTTTGACCCTGGAGGAGCACACCAGTCGGTTCTCGTACATACTTAAGAGCCAATATAATTCGCTGTAGTTGATCATTATTTGCAAGTTTCATTCTGTAGTTTAAAATGAAACAAGACTGTACGGACAGGATGTGTGTAGACTACTGCGATTGAGGACACACAGTCCTAAACCGTTATATTTTTTTGTTGCTTCTCGGAACAATTAGTAAGGTTACATCCATGTAACCTTACTAATTATAGATCGACCTCCAGGTCGATCTCTCTACAATCTTAGATTTAGCGTCAGAAAAGGTTCGAAGCTCTCACTCATGCAGTTGGAAATTATGTTATCATCATTTGCATAACAGCAAGTTTGGTGTGGTCAAAGACTGCATTCATGCAGTCCACATGGGCGAAAGCGGACATAGTGCCGCTTGTCTCATTTGAATTTCATATGGTGATGTCAAATTGGTTAGGAAGGCATTGGCTAGGAAATATTACATGCACACTTCTTTTCAGAAAATAATCCCCTACTGTACCGTTTAAGAGAGTGTATTGATCAATCAGCGGAATTTGCTGACCAATAGCTGATTGCGGAACAGCAGAAGGATGGAGAGCTCTTAAAACTCGTATCCTACCTGAATAATGGAAAGCTTCCTCGGGGATCACTCAGGACCCAAAGGACCAGGATCAGATGTGCTACACCGGAAATCTAGCGATTTGGTAAAACTCTTTGTTTGCAAATGGTCCTTAGATCGTTCTGATGTTCTGTCATCAACGATGTCCACGAGAGGTTACTGCGTTCACGCTTATGAACTTTATTGCTTCAAGAACATGCCGAGGGTTATAAGAAAATTTAAATAAATTTACCCTCCCAACCCATGGTACACCTCATTGGTTCATACAGACAGCCGCGCGATATCATTTATCAGGTAAAGTACAGGTTAAAACGAACACCAATACCAGGGTGGCACTACCCTGACACACCACACACATTGATGCGACCAGAAAACTTAGTGTATGAACAACCAAAAGGAAGTTATCAGTTCAATAGAAGCGCTTGTAGTCCTGCGGTCTTGGTGTTCTGTAAATTCATTTTGTCGTAAGCATCTTTTACTGTGGCAGTCCTTGGATGGGTAACCACTTTGTGACTCTTTCATGTACAAGCACTTTCGGGCTTCGGAGGTTAGCGGTAAGGTCCCGGTTGTCGATGAAATGGCTGTCATTATACCAGGTACTAAGTACGCATCATTTCATCCTACACTTAGCATCGATATAAGCAGCAGTATAAGACACTGAATTATAGTGTTCGTTATTCGGCATACTTATCTACATGATTGGCGTTCAAGGACGGTACTCCGCCAGCAGAGACTTCGAGGAATTTTGTGAGTCCGTTATTATCAAGCTTTATTTAATAGCAACATGTAATTCGAAAGCCTACAACCAGGAAGAGAGAATCCGAGATACTGAAGATGAACTCCATGTATGAACATATATGGAACTAAGTAGTCGCTCGTGACGGGATGCTCTGTTCAAACGTACAGCTCTCTCTCAATTGCATCATGAATTAGGTCACGCAGGCTAGTCCCTTAGAACTTTTAATAGGTAAGATTGTAAGGTTTAAATTTTTGATAGATTACAAGCTGTGAATAAAATTCGCTTACAAGTTATGACTCCTGTGTTATCTGATCGTAATTTCTTAGTGTAATTATCAGACCAGTGATTTTAGTTGTAACTGACAGTACCGGCTACAAGATGGTATAATGGTTGCCCAATGAGTGTTTTGTTGACCAGGAGTGATACAAGTTCGAATGGTTTGATTATTCCAATGTGACATAATCTTTCCTCAAAATCCATATCCATCCATACTAATATTATAAAGCTGAAGAGTTTGTTTGTTTGTTTGTTTGTTTGTTTGTTTGTTTGAACGCTAGGATCTCAGGAACTACTGGTTCGATTTCAAAACTTCTTTTACAGTTTGATAGTCCATTTATTGAGGATGGCTATAGGCTACATAACATCACGCTAAGACGAATAGGAGCGGAGCAGCAATGAAGAATGTTTCGAAAACGGGGAATTATTTTTACTGTCTGAGAGCTTCCGAGGCGTACGCTGCCTAAATGGTTAATGTTACTTAAAAAAATTGTATTACGAAATTGTTTCTCTTAAAAAGTTCTATAAAAAAGTCTGGGACAGCATATGTCTATCTTTTAAGGTTCGCTCAAAAGAACCTAATTTGTCTTTCTTTTAAGGTTAGCTCACAATATTATCAAACTGAAGAGTTTGTTTGTGCTAGGATCTCAGAAACTACTGGTTGCATTACAAAATAATTTCACAGTTTTATAGTCCATTTATTGAGGATGGCTAATGGCTATATAACATCACGCTAAGACAAATAGGAGCGGAGCAGCAATGAATAATGTTTAAAGAACGGGGAAAATTTCTTTCTTTTGAGAGCTTTCATTGCGTACGTTGCCTAAATGGTTAAAGTTACGTAAAAATTGTGTACTACAAAATTTTTCCTCTTAAAAAGTTACAAAAAGAAGTAACAGCATATGCCTATCTTTTAAGGTTCACTTTCAATAACCTACTTCTTAACCTTTACGTCGGGAGTAAACTTTTTCTGCAGCAGTAGCCAGTCAACTGAAAGATAATACCGGCCAAGTGTGAGTCGGACTCGAACACTATGAGTTCCGTACCAAAAAACGGACAAAAATAAATGCGACGGGAACCATTATATCACTTCAACAAAGTTGTGCGGGTCAACTCTAATGGTAATGAATATAAGCGACGCGAACGGGAAAAATTATATCGCTTTAAATATTAATACCTGGGAGTAAATGCGACGGGATTATATTACCTACTTAAAATATTAAGGGATATTTTTAAATGCACATCTGTTAAATTTTTCTGCACACTAGGTAACTCCACTAATTAACTGAATGCAATCCAGAAAATTAAATGCTGTGCAAAAAAACCAATTGCTTAACTAAACATGTCCTACTGAAAAAACTTAAATATTACTCAGAACGAGATGACCTTTTTAATCGAATTCACACCAAAAATATGGTTCGTACACCAATTACATGATTTGTAAAACAGAAATACGAATTGTATATCAAAAATACTAACTTGCACTCTAAATTGTACAATCGTATAACGGAATAGGTTTTTTTTTTTGTTGACGCGGGTAACGCATTTACGCGCCTTCATCCCAGCTGCCCCCGCAGCTGGGATGGTGTGTGGGACTCCCGGCCCGGTCCGGAATGGACCATCCTACCCACTAAACCCCGCGGTGTTCCTCCTCACCCTTTAGCCGGGCCGAGGGATATCAAAAGATTATTCACGTCGACCCGGCTAGGGGCGCCCCGTTTCTTCGAGGCTCTCTTCGGGGGAGCCCGATGGGCGGCTCCCCAAAGCTCCCTAAGGAGCTGAATACCACGCCTGCACCGCTCTCGAGCGCCCCTCTGTAATAGAGGAGACAGAGAGCGGCTGGCGCAGGCGTGCGCTAATGGGCACCCCCGGAACACGGGGAAGGTGCCTTCCGCCATGTGACCGTTGATGGGCGGGGTCCCCCGACCTTACGCCCACGGTCAATAAACAATTGGGGGCGCGCAGTGACTTCTCACCGCGGCGCCCCCGAACTGCACGGCAGAGCGGGAGCATTATCCGTTACTTCCGCTCCCCCGCACAGTGCACCTCCCGCTTTGCCGCCATCACCTCGTCAACTGGCGAGGTGACAGCGGCCCAGCACTGTTGCCGCTGGTCGCGCCGTTATTCACGGCCGGCAGCCCGAACTGCATGGCAGGGCGGGAGCATTTACCCAAACTCCCGCCCCCCACGCAGTGCCTCTCCCACTTTGCCGCCATCGTCTCGCCAGCAAAGGTGGCGAAGCGACGGCGATCCAGCATTGCTGCTGCCGGCCGTGAATAACGGCACGGCCGGCAGCAACACCCACCACCGAGCAACCCACAGGTGGGTTACTCCCGCCTTGGCCGGAATTAGCCAGAGTAGTACAACTCCCCCACAGAGGAAGGGGAGTGGTCGCTACTCCGTTGCCCAGGATGCACCACGAGGAGGATCCGACCCATTGGGGTCCTTAAGATGTTAGTCGGACCCCGCATCCCATAACGGAATAGGTTAGGTTAGGTTTTAATTTTTTTTGATCAATAAAATTTAATTTGGTAGAGGTGACTGATAAAATTGGGTTTTTATTTAGAATAAATGGTTCAGGTTCATCATCACGCCTTTATCCCCGAAGGGGTAGGCAGAGGCATATTATATACCCACATTTCACCTTTATATAATTTGTCCCACGTAATACGTTGTGAGCCGTATTGCGTGTTTAAATGGACAGGCGCAGGTTGTGACTGCCTGCTGTTGAAAATTTATTGAATTTTTAGAATAAATGATGTTCCTAAAAGTAAATTAGGTGATAGTTTTCCTTGCAGAAGTTTTAATATTTTTGTTCAACTAAGGAATTGTTAGATAAACTATTTAGATAATAGTTATTCGTTCAGTAAAATAGTTCTGCAAATACCATAAAACGGTGTAATGAATCTTTATTTAGAGTGCATAATTAGTGTGCAAGTCAGTATTTTCGGTTTAACTTTGAAATATTTAGTTCGGAAAAAGGGAATATACAGATATCGATTTAAATACATGCCAAATATTAATACTGTACGACTCTCTTTCGCACTCTCATGTGACGCAAACGAAGTTGCGCGGGTCAGCTAGTATTGGTTATATAATGGGCAAAAAAATAATCTATTCAGGGAATGGAACCAATATTATGTCATCCCTCATAACGTTTTGGCGGAAGACATGTACAGTAACTTGTTACCGGTGTACTTTAACTCTAAATTTTGTTAATTTTCATGTAACTTCTTCGTGAACGGTTGCGCTGTGGCCGCTGTGGGTGCTCCATCGCCAGCGCAGCGGAGAAGCAGAGCGCCGGTCGACAGCGGCTTGCGCGAGCACTGGTGTGAAAACTAACAGCGTGCGGCACGGGCGGCGCGGTCACTAGCAGATTATGTTGTGCCGGAGCTACGGGAGGCGTATCCTCATCGAGCTGCTGGGTAGTTATGAAGATCGACGTGCTACGAGGATGGACCTTGCAAATTACAGGTCACGTAGTCCTTTTCTTTTTCCATTAAGTAGGTCGTTGAGATGACGAAGGGGTTAGACCTTCATGTGAGTAGATTCTTTAAAGACTTACCTGACAAATGATGATGAAGGAGTAAGACCTTCACGTGAGTGAGTGAGTGTAGTATGCGAATTACTCTGGCCGCGCACAGATTCATGCTAGCCATGGGTCTTTATAGTGACCTACGTCGTCAAGCCGTAAGGAAAAGCCTACAGCATAGGGTTCTTTGAAAGGGGTCTTTGAAGGTTTTTACAGGGTCGGCAGCACGGGAGTGGTGGCGCCTCTGGTGTTGCAAGCGTTCATATGCTACGGTGACCACCAGTCCTTGTCTACCACCCTATTGGTATAAAAAAAAAAGTGCCGAAGGTAGGCATTTTCTGGTTCAATTCATACCATTATCTGAAGTGGGTACAGGATGGAAGTCCCACTACCTGGCCGGATGGAGGCTTTAGGTTGAGTTAAGAGTATTGCATACTGAACTCGCCGATTTCGATTTAATTGAGTACCTATTGTGATCAGCAATACTCAAGAGATCAAAATAATCAAGAGTAAAAAAAATAGCAGAAACACAGCAATAGGCTCACCACCTATTGCGTGGGACATAAAACCATAAGGTGAAATGTGGGCGTATACTGTGCCTCTGCCTATGGGAGCGTGACTGTGTGTATGTGATTGTATGTATGTATTGTGATCAGATTTAATAAGCGTTGCGAACTGTTTAGAATAAAATAATGCAGACTTAATATGTCGAGTTTATTTAGCTGATGCCCGACTCTTCGGTCAGGAAGGTCGAGCAAAAGATTCTGTACTTTGGATAAACTGTTGTTTCAGATGCTGTAAATGTTTGCGATGCTTCACACGAGGACGTGTGAGTCGTCGTGATGGCCGTGTCGCAGAACTAACATCACAGCTGGAGGTGCACTGCTGACGTCATCCGGTGAGACTGTTCCTTTTCTTTCTGAAGCGAATCGCCAGGATTTGCGACCTTTGTGTGCCTCTTTCACGTTCTACAGATTCGTGAGTCGATTTATGTATGAACCTCTGCCGCTATACAAAGTCACGCTTTTGTTATGGGGAAGACTGGTTGAAGGGGCCGCGTACGCTTGAAATGTGTACGTGCGCCCGGGCCACGTCTGTGTTGGTCGGACTGGTTGAAGGGGCCACGTACGCTTGAAATGTGTACGTGCGCCCGGGCCACGTCTGTGTTGGTCGGACTGGTTGAAGGGGCCGAGTACGCTTGAAATGTGTACGTGCGCCCGGGCCACGTCTGTGTTGGTCGGACTGGTTGAAGGGGCCGCGTACGCTTGAAATGTGTACGTGCGCCCGGGCCACGTCTGTGTTGGTCGGACTGGTTGAAGGGGCCGCGTACGCTTGAAATGTGTACGTGCGCCCGGGCCACGTCTGTGTTGGTCGGACTGGTTGAAGGGGCCGCGTACGCTTGTAATGTGTACGTGCGCCCGGGCCACGTCTGTGTTGGTCGGACTGGTTGAAGGGGCCACGTACGCTTGAAATGTGTACGTGCGCCCGGGCCACGTCTGTGTTGGTCGGACTGGTTGAAGGGGCCGCGTACGCTTGAAAGTGTACTTGCGCCCGGGCCACGTCTGTGTTGGTCGGACTGGTTGAAGGGGCCACGTACGCTTGAAATGTGTACGTGCGCCCGGGCCACGTGTGTGTTGGTCGGACTGGTTGAAGGGGCCGCGTACGCTTGAAATGTGTACGTGCGCCCGGGCCACGTCTGTGTTGGTCGGACTGGTTGAAGGGGCCGCGTACGCTTGTAATGTGTACGTGCGCCCGAGCCACGTCTATGTTGGTAGGGCTGGTTGAAGAGGCTGCGTATACCCAGGCCACGTCTACTTAGACTGGTTAAAAGTGGTACGTACGCCTGGGCCACGTCTTTGTTGAAGGTTGGACTGGTTGGGAAGGCCTCGTATGCCTGAGCCATGTCTGTGTGTTGCGCTAGCTAGTTTAAGAGGCCTCGGATGCCTCAACCCGTTTCAAGTACTATTTGGTTTAAAGGGCTTAGTACGCCCGGCTTATTGGGAAAGGAAGTTAAGTTCACAATTTCTGTCAGGAATGGACGAGCGATCATTAACGCATTCTTAAATTTCTACAGGTGTTTCGCCCGAGGACGTGCGATAGTCAGGGTTGGCCGTGACGGCACACTTCAAATGTGATCCTAATGACAAGTGACATTGACAGGTGACATAACACCGAGCGCTGGAGGGGCGGCCACGCACGACATATCAGGCAGTGATGGCCGTAATTAATTACAAAAGTAATTCAATTAATAATTGAATTACAATGTAATTAAGTTACAATGTAATCTAATTACTCAGTAATTAATTACTTTGTAATTTAAATACTTTGGATGTTCCTGTAGGGACAGGATTGCTGACATAACATAATAAGAATCGGGACAAAGGTGCGACGCTATGAACGCCAGTGGCATTACCATCGGGCAGTAGGCAACACACGCGTTAAGTTAATTACTTTAAGTAAATCAGTGAATACAACAATTGATTGCTTTGGATCTTTGACTTTTATTCGTAACCTTCAAGGAGTCAGGACATGCAGTTACAGTAAACAGCATCCATCGCAACATTGGTGACCTCCGAACGTTTTAATTTGTTTTTCGAACTTTACGTTGCCTCTGCCCACGCGACTCGCATTCTTTTGCGTCAGCATTAACAGCGACGCAATAACCGCGCGTTTCTTAACGTTTTCAATATCGTGCGTGTAAAAAGTGAATAATGACCAGCCCCTCAACCTCTCAACCAGCACATGCTGCACACCAGGTGGGAAACGAGCTCGCCGCCATCAGCCTCAGCGCGAGGATACCGTCGTTCTGGACGGATATGCCACGCATGTGGTTTGCCCAGTTCGAAGCCATCATGGGACCTCAACATCAGAGCGACAGCGTCAAATACGACTTGGTTATCGCAAAACTCGGAAAAGAGGAGATAAGTCAAGTTGCAGATCTTATTGACGAACCGCCAGCTCAGCAGCGGTACTCAGTATTGAAGGAAAGACTACTACGGATATTTCAACAGAGTGCCGAAGCCCAGTTCCACAAGCTCGTCAAAGAGATGGACCTCGGACAGCAGCGACCGTCACAACTGCTCGCCAAAATGCGGGAACTCGCCCGAAATACAGGTACGACCGGTGATACTGTAAAAAATTTATGGCTTACCCGGCTACCGGGGTGGGTCCGCGCTATTCTCGCTAGCTGTAGCGCAGAAGCCAAACTGGACGAGATAGCCACCATGGCGGACAAAATTATGGAAAACCTGCAGAGCGGAGAAATCACCGAGGTACGCACGCAACAGACAGTTTCAAGTACCAACACCGAGTTATTAACAGAATTACGGAACATGGCATTGGAAATTAAATCACTACGAGGTGAAGTAAATGGCATAAGAGGTAGAGAGCAAAGCCGAAATTACAATCAGAGGGCACGGACAAATTCATTTCGCTCACCTTCAAGAAACCCTAGGCACACGCCGCAAAATACAAACGGGTTATGCTGGTACCATCACAAGTACAGAGAAAACGCTAGAAAATGTGCGTCACCGTGCAATTACGGAAACAAACAAAAAAACTAGGTGCAGTACATTCTGGCACGGTGGAAGAGTGTACAGATTTAACTAAAGACCATCGTTTGTGCATTACGGATTATAAGAACGGTATGACATTTTTAGTAGATACTGGTGCGACAGTATCAGTAATTCCTTTATCATTAGTTAGTTCTAAGAAGTGTAGGATTGACAATAAGGTCTCTTACACACTATTTGCAGCCAACGGCACAGATATCAAAACATATGGTGTCATAACATTAGCTCTTACGTTAGGGTTAAGACGAAGTTTCAAATGGACTTTTGTTGTATGCGATGTCAGTAGACCGATACTAGGTGCTGATTTTCTTCAAACATATAAGTTAGTTGTAGATTTACATAACAGATATTGCATTACCATTATAGATAGATTTACAAATTGGCCAGAAGCAATACCTACATCCGACATAACCGCGGAAACTGTAGCAAAGGCAATCTATGAGTCATGGGTTTGTAGATTCGGGTGTCCTAGCAAACTGACCAGCGATCAAGGGAGACAATTTGAAAGCGACTTATTCAACAATCTACTAAAATTACTAGGGGTACAGAGGGTAAGAACAACGCCTTACCACCCTATCTCCAATGGTAAAATCGAGAGACATCATCGTCAGCTTAAATCAGCAATTACATGTAGACTTTCTGACAGAACATCTTGGGATGACGAGTTATCAACTGTTTTATTTGGCATACGCGCGGCAATACGATGTAAAACAGGCTTTAGTGCCGCAGAGTTAGTATTAGGTCAATCATTACGTTTACCAGGCGATTTTTACAACGACAGCAATAAAATTATTTCAACAGATCATTATACATATGTTGACAATTTAAAAGAAGCTATTCGTAACATAAAACCGAAACCCCGAGTAGGTAACGACTCTCGGAAACTATTTGTGTACAAGGATTTGCATACTTGCTCACATGTCTTTATAAGGAATGATTCAGTAAGACGACCCCTAACCCCAACTTATGATGGCCCTTATCGCGTCATAAGCAGGCGTGACAAAGTATTCAAAATACAATTAGATAATCGTCAGAGCAACATTTCAATCGATAGGTTAAAACCTGCATACATACTAGAAACACCACAATCTTCTAGCAATAGTAGTAACGGTAGCAGTACACCAGAAAGACATACGGACACTGTCATTAATAACGATAGCATTGTAAAAAAAACTACACGGAGTGGTAGGTCAATAAAACTACCAGTCAGATTTAGATTATAATAATGTTCTTTTGTCAAAAATAAAACACCCTGTATGTAATCTAGTTAGTATAAGCAGACTAAGCAAAACAGACAAATATATTATGGCAATATTAGTAAATAATTATCATTCAATTTATATTCATTGTTGAAGCATTACATGGCCATTTTAGTAAACATGGGCAATTATCAGGCCAAAAACGACCAGGTGGTCATCGCACAATCAGGCTCAGACAACTCGGCACGAGCAAACTTAGAAAAAAGATAGAAATATATGGCATTCTAACTATCGTGATTGTAGTGCTAGTGATCAGTGCCTGTGTATTTTTAATTAGCAGAAAGTGCGTAAAACATATGAAATCTAAAATTGTGAGTGATTTATTGTCAAGCGTTGAGCAACAGCGCACACCATGTACACCGGTACCAACACAGAGTACATCTTCCAACGTGTACTAATGTGAACGAACATGTAGTTTAAAATAATTCATCATGTGTAATAAGTTAAGTGTGTAACTAGCCTAAGACCGCTATAACAAATTGTAAACAACCTACTGACCTCGATGATAACGCGTCAGCAATATTCTGTCACGACATTGTATCAGAACAGAACTAACAGTATGAATTGTATAAATGATAAGTGTATTACTACGGTAGGAAACAAATGTCTTGTAACAATCTAATTTAATTTATATTTTTTTCTCTTAAAAAGGGGGGAGTACTGTAGGGACAGGATTGCTGACATAACATAATAAGAATCGGGACAAAGGTGCGACGCTATGAACGCCAGTGGCATTACCATCGGGCAGTAGGCAACACACGCGTTAAGTTAATTACTTTAAGTAAATCAGTGAATACACAGTGAATACAACAATTGATTGCTTTGGATCTTTGACTTTAATTCGTAACCTTCAAGGAGTCAGGACATGCAGTTACAGTAAACAGCATCCATCGCAACATTCCGGTTAATTAGTTACTAAGTAACTAGTTGCAAAGTAATTAGATTACTTTATAACTAGTTACTTTGTAATTAATTACTTTGTCATTATCATACATTCAAGCAAATCAATACCACAGCCGGCAATCCATTAGGGCTGCCGCGCCGCCGTTGTAAAAGTTCATGTTGGGTATCGTATAAGGGGTATTTTGGTATGCTGAGTACGAATTTCGGGTTAATTTTGCAAACCAATATGGTCACCGCGCCGCCGTTATAAAATTTCAAGTTGGGTATCGTATATGGGGTATTTTGGTACGCTGAGTACGAATTTCGCGTTAATTTAGCAATCCAATATGGCCGCCGCGCCACTGTTGTAAAAGTTCATGTTGGGTATCGTATAAGGGGTATTTTGGTATGCTGAGTACGAATTTCGGGTTAATTTAGCAATCCAATATGGCCGCCGCGCCGCCGTTGTAAAAGTTCATGTTGGGTATCGTATAAGGGGTATTTTGGTATGCTGAGTACGAATTTCGGGTTAATTTAGCAATCCAATATGGCCGCCGCGCCATCGTTGTAAAAGTTCATGTTGGTTATCGTATAAGGGGTATTTTGGTATGCTGAGTACGAATTTCGGGTAAATTTTGCAATCCAATATGGTCACCGCGCCGCCGTTATAAAATTTCATGTTGGATATCGTATAAGGGGTATTTTGGTATGCTGAGTACGGATTTCGGGTTAATTTAGCAATCCAATATGGCCGCCGCGCCACCGTTGTAAAAGTTCATGTTGGGTATCGTATAAGGGGTATTTTGGTATGCTGAGTACGAATTTCGGGTTAATTTAGCAATCCAATATGGCCACCGCGCCATCGTTGTAAAAGTTCATGTTGGGTATCGTATAAGGGGTATTTTGGTATGCTGAGTACGAATTTCGGGTTAATTTAGCAATCCAATATGGCCGCCGCGCCATCGTTGTAAAAGTTCATGTTGGGTATCGTATAAGGGGTATTTTGGTATGCTGAGTACGAATTTCAGGTTAATTTTGCAATCCAATATGGTCACCGCGCCGCCGTTATAAAATTTCAAGTTGGGTATCGTATTTGGGGTATTTTGGTACGCTGAGTACGAATTTCGCGTTAATTTAGCAATCCAATATGGCCGCCGCGCCGCCGTTGTAAAAGTTCATGTTGGGTATCGTTTAAGGGGTATTTTGGTATGCTGAGTACGAATTTCGGGTTAGCTAAAAACCCCTTAAACCCTTAATAAAAATTAATTTAAATTATATTTTCCGTAAATTGTACTATGTAGGTATCTTATAGTACCTAATGGGTACCTTCTTTCTCATAAGACACCAATAAAATAACTACCCAATCATGAACATTATCTCTAACACTTATATCCATCCAAAGGTTGCCTGGAAGAAATTGCATTTAGCGATAAGGTCGCCCGTTGTACATTTTTAAAACATGTTTTCCTTATGTCATGTAATTCTAAATTGGTGTACAATAAAGAATATTTCTATTCTATTCTATTCCAACAAATCTTAATTGGTTACATATTACTTTGATCTTGCATAAAAGAGAGTGATTTGCAACAAGAAAAGTAACAAAAACCATGTAATAGTTAATTTAATTGTCACTTTATTAGTTCTAGAATTCTTTTTTTTTTAATATATACATATTTAGATGATAATTTGTTGTAAACGCCTTCCCTTATAGAAAGAAATTTCCGAAATAATCCCATAGAAAGCTTAAAAACCAATATTGAATTCATGCCATACATAAATGTGCATTGAAAACAGTGTAAGCGTGCAAAAAATATAAGTAAAACCCATCAAGCCATTAGAATGGGAAGAAAGGGGATATTTATTTAAAGGTAACACACGCACAGTAAAGCGCTTAACACATTCCTAACTATGTAGGTAACTCACTAACCTTCACTTTATTTCAAATAAACTTACTGTATTGTTCAGGTTTACATTTTTTGTACACTGTAATATAATTGAAATATGTTTAAAAAATATTTAACTTCACTCACCAATCTATAAAATAAAACATTCCTAGGAAAATACACTCGAGAGCAATGAATCCGGGTCACTTAAAGAATGTTAAAAATCTCGGAAACTAAAAATGATAGGTTAATGCAATAAATTGTATTTAATAGACAATGTAATACTCCTTAAATGAAAGTAAAAAAAATATGAGTCACCATACATTTCATTAACACAAAATTACATAAAGAAAAAACTGCCGATCTCTCCTTAAAACAAAAATAGGAAACATGAAATTTTTGAACTTTATTACGATTTTCTTGAATTTTAATACTTCGTATTGCCTCCTCGTGCTTCCATTACTGCGTTTACGCGGTTTGGCATGCTGTACACCAAGTTCCTTATACGATTTTGGGAAATATTCTCCCATTCCTCTGTGAGAGCAATTTTGAGCTAACGAAGCGTGATTGGGGGAGGGTTTCGTTGTTTTACGCATCTGCCTAGCTCGTCCCAAGCATGCTCGATCGGGTTGATATCCGGGCTGCGCGCTGGCCACTCCATACGAGTAATGTTCATCTCTTGAAGGTAGTCATTCACAATCCTACCTGTATGAGGTCGGGCATTGTCATGCATAAATATAGCATCCTCACCTAAATTGACCATAAATGGACCAACGTGATCATTGAGGATTTCTTCCACATATCTTACGCTAGTTAAAGAGCCGTTTTCTATGATCACCAGCTCTGTGCGACTTTCAGAAGAAATTCCGGCCCACACAAGTACAGACCCACCACCGTAGGCTACTTTTTCTTCGATGCATGCTTGCTTGAATCTTTCCCCTGGTCTTCGATACACTCTGTGTCTTCCATCGTGCTTGTAGAGCATAAATTTTGATTCGTCGGAGAACATAACTTTTGACCAATCTTCAATACTCCAATTTACGTGGCTCTGGGCATACCTTAGTCTCGAAATACGATGCCCACGCTCCAGTTTAGGGCCGTTTGCAGGTCTAAGGGGTTTTAAGTTAGATTCAGCAAGCCGACGTCTTACTGTCCATGCACTTGGGTTACTTCCTCCGAGGCGTCGAAACTGATTGGTGAGTTCAGTTCCTGTGAGAAAGCGATTTCGAAGCATGGTGTTCACCAAGTATCGGTCTTCTCGTGCTGTGGTACACCTGGTTCTGCCCGTTCCTGGTCTGCGTAGGTTAGAACCAGTTTCTTCGTAACGTCGGAGAACTCTTTGTACTGTTGACAGCGACACACCGACAGTCCTGGCTGTATCGCGCTGACTCCGGCCGGTTTCCAGCATTGTAAGTATTCTGGTGCATTCTTCAGGCGTAAGCGACATAATTTCAGCTTGATTAATGAATATAGAGCACTATCAACATGGTTTATGTACCCACATAAATGACAGATTACAAACAAAAGCAACACCAAATGCTGTAATTTCGTAGCTCCATCTTCGAAAGTGGCCCTTTTTCAAATTTGATTTTTTTATGATATAACTTTACAATAACTAAGAAGTTTTAATACCTTCATTTAAGGAGTATTACATTGTCTATTAAATACAATTTATTGCATTAACGTAGCATTTTTAGTTTCCGAGATTTTTAGGATTCTTTATGTGACCCGGATTCATTGCTCTCGAGTGTATTATCGATACTTAACTAATACAATATTCCAGCATTACCCGCGTTCTATCCATTGCGTCGTGGGATGTGGTATCGAACTTAGTTAGTACTACTCAGCACGACATATATTTTGAACACAAAAAGAGTCTACGTCTACTGCGGTAATACTGCTATATCACAGTAAGCAGTAAAAAAATATGTGTCGGATGTTGTTTTTAATTGAATTTAATAATAAATACACTGAATTACTTGTAATTACCTTTGGTAAGAGACGCCATGGGTAGTAAAGTTTTTTATGGTACCTTGGTTTTTCCATGTAGTGACTGAACAATTGGGCATTTGAACTATTTCACTGTCGCAATTCATGCTGAGTGCGAATCACATGATAATTTTGCAATCCAATATGGCCGCCGCGCCATAGTCACAAAATTTCATGATCCCACCACTCCTATTTACTTAAAAGAACGTTTCGTGTTCCTTAATGACACACATTTAAGAACTCTGAGGTCATCAGAAACTTTGCAATTAGCAATGCCTAGGCATTCGACTTCTTTTTATGACAAGTCGATTACTGTGCAAGCTATACGGCTGTGGAATGCATTGCCATTAACTATAAGACGAGCAAAATCATTAAATATTTTTAAACGAATGTTGAAAGAGCACTACTTGACATCATAGATATTTATAAAATCTCTGAATTTATGACTATAATTATTGTTATATTATATGTATTCTTAAATGCGTATGTATGTATAGGTATGTATGTATGTATATGTTTGTATTTATTTATGTATTTGGGCTGAATATTCATGAGACATTAATTTAAATTATATTTTCCGTAAATTGTACTATGTAGGTATCTTATAGTACCTAATGGGTACCTTCTTTCTCATAAGACACCAATAAAATAACTACCCAATCATGAACATTGTCTCTAACACTTATATCCATCCAAAGGTTGCCTGGAAGAAATTGCATTTAGCGATAAGGCCGCCCGTTGTACATTTTTAAAACATGTTTTCCTTATGTCATGTAATTCTAAATTGGTGTACAATAAAGAATATTTCTATTCTATTCTATTCTAACAAATCTTAATTGGTTACATATTACTTTGATCTTGCATAAAAGAGAGTGATTTGCAACAAGAAAAGTAACAAAAACCATGTAATAGTTAATTTAATTGTCACTTTATTAGTTCTAGAATTCTTTTTTTTTTAATATATACATATTTAGATGATAATTTGTTGTAAACGCCTTCCCTTATAGAAAGAAATTTCCGAAATAATCCCATAGAAAGCTTAAAAACCAATATTGAATTCATGCCATACATAAATGTGCATTGAAAACAGTGTAAGCGTGCAAAAAATATAAGTAAAACCCATCAAGCCATTAGAATGGGAAGAAAGGGGATATTTATTTAAAGGTAACACACGCACAGTAAAGCGCTTAACACATTCCATGATGGACAATACCTACATAGTTAGGAATGTGTTAAGCGCTTTACTGTGCGTGTGTTACCTTTAAATAAATATCCCCTTTCTTCCCATTCTAATGGCTTGATGGGTTTTACTTATATTTTTTGCACGCTTACACTGTTTTCAATGCACATTTATGTATGGCATGAATTCAATATTGGTTTTTAAGCTTTCTATGGGATTATTTCGGAAATTTCTTTCTATAAGGGAAGGCGTTTACAACAAATTATCATCTAAATATGTATATATTAAAAAAAAAAGAATTCTAGAACTAATAAAGTGACAATTAAATTAACTATTACATGGTTTTTGTTACTTTTCTTGTTGCAAATCACTCTCTTTTATGCAAGATCAAAGTAATATGTAACCAATTAAGATTTGTTAGAATAGAATAGAATAGAAATATTCTTTATTGTACACCAATTTAGAATTACATGACATAAGGAAAACATGTTTTAAAAATGTACAACGGGCGGCCTTATCGCTAAATGCAATTTCTTCCAGGCAACCTTTGGATGGATATAAGTGTTAGAGACAATGTTCATGATTGGGTAGTTATTTTATTGGTGTCTTATGAGAAAGAAGGTACCCATTAGGTACTATAAGATACCTACATAGTACAATTTACGGAAAATATAATTTAAATTAATGTCTCATGAATATTCAGCCCAAATACATAAATAAATACAAACATATACATACATACATACCTATACATACATACGCATTTAAGAATACATATAATATAACAATAATTATAGTCATAAATTCAGAGATTTTATAAATATCTATGATGTCAAGTAGTGCTCTTTCAACATTCGTTTAAAAATATTTAATGATTTTGCTCGTCTTATAGTTAATGGCAATGCATTCCACAGCCGTATAGCTTGCACAGTAATCGACTTGTCATAAAAAGAAGTCGAATGCCTAGGCATTGCTAATTGCAAAGTTTCTGATGACCTCAGAGTTCTTAAATGTGTGTCATTAAGGAACACGAAACGTTCTTTTAAGTAAATAGGAGTGGTGGGAATGAAGAGAATGCTGTAGAGTAAGCAAAGAATATGTGTATTCCATCGAAGGCGAATTGGGAGCCACTTGAGTTTGTTGCGGTATTCAGATACATGATCATATTTGCGCAAACCAAATATGAATTTAATGCAGAAATTCTGGAGGCGCTCAAGTTTTTCGAGTTGCTCCTCAGTGACATCAAGATAGCTAACATCAGCGTAGTCAAGTATTGGCAAGAGGAGAGATTCAGCAAGTTCAATTTTGGTGGCAGTTGGAAGGAAGTTGCGCAACCTACGCAAGGACCCTGATGCGGCAAATAGCTTACTACTGACTTGACAAATTTGATCACGCCAGGATAGCGTACTATTAATAATAATGCCTAAATCCTTTACCTTTTTACTTATTTGTAGTGGCACATCATCAAATAGAATATTAGGGAGGACTGTCCAGTCTACCTGTGATAACATTCCGGAGCTACCAACCACAACAACTTGGGTCTTTGAGGGATTAACTACCAAGCCATATTGCTTGCTGCATTGACAAACATGCGCCAAATCCGCGTTAATAATGGTAAATGCAGTCGCTAATTCAGCTACCGGAGCTTGAGTGTAGATCTGAAGATCATCTGCGTATAGGTGGCAGGCTGAAAACAAATACTTAGTGATAGAATTAATAAATAATATGAAAAGCATGGGAGAAAGCACGCCACCTTGTGGTACGCCGACAGTTGTCTTTAACACGAACCCGCTGTCGGCGGCGAAAAAGGTAACTTTGAAACCAATCAATTACTGGTGGAGATATGTTAAAAGAGCGCAAAACTCCGAGTAGGAGATGAAAATCTACAGTGTTGAAAGCGTTGCTAAAATCTAGCAATGCGAGAACTGTGAGATTTCCACCTTCCATGCCCATACGCACATCGTCAGTAATTTTAACCAATGCGCTAGTCGTACTGTGGCCTGGACGAAAGCCAGATTGTACAGGATTTAGGAGTGTATGTCTCGTCAGGTATGAATTTAATTGGGTATGGACAATTGTTCAAGGACTTTGGATAGGAAAGGTAATATGGAGATGGGACGATATTCGGAGAAGGAAGAAGGATTAGATTTTTTAGGTAATGGAATTATTTGTGCCTCCTTCCAGGCTATTGGAAATTCAGATGAGGAGAGGGAGTAGTTCAAAATGTGACATAATATAGGTAGAATTTCTTCAATAATAGGTAGCAGCTTATAGACATTATACTCCTTTCAACATCACACACAGATAGTTGATTAACCCAGTAATGCCCGAATTATTTTTTTTGGGATTTTGGTAATTTTAGACATTTAATATGATTTAATGAGGTATTTATAGACATAAATCATAAATTTTATTTTTGTAAATTATTTGGAAGTTTAAAAAAAAATCACGTGTCCAAATGGACACACTAAGCACTTACAATAGCTGAAAAGACAAGACATTGGTAGATTTTTCTTGGTAATTGGTAATTAAATTTTATTATTTTTTGTTTAAAAATATAAACGAGACATTTTTAAATAATAATAATAACAGTTTATTTTTAGTAAATACAGTGCAATCAATACCAGAGGTCATTGAACTCATTGCTTTGCATTTGGGTCCGAACATCTTTCTTTTTACGTAATATTCTGTACATAATGATTTATCTTATCAAACCCAGTTTGAAGGTAGACGATCTACTTGCACCTTTGGCACCTACTCCAAAAGTGTTTAGGTAAATGAATATTCTTGCTCTACGAACCTCCAGCTGTGGCATCTTATTTTGAAAATCACGAGCATAGTAATGCTTGTGATTTTCAAGCCTCCAGCTTCCATGTAAATAGGGATAATAACCACTACCTCTCTAATATACCTATTTATCTACATATTTATATAAGTACCTATAAGTATGTATTTGTCCACTAGTCTTTGGAGGAGTCTAATAAATGTATTGTAGGAGTAGACAATCCTATATTCTCCAATACTTATATTTCAGGGTTCTGCTGAAGAGTAAGGCTTGTGGACACAGGTGGTAGTGCCATGCATGTGATGGTAGTCTGTGCTTTTGGAATTATTGTTTTATTATGTACATATAGCTGTCGTACAGCCAAAACGTTTGACGAAAATACATTTTCTAATGGCCAAATCATGATAACCTCTCGAACTTTTTCCTCATTTTGTTTGATGTAAACCGCCGATATCTCTGTAGACGACACTACCACCACCACCTTCTTTCTCTTCACACATCTGACGCTTGATTTATGGTGCCTCTACCTAGGAACTAGTCAAAATCGAACAAACTAAAAGTAAAACGAAACATTCTGTAATGCTATGGCTAAAACTTAGCGTGTCCATATGGACACATGACGTTCAGTGCTATATATTACATAGTTAATTACATTCTGGCAGTATTTTATGCTTTTATATAAATAAATACACACTATCGCAATAAATTTGTGCTATAATAACATGAAAATAATTAATAGTTTAAAAATAATAACTACTTACTCTCATCTAGGGTCTATTTTTTCTGCGCACTGGTTAAAGGTGGCAAATAAACGAATATACTCGCTAAACTAAAATTATTATAACAGTGATGTTTACATTGTATTAAAATTTGACATTTAAATGCAGAATTAGACTTTTAAAATAATTTAAAATGTCAAAAAATGCTAACATAACTACTCTTTTATTTAACCCTAATTTGTGTGTCCATATGGACACGCTAGGCATTACTGGGTTAAATACGAACGGTGAGTGGTCGGGAGTTGATAGTGATGAAAGATATTGCAAAGTATTGTCTTTGTTGGTCTGATCCAGCGTAGACGAAGATGAGAAATGTTGGTTTAGTAATTCTGTATCAACAGTGTTTGAAATTGAATTTTGGCGTGATTTTCCAACTCCCATTGTTCTGAGGAATTTCCATACTTTGGCAGGGTCTCCGTTCTCGACCGATTTATGAATATATTGGCGCTGTGCTTTTCTACACACCTTACTGCAGTGATTTCTAATCGTGATGTACCTCTCATGGTTCCCAGTAGTGGCGCGAATTTTGTACCTACATTTAGCAGCTGCTTTTTTGGACAATAAAGCTTTTATGTCAGCTGTAAGCCATGGTGACGGTACGTGTTTCACCCTTACCACGCGGACAGGCGCATGTATATCGTATAACTCAATTAACTTATTATTTAATAAATTAACTTTAGCGTTGATGGTTTTTGCCGTTAACAGTGCTCCCCAATCCACAGCCCCAGCATCCTCACGCAATGCATTAACATCCATACCACCAAAATTGCGTTGCAAAACAGTTCTATGTTTGTGTTTAGGAGGACGAATTTTATACGAGAGATAAATCATGTCGTGATAGGAAAAAGCATCTGCTGGATACTGACCATGCTTTGCAACGAGGTCAGTTGAGGAAACAAGGATTAAGTCTAAAAGAGATGGTCTACAATTCGGAAAGTGATGTGTGGTATTGGAAGGAAGTACTGATAGATTATAAGAGTCAACGATATTAAGAAATGTGAATGAACGGGAATCATGCTTTAAAAGGCATGTATTAAAATCTCCCATAATGATAGATTGACTGTAAGCAGGCAAAATGGCGTTCTAACAGAGTTTCAAAAGATTTGTTATTAACAATTAACTATTTTTGGGTTTTCACAGCCTTCGCATGTGAGGTTTAAAAGTAACATTGCAATTAGATGCTTTTATCAAGCAATTTAGCAAGTGACGCAGTAGTTTATGGTGCCTGGATGAAACGATGTCAAAGGATTTTTAACACGTTCACGGACAGTACGTCGAGAACCGTACATCCTGACTCTCATAATATGGCACTACGGCTGTAGCCGGTGATTTTAAATGTATCAAAAGTGGAATTACGTTCACAGCCGAAGATTTTTCATTACACACATAGGAACGGCGTGACTCTGTGCCGTTTTAGGCTGTAATACAGACAGCTAGTGTCACATCAAGCACTCCGACTCGTACACACAAGTTAAGTCTCTCACGCACACATTGAAGGACATCATGTCGTGACACTCCTTCTGTGGCCGGGTGATCTACCTACTACCGATTACGTCTTTGGCCGTTACTGCCGCAACACTTACTTGAAAAATCTAATAATGTGGCAGTCCGTCCGCAGGCGTGATACTATTTACGTCTTTGGCCGTTACTGCCGCAACACTTACTTGAAAAATCTAATAATGTGGCAGTCCGTCCGCAGGCGTGATACTATTTTGTATGGAAAATTTGTGTGTCATATCACAATTTTTTAGGAATGGTTTCTGTCCGTGAACGTGTTAAGGAGATTTCTCGAGCATATATCGATAGTGAGGGTATAAATAGCCCTGCTGTGAAGTTCCGGTTCTCTTTTGCCACCTTTATCTTAATTCAGTCAAGCACTACATAATCTTAAAGATCTGCTAAAGAAGTGAGGTTAGGATTTTTCCTTACTTAGAAAGAAGAGTTTCTTTGCTACTTTCTACCCAGGAAACTGGGTTCTTGGTACGGACTGAAGCGGCCCAGTCTATGACAACCAGACTCACGCTCGAATACGAGGACAGCGCAAGCGGAGTGCAATTAGAGAGGGACCTGTCGCTCCCGTTTGAAATTAATACCAGTTCGTAGTTGCTCTCAGCTTACACTGCAGGCCAGTACCCAGTTGCCCACTGCCATCTTGTAGTATAACCACTTAAGTAAATTCGCAACCTCTTGTACCAGCTCACGCTTCCGTAGATCGCTTCCGTGGTACTAGTTCATAAATCGGTTCTACTTTTATGTATTTACATTATATATATGTCTATTAGTGTATAACTTCTTCCTCTGTCTCTGTAGCCCTGTTAACTTCCTAAATATATGTGTGTACACCTTACTACATTGTTTTCGTTAGAGCCCTAGCGTACCCTTTAATAAACTCTAGGAACTCTGAAGAAAGGCGCCCTGGGAAAGAGTCATCTGTTAGTCCCTCTGAGTAAGCCGGTGAGTAACTAACCGAATAACAAAGTGGTTACATTCGATGTATAATATTATGCATATATTTAAAAACTATACAAGTATTAATATCCGTGGTCTGATACCCATAACACAAGCAGGTTATTCCTAGCTTACTTTGGGATCAGATAGCGTTGTGTGAAATGTCCGTGAATATTTATTTATTCATTATTAATATTATTTGTTTTACATGGAATTAATAAAGATTCTTGTTACAAGAACATGACTACATGTGACTGTTGCACATTTAACCCCAGAAAGATAACCTACGTCAAATCGACTCCCTCTATTTCGAAAAACTGTTATATTTCGCGTGTATTTCGCAACACTGCGTTCCCCGTTCCTGCCACCTCATTTGGACTATAGAGCTTGTAGAAGACACTCGTTTTGCTAAGCTAAATGTTTTATTTTCGTAAATATTAGAAGAATGCAAAATTTTAATCTGTGGAGAGCACAAGTCGAGCTATTGCCCTAAGTGCCTTTGAGTTTTGAAACATATTTTTTTTATTTTTTTTTTAATATTATTATTTATTTATTTTACACTTTATTGTACGCCAAGTAAATAAAATTATGGTACATAAATACAGTGCAAGAAGATGTACAATGGGCGGCCTTATCGCTAAAATGCAATTTCTACCAGGCAACCTTTGGATGGAGAAAGTTGATTGAAGGTAACGAGTGGTAGATTTAAAATAAATACAGCATAATAAGTATTTATATATATATATATATATAAACACATCATACATACGAATATACATACCTACATATATATAATATATTATATAAATACATAAATATGTACACATATTCTAAATACTACACAGATAGGTAGTGATCCTTCACCATTTTTCTAAAATTGACTGTCGTCTGCGTTCGTCTTATCCCTACTGGAAGTTTGATGATACCACATTCGATGACGTTGTTTTCCAAGTAGCCGATTTGGAGTGCTATATTCTTGTAATAAGCTTCTTTATAAGAAACAGTCTCGTAGTATCTCTACTATTACTGCTATCACAGTGGTACCAGTTAACTCATGAAAGTGAGAATGCCAGATAGGGGAATGCCACAATCGGGGCGATCAGATCGGCAATGGACAAGTGGCTGGAGCTCTCCTAACAGTTGTCACAGACAATTACCGCGCACGGGTGTTTCGTTAAGTATCTGTGGCAAA
The DNA here is from genome assembly GCA_933228765.1 of Miltochrista miniata. Classification (NCBI taxonomy): domain Eukaryota; kingdom Metazoa; phylum Arthropoda; class Insecta; order Lepidoptera; family Erebidae; genus Miltochrista; species Miltochrista miniata. The sequence continues at coordinate 16,027,685 of OW121773.1, read as the reverse complement.
TACACCGGGGGACCTTGGCCAGTACTGCGAAGAACACAGTGAATAAACAGCGCTCCACACATTCGGAATGCTCATTGTCCTTGTAGAAGCAGATGCAAGACGCGCGGAATGGTACACGAATCGACCCCTAGGTTAGGCAACGGTGGTAGTCAAAGTCTGTCGGGAAACCTGGAACATCTTTCCGAGGGCTACCCCGGGGATCCGGACCGTAGGCAGTGGTAGGATACGTGTGGTTTTAGTCGGTATGTGCCTGGCATAATATCCATGACTCCCCTCAGTGAAACTGGCCAGAATGTTTTAATTATCACATTAATTCAACAACATTCCTATCCCTACTCGCTACTTCTAAATATATATAACTCAAAGGTGACTGACTGACATAGTGATCTATCAAGGCACAGCCCAAACCACTGGACGGATCGGGCTGAAATTTGGCATGCAGGTAGATGTTATGACGAAGGCATCCGCTAAGAAAGGATTTTGATGAATCCTATCCCCAATGGGATAAAATACAAGAAGCGGGAACGGGAACAAATATTACGCGGGCGAAGCTGCGGGCATCAGCTAGTAATATTATAAATGCCAAAGTAATCTAAATATATATAACTCAAAGGTGACTGACTGACATAGTGATCTATCAAGGCACAGCCCAAACCACTGGACGGATCGGGCTGAAATTTGGCATGCAGGTAGATGTTATGACGTAGGCATCCGCTAAGAAAGGATTTTAATGAATCCAATCCCCAATGGGATAAAATACAAGAAGCGGGAACGGGAACAAATATTACGCGGGCGAAGCTGCGGGCATCAGCTAGTAATATTATAAATGCCAAAGTAAATCTGTCTGTCTGTCTGTCTGTTACGCTTCCACACCTTAACGGCTGAAGCGATTGAGATAAAATTTGGTATAGGGGTAGTTCGAGGCCCTGAGAAGGACATAGGCTACTTTTTAACCGACTGCACAAAAGGAGGGTAATGATTTTACGCAATAACGACTTCTATGCCGCGCGTCGAATCCACGGGGAACAGATAGTTAACCATAAAATTAATACTCTTTGTAATAAATATAAATAGAGAAATAAATATAAAGTACCTACCTATTTTTCACACAAGGATTTATATGGCAGAATTATCGTATAGTAATATACTTAAATAGTAACTAACCTGAAAAAGAATATGCTTAGAAACTATAACCATCATTAAATGGGTATTTAGCTAATACCTCTTTAATGATGGTTTTAATATATTTAATGATGGTTAATTTTCTAAACACAATTAGGCCTATAAAAAGTAAGTTAACGTCTCGTTATCAACTAAATTACATTATTTTACTAGATGACACATTTGGTTCTGTGTGCTGATGTTTGTTATCCCAAAGAACTATTATCTCGAGAAAGTAAGCCTATTTTTACATGGAAAAAGTAGTCTACGACAAACTTTAGATAAAAAATTTCATCATTTTAAAATAAAATTCAATGTATTGATACCTTGTGACTAAAAATGACAAACAGACACACTCTCTTATGGAAATATTAGTACCTATCTGATGACGGTAAATTAACAGGTATAAATGTTCGATTCGTTGATGTACTTGTACAGTACAATCATACAGTTACCATGCGGTCTTTGATTTTCTGCTTGGCCATAACAAGCTGTGTTGGTAAGTCAGTTCTGTTAGAACATTTTCTAACCATAATTTCCAACAAATGTATTTTTTTAATATTAGGATTCCATTACATGTTTCCGTGGGGTAATAAGGTCTTTTTTTTCTGAAAATTGGTAGGGTCGACCTCAGCGTACCCATGACAATCAAATCAAAGACCTGTTGAAGAAGGTCAGGTCAAGAGTACCCCTTAACCGGCGAACGTGTATGATAACACTTTATGAAAGTAGAAAAAGCGAAAGTTGTGTGCCAGGTTTCTATCAAGTGGAGAGTTATCTCTACATACACTGACGGGAGTCAGGGGTAATGATAATTATTTATGTCTGTACGTTGTCTGTAATTCGAGGCAGCTGGCATCTGAATAGCCCAATGTAAGAAGCAAGAATTAAATTTGCCTGTTGGGGATCTCAGGTGGCCGAGAAATAGAAAGCTGTGGACGGTATTATGTATAGATCCGCTGAATTGTATTCGAAAGCAAGAACAAGTTACAATACTGTATGCTGAGAAGTGGACTGGCGCGTAATTAATAGTAGTCGGTGGTGCACTAGTTGCTGCATTCATTACATCGTAAATCGGCACGATGTAATGAATGCAGTGGCCCCGCTCCTCTCCACTTCGCCGCAGTGAGGGCGGGGCGCGCATGAAATGCGTAGCACCCGAACCCTCTGAGTGAGGCCACAGTAGTAGCCAAAGTCTGGGAATCCTGGGGATCTTCTTCCGAGGGCTTACCCGGGGCTCCCAACCGTAGACATTAGGTCGGGAACGTGTGGTTTTTAGTAGGCCAGAGCCCAGTATAGATTCCATGTAGGATGTTTCTCACGTTAAAAAAAAACACAGCACAGCTATGTCGGGAATAGGTTCGATTCTACTTCTATCTTTATCCTACCATATTGTTTTTCCTAATGAATCATGCAGTTGTATAGACGGGAATCAAAAGTGCCCACGATACAACCAGTTGAGCATCTTAGTTGTGAAACGGGTCCGGAAGGCATCTGGAGCATATTATACAGATAATGACTCGCACCCTGCAATTTGAAACAGCGGTATAAAAATTTCCATCAACAGGTATGTACCTATATACCAACACCACAATCCATTGAAAACTGATCATGACGTTTTTCCGTTGTTACAGTATTAACAGCTACACAAAGAATTGACTCTGCAGAGGATCAGAGAATAGTCGGAGGTAAACAAATTGAAATCACGCAAGCGCCATTTCAAGTGGCACTGCTTTTGGAAGACACCATTTTTTGTGGTGGTGTCATTATAGCGCCTAATATGCTACTGACTGCCGCACATTGTTATAACGAGTGAGTATTAATCGTAGTCGCTGCCAATTTGTACTATTTGAAATTGTAACGAGGTCGTGTTGGAGTTTAAAATTATTATACAGTGGAGACCCCAATGGCCGACATAATATAATTAAGTCCTTTTTAGGGTTCCGTACCCAAAGGGTAAAGAACGGGACCCTATTTATGAGACTTCACTGTTCGTCTGTCTGTCTGTCTGTCTGTCCGTCAGAAAGCTGTATCTCATGAACAGTGATAGCTAGAGAGTTGAAATTTTTACAGATTATGTGTTTTTGTTGCCGCTAAAACAACAAATACTAAAAACAAAAACATAATAATATTAAAGGGGGGCTCCCATGCAACAAACGTGTTTTTTTGCCATTTTATCTTATATATTAGGTTTATTCCCTAATATATAAGATAAAATCCTTCTCAATTTAAATACGTTAGTTGGCTTAAACATATAATCAAGATTATTTCTTCCCTTTACACCATGCAAATTAAATGAACACCTTATGAGGTATAGCAAAGTCAAATATTGCGGAAGTAAATTAATTTCGTGTCGCCATGATTGAACATTAAACGGGTCACATACTAATTTATTTTTCGACTTTCATCGTAAATATTTTTTTTTTTAAAAAGTTAACATCGCTTCCAGCAGATTACTTTAGGTACCTAATTATAATATTTCTAAAATAGCAATTTCATAGGAAATAGAAAACAAAGAGCTCATATTTCACATTTGTTTCCAGTTTATACAATTTACGTACAAACACACAATAATTAAATTACATGCACCGATTTTGTAGACTTATCGTGTCAATAATGTCATCATTCAAATGTCATTAATATTCTGAAAAAGAAATTAAACATAGAGAAATACATACTGTAGCCACCGTAGAGGATCTATATGAGGATAACAGGATAGTTAACAACATAGAACAATACGAACTGTCTAAGGCGCGCGTTGCTCTGTGGTTATCAAACACCATAGAGCAAATACTTGTTTTATAATATGTAATGATATTATGATATAAGGGCAACCAGTAGACGTTTGAAATACTCACAGAATATCGAGCAGTCTATTTACATAAAAAATAAATGTAATTAAAAACAAAATGGACATTTACTGAGACATCTTTCCGAGGGCTAACCCGAGGCTCCCAACCGTAGGCTGTTAGGCGTTACGTGAGGTTTTTTAGTCGGTAGGAGTCCGGAATAGCATCCATGAAGGATTTTCCCTCACGTCAAATAAAAGAAAATAAAAAAGGGGGGCTCCCATGCAACAAATAAGCCTTTTTGTTGTTTTTTGGTACGGAACCCCCCGTGCGCGAGTCCGACTCGCACTTGGCCGGTTTTATTTATCTTTATTTGTGTCTTCCCTAAAGTGACAATTATTGCAACTGCACATTAATAACTCCTTTGATTAGTACAATGGTTTATACAAATTAATATTTTATGCCAGAAATCTCCATGAAACTCTAAAAATAAATCAAAACCTGTACCATTAAAATTATGGCCGAGGTACCAAAAAATGACACCTCTAAAACTCTGTGACACCAACAGACGACTTATCGTCGTTGCGACTTTAAAATCTCTTACCAATGTGTAAAAATGAAAATTTCGAGAAAATCGATAAAAACTGTCTGCTGAAAAAAATTAAATGGCATCATTTAAAATTAAATATATAGGTAAAATCTGTGTACGTTTTTACATTTTATTTTGATAGTTCCGTGAAAAAGTAAATATGTAGTATTGTCTATACTAATATTATAAGGAGGAAGATTTGATTGTTTGTTTGTTTGTTTGCATCGAATAGGCTCCGGAGCTACTGGACCGATTTGAAGCTACACTCTTTTCGGTGAACATAGACTATATTATATTCCCGTATTCCCACGGGAACGGAAACTATGCGGGTGAAACCGCGTGACGTCCACTAGTGGTATATAAAATCGATTTTTACTTTTATTGAGCACATAGGAGGTTTTAATAAAATATACAATACATACCAATACATGCAATTACATACGCACCAGTACAAACACATAAACATACATATAGACACGATATACTTACTCAATTATGTAAAGATTTTCATGAGGTCAGCACAAAGGGTTAATAGCTATAGCCTAAACAGGCTTACTAACAAGCGTTTACAGTTTTACTAAATCATTACTGTCTTATCAATGTAGGAAATATGTTAGACAGGTATTTATTTTAGTTTCATTTCGTTAAGTAGCCAGTAAAGATATATTTTAAAAAAGTATCGTGAAATCTCTCAGAGATAAGCGTGATAAACAGCGTGACATATTTAACGCCGTCTTGGAAAGACTTGATGTCAACCAAAGTTGTTTATTTAATGCTCCTGGCGGAACAATGGACTGACAGACATTATTTCAGAGGGCAGAAGGTAAAGTGAACTGCAATTACTGCTTGGATTACTGGTTGAAACAAATGCTTAGAGTTGAACCGATGATCAAGGCCCGAGGTAGTAAATGCTTCTTTGAAACAATCTCCATGATTATGGTCACAAGTTCCTAGATTCACTCTAACTGTGCGCTTTTCTGCTGGCACGCACAGGTAGAGTCTCTTCGGAGAATGGTTACCAGCTTCTAAAAGTAGACAGTTGTAAGGCATCGTGTAGTTTTGTCGGTAAGAGTACGGCATAGCATCCACCTAGGATTTCCACATGTAAAAAAACTCTTAAAAAATTATTCGTTGTAGGTAAGGGGTTTATAGTCGCATATACATATCATCCAATAGAAGTCTTAGATTTGTGAATCACTTAAACTATTCTGTAGTCACTTTTGGTGATGTTATTCAACCTCAACCTAAGGTATGAATAAGTGTACGTCGCTCGCTGCTCGCTTCTGCTTCACTAGCCACGGGTCTTTCTAAATATTGACTGCTGAGTGCAAAGCTTTTTTATGTTGAAAACGGGAATAGTTAAAGCGTAGTTTATAGAGAAAATTATTAATCTGTATAAAAGAAGTTTTACTCGAAAATAATAGTATTCACCGCGTGTTAAAATTGCAGCATATAATGATTTCAGTTTGTCTGTTGATATCTAGGTACAATATCACCGAAAACTCAGTGGTCCAAATTTAACAAACTTTTTGTATTGGTGCTACACTTAAGATTATGTTTCATCTCCCTCTATCCATGTAGGGCACCTCGGGTTAGTCCTTGGGAGGTCCTATTTATCCGGCTCCATAGAGAGCAACCAAATTGGCATTATAAAATATTTTGTTATTTACAGTCGCGGGCAACAGCTAGTACATGCATATATTTATTGTTATGTTATTGGTATAAATTTTCTACGAAAGATTGTACACTACCACTATCAGCTCCATGTTTTCTATACATCCAAAGGTTGTCTGGTACATATTGCTTTTAGCCATAAGGCCGCTTATTGTACATACATAGATTAAGATCTTCTTCTTTGAATATGTTCCTCCATGGTGTAACATAAAGAATATTTATTAATTTTATATTTATTACTAGCTGACCCTCGCAACTTCGTTTACGTCACAGAAGGCGTATGAAAAGAGAGGTACTTCTTCATCCGACTCATGGAATAGGGTGTGAAACTGGCGTGTTAGCTTAGTAATAATAGGGCTTAATGATTAAGGTGTATTGTAAAATAATTCAGTCCATGCCGAAGGCCTGGACTGAATTGTTTAGATTTACCCTCACATTCAAAGTAACCCTGGAATTCTAGATTTTGCGAAAGTTGAGATGTCTCTAATTCCTGAACTACAAAACCCTCAACATAGAAACTTGTGTGAAACAATTCTTAAAATACTCCCTTCCCAACACTAAAAAAAATTTGAAATCGGACGACGCGTTGAGAAGTTATCACTAAAAAACCATTCCATCCCCTCTCCCAAAGGAACCGCATAAAATATCGGGATCAAAAGTATTCCAAAACCTTTCTCGGATCATAAGCTCTGATTGTGCCAAGTATCTTTCAAATCGAAACAGTAGTTTCGACGTGATACTTACTCGGGATACAGACAGACAAAAAAAATATTTTATTACATTTTCGGCTTCAGTATCGATTAGAGAATGCCCTACAATTAAAATTTCTTCCATGTACAGACATGTCACTCACACTCTCGACCCTCTACAGTTTTATTATATATTTATATGTAGATTATAATATTTATTATTATTATGTATGTATAGTTATACGCCAGTTTTGTTGCGTGCTTGCCGTTGGAGGTACCGTGGATTACGTAAATTTAACGTGGCATCATTGAATGATATATTTTGTTTTTGTTTTTTTAACATAGGTCAATTCCATTGGAGTCCATGTCAGCCCGTGCGGGCTCAACATATCATGGAAAAAATGGTGAAGTTCGTCGTTTTGTAACTTTTCGCACGCATCCTAATTACGACCCCAAGACAGTGGACTACGATATAGCAATAATAAAGTTAAAAAGGGATTTAACATTCAGCGAAAAAATTGCTAGTATTAAAATGAAAGATGAAGGCGAAATAATTCCTGATGGTGACATGTTGAGTGTAACTGGTTGGGGACGTCTCGAGGTAAACAGCTCAAATATTTAGAAATGTTTTATTAGGGACCTTTTTATTTTGATCTGGTATCTCTCCTATTATTGTACCTAATATAATTTGAATGAGGCTCTATCATCATTTTCTTCTGGTATGGGAGAAAAGCTAAGGTGAGGTCAGTAGCAAGTGGCCGAGGTTTTAGGATGATTGGAAAAGATAACTACGGATTATTCAAACATTGTCGAGCATAAGCTTGAAAGCTTGCTGCTAATTATATACCACTGCTTTCCCATAAATTCCCAGCCTACTAAAATTGATTCAAAGGATATTTGAATAGTATTTTTTTGTACACCACAATATCGTTATTAAACATAAGAGTTTGCTGAAAATAAATCAAAAAATAATAATTATAATATTTGTGGACATTTACACACAACATCATCTAGCCCAAAGTAAGCTAATATGAGCTTGTGTTATGGGATAGATTGATGTCACTTTAAATCCATTATGGAGTACATGTAAAGAAAACGGACTAAGTTATTATAGCTATAAAATAAATGGACTTGCGAGAGAAAGAGAGAGAGAGAGAAAACACTGACAAACAGCTGTCAACCGAACACAAAAAAATAGAAAATAATTAAACATTGTTGGATATTTTCACAAAACATCCTCTAGCCCAAATTAAGCTAATATACGCTTGTGCTATGAGATCTAAACGACTGATAGATATAGTTATATATTTCTAAATACATACATATTTTACACAGAAAACCCTTAAACAAGGAAACCGCACCACCAATGTGATGTTTTCCAACCGAGGGCGGCGCGGCGGCTTATCATTCTAATAGTGTCCAAATACAAATACATCCATACATAATAGTCACACCTATATACCTCATCACTCACAACTATAGGTTTTGCCCCATGTAACATAAGGAGTGCGATGGGGCTCTACCGCCAACCCCGGGGTCCAAGCCTGCCTCACCTGCGAGTGGTGCACCTGCTGGCTAACGGATGAGGTCATGGCGTAGAGAAGGAAAACTCAAAATGAAACCCTTTACCAACCCGTCTGGCCACCGTGATACAGTAAGGCAAAAACTCTTCCAAAAATGATGGCACAAACGGTCACGGTTGCGGTCGGGGCGATGGCGGGAGAAGGGGTGCGAACAATCTCCGGGCTAAGGATGACTACCACTCACGAATCACCCTGGCTACCTAATGGACGCAGTCTACGCCTGGACGAATGCCTCGACGAACTCGAGGTAGAACTAGGTCGCATATACTGGCACATACTGGGGTTATGTGAGGTCCGAAGACAGGGGGAGGACACACTAACCCTTGCGTTAGGCGAACTGTTCTATTTTAGAGAGGGTGACCATCGGATGTCGGTTTTATGGTGAAAAAGGACCTCGTTAGCAGTAGCAGTTGTAGAATTAAGTAGTGTTTCGGCTCGGGTAGTATACCTCATACTCAAGCTCACTGACAAGTACTCACTGAAAGTGATTCAGGTGTATGCCCCGACTACGAAGAGCACTGCCGGCGCAGTCGAGTTAGTGTACAAGGGCGTAGCTAAATTACTATACGGCGAAATGAAAATCGATCCTTTTGGCGTCGGGCGCAGAAATAACCGCGGGCACATGCTTATCAACTTTCTTGAGTCCCAGGGGCTCTCTTTGATGAACTCCTTCTTTAAGAAGAAGCCCCACAAGAAGTGGACTTAGCGAAGCCTCAAAAAGGTCACTAGAAACGAGATAGACTTCTTCATAGCGGACAGGAGAAGTTTATTTAAAGATGTTTCTGTGATTAATAGGTTGAATACCGGCAGTGATCACCAACTTGTCAAAACGCAAGTGACAGAATGGTCAAAACGCAAGTGTCCCGAAAGTTTTTGTCCGGGAAAGGCAAAAAGAGGTGTTCGAAACTCTCGCTCGAGACTTTCAAACTTATGAGGATCAGGCGGGAAACGCCACTTACGCCAGCATCCTCGTTGAAAATGATAGACATAGGCTTAAAAATTCGAAGGCTAGTAAGACGCGACCTCAGACGCTACAACACCATTGTCCTCGAGGATGCTATTGAACCGAACAGGGGCATCAAGGTCTTTGTCCAGCAGCTCGGAAGTCCCCGTCTAATGAAACTTGAAACAGCGGGTGGCAAAACCGTGACCTCAAGGTTCGAGTTTCTCGAAGAAATTTAGTCATTTTGCACAGACCTCTATGCATCGCGGACTCAAAAATCCACGGGACTAAGCGAGAATGATCACAGAGCCCCGTTAACGCGCCACTACACGGAGGATAATACCGGACATCGACCAGGGCAAGGTCTTGGCATGAACTTGGACAAAACCAAGGTCATTTTCAATGTGCATGTCGTGCCGGGACCAATCTACGTTGAAGGATCGAGGCTTGAAGTTGTCTACGAATACACCTACCTTGGGCAGGTTATCACACTTGAAAAGAGTAAGCTGGATAAAGAAATACCCAGAAGGATTTACTTGGGCTTGGTAGTATTCAGTAAACTGCGTGGGGTTTTGTTTTCGCCGATACCGCAATGCCTAAAGACGTAAGTCTTCAACCAGTGCGTTCTAGAAAGAAGCCAGTTATGACCTACGGTGCCGAGACGTGGACACTCACAGTGAGGCTAGTCCATGCCCTGAAAGTTGCGCAACGAGCGATGGAACGAGCTATGCTTCGGGTGTCTCTGAGGGATAAGATCCAAATCGATGTTATCATCCAGAGAACAAGAGTGATCGACATATCTCGCAGAGTATGCGTTTTGAAGTGGCCGTGAACTGGCTCCATCTGTAGAAGAACTGATGGCCGAAGGAGCAAGCGAGTTCTGGAGTGGAGACCGCGACTTGGGAGACGTAGGGTAGGGCGACCCCCTGTCAGATGGACCGACGACCTAAAGAAGGTTACAGGAACTGACTGGATGGGCACAACGCAGGACCGTGTGTTGTGGCGAAATTAGGGAGAGGCCTATATCCAGCAGTGGACTGCTATAGACTGAATTGATTGAATGTTATTTTTAAACTATCGCGGTTTTGAACACTCATACTTATAGAATTCGGGACTTCACGCGAAATACTATTTACTTACATTCACCGACGTTTCGAGCACGTTGCAGCGCCCGTGGTCGTGGTTGGACTGAGGCGAGGATCGAAAAAAACCACGAAGTTATTTCTTGTCGAACTACCCTCCGTTGTTATTACAACGATGTATAAGGCCGGCGACACACTACACTCACTACGTCAGTTTTAATTGGCACAGTTTTACGTTCAAGTAATCACTGAATTCCACATCCCGGAGAGCTTATATCCATCATTCCTATTGAAATTTTTGTGTTTTCTGATTTCAATGGCTTCACGCACCATACGTGGATAATAATGGCGATCAGTGGAGAGGACTTTCGGTTGGTGAAGTTCGATCCAGTGATTAATGCCCGAATCGAGGTGTTCTGCTATTGCCGATTTGTTAAGTAAATAGTATATAGTATATAGTAATATTGGGTAAGTAAATAGTATTTCGCGTGAAGTCCCGAATTCTATAAGTATGAATTGATTGAATATAAGGTTAGCCTAATGCTGTGTTAAAATACACAGGCACAGGTTGTGAGTGGCAAGGCTTTCAGATTGTCTTAACGACTGCCATTCCAAGGACCAGCCACAGCAATAGTAGCTTACTGGAGTGATCGTTTTCAGAAGACTCAGACCATAGGGTTACGAGGGAATAAAAATACGATCAAATTATGTATTCAATTTTGTTTCTCAGGACGAAGGGCCAATTCCAGATAAATTACAGAGAGTCTTGTTGCCTAAAGTTTCTGCTAAAGAGTGTGAAAGTGCATATAGAGGAACCATAGGAATCACAGCTAGGATGGTTTGTGCTGGATTTAAGCGAGGTGGGAAGGATTCCTGTGAGGTAAAGTAATATCAGGTTTACTAATGTTTCCTAAAAACGTTCCCCAAAGCGACACATGCCAAAGTATGTTTCCCATATTTTCATTTGACGAAAAAATATTTGTCAAAACATTTTTTCGCAATTTTACAGTTAGCAATACTATTTTTGGCAATTTATTGTTTAACAAATAATTATATATGGCAAAGTTTCATTTTTCCAAGTATTAGGTAGTCAAATATGGTTTGGCATAACTTACCAAGTATTAGGTAGTCAAATACTGTTTGGCAGAATATACTTTTCTCAAAATATTACATATCATATGATTTCCTTTAGAGTCTAAATTCGTTGCATTAAAAACTTGACAAATTGCTATTATACGCGCTTCACCGGACGCCGCCGCGGCACGCTCGCTTCGCTCGCTCTATTGGGGTCACAGTTCTAACCTAACCTAACCCAATTTTACATTAGATATTTTCATGTTTTGACAATTTTTCACCCATAGTAAAAATTTAAACGAACTTACTTTTAGACTAAATTTTTTTACGAAGCAAAGCACTTTGCTTGATGTATATTTGACTAAATAAAAATTGAGCAAGTAAAAAGTTGCCAAATGAATATTTGACGAAGTGTAAATATAAATTTGCAAAAGATTCTTTTGGGAAATGAAACCATGCGAAAAGTTTTTCGGGAAGTGAAATTTGACGAAACATATTTTGGGAAACGGCAGGACCCCGAAATATCATAATCTATTTTTGCATGCGTTTTCGTTATGAATAAACTCAAAAACTACTGGACAGGTTTAAACAGTTCTTTCTAGATAAAAGAGACGAGTAATATAGACTTTTATACCACTTACCTAAGTGGCGGAAAAGCTTGTGGGATACCTTTAGAAGGTCAGCAGCGCGAGTGTGGCACCTCTGGTGTTGCATACGTTCATAGGTTGCGGTGACCACCACTCCTTTTGGTAAACCGTGTGCTTGTCTCCCACCTTAATGGTATAAAAAACGTGGGTGAAGCCGCCTGACATCTACTCGTATTCAGATTATCTGTATGTACCTTTGCCTGCTTTTATACCCTTCCGATTTCCTAATGATCTCTTGTTTTGCTCGATCACACTGATTATTTACCGCACATTTTATCACTATATTCTGTACCACATATTGTAGGAATAATCTAACTGACGATATCAATTCCACGCGAAAATAATTTTGTTTTGCGAAAAATAATTTGCGACTTCCGGAGGTACTGTTTGATGATTGGCATTATATAGACCCATTTCTTTATCTATCTTACATTATAATAAAACTGTTGAGGGTCGAGCTGTACATGGAAAATATTTTGAAAATTTTAATTGCAGGGCATTCGCTAATCGTTACTAAAGTGACTGTATGTATGTATGGACTGAGGCCGACAATCTATACTTATAATAAAACTGTTGAGGGTCGAGAGTCTCTACATGGAAGATATTTTAAAAATTTAAATTTTAGGGCGTTCTATAATCGATTCTGAAGCCGAATAATGTAATTTAAAATGTTCATGTCTGTCTGTCTGTCTGTGTGTATCCCGAATAAGTATCACGCCGAAACTACTGAACCGATTTGAATGATACTTGGTACATTTTGAGTTTATAGTCCGAGGAAGGTTCTTGGATACTTTTGATCCTGATATTTTGCGCGGTTCCTGCGGGAGAGGGGATGAAAGATAAAATGGTTTTTCAGCTGTAAGTTCTCACCGCGTCGTCCGATATCAAATATTTTTTAAGTCTCAGAAAGGGAATGCTTTTAGGATTATTCCACATAAGTTTCATTATTGAGAGTTTCGTAATTCAGTGATTAGAGGCATCTCAACTTTTGCTAAACCTAGAATTCAAGGGTTTCTTTGAATGTGAGAGTAAATCTTAACTGGCGTGTTGGCTTAATCATAAAAGAGCTTAATGATTATTTGAATGATACTTGGTACATTCTGAGCTTATAGTCCGAGGAAGGTTCTTGGATACTTTTGATCCCGATATTTTCCGCGGTTTCTGCGGGAGAGGGGATGAAAGATAAAATGGTTTTTCAGCTGTAATTTCTCAACGCGTATTCCAATTTCAAATATTTTTTTAGTATTGGAAAGGGAGTACTTAAAGGATTGTTTCACACGCGTTTCAATTTCAAGGGTTTTGTAGTTCAGAAATTAGAGACGTCTCAACTTTTGCTAAACCTATTGTTACGACATCACTACTATAATTCTCATTTATTCCAAATTTAAATCTTCCCGCCACTCGAAGTCTCAAAAACCTAATAACCGCGCCGCGCTTTATAAACTCGTGGAGTGCGGTAGAACAAAAAAAGTTGTTATGGCCGCCGCTGTTGAACGTACGAACTCGCGACGCTCTTGATGTGCGAAAAATAAGTCGAAAACTTGCTGGTGATCGTCAATTAGCCCTCGTTCTGTATTTCTAACGGTCAAATCATACGGAGATTGTGAAGTTCTGGTCTACGGTCAAGAATCTCAAGAGTTGGGTGCACCCAAGTAGGTAAAGGAAACCTCCGTGGCGGTAAGTCCCTTAATTTCTTAATTCTTCAGTAGTGCTAGTCAACGACAGGTCTACCTACAGGATTTCCTAGGATTTGCAGGACATAAGAGGCTTGGGTCAAAGGAATGTTCAAGTTTGCTCGGCTTCGCGGTTTAACCAATCCCCTCCATTAGTGGTCCTTCGAGCCGGATTATTCAATTTTCAGTGCCTATGCACACTAAATTCTATATTTCTCGTTTTAATCTCATAAATTACGTAATAATATTACGTAATAAATAACTATTATCTAGTTTTTCTAACTTTGAAACATACAATTTCATTGTGAAAGGTACATACCTACATATACAAAATATAAATGGTTCAAAGGGAACATTCCTTTTACCTAATTTGATTTTGTCTAAATGCTATGCTATAGTTTGTGCTCAGAATTATAGTTAGGTATGTCTACCTAGACTACTAGATATTTATATTGGTAAATTACATAACAGACATTCCTAGTACATTTATTTAGTACTTAGTAGGTCCATAATTATACAACTTGTACTTGCTAAGTCTTGTCTTTTACTTTGTGAAGTTAAGGCGAAGTATTTGTTAAGGCGAAACCTTTGTTAAGGCGAAGTCTTCCATTTATATAATTAATTTTCAAAACTACATTTATTCGTTTAGACTTCAGAAGTTAAGGCGAAGTACCTACTCATTAAGGCGAAGTCGTCGTTAAGGCGAAGTTTCCCATATCTCTTATTAATTTTGAATTTTCTTTTTGATATTTGAACTTAAACCAGGTACCTACTTCTAAAGACGAAGTCCTATTTAAGGCCAAGTTATACTTCTCAGTTGAAAATTACTTTTTTGGTTTTACATATTCAGTTTGTAGTTGCAAACTATTACTTGCGTTCTTAATTATTATAGCTATGGCTACTCTAAGCGAAAGGGACATCACTAAGATGGAAGGCCAGATTAAGGTACTTTCAAGTAGACGTGAGCATGACTTTAAGTCTATGCAAATTTTATTTGATTTATCAAAAAGTGCTCACAAATAGCTCAAAACTGTCTGCATTTCGTGTGAGATTCAAAAAGATTGAGGATCTGAGAGCGAATTTTAGCGAAATTAATATTCAAATAGTGTTAAAAAAGACAGAGTTAGGGCAATCTATTGATAGTGATGCTCAAAAATTATCGTCGTTTAATGAGTTGTACTATAGCGTTTTAGAATTTGCCGAGTCGTTAAAAGATATAAATAACTCACCTACTAAGGTTGAAAACAAGGACTCAATCTCAGTTCGTTTACCTAAGTTGCAAGTGCCTACGTTTGACGGGAACATTGAAAACTGGCAAACATTTAAAGACAGCTACTTGTCTTTAATACACAATAAATCATCTTTATCAGATATTGAAAAATTCCATTATTTAATATCATGTTTGTCTGGTTTTGCCTTAACTATAGCCAAAGGAGTTCCGTTGACCGCCGCCAACTACAATGTCGTTTTCAATGCTTTGATGAGTAAGTACGACGACAAGCGCGTGCTGGCCACTGCATATTTGGAAAAAATTTGTAACCTCGTTCCTTTAAATAAACCTTCTTTGGAAGGACTTAATAAAATAACGAACATTTTGTACGAAAGTGTAAACGCACTTCGCGCTTTAGATTTAGATTTTCTCGGTGAATTTGTATTATTCTATCTCGCTTCTCGTACGTTGGATGATGACACTCGTAAACGTTTTGAGATACAGAACAGTAACTCGATACCATCATTCAACGATTTATTGACTTACCTTCAAAATTATACAAAGGTTTTGGAAGTGAGTAAAACTAATACATCTACTACTCAATCGCATTCAATTAAAGCTAATAATAATATAAATAAGTTTTCTCATAAAAATAAATCTAATTACAGTCCACTTACCAAAACTACTCTCGTCACTTCTAATAATTCTAATTCAAGGGATATGCATCTAGCACACCCTTCCCCTGCTGCAATGCCACACATAGTATAGTGTATGAAACTACAGTCCATGAATGTGTCTGCGAGACAGAAACTTATTAAAGACCTGAAGCTCTGCTCGAACTGCTTAAGAACAAACCACAGTGTAAGTGATTGTCAGTCTAAATCTAATTGTATTATTTGTGGTTCAAGGCATAATACTGTGATTCATGTAGACTCGCCGGTTGTGACAGCCACACCTACTCTGGTGTCCAAGGGTGCTTCAGCTAACTTGTTGACATGTTCAAACGATTTGATCTCAAAAGGTAGTTCTAACGATTCAGACTCGACTACTCTTACGAGTGTCGCTACAAATAGCAGTGCTGAACGCTTAACTAAAATTTTAGGTTCTGCCGTAGTACGCGTACTCGATGTTCACGGATCTTCTCATCTCGCTCGCGTTCTGATCGACAGCTGTTCGATGGATTGTTTTATTACTAGTTCCTGTGCCCGTCGCCTTGGGTTACCGGTGCGCCGTTGCCAAGTAGCTGTCGCCGGTCTAGGACAAAGTAGTGTTCATAACATTAAGGGTGCAACATTTTGCACTATTAAGCCACGTTACAATGAAGCCCCGTGCTTTGACTTACCTTTTGTTATTTTACAAAACATCACTTCTAAAATGCCAGTTTGTCATATACCTGAAACTGTCAGTACACATTTCCAGCATCTCGAGTTAGCTGATGATACCTTTGATCGACCTGGTCATATTGATATGCTACTCGGTGTTGAATGTTTCGACAAAATATATGACGGGCCGCGGTATTCACCCTCTCCGAACTTACCTTGTGCACTCTCAAGTGTGTTTGGTTGGGTTATCACTGGTCAGTTCTACAACCCTGACCATATTCAAACTCCAGCTCACGAGGTATCCTCTCTCATCGCGTCCACTTGTGCGCTTGATGATATTGTTCAACGCTTCTGGGAAGTCGAAGAACCACCAAAGGCTCGCATCTTAGTACCTGAAAATGATATCTGTGAAGATATGTATAAAAGGTCTACTTACCGGAAACCTGATGGTCGATATGTTTTCCCACTCATGTTGAAGGAAGATGCGCAGCTCTAGGTGACTCATATAGAAACGGATTAAATCGGTTTCTAAATATAGAAAAACGTTTGTCTCGAGAACCTGACTTGAAGACAGAATACGTTGATTTCATGCGTCAGTACGAAGATCTGGGACACATGCAGCCTTGTACTACTTCGTCTACTGATCATGCCTATATTATACCCCACCATTGTGTTGTGAGACCAAGCAGCTCAACAACACGTCTTCGCGTTGTGTTCGACGCTAGTTGTCGCACAACTAACAATGTCTCGCTAAATCAAATTGTACACGTAGGTCCTAAACTACAAGTAGAAATCGTCGACCTTATAACTAAGTTCCGTCTTCACTCTGTTGTATTTACAGCCGATATATGTAAGATGTATCGGCAAATACTCATTCTACCAGAGGATCGCCAGTATCAGCATATCTTGTGGCGAGACACTGCTGATGCTCCTTTAAAAGAATATGTTCTAAATACTTTGACATACGGTGTCAGTAGCTCACCTTATTTAGCCATTCGAACACTTCGTCAACTGGCTGACGACCATGGTAAAGAGTATCCTCGCGCGGCTCAAGTTCTCTGTGAAGAAACCTTCATGGATGATGTCACTACTGGTTGCTCATCCTTTGAGGATGCAGTACATCTCAAAGATGAATTAACTGCGTTACTCAAACAGGGTCAATTCGAGTTGCGAAAATGGAGCAGCAATCAACTAGAATTGTTAAAAGATATACCAATTGAACATTGTCAATCACCCAAGTTGTTCGATCCTGACAATGAACATGAGATGAGTATATTAGGAATCAAGTGGGATCCATGCAACGATCAATTTTCTTATTCTATCGCCGACAATGTCAAAGTCGAGTTCACGAAAAGGTCAATTCTCTCCGTTGTGGCAAAGGTCTTTGATCCGCTCGGCTGGATCTCCCCAGTGATCATGTCAGCCAAGCTTTTGCTTCAAGAGATGTGGCGTCTCAATCTCACTTGGGACGAGCCAATTCCAAAAGTCTTAGCAAAGCAATGGCACATTATCGCTGCTAATTTAGCAGATTTAGAACAAATCAAACTACCTCGTTTAGTACTACCTCCGGATCCTACTCAAATACATCTCGTAGGATTCTGTGACGGTTCCTCAAAGGGATATGGCTGTTGTGTCTATCTTTGTGTAGTAACTCCCCATGTGACTAAAACTAGTCTATTGATTGGCAAATCAAAGGTAGCACCTTTAAAACCGCTGACAGTCAATAGACTCGAGTTATGTGCAGCGGTGCTCCTAGCCCGTGTGCTAAGCCACATACATGATGTTCTTAAGAATAAAATAAAAATTCATTCTGTATCTGCTTATTCTGATAGCACAACTGTGTTATCATGGCTTCAAACTCCTCCATATCTTCTTAAGATGTTTGTAGCAAATCGTGTCGTTCAAACAACCGACATGATCAACTCCGATCATTGGTATTATGTGCCGACCAATGAGAACCCGGCTGACTGTTGTAGCCGTGGAACGACCTGTGTCGAACTCGCCACACACAAACTATGGTGGTCCGGACCACAGTGGTTGAACGAGCCTCTAATATGGCCTAAACAGAAACCCTCGTTATCTCAAAATTTATCCGAATTAAAGTCTTCTACAACTCAAAGTCTAGTAGCAATGACATCGGATAATCTCATTAGTGAATTAATACTAAAATATTCATCACTAACTAAACTACAAAGAGTATTAGCTTGGTGTAAACGTTTTATCTTTAACTTGAAATCGAATTCTAATGATCGTATTACTTCAGCCTTGTCTGTAATCGAGCTAGATCAATCGTTAAACATTATTCTAAAACATACTCAAAACATATATTTTGCTCAGGAATTACACCAAATCAATAAAACCAAGCAATGCTCAAATAAATCGATTCAAAAGCTTTCTCCGTTCATAGATGAGGCCGGAATCTTGCGAGTGGGGGGAGGCATAAGCAATGCTCTTATTTCAGATGCAGCAAAGTATCCAGTTCTTTTGCCAAAACAATCGCCTTTATCCGTTTTAATTATTGACAAGGATCATAAAACGTATTTCCATTGTGGTCCTCGGACTTTGCAATCGTTAGTTCAACGAAAATTCTGGATATTAGGGTTGCGACTTTTGATTCGATCTTACATCTCTAAATGCGTTATATGCTTCAAAGCCAAGCCTATTCCGTGTCAACCGTTAATGGGTAATCTTCCAGACTTTAGAGTGCAACCCGGACGGTGCTTTAAAACTATTGGAATCGATTTCGGTGGCCCATTCATTATTAAAGAAAGCAGACGGCGTAACGCACGAACATACAAGGCTTACGTGTGTCTATTTATTTGTACAACTACTAAAGCTATTCATCTCGAAGCTGTCACCGAATTATCCGCAGAGGCCTTTCTAGCCGCTCTCGATCGATTCGTTTCTCGTCGCGGTATATGTCACAAGATAATTTCGGATTGTGGAACCAACTTCATTGGTGCAAATCGGCTTCTTAATGAAATGTACAGCTGTCTTACTCAAAATTTCAATCAAATTTCGGATGGTCTAACCGAGAGGCATATCATATGGGAATTTAATCCACCAGGAGCGCCACATATGGGTGGTATATTTGAAAGCGGAATTAAACAAATGAAACATCATTTAAAGCGCTCAGTAGGCTCTCAGACTCTCACTCTAGAAGAAATGTTTACTGTACTAGCAAAGACAGAAGCGATTCTTAACTCTAGACCTTTGTGTGCACTTTCTTCTGATCCGAAAGAAATTGATGTCTTAACTCCAGGACATTTCTTGGTTGGAGGTCCACTAGTGGCTCTACCTGATGTTCCTGTCGAGGAAATATCCTCTTGTCCTCGATCTCGTTGGCAGATGCTACAAAAAATAACCCAATCGTTTTGGCGCGTCTGGCAGCGTGATTATCTGCATACTCTACAGCAGAAAAATAAATGGTTTAAATCATCTCCCAATGTCAAAACTGGAGATGTAGTAGTTATTATTGACTCTAATCTTCCTCCGTTATTATGGCGACTAGCCAAAATAGAAAATTTGCATCCAGGAAGTGATAATGTTGTCAGGGTAGTGACAGTTAAAACAGCGAACGGTCATGTATTCCGTCGGCCTGTGGTCAAAATATGTCCACTACCTTTAGTATAAAATTTGTATGTTACACCCTTCTTAGATGCTAAGTACTCTAGTTCTAAGTTTCAATTTATATCTCTAATCTCAAGTAGTTTACTCTGAGCACGAATTATCTCTTAGTGTTTGAAATCCTAGTGAATTTCAAGTGGGGGGAAATGTTAAGACATCACTACTATAATTCTCATTTATTCCAAATTTAAATCTTCCCGCCACTCAAAGTCTCAAAAACCTAATAACCGCGCCGCGCTTTATAAACTCGTGGAGTGCGGTAGAACAAAAAAAGTTGTTATGGCCGCCGCTGTTGAACGTACGAACTCGCGACGCTCTTGATGTGCGAAAAATAAGTCGAAAACTTGCTGGTGATCGTCAATTAGCCCTCGTTCTGTATTTCTAACGGTCAAATCATACGGAGATTGTGAAGTTCTGGTCTACGGTCAAGAATCTCAAGAGTTGGGTGCACCCAAGTAGGTAAAGGAAACCTCCGTGGCGGTAAGTCCCTTAATTTCTTAATTCTTCAGTAGTGCTAGTCAACGACAGGTCTACCTACAGGATTTCCTAGGATTTGCAGGACATAAGAGGCTTGGGTCAAAGGAATGTTCAAGTTTGCTCGGCTTCGCGGTTTAACCAATCCCCTCCACCTATAATTCAAGGTCTCCTTTGAATGTGAGGGTAATATCGTCTAAAAACCTTCATTCCCAGTAGTTCTGCGGCAGTTGTTCCGCGACGGAACTAGTGAGACTTTTTGTCCCAATAGTTCCGTGGCGGAACTATTGAGACTTTTTTTTCCCAGTAGTTCCGCACCACGGAACTACTGGGACATTTTTATTCTCAGTAGTTCCGTGGCGGAACTAGTGAGACTTTTCTATTCTCAGTAGTTCCGTGGCGGAACTAGTGAGATTTTTCTATTCTCAGTAGTTCTGTAGCGGAACTAGTGAGACTTTTCTATTCCCAATAGTTCCGTAGCGGAACTATCATGGATCTTTATGGACATTATGTTATGTCCACTTTATTATCTTAAAGCCTCAAAATATTTTATTTTTTATGAATTTGGATCTTTTAGGACATGCGAGTGGAAAAAGATCCATTATACGAAGAACATCTAGTTTAAAAGTATAAAGTAGTTAAGTAATTTTCAAAACAAATAAAGATCTACAAAAAGATCTACAGAAAGATCTACATGAAGATCGACAAAAGCAAATGAAGATCGCCGAAACAAATGAAGATCAGCAAAACAAATGACAGTTGGAAAAACAAATAACGATCGAAAAAACATATTGCAGATCAATAAAACAAAAGACTATAAGCAAGTTGATAAGGTCAAAACATACTTGCAGCCATGTTTTGTAATCAAAATGCGATTAGCATGAAAAAAAATAGGTACAAGCAATTCTCGACCTTAATGGCACTTATTTAAAAATGTGGTTTTAGGCGTTTATGGACATCACAGATCACGAATATATAAAAAATAAATAGATATTATGCATGCTCATAAGGTCGAAATTGGCATGGACCTTTTTTGTAATCTAGATGCGATAACCATTAAAAAAAATAGCTGCAAGCAATTCTCGACCTTAATAACACTTCCCTGAAAATGTGCTTTTAGGCGTTTATAGACATCACAGATCACGAATATATAAAAAAATAAATAAATATTATGCATATTCATAAGGTCGAGAATTGCTTGCACCTATTTTTTGAATGGTAATCGCATTTAGCTTACAAAATATGGCTGCAAGAAACTTTTGACCTTATCGACTTGCTTGTAGTCTTTTGTTTTATTGATCGGCATAATGTTTATTCGATCGTCATTTGTTTTTCCAACCGTGATTTGTTTTTCCAACCGTCATTTGTTTTGCTGATCTTCATTTGTTTTATTGATCTTCATTTGTTTCGTCGATCTTCGTTTGTTTCGTCAATCTTCATTTGTTTTGTCGATCTTCATTTGTTTTGTCGATCTTTATTTTTTTTTAATTGTAAGTATGAGAAAATAGCCGTAAGACAACGTAGGGAACTAATGGGAATATAAAATATTCGTATGTAAGAGATGCTTTCTCCCGCGGGACTACTGGGACTTCATTTATTAGTTTTTAGTTTATGCTTTGTTCCGCGGAACTAGGTACTGGGACTTAATTTATTAGTTTCTAATTTATGCTTTGTTCCGCGGAACTACTGGGAATGAATTTATTAGTATTTCATTTCTACTTTGTTCCGCGGAACTAATGGGAACTGAATTATTGATGCTTTGTTCCGCGGGACAACTGGGAAAAAAAGTCTCACTAGTTCCGCCACGGAACTACTTCAACGGAACAACTGGGAATAATCGATTCTAAACTGGCGTGTTTGCTTAGTCACAAAAGAACTTAAAGATTATGGGTATTGTAAAATAATTCAGTCCATGCCGTTGGCGGGGACTGAATTGTTTTAGAATAGACTTAATCTTTACGTTCTTTTCTGATTTTAAGCAAACAGGGCAGTTTCACAACCTCCTAGGAGACTGATGAGAAAATACCTCTCTTTTCATAGACCTATGTGAAGTAAACGAAGTTGCGAGGGTCAGCTAGTCCATACATATAACTAAACTGTTGAGGGTCGGGAGTCTGTACATGGAAGATACTTTGAAAATTTTAATTGGAGGGCGTTCTCTAATCGATACCGATGCCGAAAATGTAATTTAAACTTTTCATGCCTGTCTGTCTGTCTGCCTGTATCCCGAATAAGTATCACGCCAAAACTACGTAACCGATTTGAATGATACCTGGTACATTTTGAGATTATAGTCCGAAAAAGGTTCTAGGATACTTTTGATCCCGAAGTTGTGCGCGGTTTCTGCGGGAGAGGGGATAAAAGATAAAATGGTTTTTCAGTTGTAATTTCTCAATTCCTGATGTGATTTCAGTATTGGAAAGGGAGTATTTTAAGGATTGTTCCACCCAAGTTTCAAGGTTGAGGGCTTTGTAGTTCAGAAATTAGAGGCATCTCAACTTACGTCAAATCTACAATTTAAGGGTTCCTTTGAATGAGAGAGTAAATCTAAACGGGCGTGTTGGCTAAATCATAAAAGAGCTTAATTATTAAGGTTAAAATAATTCAGTCTTAATCTTTAAGCTCTTTTATGATTAAGCAAACAGGGCCGTTTCAGACGGTGCTTGACGAGTCTGATTAAGAATTACCTCTCATTTCGTACACATTATGTGACGTAAACGAAGTTGCGAGGGTCAGATAGTGTAATTTAAATTTTTCATGTCTGTGCCTGTCGGTATCCTGAATAAGTATCACGCCGAAATTACTGAATCGATTTTAATGAAACTTGGTACAATCTGTGCTTATGATCCGGAGAAGGTTCTAGAATACTTTTAATCCCGTTAACTTGCGCGGTTTCTTTGGGATAGGGGATGAAAGACAAAATAGTTTTATAGTTGTAACTTCTCAATGCGTGGTCCGATTACATAAAAGTTTTAGTGTCATAAAGGGAATACTATAAGGATTGTTTCACATAAGTTTTAATGTTGAGGGTTTTGTAGAACAGGAATAAGAGGCATCTCAACTAAGGCTCAACTCCTTCTGGCCACTTAGGACGGATTCCATGCTGGACGGATTCCATGTTGGACGGATTCCACTTCGGACGAGTTCCACATTAGCCGGAAGTACACTTAATAATAAAATACCATTCATGTTAATTGTCAACATGTCAGCATTTATGAACACAACGTAGTCTGAATTTGAGGGTAAATCTAAACTGGCGTGTTGGCTTAATCATAAAAGATCTTAATGATTAAGGCCAATGTAAAATAATTCAGTCCGCGCCGAAGTGGACTGAATTGTTTTAGAATAGACTAATTCTTTAAACTTTTTTTGATCAAGCAAACAGGGCAGTTTCACACGCTGCTTGATAAGTCTGATGAAGAAATACCTCTCCTTTCATGGACCTTATGTGTCGTAAGCGAAGTTGCGAGGGTCAACTAGTTTGGAATCATTATAACAATCCGTTTTAATCTCTAGACTTATTCTTTAACTCCATTTGTGCCATAAGAAAAAAAAGACACAGAGATTCTGTTACCTCCACTCATCATCATAATTATGACGCAGTGAGACTTATATTTTAACAAACTCCATAAATTTAAAACCACGTCTATGATAGCTTGCCGAACAAAGTGTTTATGCTGAAGTTAATAAATTGGAATCATGTCTTATTTGTATACTTCACTGTTCGGATAACCAATAATAATTGACATCACAAGAGAGATATTATAAATCTCAAAAATGTCTAAGAACAATCTGTAAAAACAGTCTCAGTATTATGGTTTAAAATATGATGCTAACATACTACGCTGCCCCCACTGAGCATTCTATCCAGTCATCTTTGAAAGTCTCAATCGGTCTGTTTTTGAAAATCTTTGTCTAAGTGCATGGCAATACCGGCCATTATTTTTCTTATCCGTAACATTTTTTACTGTTATTTCTTATTTAAGACTAATTGACTCTCACAACTTCGTTTACGTCACATAAAGTATAGATTTTTTACCCTTCATTCAAATGAACCCCAGAATTCTAGGTTTAGTGAAAAGTTAGATGTCTCTAATTCCTGAATCACAAAACGCTCAATATTAAAACTTGTGTGGAACAATCCTTAAAGCTCCCTTACTGACACTAACAAATATTTTGGAATCGGACCATGCGGTGAGAATTTACAACTGAAAAACCATTTTACCTTTCATTCCCTCTCCCAAAGAAACCACGTAAAACATCCGGATCAAAGATTATCCTATAACCTTCCTCGGATCATAAGCTCAGATTGTGCCAAGTATCATTCAAATTGATTTAGTAGTTTCAGCGTGATACATATTCGGGATACAGACAGACAGACAAAAAGAAAATACATTTTCGGCTTCAATAACGATTAGAGAACGCCCTGCGATTAAAATTTTCAAAATATCTTCCATGTACAGACTCAAAGTATCCTACATACTTTTAGAATTCGGGACTTCACGCAAAATACCATTTACTTACATTCACCGACGTTTCGAGCACGTTGCAGCGGCCGTGGTCGCGGTTGGACTGAGGCAAGGATTGACAAAAACCACGGAGCTATTTCTTGTCAAAATACCCTCCGCTGTTATTACAACGAAAGATAAGGCCGGTGACGCACTGCACTCACTACGACAGTTTTAATTAGCACAGTTTTACGTTCAAGTTTATTAATCACTGAATTCCACA
Organism: Miltochrista miniata; assembly: GCA_933228765.1. Taxonomy (NCBI): domain Eukaryota; kingdom Metazoa; phylum Arthropoda; class Insecta; order Lepidoptera; family Erebidae; genus Miltochrista; species Miltochrista miniata. Next base: position 16,002,417 of record OW121773.1, on the reverse strand, counting down.
TCCCTATTGAAATTTTTGTGTTTTTGATTTCAATGGCTTCATGCACCTTACGTGGATAATAATGGCGATCAGTGGAGAGGACTTTTGGTTGGCGAAATTCGATCTAGTGATTAATGCCCGAATCGAGGTGTTCTGCTATTGCCGATTTGTTCAATTGACGATTATTCACAGCTCTCTGACCCTTTCCGCGATTGTCCGCTTGGTTTGGCCTATGTAAGAACTACCGCATCTGCAATCCACTTTGTAGACACCTGGTGTTTGCAGAGGAATGATGTTCTTTGGTGTTCGCACGTACCTAGTCACTTTGGTTAATGGTTTAAAGATCGCCCGAATGAAGAACCGCCGTAAATACGACCCGATCTTGTCCGTTATTCCCTTATACCTTCAATGTGCAGACTCTCGACCCTCTTCTACAGTTTTAATATGTGTATAGATAAAATAAAATGGATAAAACATGTCATTTATATATCGCGTTGAATAACGCCCAAAAATAAATTGTTGATTAAATGGGGATAAGGGACTATTAATGGTCTAATATTTGTTTACTAGGGGCTAGAAAAGTTATGTAAAATAATCCTAAACTAGTTAAATTAACAAATTAAAATAGTCTCTTTAAAAGGCCGAAATTCAGTCATCAATCATAAAATTTTGTAGGAAAAATATGAGTAAATAGGAGATCAAAGTATATTATAAAAGGTTATAAAAATCGCTTATCAGTACATAACTTTGTAGCCGCCAGGCCCTTCTATTGCCTTTGGCAATGTAAATATTGTGTACCTAAGTTTAGGATTAAAACCAGTCATTTGGTTGTTCTACCTGTTTTGTAAATAATATTTTAGTATTACATTCTCTTTGGTGTTAAGTTGTTTGTGTTATCTTTCATGTTGTTTAGAAAAAGAAAAAGTGACGTTTTGACTTTTGTGAATTGATAAAAGAAAAAATCTACGTTTATTTAGTGATTTGGAATAAAGTGTATTTAGTGTAAATAACATCTGTGTTTCTAGTTACTGCTCACACTCCTTCTAATACCAAATAACTACCTATCCTAAAACTTTAACAAAATAAGGCTTCTAAACTTTATATTAAAACCAGAATTTTTTTTTTTTTTTTTTCTTTTGTAGCATTTATTTTCTAAGATTATGATATTATTAGAGGCCCTGCTGCGGTATGATGAAGGAGGTCACTGAATATTGGAGACGTTTTCATGACGACTTTCCCAGCCATAGTCCTGTTCTCAACCACGACCACTTTTAAGCAGCAATATTGATGAGTTTGACGGTATCATGGGGTAATTTGGAATTCTTAGTCAATTGAGGCACGCCCATTACTGATCATAACATCGCTGGCACTCTAACTCGTGCAGTATCATCTCTATCCATATTATTGGGTGCTAAAAGTCAAATTAAGGAATATTCTGTTAAAGCCCGAGGGTTCCATCCCATATCCTAATATGGGATGGAACCCTCGGGCTTTAAGGCACTAAAAATATAAAACTTCACGTAAACTACGTCCTGAAGGGAATTCAGAGGGACTATTCCTTTTCTACCAATAAATTATCATAAATACTATTAATTCTACAAAAAAGATTAATACGTTATTTAAAGTAATTCAATATCTTCAAAATCAGGTTTGTTTTATATTATAAGATGTAATAATATCGTTTCTTACTTTTACGACGTGATGACGCCTTCATGGAAAGCTTATTGCTTTATTTTGATGCCGAGAAGATAGTCGATTCTGTTCGTGAGAGATTGACAGGTTTAACAAATCAAACAGAAAATTGCTAGGAAGGTAGTTTTGAAAAAAAAATCAAGTATTTATTAATGGTTCGGACGTGGGCGGTAAATAAGAAACTCATAATATTGAAAAGACTTTTCTGAGGAAGGTTCTAAGTTACTCAACTGAAAGTGGGTGTAAATTGCGAAACATCCGCACATGGCAAATATAGAAGTCTGAATTGGTTCATTTTCTTTATTTTATTTTGTGTGAAATGGTAGTTTCTTATTTTTATTTGTTTCTTATCAGGGTGATTCGGGGGGCCCTGCAGTTCACGAAGAGAAGTTAGCTGGACTTGTATCTTTTGGAATGCGCTGTGCCTTTCCAGGCTTCCCTGCTATTTATACAAAAATTGCAGTCCTAAGAAAATGGATTGACAAAAATGTGGAAGAGTTGAAGGGCAGAGGCCATTCGAACAGTAAAAAAAAAACGACGATTGAACGATTTCCTACATGGCGATCATAGTTTTATAGAAAGAAACCTGAAGAAATATCTTTATAAATTTTGGTGATGGATTTTTTTATTAAAATTTGTAATATAATATTGAATTTCTATTTACTGATCATAGTAACAACAAAGCATTAAGAGTTAGCATATGCAGCATCGTTTACAGAACACAGAGTTGAAAAGAGAGATCTTGTTTTAAGTTATTGAAGCTTGCTTAAACAAGTAACCTTTTATAGTAGGATAAGTAGGTACCTACATAGAGAAGATTTTAAATGTAAATAAATAGCACTGTATCAATGAGCTAATTCTTTAAATGGATGTTTGCAATGGCGCACGCCGCGACGAATGTATTCCAACTCGAGGCCACGGGCCACATGATAAAATAAGTCGAATTTCTTATGTACTCATGTGGCTGGTCCATAATCTTGCTGTTTCTACTGATGCACTTAGTCTGTGCATACAACATCCCAATTAGCCCACATGTTGTTTTTTACTGTCGCTCATAAGGTATTATCCTTTATTTCCCGTGGTCCACCTCGTAGTCCACCCAGGTGAACCACGGGAATTTTTTTTTACCCGTAGTCCACCTGGTGTACCACGGGAATTTTTTTATTACCCGTAGTTCACCTAGGTGTACCACGGGAAATAATTTTTACCCGTGGTCCACCTGACACTTAGCGCTCTTCTATCAACACTTACAGCTATGGTAACTAGTGTCCGACCGAAACTGGTTTTCCAGCCGAAACCGAAACCGAATTTTCGGATTTTCGTTTTAACTATTATTATTCAGTTAATTACGATTATCAAATTTAGGTCATTTTAAAAGTGAAATCGGAGGTTTTCGACTGGTTTTATGAGACTTTTATCACGATTGTGGATACAACGAATTAAACCTTAATTGGTTAATATTTTTATCTTTCTATTTTCATTATGTTTGATACGAGTGTTACCATAGTCCGTAACTGCATTGACGATATTGTGGATAAGACAGGAGAAAAACCAACATTAATTTTTTTGTTGTGGATCGCAGTATACCTAATATATTTTTTATGTTACACTGGAGAAGTCTAATCGATTCTTAAGGGATAGCAATCATTGATAGGAAAACACAATTAACCCAGCGAGAATGTGGTGCAAAATGATTACATCGAGAATGTGGAGAGTCTTGCTGACCCCTTATTTCAGTTTACGTTTTTCGGGACCTATCTACTCGTATTATATTTTTTTATCAAAGGACGGTATCAATCTTATAAGGTAACCGATAAATAAGCGATTACAATAAATTAAAATGTTTTTACACTCACAAGCCATTATTTATTAAAATTATAGGTAATATCTAAAAAATTACAACAAATTTTCGGCTCTTTGCCTGACATATTGTTGAGGGTTCAGCTTGGGGTTGAAGAAATGATGCGCAGACGACTGATTAATGCGTATAATAAATTTGTGAAAAATTACAGTATTCCATGTACGTTAGGTATGGTAGGTAGGATATAGTTCGAATGAAGATAAAATTTGTACTGTCATTATATATCGATGACGTCACGATGACGATGATTTTCGTTTGCGTTTGCGGGGACAGCTTAGGAACGCCTGAACGTACCCCCCGGCCTTGGAAGCACCTGCATCCAACTTCTCGACTTGGTCAAGGTCTTCGCTAAACAAAGGACATATCTTGGGAAATGCGCGACGAATGACGCCTGAGGCCACCTGGATATTGGCCACTCTGGAAATCCCATCTTTTCCAGGCATTGTGGACAGAATGCGTCCCAGTTTCCAATTAAGTGGTGAAGTGTTGTCTTCTTTGATGACCACGAGAGTATTGGGTTGTAAGCTGTCCTTATTCTCACGCCATTTCTGACGAACTTGCATTTCAGAGACGTACTCTTTGCTCCACCTTGTCCAGAAGTGTTGTCGGAGCTGCTCGATGCGCTGGTAGCGTGTAAGTCGATGAACCGGAATGTCGGACAACTGTTCAGTCGCAGGCGCTGTTAGGAGACGACCAACCAGGAAGTGAGCAGGACTCAAGGGAAGGAAATCGTTAGGATCGGTAGACATAGGACTAATGGGACGTGAATTTAGGATGGCTTCGATCTGTGCCAATATCGTGCTAAATTCCTCGAAAGTCAAGTGCGCGTTACCTACTACTCTAACCAGATGATGCTTACAACTACGTACCCCAGACTCCCACACCCCACCAAAATGTGCCGCGCGAACCGGAATGAAAGAGAATTTGATATTTTGTCTAGTCGCATAACCAACTACATCGTCAGAGCACTTCGACAAAAATTTTGAAAATTCGTTAGCAGCACCCACGAAGTTCTTACCGTTGTCTGAAAGTATTTCAGCAGGCTGACCACGACGCGCAATAAATCGCTTGAGAGCCAATAGGTAGGCATCGGTAGTGAGGTCGCTGACGAGTTCTAAATGTACGGCGCGAGTCACGAAACATACAAATAAGCAAACGTAAGCCTTTGTTAGCTTCGAGCCTCTGCCTTTTCGACTCAATATGAACATTGGCCCAGCATAGTCAACACCACATCGAAAGAAAGGGTAGGTAGGTGTAATCCTCTCTTGCGGCAGATCTCCCATGACAGGAGTTAAGGATTTACCTCTCAATCGCGAACAAACTACGCAGTTATGTACGGTACGTTTAGCTAAGTTTCTACCGCCTACCGGCCAATGTGTATCCCTAATACTGTACAATAATGCTTGCTGTGCCGCATGCTGTAGGCGCTTATGTTCATAACGAAATAATAATATTGAAAACCAATGCTTCGACGATATTAAATATGGGTGTTTTTTATCAAAGTTATAAGGCGAATGTTTTATTCTGCCACCTACACGAATATTTTTGTCAGAATCAATGAATAACGCTAGACTAATTAAACTATGTTTGTTTCTTAAACTACGCTTATTAGTTAATAAATTATATTCTTCCGTGAAAGATTCCCTTTGACTTAACCTAACCAAAGTTACCTCTGCGTCCCTCAGTTCATCCACTGAAAGAGGTCCATGACGTCTAGTGCTGCTGTGGCGTGTATTAAAAATGAAGCGTAACACATAAGCACAGGCGCGTTTCATACGATTATGTTGTGAAAACCTTTCAAATGGAAATAAGGATGTGTCCGCAGTGACAACCAGTGAGTGAACTTCTGGTACATGCTTAGTTTCGGGTAAATCAACGACTGTCTCGTTAGTAGCCCAGGTTGCTATAGATTGTTCACAGTCAAACTCAGGGTCACGGAGAAATGAAGGACCTTCCCACCATAAAGTGGACGCTTGTATGTCCTCCAGGCTTATACCACGAGACACCAAGTCGGCCGGGTTGTCTGTACCCTTTACATGACACCATGGAAGGTCTCCGGTTATTTCGTGTATTTCTGCCGTTCGGTTTTGGACAAAGGTTTTCAATAGATTGGGAGACATTCGCAGCCAGCCCAACACGATTGTTGAGTCGCACCAGAATACTATGCGACCAAAACTGCAATGTAGGGATTCTAGAACCTTAGCGAAAAGCCTAGCACCTAATAGGGCTCCGCATAACTCCAACCGTGGTATACTTACAGGCTTTAAAGGCGAAACCTTTCCTTTGGAAATGTATAGTCTCACACCAACGGACGAGTCGCGATTAATGGTACGCACATAGATGCAGGTTCCGTAGGCAGACTGCGAGGCATCCGTAAAGATGTGCAGCTCCAATCGCACAGGATCAGCGCCGATGACATGCCGTGGTACGCGTATATCGTTTAGTATGTGCAGGGAACTTATGAATCGCTCCCAGGTGCCCATGACGTCACTAGGCACTACGTCATCCCAACCTATTTTTAAAAGCCACAGGGATTGCAATAAGATTTTGACTGTGATTATAACAGGACTAAGAAGTTCCAGAGGATCGAAGATCTGGGCTATAGTGGACATTATATAACGTTTTGTAATATTTTTATTATCGTTATAAAATTGTGTACTAAAATTAAATTCATCGCTTAAGTTATGCCACCCTAAGCCAAGAGTCTTAGAGTGTATGTTTTCCCCTAAATTTAAATCCTTTAAAAACTCATGAGCATTATCATTTGAGTTATCCAATCGGAAATTAAATTTCCACTTGCGAAGCGGGAAACCACCTGATTGAAGAACGTTGTCAACCCTACGGCAGATTTCTAACAATTCTTCTTTGTGGTTACAACCTGTAATCAAATCATCAACGAAAAAGTCTTCGTTGATAATTCTTGTGACGTCAGAATCTAAGCATTCGCTTGCGAGTTGTTTGAGGCATCTACAGCTTAAGAACGCTGATGCCGCGCACCCATAAGTAACGGTTTGTAGCTGATATACGCTTATTGGTGATTTGGGATCGTCGCGCCACAATATTAATTGGAGATCCCTTTGATCCTCACTTACCAGGCACTGGCGATACATCTTCTCCACATCTGCGCAAACTGTGTACCTATGCTGCCTAAAGCGTAGCAGGATAGCTAAAAGATCGCCTTGTATCGCAGGCCCAACCATTTGCAATTGATTCAAAGATATACCGTTACTAGATGGGGCACTTGCGTCGAATACAACTCGTAGCTTAGTGGTGGTGGCATGTTGTCGAAAGACGCCGTGATGCGGGAGAATATAATGGGGCACTCCGTAGGTGTCAACGCGCTTCATGTGACCTAAGCGAATATATTCGTGAATAAATTCGCTATAAAGCGCTTTATAGTCAGCATTACGAAGCAAACGTTTTTCAAGCGCTAAAAACCTACGTTCGGCCAGTGAGTAAGTTTCACCCAACGTATCAGGGCTTTGCTTAAAAGGTATACGTACGCAAAATCTTCCGTCACTTAAACGCTTAGGTGCTAAGAAAGTGTTGCTCGCAAGCACGCTCTTCGTCAGTGAGCGTACATCGCAGACCTTTGGGTACTTCTTCGAGCTCCCAGAACTGTCGTAGTTGCGCATCAATTGACTGTGAGAAACTACAGTGAATAGCCCTATCATAACGCGTAAGGGAACAAATAGTACCGGATATAATCCAGCCTAATTTAGTGTCCAATAAGAAAGGCCCACTAGGTAGTTTTATTTTATTGGTATTTAATAAATCCCAGAACTTATCTGCGCCTATTAAAATATCTATGTTCCGAGATTCATAATAACACGGATCCGCTAGTTGTATATGCGTTGGTATATCTAGTACGCATTGGGTCGACGTCGCAGGCAACGCCGATGTAATGTTCGGTAACACGAAACATTGTAATCGCGGGGTTGAACGACATTGGTCAAATTTGATATTCGTCAAATCAGCATTTCGTCCAATGTGACGATGGTCAAAGCTGTAGTTCGTCAAATCGTCTGTTTGTCCAATTATGAAATTTGCCAAATAAGTTATTGGTCAAGTTATGTTAGTACAACCAACCACAAAAATGAAAGTATCGTAGTAGTTTAAATTATTTATTCAATTCATATTTATTTACAGAATTCATACCCAACACAACTGTTTTAAACACTGTAACGCGTCTGATTTTCCACTTAATAACTTTTCTATTATTTTTTCTATTTTTGTATCTTTTATGATGCTAGATGTTTTCCTCTGCTTCTCATCTTCTCTTTTGACTTTATTTAAATAATATTTTGCTTCCTTTTTTAAAATACTTATATACATGTAAATATTATGTTTTTCTTGAACTTTAATCCCTAATCTCCTATGCCAAGCCTCGACCGCATTAGTAGTACGATGGCGTTCATTTGCACAACACCACATGTCCTGAGAAATCCTTTTTTGCCATTGCTCAGTAAAATATTTTTGAAAATTTTCCGCCCTGCTATCATTTTCTGGCATCATCTCGACTATAGCTATCCATCCTTCAGGAATATACTGATAGGGCAGCAACGCTAGATTCGTAGTTAGTCTAACAATTTTTTTTAGATTGTCTTCAGCCATCATCCCAAGTGCTTTTGCTTTTTTATAAATTGCTTGGTTAAAATGGAAAAAGCAGCCTTTGACAAGCACATCAGGGAAAATGTTTTTTGCAGCGTTAATTATTGCCATTTCGTAATCACATTTCAGAAAATGCACATGAAGCTTGAATTGTGAACGCAAAACTGAGAATACTCTCTCATAGGTTTGCTGAGTTTTATTAGGCATGAGGCAAAAAAATATGGGAATAATATTGGTGCTTGCCCTTGTACTGCCCACGTCTACGTGTACTGATAAAAGTTGAAAAAAAGGCCGCGGTACGGTTCTAAAAGTGCCATCTACGAAAATCAAATCCGTATTTAATGCTATTTCTATACCCGCAGCTGTAGCAAAAATGAAAAATTTCGGTAGATCGTCTTTGCTTTCATAAACCAAAAAATCATTTGCAAGTATGCCTGGAAATGTTACCGTATCTACTGTTGGGAACTGGTATCTTTGTACGCCAATTGCTTTCTTTCGTAATTTGTATAAACCATCTCGCTTTGATTTCAAACTTGGTATGTCCACAATGTCAACTTCTTCCACAAGCTCACCCATAGTCTCTTCAAAAATTTTGCTTACTGATTTCCATTCCTTCTTTACTCTTTCTCTGCATTTATTCATTTTAACATCAATCAAATTCTTATCGAAATTAGGCTTACATGTATGTCCACTTTCCCTTAGAATTGAACCAGAATCCGTGCTTAAAGTTATCGATCCATTGCACTCGCTTCTATTTACGCAACGCCAGATTGTAGTACCGTTTTTATTTTTTGAGTTATAATGGAATTGATATCCTGCACGTAATACCTTCCTTTTTCCCTTTTCAGTGTCCGTAAATGTAAATGCAGAACCACTGCCTTTACTAGTAGAAGCCATTATAATTATTTATTTCACCAAAGCTAACACGAAATGGAATTGTTTGTAAATTACAATAAATGTTAATGTCATTTATTTGACGGGCAAACAAACGACAACATAATATGCTATTCTATTTAGCCAGCATTTTCCGCGTAGATCCTACTTACACAAACATACAAAGGAGGTAACAATTGAACCAAATTAAACATGCATATTTTCATCGACAGTACATAGACTTGACCAATAGCGTATTTGGCAAATTTCATAATTGGACAAACAGACGATTTGACGAACTACAGCTTTGACCATCGTCACATTGGACGAAATGCCGATTTGACAAATATCAAATTTGACCAATGTCGTTCAACCCTTTCAAATTGCTTCCGATTGTCAATATAACGTCGCCGTCTCTTTTAAACTCGTTAAAAAGCTATATCTCTGTAAAGGATGGCAATACCAATGTAAGTTTCAATAAATCTCGTTCAAGTAAGAGACCACTAGAAAAATAACGAGCCGGTAAATTCTCTACGAGACGCGATGAATCGCAGCGCTTTTTCCATACATACGTATTCCCTTATTTTATTCCTGTAAAACGCCTCAACAAAATTTTTTGTTTTTTTATGAAATATAGATTTGCTGTACCTGTGCATTTCCCTGCCATTTGTATGTTATCGGCAAATAAAATAAAGAAAATATACACTTTAAAAATGCAAAAAATAAGCCGTTTTTATCGCCATGTTTAGAGGACTACCGACAAATATGAAAGCTTTTAAGGTTTAAAAAGTTGTAGAAACACAGACATAGTCTTTTTGTAAAGAATGCTGTCAAAAATATGCCGCTCTTTGCATTATGTATCTGCATTGAATCAAATTATTTATTATTTTGCTAAACTACTGCTTCTTATTAGGTACTTTTACCAAACCTTAGGCATAACGGTCTCGCCTTTTAAAGAAAATCAATGATATCAGGTATGATGATATAATGATGTCAAAAAGGGGTAACCATGGGATCAAGTTCATTAGATCTTATAACTGAATACGAAATCATGTATTTTTATGTGTCTACTCAAAGACGCTGAGCAGAACACTATTGAAAATACTGCCAAATTTACGTCAAATAAGTGCTATTGGTACCATAAGTCAAAGGTAAAGCCTCGGGTCACTGCTAGTGAGTAGTATTATCTTATGAATATCAGAATCGCGAAAGTTTGTGAGTGTGCATGTTTGTTACTATTTCAAGCTTTAACAGCTCAACGGATCTGGCAAAAATTTGGTGCAAGAATAAATTGCAGTCTGGAATAACAATTATGTGTTACTAGCTGACCCGCGCAACTTCGTTTGCGTAATAAAATGAAGAACCGCTCGACTCGATTTTGTGCAACCTTCACGTAAACCATCTACTAAATAGTCCGAACAAAGCCTAAAAATTTGGTTTGGATTTGTGAGCCCGTTCTTGAGTTATAAAATTACAATGAAAAGTGGAATTTATTATATATATATATATATAATGGATAAATAGTGGCCTATTGGCTACTATTTATCCCGGTAATAAGTTCCCATGGGAACCTGGAATGGGAACAAAATTTCACACTTGCGAAGCCGCGGGCACCATCTAGTCCAAAATAAATCATTAGAAATAGCAGTTCGTAAATCACAAAAGTGACTTATTCAATATTGGCGCGCACCTGTTACCAGATTTTTTTTTTCACGCGAACGGATTTGATGCAGAATAGATGATCATTGTGGGATAAAGTTATGGATTTAGGTGACATACGAATGGTTTCTCAGCCAAAAAAGACTTGCTACACACTTACAAAACTTTTGTATTATTTTAGTAAGCGTGTCTGGAGTCAAAAATTGTATACGATTTCAGCGGATTTATTGTTGTTAGCTAACATAAACTGCTTTTTAAATTATGTATTTAAAAACAAACACAAACAAATATTGAGGATGTCCTTTCGAGGGCTTACCCAGGGTTCCCAAATGTAGACAGTCTAGCAGGTGGGGAACGTGTTGGTATTTAGTCGGTAAGATTTCGCTGAAGAAACTAGAAAAAAGGCAGAACTGAAACTCAAAAAATGTTTCATTAAACCCCATTTGGGGTACCTATAGAGAGGTCTTCAAAAACGCTATTGAGTTTAATGTGAAAAAATTTTTGATCTCGAGCAGGATTTGAACCCGCGTCTTCTGGTTTGCCGGACCAGACGCCTTAACCAACTAGACCACCGAGACACTGCTCTCGACCGTCAAAATTCTTACACAAATTTTCACTAACTTTCACTAACTGCTTTTCAAAGTTATCTCTAACGCTATTGAGGTTCCTAACATCATTTTTTTTTAAACTGAACAGTTTGCGCAAGAGACACTTCCAAAGTGGAAAAAGGTGTAAACATTAAAAAGGCAATTTTTATTATCTTTTTATTATTCCGTCACATTAAATTACTTTTGGTTACAACAATTGCTATCTTTTTTTTCCATATTATCCGAGCTTCCCATGGGAATACGGCAGTAAAGTATAGCCTACATCACTCGGGGATAGTGTAGATACCCATCCGTGAAAGAATTTTTCAAATCGATTCAGTAGTTTCGGAGTCCATTCAATGCAAACAAACATATACCAAGAATCAAATCTATTAGTATAATGAAAATTGATGGACGGATGCATAATATATCTAGTCGTTTCTTAAAACCTTATAACCAAATGTATCAATAAATTTACTTTGTTAGTCAAACTGTACTACCAACATCAAACAAGCCTGCTCTATAATCCACTACATAGTAACTACGCCACTGAATTGTGTAAGCCAATATTTCATAGCCAAAAATAAAATTGATCCCCTATATAACGCGAGGCCTGAATGCCCGTTGGATCAACATTACCGTCGAAAGCCTCTAATGGAACTTTCAGTGTAACGTCGTATGGCTATCATGACCATCGATTTGAAAACGGTTTGTACATAGAATTTTTAAAAACGTATACCGTACAAGTAAACAAGTAAGAGCACAGGAAATTCTAGCTAATTTGCTGTTTATTTATTTAAAGAGCTTGAGTTGGTAAAGCCTATATTACATTCTTTACCAAAATGATTATCTAAAGCGGCGTATTCTAATCAAAACTGGTCAGTCAGACGGGATTCATTGTCGATGATGGGAGTGAGTACCCTAAACCTACACATTAGTCACAAGTACCACTCCACCGACACAAAATGTTCCCCTCTGTACCATGCTATGAAACTGGCACCTGTACTACTCTTGTTCTGTGCCCACACGATGAATCCATGGAGTGCTAAGAATTAGATACATACATACAAACGATCACGCCATTATCCCCGAAGGGGTGGGCAGTATTATATGCCCACATTTCAATTAATTTTTTTAGAATTTGTTCCTCGTAATAGGTGGTGAGCCGTATTGCCGTGTTGAGATGGACAGGCGCAAATTGTGACTGAAAGAAAGAAAAACTTTTTCAAGCCGCCTAAAAAGGCTTCAACTTGACTTAACGAATGCCATTTTACTGGAAACCGTGACCAACGGCTTAACGTGCCTTCCAAAGCACGGAAACGCTCAAAAAAATGTCACACAGTGGTCACATCGATGGTCACCCATCCAAGGACTGACCATAGTGAAAGTTGCTTACTGCAGTGATCGTTTACAGGACACTGAGTCCGCAGGGTCACGAGCGCTTTCTAAGAAAAAGAAGTCTCAAGAATAAAAACTACATTATACTATAATGAAAAAGTTTCTAAAATCGAACTAATTGATTCTGCAACGTACTCAATGATGTTATTATAGTATTTGGATTGTATCAAGAGCCTCAATGAACTCTTTGCTAACCCTTTCATGTCATGAGCGGGCGTGATGTCGAGTCGGAAGCCAAATTGACACTCTCTAAATCAGCCAGCCTCTTTATAAATCTCGCTCGTCCGGTACGTCTAATGTATGAAAAAATAAATCTTGCGCTAAATGTATGAAAATCTAAGGATTCGTTTTTCTCTACACTGAGATAAATAGAGGCTCTTCCATAAAAATTCTTGATGGTTCTAGTTAGCACTTATATAAATAAATAAAATAAATAAATAAATATTCACGGACATTTCACACAACGCCATCTGATCCCAAAGTAAGCTAGGAATAACTTGCTTGTGTTATGGGTATCAGACCACGGATATTAATACTTATATACTTTTAAATACATATATATTATACATAGAACACCCAGACTCTAGAGACAAACATTTATGGGTCACACAAATATTTGTCTCCGGTGGGAATCGAACCCACGACCTCCAGCGCCGCAGGCGGTATCACTACCGACCGTGCCACAGAGACAGTCGTGGTATATAAGTGGTCTTGTATGAATTATTTGAGGAAACCTTTAAGCGAAACCTGTATCTAAGTCTTATAAATAAAATGGTGTCGAACAGTATTCAGTGGTGTTATTCAATATGTGCAGAAAGTACCACCTAGTGCCATCAATCAACAGTAAACAGTATTATAAGAACGTACATAAAATGCTCAATAGTAAACGATATTTATGACAGCACTAAATAAAATAACCTTAGAGCATTATCATATCGTTATAATATCGTTCGTGCATCATAACCTCCGCAATATTGTATTATGTATGTCGAAGGATAAACTTGACGGATGACCAACAAACTCCTACAGAAGCGTTGGCATTATTCGTATATTCTTTACTATATTATCTATGACCGTTTCTGAGCGAGATCGTTTGGGTATTTTAGTAAAAGGAGTAACGATTTTTTAAGTTTATGCTGCACTACCACGCTTATATCTCCAAGGGCGTAGGCAGGCTGGAACAAGCTATGGGAACATTTGGCTATTTTTGTAAACCATCACTGGCTTGACATAGCTTGTTTCCGACTGCAATACTTTTCTAACATTTATGTAATACTTCACAAATTAATAAATTTATATTTATAATGCTCAGAACAGTAAAATTGTGTGATTAATGAATTTAGATATTGAAATCTCTGTAAGTCGTTAAGGGGGAAAGGGGTTGCCTACCTACAAAGAGCTGAAAAACAAAGTAAAACAATCAATAGCTAAAGAAAGTCACAAAAGAAATGTAGAGCTTGTTGTTTGTATTTCAGTTGTATTTTTAGTTTGTTTCTTACGTGTGGAAATCCGTCATGGATGCTAAAAACTACTCGGATTTACCCTACCACAGCCTTTGGCCGGAAGCCTCGAGCAAGCCTTCGAAAGGATGTCCCAGGACATTATGGGTACCCTCTTTTTTAACGTTAATAAAATCCTACAGGGATGATATGCCGGATTCCTACCGACTAAAAACCTCGCGTATTCTACCTAACAGCCTACGGTTGGAAGCCCCGGGTAAGCTCTCGGAAGGATACCCCAGGACTCCCAATTGATCTACGGCTACCACTGCGGTCTCACCTAGTGGGGGCGGGGGGGTTAGGGTGCTGTCCCGTGTCTTTTGGGGGTTGTTAGGGGAGTGTGCGTGAATTTCTCACGTAGCGGTGTCGTCTAGGGCTTGCTTCCCTAAGGACGGTGAGCAGCCCCCTCACCGTCCTCAGGCGGTCCTCGGTTGTGGAAGCCGACTAAGGCCCTTAAACTGGCATATAACTAACTAGGTGCCATTTTCTTTACAGATTAAGCTTATTATGCTTAATCTGTAAACAACATACATACATACATATACTCACGCCTTTATCCCCGAAGGGGTAGGCAGAGGCCTATACCGGCCCACATTTCACCATGTACAATTCGGTCCCACGTGACAGGTGGTGAGCCCATCGCCGTGTTGAAATGGACCGCCGCCGTCAGAGCCTCGTCCGTTGTTCAGCAGGTGCACGAGCTTACAACTACGTACCCCAGACTCCCACACCCCACCAAAATGTGCCGCGCGAACCGGAATGAAAGAGAATTTGATATTTTGTCTAGTCGCATAACCAACTACATCGTCAGAGCACTTCGACAAAAATTTTGAAAATTCGTTAGCAGCACCCACGAAGTTCTTACCGTTGTCTGAAAGTATTTCAGCAGGCTGACCACGACGCGCAATAAATCGCTTGAGAGCCAATAGGTAGGCATCGGTAGTGAGGTCGCTGACGAGTTCTAAATGTACGGCGCGAGTCACGAAACATACAAATAAGCAAACGTAAGCCTTTGTTAGCTTCGAGCCTCTGCCTTTTCGACTCAATATGAACATTGGCCCAGCATAGTCAACACCACATCGAAAGAAAGGGTAGGTAGGTGTAATCCTCTCTTGCGGCAGATCTCCCATGACAGGAGTTAAGGATTTACCTCTCAATCGCGAACAAACTACGCAGTTATGTACGGTACGTTTAGCTAAGTTTCTACCGCCTACCGGCCAATGTGTATCCCTAATACTGTACAATAATGCTTGCTGTGCCGCATGCTGTAGGCGCTTATGTTCATAACGAAATAATAATATTGAAAACCAATGCTTCGACGATATTAAATATGGGTGTTTTTTATCAAAGTCAAAGGATGTGTCCGCAGTGACAACCAGTGAGTGAACTTCTGGTACATGCTTAGTTTCGGGTAAATCAACGACTGTCTCGTTAGTAGCCCAGGTTGCTATAGATTGTTCACAGTCAAACTCAGGGTCACGGAGAAATGAAGGACCTTCCCACCATAAAGTGGACGCTTGTATGTCCTCCAGGCTTATACCACGAGACACCAAGTCGGCCGGGTTGTCTGTACCCTTTACATGACACCATGGAAGGTCTCCGGTTATTTCGTGTATTTCTGCCGTTCGGTTTTGGACAAAGGTTTTCAATAGATTGGGAGACATTCGCAGCCAGCCCAACACGATTGTTGAGTCGCACCAGAATACTATGCGACCAAAACTGCAATGTAGGGATTCTAGAACCTTAGCGAAAAGCCTAGCACCTAATAGGGCTCCGCATAACTCCAACCGTGGTATACTTACAGGCTTTAAAGGCGAAACCTTTCCTTTGGAAATGTATAGTCTCACACCAACGGACGAGTCGCGATTAATGGTACGCACATAGATGCAGGTTCCGTAGGCAGACTGCGAGGCATCCGTAAAGATGTGCAGCTCCAATCGCACAGGATCAGCGCCGATGACATGCCGTGGTACGCGTATATCGTTTAGTATGTGCAGGGAACTTATGAATCGCTCCCAGGTGCCCATGACGTCACTAGGCACTACGTCATCCCAACCTATTTTTAAAAGCCACAGGGATTGCAATAAGATTTTGACTGTGATTATAACAGGACTAAGAAGTTCCAGAGGATCGAAGATCTGGGCTATAGTGGACATTATATAACGTTTTGTAATATTTTTATTATCGTTATAAAATTGTGTACTAAAATTAAATTCATCGCTTAAGTTATGCCACCCTAAGCCAAGAGTCTTAGAGTGTATGTTTTCCCCTAAATTTAAATCCTTTAAAAACTCATGAGCATTATCATTTGAGTTATCCAATCGGAAATTAAATTTCCACTTGCGAAGCGGGAAACCACCTGATTGAAGAACGTTGTCAACCCTACGGCAGATTTCTAACAATTCTTCTTTGTGGTTACAACCTGTAATCAAATCATCAACGAAAAAGTCTTCGTTGATAATTCTTGTGACGTCAGAATCTAAGCATTCGCTTGCGAGTTGTTTGAGGCATCTACAGCTTAAGAACGCTGATGCCGCGCACCCATAAGTAACGGTTTGTAGCTGATATACGCTTATTGGTGATTTGGGATCGTCGCGCCACAATATTAATTGGAGATCCCTTTGATCCTCACTTACCAGGCACTGGCGATACATCTTCTCCACATCTGCGCAAACTGTGTACCTATGCTGCCTAAAGCGTAGCAGGATAGCTAAAAGATCGCCTTGTATCGCAGGCCCAACCATTTGCAATTGATTCAAAGATATACCGTTACTAGATGGGGCACTTGCGTCGAATACAACTCGTAGCTTAGTGGTGGTGGCATGTTGTCGAAAGACGCCGTGATGCGGGAGAATATAATGGGGCACTCCGTAGGTGTCAACGCGCTTCATGTGACCTAAGCGAATATATTCGTGAATAAATTCGCTATAAAGCGCTTTATAGTCAGCATTACGAAGCAAACGTTTTTCAAGCGCTAAAAACCTACGTTCGGCCAGTGAGTAAGTTTCACCCAACGTATCAGGGCTTTGCTTAAAAGGTATACGTACGCAAAATCTTCCGTCACTTAAACGCTTAGGTGCTAAGAAAGTGTTGCTCGCAAGCACGCTCTTCGTCAGTGAGCGTACATCGCAGACCTTTGGGTACTTCTTCGAGCTCCCAGAACTGTCGTAGTTGCGCATCAATTGACTGTGAGAAACTACAGTGAATAGCCCTATCATAACGCGTAAGGGAACAAATAGTACCGGATATAATCCAGCCTAATTTAGTGTCCAATAAGAAAGGCCCACTAGGTAGTTTTATTTTATTGGTATTTAATAAATCCCAGAACTTATCTGCGCCTATTAAAATATCTATGTTCCGAGATTCATAATAACACGGATCCGCTAGTTGTATATGCGTTGGTATATCTAGTACGCATTGGGTCGACGTCGCAGGCAACGCCGATGTAATGTTCGGTAACACGAAACATTGTAATCGCGGGGTTGAACGACATTGGTCAAATTTGATATTCGTCAAATCAGCATTTCGTCCAATGTGACGATGGTCAAAGCTGTAGTTCGTCAAATCGTCTGTTTGTCCAATTATGAAATTTGCCAAATAAGTTATTGGTCAAGTTATGTTAGTACAACCAACCACAAAAATGAAAGTATCGTAGTAGTTTAAATTATTTATTCAATTCATATTTATTTACAGAATTCATACCCAACACAACTGTTTTAAACACTGTAACGCGTCTGATTTTCCACTTAATAACTTTTCTATTATTTTTTCTATTTTTGTATCTTTTATGATGCTAGATGTTTTCCTCTGCTTCTCATCTTCTCTTTTGACTTTATTTAAATAATATTTTGCTTCCTTTTTTAAAATACTTATATACATGTAAATATTATGTTTTTCTTGAACTTTAATCCCTAATCTCCTATGCCAAGCCTCGACCGCATTAGTAGTACGATGGCGTTCATTTGCACAACACCACATGTCCTGAGAAATCCTTTTTTGCCATTGCTCAGTAAAATATTTTTGAAAATTTTCCGCCCTGCTATCATTTTCTGGCATCATCTCGACTATAGCTATCCATCCTTCAGGAATATACTGATAGGGCAGCAACGCTAGATTCGTAGTTAGTCTAACAATTTTTTTTAGATTGTCTTCAGCCATCATCCCAAGTGCTTTTGCTTTTTTATAAATTGCTTGGTTAAAATGGAAAAAGCAGCCTTTGACAAGCACATCAGGGAAAATGTTTTTTGCAGCGTTAATTATTGCCATTTCGTAATCACATTTCAGAAAATGCACATGAAGCTTGAATTGTGAACGCAAAACTGAGAATACTCTCTCATAGGTTTGCTGAGTTTTATTAGGCATGAGGCAAAAAAATATGGGAATAATATTGGTGCTTGCCCTTGTACTGCCCACGTCTACGTGTACTGATAAAAGTTGAAAAAAAGGCCGCGGTACGGTTCTAAAAGTGCCATCTACGAAAATCAAATCCGTATTTAATGCTATTTCTATACCCGCAGCTGTAGCAAAAATGAAAAATTTCGGTAGATCGTCTTTGCTTTCATAAACCAAAAAATCATTTGCAAGTATGCCTGGAAATGTTACCGTATCTACTGTTGGGAACTGGTATCTTTGTACGCCAATTGCTTTCTTTCGTAATTTGTATAAACCATCTCGCTTTGATTTCAAACTTGGTATGTCCACAATGTCAACTTCTTCCACAAGCTCACCCATAGTCTCTTCAAAAATTTTGCTTACTGATTTCCATTCCTTCTTTACTCTTTCTCTGCATTTATTCATTTTAACATCAATCAAATTCTTATCGAAATTAGGCTTACATGTATGTCCACTTTCCCTTAGAATTGAACCAGAATCCGTGCTTAAAGTTATCGATCCATTGCACTCGCTTCTATTTACGCAACGCCAGATTGTAGTACCGTTTTTATTTTTTGAGTTATAATGGAATTGATATCCTGCACGTAATACCTTCCTTTTTCCCTTTTCAGTGTCCGTAAATGTAAATGCAGAACCACTGCCTTTACTAGTAGAAGCCATTATAATTATTTATTTCACCAAAGCTAACACGAAATGGAATTGTTTGTAAATTACAATAAATGTTAATGTCATTTATTTGACGGGCAAACAAACGACAACATAATATGCTATTCTATTTAGCCAGCATTTTCCGCGTAGATCCTACTTACACAAACATACAAAGGAGGTAACAATTGAACCAAATTAAACATGCATATTTTCATCGACAGTACATAGACTTGACCAATAGCGTATTTGGCAAATTTCATAATTGGACAAACAGACGATTTGACGAACTACAGCTTTGACCATCGTCACATTGGACGAAATGCCGATTTGACAAATATCAAATTTGACCAATGTCGTTCAACCCTTTCAAATTGCTTCCGATTGTCAATATAACGTCGCCGTCTCTTTTAAACTCGTTAAAAAGCTATATCTCTGTAAAGGATGGCAATACCAATGTAAGTTTCAATAAATCTCGTTCAAGTAAGAGACCACTAGAAAAATAACGAGCCGGTAAATTCTCTACGAGACGCGATGAATCGCAGCGCTTTTTCCATACATACGTATTCCCTTATTTTATTCCTGTAAAACGCCTCAACAAAATTTTTTGTTTTTTTATGAAATATAGATTTGCTGTACCTGTGCATTTCCCTGCCATTTGTATGTTATCGGCAAATAAAATAAAGAAAATATACACTTTAAAAATGCAAAAAATAAGCCGTTTTTATCGCCATGTTTAGAGGACTACCGACAAATATGAAAGCTTTTAAGGTTTAAAAAGTTGTAGAAACACAGACATAGTCTTTTTGTAAAGAATGCTGTCAAAAATATGCCGCTCTTTGCATTATGTATCTGCATTGAATCAAATTATTTATTATTTTGCTAAACTACTGCTTCTTATTAGGTACTTTTACCAAACCTTAGGCATAACGGTCTCGCCTTTTAAAGAAAATCAATGATATCAGGTATGATGATATAATGATGTCAAAAAGGGGTAACCATGGGATCAAGTTCATTAGATCTTATAACTGAATACGAAATCATGTATTTTTATGTGTCTACTCAAAGACGCTGAGCAGAACACTATTGAAAATACTGCCAAATTTACGTCAAATAAGTGCTATTGGTACCATAAGTCAAAGGTAAAGCCTCGGGTCACTGCTAGTGAGTAGTATTATCTTATGAATATCAGAATCGCGAAAGTTTGTGAGTGTGCATGTTTGTTACTATTTCAAGCTTTAACAGCTCAACGGATCTGGCAAAAATTTGGTGCAAGAATAAATTGCAGTCTGGAATAACAATTATGTGTTACTAGCTGACCCGCGCAACTTCGTTTGCGTAATAAAATGAAGAACCGCTCGACTCGATTTTGTGCAACCTTCACGTAAACCATCTACTAAATAGTCCGAACAAAGCCTAAAAATTTGGTTTGGATTTGTGAGCCCGTTCTTGAGTTATAAAATTACAATGAAAAGTGGAATTTATTATATATATATATATATAATGGATAAATAGTGGCCTATTGGCTACTATTTATCCCGGTAATAAGTTCCCATGGGAACCTGGAATGGGAACAAAATTTCACACTTGCGAAGCCGCGGGCACCATCTAGTCCAAAATAAATCATTAGAAATAGCAGTTCGTAAATCACAAAAGTGACTTATTCAATATTGGCGCGCACCTGTTACCAGATTTTTTTTTTCACGCGAACGGATTTGATGCAGAATAGATGATCATTGTGGGATAAAGTTATGGATTTAGGTGACATACGAATGGTTTCTCAGCCAAAAAAGACTTGCTACACACTTACAAAACTTTTGTATTATTTTAGTAAGCGTGTCTGGAGTCAAAAATTGTATACGATTTCAGCGGATTTATTGTTGTTAGCTAACATAAACTGCTTTTTAAATTATGTATTTAAAAACAAACACAAACAAATATTGAGGATGTCCTTTCGAGGGCTTACCCAGGGTTCCCAAATGTAGACAGTCTAGCAGGTGGGGAACGTGTTGGTATTTAGTCGGTAAGATTTCGCTGAAGAAACTAGAAAAAAGGCAGAACTGAAACTCAAAAAATGTTTCATTAAACCCCATTTGGGGTACCTATAGAGAGGTCTTCAAAAACGCTATTGAGTTTAATGTGAAAAAATTTTTGATCTCGAGCAGGATTTGAACCCGCGTCTTCTGGTTTGCCGGACCAGACGCCTTAACCAACTAGACCACCGAGACACTGCTCTCGACCGTCAAAATTCTTACACAAATTTTCACTAACTTTCACTAACTGCTTTTCAAAGTTATCTCTAACGCTATTGAGGTTCCTAACATCATTTTTTTTTAAACTGAACAGTTTGCGCAAGAGACACTTCCAAAGTGGAAAAAGGTGTAAACATTAAAAAGGCAATTTTTATTATCTTTTTATTATTCCGTCACATTAAATTACTTTTGGTTACAACAATTGCTATCTTTTTTTTCCATATTATCCGAGCTTCCCATGGGAATACGGCAGTAAAGTATAGCCTACATCACTCGGGGATAGTGTAGATACCCATCCGTGAAAGAATTTTTCAAATCGATTCAGTAGTTTCGGAGTCCATTCAATGCAAACAAACATATACCAAGAATCAAATCTATTAGTATAATGAAAATTGATGGACGGATGCATAATATATCTAGTCGTTTCTTAAAACCTTATAACCAAATGTATCAATAAATTTACTTTGTTAGTCAAACTGTACTACCAACATCAAACAAGCCTGCTCTATAATCCACTACATAGTAACTACGCCACTGAATTGTGTAAGCCAATATTTCATAGCCAAAAATAAAATTGATCCCCTATATAACGCGAGGCCTGAATGCCCGTTGGATCAACATTACCGTCGAAAGCCTCTAATGGAACTTTCAGTGTAACGTCGTATGGCTATCATGACCATCGATTTGAAAACGGTTTGTACATAG
Source organism: Miltochrista miniata (assembly GCA_933228765.1). Classification (NCBI taxonomy): domain Eukaryota; kingdom Metazoa; phylum Arthropoda; class Insecta; order Lepidoptera; family Erebidae; genus Miltochrista; species Miltochrista miniata. The sequence continues at coordinate 15,980,264 of OW121773.1, read as the reverse complement.
AATTTTTAAAAACGTATACCGTACAAGTAAACAAGTAAGAGCACAGGAAATTCTAGCTAATTTGCTGTTTATTTATTTAAAGAGCTTGAGTTGGTAAAGCCTATATTACATTCTTTACCAAAATGATTATCTAAAGCGGCGTATTCTAATCAAAACTGGTCAGTCAGACGGGATTCATTGTCGATGATGGGAGTGAGTACCCTAAACCTACACATTAGTCACAAGTACCACTCCACCGACACAAAATGTTCCCCTCTGTACCATGCTATGAAACTGGCACCTGTACTACTCTTGTTCTGTGCCCACACGATGAATCCATGGAGTGCTAAGAATTAGATACATACATACAAACGATCACGCCATTATCCCCGAAGGGGTGGGCAGTATTATATGCCCACATTTCAATTAATTTTTTTAGAATTTGTTCCTCGTAATAGGTGGTGAGCCGTATTGCCGTGTTGAGATGGACAGGCGCAAATTGTGACTGAAAGAAAGAAAAACTTTTTCAAGCCGCCTAAAAAGGCTTCAACTTGACTTAACGAATGCCATTTTACTGGAAACCGTGACCAACGGCTTAACGTGCCTTCCAAAGCACGGAAACGCTCAAAAAAATGTCACACAGTGGTCACATCGATGGTCACCCATCCAAGGACTGACCATAGTGAAAGTTGCTTACTGCAGTGATCGTTTACAGGACACTGAGTCCGCAGGGTCACGAGCGCTTTCTAAGAAAAAGAAGTCTCAAGAATAAAAACTACATTATACTATAATGAAAAAGTTTCTAAAATCGAACTAATTGATTCTGCAACGTACTCAATGATGTTATTATAGTATTTGGATTGTATCAAGAGCCTCAATGAACTCTTTGCTAACCCTTTCATGTCATGAGCGGGCGTGATGTCGAGTCGGAAGCCAAATTGACACTCTCTAAATCAGCCAGCCTCTTTATAAATCTCGCTCGTCCGGTACGTCTAATGTATGAAAAAATAAATCTTGCGCTAAATGTATGAAAATCTAAGGATTCGTTTTTCTCTACACTGAGATAAATAGAGGCTCTTCCATAAAAATTCTTGATGGTTCTAGTTAGCACTTATATAAATAAATAAAATAAATAAATAAATATTCACGGACATTTCACACAACGCCATCTGATCCCAAAGTAAGCTAGGAATAACTTGCTTGTGTTATGGGTATCAGACCACGGATATTAATACTTATATACTTTTAAATACATATATATTATACATAGAACACCCAGACTCTAGAGACAAACATTTATGGGTCACACAAATATTTGTCTCCGGTGGGAATCGAACCCACGACCTCCAGCGCCGCAGGCGGTATCACTACCGACCGTGCCACAGAGACAGTCGTGGTATATAAGTGGTCTTGTATGAATTATTTGAGGAAACCTTTAAGCGAAACCTGTATCTAAGTCTTATAAATAAAATGGTGTCGAACAGTATTCAGTGGTGTTATTCAATATGTGCAGAAAGTACCACCTAGTGCCATCAATCAACAGTAAACAGTATTATAAGAACGTACATAAAATGCTCAATAGTAAACGATATTTATGACAGCACTAAATAAAATAACCTTAGAGCATTATCATATCGTTATAATATCGTTCGTGCATCATAACCTCCGCAATATTGTATTATGTATGTCGAAGGATAAACTTGACGGATGACCAACAAACTCCTACAGAAGCGTTGGCATTATTCGTATATTCTTTACTATATTATCTATGACCGTTTCTGAGCGAGATCGTTTGGGTATTTTAGTAAAAGGAGTAACGATTTTTTAAGTTTATGCTGCACTACCACGCTTATATCTCCAAGGGCGTAGGCAGGCTGGAACAAGCTATGGGAACATTTGGCTATTTTTGTAAACCATCACTGGCTTGACATAGCTTGTTTCCGACTGCAATACTTTTCTAACATTTATGTAATACTTCACAAATTAATAAATTTATATTTATAATGCTCAGAACAGTAAAATTGTGTGATTAATGAATTTAGATATTGAAATCTCTGTAAGTCGTTAAGGGGGAAAGGGGTTGCCTACCTACAAAGAGCTGAAAAACAAAGTAAAACAATCAATAGCTAAAGAAAGTCACAAAAGAAATGTAGAGCTTGTTGTTTGTATTTCAGTTGTATTTTTAGTTTGTTTCTTACGTGTGGAAATCCGTCATGGATGCTAAAAACTACTCGGATTTACCCTACCACAGCCTTTGGCCGGAAGCCTCGAGCAAGCCTTCGAAAGGATGTCCCAGGACATTATGGGTACCCTCTTTTTTAACGTTAATAAAATCCTACAGGGATGATATGCCGGATTCCTACCGACTAAAAACCTCGCGTATTCTACCTAACAGCCTACGGTTGGAAGCCCCGGGTAAGCTCTCGGAAGGATACCCCAGGACTCCCAATTGATCTACGGCTACCACTGCGGTCTCACCTAGTGGGGGCGGGGGGGTTAGGGTGCTGTCCCGTGTCTTTTGGGGGTTGTTAGGGGAGTGTGCGTGAATTTCTCACGTAGCGGTGTCGTCTAGGGCTTGCTTCCCTAAGGACGGTGAGCAGCCCCCTCACCGTCCTCAGGCGGTCCTCGGTTGTGGAAGCCGACTAAGGCCCTTAAACTGGCATATAACTAACTAGGTGCCATTTTCTTTACAGATTAAGCTTATTATGCTTAATCTGTAAACAACATACATACATACATATACTCACGCCTTTATCCCCGAAGGGGTAGGCAGAGGCCTATACCGGCCCACATTTCACCATGTACAATTCGGTCCCACGTGACAGGTGGTGAGCCCATCGCCGTGTTGAAATGGACCGCCGCCGTCAGAGCCTCGTCCGTTGTTCAGCAGGTGCACGAGCTTGCACGTGAGGTTGACTTGGGCCCGATGGTGTTGGTAGGGCCCCACTACACCCACTTACTACACTACACCCACTTACTACCACTTACTTACTCTGTAAACAAAATGGCACTTAACGTGGTATCAGTTGCTCAGAACGAAAATAAACTTATAGATAAATTTTATCTATCTTCCTAGTATCGATAGAAATCACCTATTACACCCTCGGCGCGAATAATGTGAGACAATAACAAATATTAGTTGTGTCATTCAAGTTGTCGACGGGACACAAGTCAGAAAAACACATTAAGGTCACATAACAAAGAAAAAACATTCAAGTTCTTACCAGCGATGAAGGGCCCGCGTTGTGATCGCGTTTTCGTCAACGAAATTGCGAAGAAACATCCTAATAACATTCCTTCCACGAATGCAATAAACGTATATTACGCTTTTCTTTTATATCCGTATGTCGAATGAAGCTCTATGGGGCCGTTTATTTAAATTTCATTTGAGCTTTAATCATTGTGATAAAGCGTCATCCCGAAAAGCAATAAAGTATACTTTTAAACGAATAATGTTGACTTTATGCTGTGGTGTTGGGAAAAATATCACAAAAATTCCTTGCGTGTCGTACGCAGAAGGCGACGAAAGGTAACTACTCATTACGTAGAGGCACAGAATAACTAATAGTACTACGTAAAAGTGCGAGTCCGAACTCGGCAGCAAGTAGCATTGCTGTTGCTGCAATGCTGCCACTAAGGTGCTGAGCGGCGGTGCCTGCTGCATTGATTCCGAGCACGGCAGCAAACTCAAACTCAAAAAAACATTTATTTGGCATAATCCTAATACATAGGCACTTGCGACACGTCAATTAATACAAAGCAAAGTTATTACCACCAGTTCGGAACGCGGCCCGCTTGGGAAGAACTGGCACGAAACTCGGCGTGTGTTGTTCACATATCTAACTCATCAACTCAATCTAACTTATTTTCACAACGTATTACTATTAGTTTAATTAAATCATAACGAATCTCAAACTTTACTGTATATTCTTCAGTGCACATTTTTTTTTCTGCAATGGAAAGTACACAGGACACCGTTGAATTAAGGGTTAAAGTTTTTAGATTATGAGTGAATTTAGTTTTAGAATTTTAGTCAATATTTAATTGAGATTGTGCAGTGGGCAATATTTGCCCCACTTGTGGGGTGCCCTAACAGGGTCCACACTGAAATAATTTTATCTACTAAGTGTTATCTACCATGTCTGTGCTGTGGAATGGCAAATAAAGATACTGAATACTGAATGGATGGCCCGGCGGATAAGTGTACAAAACCCGAGAAAACCAGTTGGCTGAGTCCGACTTGCACTTGTCCCGATTTTTTCTTCCCAAGTACACGAGTTTATACTATAAAATATCAAAATTTGACACAATTTTGAAAGTATTCAAAATGCTCTAAATTGGCAAAGCATAACAAAAAACACAAACTTTATATTATAAATATTTTATGTTATCGACGCACTACAAATTGCAATAGCCGTAAACATAATAGACTAGGTACATAATAATATACCATTATCCTTACCCTTTTCTTATACATAAAAAAACATCTGTGACACAATATAAAAGACATCTAAGAGAAACCATAACACTTGTGCCTAAAATGCAAGCGAAATAACGAGCTACAAAAACAGCTGTCCTCGGCACTTATACGTAGTGTCCCTCATTTGTCCTAAATTTGTGTACGGGATATCGTTTCAGCTATTTTCACGTAGAACCTACCTACTTACGTATTTATTGAGGGTTCTTAAGATGGGTTTAAAACGGCTTTGAATACCGCTTTCGTGTGGGCACAGCTTTGGTTTGATGTGCCCAAATTGATAATCCTTTTTAATAAGGCTTTTGAACGTTGTTCAGAGAGACGTTGAGGTTTACATTTAAGGTTTATTCAATTTGCAGGAATGGAATGCTGTATACCTGATTGGTGTACTCAAATCTTCAGGACCCAGGTGCTGTATCCAAAAATTTCATCTATGGCATTATTATTACGAACTCTCTAGCACGCACTTGATTTAAACAAGCAAGTATTTACAATATTATAATTAACTAATTAATAATCTTACTATCTTACTAATATTATAAGGGCGAATGTTTGTGAGTGTCGATGTTTGTTACTGTTTCACGCTCTAGCGGCTGAACGGATCTGGCTGAAACTTGGTACAGGGATAGATTATGGTCTGGAATGACACATAGGCCGTTTTATCCCGGGAATAAGTTCCCACGGGAACAAATTTTACGCGGGCGAAGCTGTGGGCATCGGCTAGTTTAAGATATAATAACATATTTTTTTACATTTGAAGAATGACGTGTAGGTATTCGTGAAAATAAAATGAAAGATGTTGGTGACTGTTTTAAAACTGTTTTATTTTTCTAAATCATATCTAATGACATATAACAAACACCATAGTAAAATGAATACGCTGTTTAGTGGACTGAGAATAACTCCTTTGTCTGATGAAATGCCATCAATGGTCATGTGTTTGGGCAGAGACTTGCTTGTTGGGCGCGGGTCACCGCCTGGGCAGTTTGAGTACATCATATTGTGATCGCAATCCTGTGAAAAAAAAACCATAATAGGTATTTGTTTTGCTGCTAAGCTGTTTATGTTTATATTTTATAATCATTGGCGGACAAGCTTACGGCCGACCTGTTGGTCGGTACCGTAGACTATGGTTGTATGGGTTTACAAACATCACAAGAGGCGCTACACACGCGCCGCCGACCCAAACGCATGTTGTGACTACCCATTGTCGAAATTTTTCTGTAAGGATTGACTTAACAACTGTTATATTACTGACAACCGGGACCAACGGCTTAACGTGAATATAATTTTAATTTATAATGTACTTTTTCATTTTTATTATTGGTAAAGATGTAAGCAACTATACACTCTTGTAAGTCGTAGTTACAAAATATGCGGCTAGTCTTAGCAATGCACATTACAGTAGAAATCTAAAATAATAAATAAATAAATAAATATTCACGGACATTTCACACAACGCTATCTGATCCCAAAGTAAGCTAGTAATAACCTGCTTGTGTTATGGGTATCAGACCACGGATATTAATACTTAATACTTTTTAATTTAAATACATAGGTACATATTATACATAGAAACACCTAGACTCTTGAGACAAACATTTATGGGTCACACAAATATTTGTCTCCGGTGAAAATCGAACCGACGACCTCCAGCGCCGCAGGCGGTATCACTACCGACTGCGCCACAGAGACAGTCGTGGTATATAAGTGGTCATGTATTAATTATTTGAGGTAACCTTTTAGCAAAACCTGTATCTAAGTTTTATAATTTCCCAGACAGAGGCAGTCTATCCTTTCCCAGTATAAAATAGCCCTAACAAAAGCGCCAGTGTTTTAACGAGGCTTCCAGTAATTCACTGAAGTTTCTTTTACAGCTGCAGTGTTCTGGCATTTGAAATTTGCCAGACAATAAAATTTGTTGTCTGGCGGTCGGCGATGGCGGAACCACAAAAATTGCCATCATTGCAATTGCCCAGTGTTGTATTTTGTGCCTCACTCAAACATACATTTCTACGTTTTATTTTCAAATGACTAGTACTTTGTAAATATTGTAGGAAAAAAATACCATCTAGCGTAAATTATCTATACTTCTATACTAATGTTATAAAGAGGAAATATTTGTTTCTTATGTTTTTTTGTTTGTTTGTTTGTAACGAATAGGCTCCAGAACTACTAGACCGATTTAAAAAAATCTTCCACTGTTAGAAAGCTACACTCTTTGCGGTGAATATAAGCTATATATTATTCCCGTATTCCCACGGGAACGGGAACTACGCGGGTGAAACCGCGTGACGTCCGCTAGTTTTAAAATAATTATATTATTACTATTATAATCTGTACCAAAACCACGGCTAAGACAGTCTTCTACACTTCCACCATGCCAAAGAGGTTAGTGTTAAGTTCACAAACAATACTATCATAACCGTCTCGGTAAAACGAAAAGCTTAGTATATTTATAAAATAAATAAATATATAATAAATAAATAAATAAATATTTACAGAACATTTCACACAACGCTATCTGATCCCAAAGTAAGCTAGAAATAACCAGCTTGTGCTATGGGTATCACGAATATTAATCCATACTAATATTATAAAGCTGAAGAGTTTGTTTGTTTGTTTGTTTGTTTGAACGCTAGGATCTCAGGAACTACTGGTTCGATTTCAAAACTTCTTTTACAGTTTGATAGTCCATTTATTGAGGATGGCTATAGGCTATATAACATCACGCTAAGACGTATAGGAGCGGAGCAGCAATGAAGAATGTTTCGAAAACGGGGAATTATTTTTGCCGTCTGAGAGCTTCCGAGGCGTACGCTGCCTAAATGGTTAAAGTTACGTAAAAATTGTGTATTACAAAATTGTTTCTCTTAAAAAGTTCTATAAAAAAAGTCCGCGACAGCATAATTATGTCTATCTTTTAAGGTTAGCTCACAATATTATCAAACTCAAGAGTTTGTTTGTGCTAGGATCTCAGAAACTACTGGTTGCATTGCAAAAATAATTTCACAATTTTTTAGTCCATTTATTTAGGATGGCTAATGGCTATAAAACATCACGCTAAGATAAATAGGAGCGGAGCAGCCATGAGTAATGTTTTAAGAACGGGGAAAATTTATTTCTTTTGAGAGCTTTCATTGCGTACGTTGCGTAAATGGTTAAAGTTACGTAAAAATTGTGTACTACAAAATGTTTCATCTTAAAAAATTACAAAAAAAGTCCTGAACAGCATATGCCTATCTTTTAAGGTTCACTTACCTACAATAACCTTCTTAATATTTTTTTAAAATATGGGCGACGCAACTCGAAGCCTGTCGGGACGGGAGTTATAAACGTTTTCTGCAGCAGTAGCCAGTCAACTGAAAGATAATACCGGCCAAGTGCGAGTCGGACTCGCACATGATGCAAAAAACAGACAAAAATAAATGCGACGGGAAACATTATATCACTTCAACAAAGTTATGTGCGGTTTAACTCTAATGGTAATCTTTTTATTAACATAATTGATGGTAATGAATATAATCGACGCGACGGGAATAATTATATCACTTTAAATATTAAAACCTACCACACCTCTCTAATAAATATACCTGTAAGCCCCGCACGTTGATATTGCGCTTGGCGGCCATCTTGGTGACCACTTGGTGACGTATGTCCGTCGAGCAGTCAGTACTAAAAAAAATACCGTACGCAGTTTCGCGAGGCTAGCGCGCGCTCGCGCTACGTCACAATGACGTCACTTAGCTGTCATTATGACAAGGTTCCAGCGCATTACCAACTTGCGGGGCTTATACTTAAGACAGGCGACGAGAGCAGAGAGTAAATACGACGGGATTATATTACCTACTTAAAATATTAATCTAAACTCTCTTTCTCACTCTCATGTGACGCAAACGAAGTTGCGCGGGTCAGCTAGTGCTTATATACTTTTAAATACATACAATAATATTATAAATAGAAACACCCAGACTCTTGAGACAAACATTTATGGGTATCACTACCGACTGCGCCACAGAGGCTAAATACCACTAAGGTGGCAGACAAGCACACGGTCCACCAACTATTTGCGGTCAACGTAGCCTGTGGACGTTAATAACTAAATAGGCCTCCACCAGACCCGTGTAAGTCGAGAATAAAATCTAAATAGTTAAGGTTTCCTTTTCAATTGTTTTGCGTACTAATTGATGGATGGGAATGAGATGTAGACTTCTAAATAGGCGTAGGTAAATAGGCGCAAAACAAAACAAACCCATATATTTCATACTTTTCAAAGATTATCTCTTACTTAATATAAACTAGTCAGCAGAATAAAATTAAAGCTTGTGTAAGCCGAAGTTCATTCCAAAGATAAATCAGAGAATAACCCTGAAAATTCAACTCACAAAGTCTTTTATAAATAGAACTGTTCATTAGAAAAAGTACATTTTAACTAAGGACTGTAAAAGTTACCTGAAAAACGTCACCCTCAGAGACAATAACTGAAAATTTTTGCAACGTGACTGCTTGCTCATAGGGACATACTGTGGGCATGTCAAAAAGCGCATCCAACGTGCAACGGCGAAATTGTGCTCGAGCACTGCAAAATAAAAGATGGAAAAAAATGAACGCGTTTTGTCCGACAATTCACTGTGTTTCATTTACATATTTTCATGTGTGTGTATTGTTCGTAGAACTGTGCATTCACATAATTACGTTAATTTGAGATGTTCTGGAAACTGAAAATCGGTCATTTTAATTTATGGTTAAAGTAGATAGGGAAATCTTACTAATATTATCAATGCGAAAGTTTGTGAGTGTGGATGTTTGTTACTCTTTCACGCTCAAATAGCTGAACAGATCGGGCTGAAATTTGGTACAGAGATACATTATAGTCTGGAATAACACATAGGCAACTTTTTATTCCAGGAATAACTTCCCACGGGAAGAACAAATTTTACGCGGGTGAAGCTGCGGGCATCAGCTAGTCTTTAATATGACTTTCTGAACGTTTGTGCGTTTGTATTTTCGGTTGCCAGCAGCATAACATTCGCTAAGCCAAGTTTAAGGCATAATGTGAGACTTGAGAATTTTGACAGGGGATAGCCGGAACCTGCGTATATTTATTTAAACCAGGGTACATCCCGAGGGTGTTGTAGGAGGCGACTAAAGGAACACATTCGCAAAAAGAGCCACTGCGTAGAGAAGGAAAACTCGAAATGAAACGCGGTTGTCAGTAAAATGGCAGTCGTTAAGCCAAGTTGAAGGCCTTTGTAGGCAGCTTAAAAAATTTCAACAGCAGGTAGTCACAACATGCAACTGTCCATCTCAACACGGCAATACGGTTCACCACCTATTACGTGGGACATAAAACTATACGGTGAAATATGGGAGTATATTATGCCTCTGCCTACCCCTTAGGGGCTGGAGGCGCGACTATGTGTATGTGTAATAGGGACGTAGGTCAAAATCCAATGGTGAAGTCTAGACGTATAGCATGCCTGTGCCTACCCGTTTGGGGATAAACGCGAGACTATAAGTGTGTAGGTAGGTATGTCGTGAATTTGTATGAGTTAGATAGTTATTTGATTGGTGTTAGATAAAAACCACTAAATAAAATATAGGCATCCATTTACTAAATTAAAGTTTTTTTCTAGATCGACCAACGACCTGAAAAAGGTCGCACTAAGATTGGTTGCGGAAAGCGCAGGACGGTGTGAATGCAACATGGTTCATTGGACTGGCTCAGTAACAGCTGCGCTTCTGATCTTCGCCTACTAGAAGCGCTCGTGGCCCCGCGGACTCAGTGTTCTGTTTCACTATGGCCAGTCCTTGGATAGGTGATGAGTGGTGACCATCCAAGTGACCACTTTGTGACATTTATTTGAGCGTTTCCGTGCTTCGGAAGGCAGTTAAGCCGTTGGTCCCGTTTGCCAGTAAAATGGCAGTCGTTAAGCCAAGTTGAAGGCCTCTCTAGGCGGCTTAAAAAATTTCAACAGCAGGTAGTCACAACGTGCACCTGTCCATCTCAACACGGCAATACGGTTCACCACGTAGTACGTTGCACAAATTCTTAAAAGGTGAAATGTGGGCATATAATATATGCCTCTGCCTACATCGGGAATAAATGCGTGACCATAATTATGTATGTATTTATGCTACTAGAAATACAATGATTTTTTGAAATTTTAATTTTACCTAAAAATTTGTGAATAATTATGATACATACCAACACATATGAAAATGTGTATCAAAATGTGTCCACTCATGCGTCGTATTCTTCTGTTCATCAACTAATGTCTTGAAAATGGAGTAGCAATGCTCCCAGACATCCTTGGCTCCGTCTATACAAATTGGTAATTGATCGTATTCTGGAATAGATCACAAATGTTAATACCCTTAGCTATTTATATACCTATTATTTTAATACGTGAAGTGAAAACTTTGAAATAGGTACTTTTTAAGAAAATTTAGAGGATGGGTGAAAGTGGTACTTGATACAGCCAAAGTTTGAAGAAGTGGAAAGAACATACATACATACATATGGTCACGCCTTTATCCCCGAAGGGGTAGGCAGAGGCATATTATATGCCCACATTTCACCTTTGTATAATTTGTCCCACGTAATAGGTGGTGAGCCGTATTGCCGTGTTTAAATAGACAGGCGCTGGTTGTGACTGCCTGCTGTTGAAATACAGCCTTCATCTTAGCTTAAAGACTGCCATTTTACTGGCAACCGGGACCAACGGCTTAACGTGCCTTCCGAAGCACGGAAACGCTCAAATAAATGTCACAAAGTGATCACATGGATGGTCACCCATCCATGGACCGGCCACAGCAAAAGTTGCATACTGCAGTGATCGTTTACAGAACACTGAGTCCGCGGGGCCACGAGCGCTTAACTCCAAAAAACTATTTTTATAAATTACTTACGTCGAATTTCGACAGGTCTCTAGTATAATTTTTTATTTTTTAATAATTAATCAAGTGCTAATACTAGTAGAAGTCTAGCGACGATTGTAATCATGGCGCTTGTCGAAATGTAACTGACTTTATGAAAAACCAGCTGTTGCCTGCGGCTTCGACCGCATAGAAGTCGTTATGGCGTAAAATCATTACCTTCCGTTTGCGCAGTCAGTCAAAAAGTACTCTGTATCCTTTTTCTTGGACTCAAACTATCTCTATACGATATTTCAACTTTATCGCTTCCAGCGATTTAGGCGTGAAAGCGTATATGAGACAGACAGAGTTACATTCATGTTTATAATATTGGTAGGGATATCCAAATCTGCTTTTGAACGACTGGACACATTTTGGTTATTACTGCCCGCTAGTCGAGACTTTTAAGGTTCAGCGCTAGGGTAGTGCAAAGACATTTTAAAATCACATCTTCTAAACAACTTTGAAATAACTTAATTATAAGGCTTTTTCAAATAAATTGCTATAGCTTTAGAGTACAGTATTAATTTAATGAATGCCTTTTAGTTAAATTAATTTTAACAAAAAAAAATCTCCTAAATTGAAATAAATTGTTTGCTTATAACACAAAACTCGTTACATTAATGTTTAAAATTTATTATGTTTAATGAACGAGAGAAGGGTTTTCTGTTTATTATTTATCTGTGACAAATAATCATACTAATGTAAAGGGTCTGTTTTGACAGCTCGCTTTCGAGAAAATAAACTAAAAGTAAATTAAAATTTGGTTGCTATGGAACATTTGTTTCATGTCCTCTTGGTTGATTTTCGGCTTTTATTATAAGCTTGTACTATGTAATTGATAAAAACACTTGTACATTTTATAATATTTGGTTCAATTTACATAAAACACCCGAACTCCGAAACAAATATTAGTGATAACACTAATAATTTGGTCTGAACTTTTACACAGGTATAAATCCTCATGAATGTCGTGCCGAACTCCTACTGGCTCAAACCACACCATCCTGGCTGGCGACCATCTGCCTATGACCGAGAGTCCAGGGTACGCCCTCAGAAGGAAAACCTTAGGGTTTTTTTGGTCAAACCTGGAAATCGGTTACACTACCCCCTGCGCCAGTGACTAGAAGCAGTCAGATATACGACTCGTTACCATCTTCCCTGTTTTAAGTTATGCACATTTTTTTTTTAATACAGAGTGTATTTTTGAAACGGGGCAGTAAGGGCAAGTACCTTAACCGCTGTAGTTACAGCGAAACGTTCTTAGGAGACCTTCCCTAACTTTTTAAGATATTTTGAACTGCATTCACAGATTTTGAAAAAATCTTACAGATCGCAAAAAAAAATGCAAAAAGTCCAAAAAATGTATTGTGCCACTCGATTCTATTTCATGTAGGGATCAAAAGACTCTATGGGATTATTTTAGCTTTGAGTACTACGAAAGACAGCAATCGCCAAAAAAGTGAAAATGTATGGAAAACGTTTTTGGCGATTTTTGTCTTTCCTAATACTCAAAGCTAAAATGATCCAGTAGAGTCTTTTGATCCCTAAATAAAATAGAATCGATTGGCACAAAAAAATATTACATTTTTTATAATAATATTAAGAAGGTATTTCCATACGAAATGTATGGGAAACGTTTTTGGCGATTTCTGTCTTTTCTAGTACTCAAAGCTTAAATGATCCTATAGAGTCTTTTGATAAAAAAGATAAGATAAGATAATAGTTTATTTGTAGATAATAGTGTATTTTGTGATCCCTACGTGAAGTAGAATCGATTGGCACAATAAAAAGAAAATGGACTTTTTGCATTTTTTTTGCGATCTGTAAGATTTTTGCAAATCTGTGAATGCAGTTCAAAATATCTTAAAAAGTTAGGGAAGGTCTCCTAAGAACGTTTTGCTGTAACTACAGCGGTTAAGGTACTTGCCGTTACTGCCCCGTTTAAAAAATATACACCCTGTATAGCTTACCAAAATGATGCCACAGCCTGATGGAAAGCTAAAACGACATCTGGCGATTGGGGCCACTGTCACAGTCTATTAGACTAAAGATAATGGTGCTCGAGTTGGCGGCCCTATGATGTGTCTTTTCACGCTCCGCTTGAAGAACCCAGGATTGTAAAAGGAGGGAAACACGTGCGCTGGCAGGATGTTCCAGGTTTTAATGGTTCAACAAAAAAACGATATTTTGAATCGATAAGTTCTGGCGCAGATTCTCCACTGTGTGAGAGTGGGACACGTTGTTCGCGATCGAAAAGGAGAGGGCGGGATTAGATCGAAAAGTTCTTCAGATCACTCACTGTGATGGATACGGTAGAATGCAGCCAAAGACTCAATAGTTCTTCGTTGCGCCATCGGCTCTAAACTTCCCGTCACCTTCAAGCTGTTTATATGCAGTATTCGACGCAGGATGAATCTGCGTCTTATACAGCAGAGACCTCTGGTGTGGCGTAAAGAACCGTTTCACCTTGTTTAGGACTTCTAGTTATCTCGAAGCTAGCCCAATACATCTTAAGCCCTGGTTACGTTCCCATTCAACCGCTTTGCAAAGGAGGACAGTGAAGTTAAGTTCTTTTTTTTTAAACTCTCTTAATTCATCTTCTTATGAACTTCGAGGGGAATCGAAGCTAGGTGAAAATTTTCCGGTATTGGTTAGTGCTGTAGATCCTTTCGATTTTATATATACAGGGTGAATTTTTGAAAAGGGCTTGGATGGCTAAATCGGAAACTATTAGGAATAGCTAAAAATGCTCAAAGGAGTCACGAGCCCGATTTTGATAAAACTTAAAACCTCATCATTAGATTTTTGAAAAACCAATAATCCTAGCTGGGAATCGAACCCATTGATTTTGAAAAAAAAACACACCCTTTATTATAACACCATACGATAGTGTCGCTGATAAGGATCAAATTCTGCGAAGTAATGATATACGTCAAATTTAAGGAAAGTATAGAATTTTAATAGAATTCATATTTTATGTACCTAAATTTTGTATCATAAAGGAGAACGCCCAGAGATCGTTTCTTTTTGAAAAACCTTAATAAAAAGTGTATGGCCATCTAAGTAAACTGGTAAATCATGTAATATTGTTTCGTTTGAAATCCCAGAATAGATCGTAACTATTCCGTGTTTTAAATTATGCTCAGAATGATTCTTTGGAGAATATTCTAAACGGAATCAATAATATTGAATGCAGTAAGATCCTTGAGGTCTCGAATCCAGCTATGTATTGAAAACAATGTTCTACATTTTGAACAACTATTCAGTTAACGTAAGCAAAATTAATCGTACTTTGTTAAAGATGAGCACTTTCCTTTAGTTTGCCGTATGTCATTACTTCCCAGAATATGATCCTTAATAGCAACACTATCGTATGGTGTACTAATATATCTAATGATGAGGTTTTAAGTTTCATCAAAATCGGGCTCGTGACTCCTTTGAGCATTTTTCGCTATTCCTTATGGTTTCGGATTTGGCCATCCAATCCCTTTTGAAAAATTCACCCTGTATAAGCAGTGTGTGAATAACTGATTACTACAATCTTTCCCTGCCCTTCTCTACTATTATAAAACTAGCTCCGACGGTAGATTCAAGATAAATAAATAAAAAATTGTAATCGACTAATTTAGGGCTTCTAAATCCAAATCTATTTTTTTCTTAGTGTCTGTAAGTCGTTTAGCTATTAGAGCGTTCATGCATCTAAACTACTTCACAAAGAGATAGACATTATTCTCAGTACTCCATGAATTCACAGATTGGGCGCGGCCGAGACAATAGCGTGGTCCAGAGGGGAGCACTGCGTCTGGGACTTACGACGCGACATATTATATTTTGATATTCAAGTAAAAACGGATTAATTATACACTTACTTGATAGAAACCATTCATCGTCGCAAATATTTGACACAACATGCATATGCCCGCGGATACTTTCTTCGTTGAAGTGGCTATCCGTGACATCTTTGCAATCTGAGTTCCAATCAATCGCACAATTCGTGAGATGTCTAATGGCTCTGTAAAGTTATACAGGATTTTTAAACTGCTTTCGAGTTTCAAATATACTGGCCTACCCTCAAATTAACACTGCAATGAAACTGGCATAGACACTCGCATATTATTCAGATACGATTAAGTCATCGATAAAATTTTACCGCTTTGTGACATTTTATTTGCGAGTGCTTCGGAAAGCATGTTAAATATTTTGGTTCTGGTCGTCAGTAATATGACATTCGATAAGCCAAGTTGAATTCCTCAGGGGCGCGGGTGGCAGTGCGTATGCAGCATCTTTGGTCTTACATAAGTCTATCTTCCTTCAGGCGGGTCGTAAGCTTGTCTGCCGTTACAATAATATAAAAAAATATCCCTACAATTTGACTAGCTAGAGAATTCGGAGATAAAGTTCAAGCCAGTCTCACTAGCAAGTGGTATACCTGCAGATTAGCTGCCAAGGTTACGATGAAGATAAGGAATTCTTGAAACGAAACCTAGTGCCTTCCCGTCTGATCAGAAAAGTACAGTGAGTCCAAACAGCTTCGGAATGAAAATTGTGAGAAGATTACGTTCATTAGTGGACTTCGATAGACTGATTAATTATTAAAGTGACACTTTTTTTTACGGGAGGGTATACCTCTTTCCTTTCTCTCACGCATACGTAGAAAAAACATAATTATAATTGAACTTAGACTAGTTTATGTTATCTCTATTGTAGGGCGTCCCGAGACTCACACGTTCTTTCAACTAAATGAAAAGAACACAATACCTGCACCAGTCAAAAACTTTTGAAGGCATTGGAGGCGCTTTTCTACTAGAGTTATACATAAGAGCAGCTTCAATGGTACAATTTAGCGCATATTTTGAAAAGGCATCGCAATTAATGTTTTTTAAAATGTTCTGTTTCTCTTTATCTTTGTTCATTGGTACTACAGGCTCAAATTCCAAATCATCTGAGGGTGGTGAAATCTTAATTTTACTTTCTTCATACTCTGCTGGGGCTGTAAAGATGATAAAATTATTGTATTATTTTTACTGCTAAGGTGGCCATAGCTAGATAAAGTCTTTGGTCGTTAACAACACCAGATGTGCTACACTCGTACTGTTTACCCATAGTAATGCCTATAGACGTTGGGCAAAGTCAAGGCAGGGAGCTCTTTCCACAATTCCGTTATAGTCAATCGATCTCAATGCATCTTTTCAGGACATTCCAGGATAAATTGTGATGTTTTCTGGCGGTTTTTAATAGAAAAGTTGTAACAATTTCACTGATTGTGCGAAAAAAATACATCTTAGAAAGGCTTTGACGTTTAAGGACCACTTCTTCTTTAGTCTCTTTCTGGTATTGACTAGTTCTGCATTTGACTACTTCTTGTAATGACTATTTCTATGGACGTCCATTTCTGGGTTTGACCACTTCCTTATTTGCCCACATCAAGTACAATGTGCAAAAATAAAAAAGAAAACCACAAATATTATAATACTCAATTTTATTGTAGAACTGTTTTATTTTCCACTGGGGTCGGGCATAAATGGGAAAATCTTATAAATAAAATGTAACCTTTATTCTGTCACACTAAATAAAAGAAATGCAAAATAAAAGATATGAAATAACATTTCATAGTTAACCTACTTATATGAAGTCATTAAATTAAATTCTTAATTCTTAAGGGATGAAGTGTAACTTACACTTGATCGCCATTTTTTTATTCCTCCTTACGCTCTGCCTAACTCTTTGGGGAAACAGTTGTGAATGTATGTATGTATTAAATTCTTTTAAGGCTTATAATCCTTTTTAAAAAAATATTGGTAGTAATCTTATTCTCTTCTAGTTCTTGTAATAATATTTGTAAATCCTTATCAAATTTGATGGTTCTTTTTTGTCTATTTTGTTGCAGTGTAATAAATAAACTTCTTTTTATTTGAAAGTCGTAATGTTTTGCTTCTTTCTTTAAATAGTCTATGAAAGCGAAGAATGTAGGTTTCCGAGGTATTCTGGAATTTAGCCGTTTATGCCAACTTTCAGCTGGATTTGTTGTTCGGTGGCGTTGATTACTGCAACTCAATATTTTTGGATCCACCTTTATGATCCATTGCTCTTGAATATATTTTTGAAATGCCGTTATTTCACTCGTATGTGGCATTAAATTAGTCAAGGACAGCCATGCCTCCGTAATACGATCATGTGGCAATAACGGCAACGAAGCAACCATTCTTACATAGCTGCGCTCATCTTTAGAGCCAGTCAATTTCAAAGTGTTGGCTTTTTTCCAAATGTTTCTCTTATAATGATAATAACAAGTTGTAACTTGACAGTTAGGGAATATTGTCTGTACCGCATTTATAGTAGCAATTTCATAATCGCATTTAAAATTTTGAATGTCTATAGACAGCTTTTCTTTAATCAGAGTGAATAAACGAAGGTAAGTCTTCTGACTTTTATTTGGGAGTAAAGCGAATACAACTGGGATAACATTTGTGGTAGTTTCAGATGAACATAAATCCAAATGCAAAGTATATAACTGATAAAATTGACGTGGGACACAACGAAATGTTCCATCACCAAAAAAAAATTTGTCCATTGGTCTTTTTAGTACCTTTCTGGACAACCTTGAAGAAAATATTATAATTTTTTCTTTTTCTCCATCTGCACATATGAAAAAGTTTCTCCCTAAGGCTTCTGGGATATTAACCTCTTCAATGGATTTAAAATTTAGCTGATGGGTATTTAGAAATACCTTACGGCTTTTATATAGGCAGTCTTTTACAGATGAAAATGTCGGTATATACTGAAGTTCATCACGTGTACTGGCTTCTTTCAGTTTTTGAAAGTGCTTTTCATAAATTATTTGGACAGCTGCAAAATTTTCGGTAACCTCCTCTTTACAGGCATTAATGGCTAGTAATATTTTATTTTCTATATTGCGCGGTGAACATGTATGCTTCGCTTCTCTAAGAACTATGGTTCTATCTTTGTTTAATGTTAGAGTTGTGCTGCATTTATTGCGCTGCACACACCTCCATCGAGACGTACCATTCAAATTTTTCACACTTAAATTATATCGGTGTTTTTTTCTTAGTAGTGTTTCTTGCCCTTTTTTATTAATTGTAAATGTAAATTCTTCATTTTCCATTATTTAAAATCACTTATTTGCAAATCAATTTGAATAGCTACCAATATACCTAATGACAGAACTGTCAAGTTTGCATAGATAAATTTTATCATTCTCATTACATTTCTAAGTGGACAGCCCTCCAAGTAGGTACAATGTTATGCTAAGTATCAATATCAACGATAAGGTTTAAATCAGTTTCTACAATAAAATTGAGTATTATAATATTTGTGGTTTTCTTTTTTATTTTTGCACATTGTACTTGATGTGGGCAAATAAGGAAGTGGTCAAACCCAGAAATGGACGTCCATAGAAATAGTCATTACAAGAAGTAGTCAAATGCAGAACTAGTCAATACCAGAAAGAGACTAAAGAAGAAGTGGTCCTTAAACGTCAAAGCCCTTAGAAAATATCAAGGCGAAAGTCTGCGAGTGTGAATATCGGTTCTTATTTTTTAAGTTTGTTACTCTTTCACGCTCTAACAGCTGAACGAATCTGGCTGAAATTCGGTATAAAGATAGATATAATTTGGAATAAAAATAGACTTTCTATCCCCGGAAAATCCCCATGGAAAGCAGAAACGGGAACAAATTCTACGCGGCCGGATCCACAGGCGTCATCTAGTAATTATAGGTAATACTTACAAATGAAACTTATGTATTCAAAAAGAATTGCCACAATACAGAGAACTTTCATTTCTTTTTGACATCACTGTAAATTATTTATTTGTTAATATTAATAATTTCCTGATTCTGTGTGTAAATATTCTATCAAAGTTGACATTCTTACGTAGTATTGTATTCTCTTTGGTTGACATTTTGTTGTAACAAGCAACCAAAAAGTCTAGAGCATCTCCTTTTTGGTTTACAGAATGAACTATGGAATTTTAAGTATTTATTAACTTATAATACTTACGGCTTTTATTGAAAATATTTCAGAATTGCTTTTTTAACGTGAGGGAAATCCTTCACAGATGCTATGCCGGACTTCTACCGACTGAAAAACCTCACTTAACGCCCAACAGCCTACGGTTGGGAGCTCCGGGTAAGCCCTCGGAAAGATGTCCCAGGACTCCCAACAGATCTACGCACAGAAATATATCAAGATATCTTGATATATTTCTGTGGATCTACGGCTACCACTGCGGCCTCGCCTAGGGGGTGGATCGGGTGCTATTTCGCGTCTTTGGGTGTTTTCGGGTATCATCCCTCTTCTTAGGGGGGGCGTGCGCGAATCCCTCGCGTCACGCTGCCGTCATGGGCCTGCTTCTGTAAGGACGGTGAGCAGCCCACTCACCATCCTCGGGCCCCCAGTCATGGGGGCCGATAGTCTTCGACAAAGACACGTCAGTGGCGCCAAAGCCACCGACTACGGAACTTGGGTGGAAGAGTTCTCTCCCGCTCCCGCCCCGCCTCCTCTTTCACGAGCATGACCTGCTCGCAGAAAGAGGCGGCGCAGTCCCACTTACTCCCGCTGGAGACCATGGCTCGCACCATGGTCTCGAGTGAGAGAGTGTCCACGTCCAGACTTACCACGAGGACCTGGCGCTGTTGTGCCCACAGCGTGAATTTCTTACCCTGCTCATTTGATAAGTACTCATGTCACACGACTTCAAATGAAAACAAAAGAGTACTTATTATAATGGTATATTATTAAAACTTATCTATCATGTAACACTAAGATGATCAGTGTTACTCACCAACTAGCGCGAGGTAGCTATGCAGAGAACTCTATCCCAGGGCGCCTTATTTCTAAGTTTCCAGTCTGTGTGCAAGTCTGTGTGCAAGGGTAGGCTAGGGCTCTCACGAAAACAGACAATAGGGTGTACACACATATATTTACTAAGTACACAGAGATACACAGAGACACACAGAGAGCTTATTCACTGATAGACACAAATATCACAGGTACACAGAAGTAAAGTCAGGGCTCAGGTATTAATACTACTAGGCTACACATAAGTAGTGGATTTACTGGCCTGCAGAGTGAGCTGAGTGAGAGTGACTGCCTGTTGTTACTGCCAGGTGATGACGGCAGATACCTCTCACATGAGAAGCTCGTGTAGTCCGCACTTCCACGTTGTCGTACCACGTGCAGCCCACTAACTTATAGGTGCGGCACCAAATATCTCATCCGGCAACTAGCCCCGTAGTAAAAAACCCTGTCATGAAAGAAACGACAAATTAAGATCTTGGCTGCGCGACAGACGACAATCGACCCGCTTTGCAAAAGAAGAAGTGACTCACCAGTTTTCTGGGTAAAATGTAGCAAGATGCAATGCAGCAACCCAATCACAGCCCGTTAGGCCACGCGAGGTAACAAATAATCGCGCTTGAGCGAAAAACTGATTCGCGGCACAGTCTCAGAGCAAAAGCCAAAGGACCTCCAACTACCCCAAAGCAGGTCTCGGTCAAAAGTCCTGTCTTTCACGAAAAATCTTAACAAAACCCGTTCCTTTAAATGCGAAACGCTTCGTCACCGAACTTATGACATCCTGTCATTCTGACAGCAGAAATGTCACCACTGACAACCGATTAAAAAAAGATAACTCGATAAGGCTGCTTTCACATCCTAAATACTGCATCTATAGAAAATAAATGCTACAACCACCCCCCCTTTAATAGTATTTCCTGCGGATATGACACGCTGGAAATACACAATAAAGAAAACAGAAAAGTACTGACTAATAAACAAAGACAACCAGCTAGGTCCTTCAAACACCAGCTGACTACGACCATTACAATACCAAAGAAAGATCCTCCTATGTACCTAACTAGACACTGACTCGTGTACCGGTTAGGCTAAGTAACTAGAGTCTAATGCCCTTCATAGAAAACGAATGCTCCCTTTACTCACTGCCGATACCCTAACACTACCCAAGCTCTCAGGATAATGTAGAGTACTAAGAAGCGAATGAGAGAAAAACGCTCGGTGCGGTGCATAGAAGAAACTACAACGTGACAATTTAAAGTCACGTACACATATAGAAATACAAACAAAAGATTAAAATAGTCTTACATAATGATCACATAGCACTGGTTTAATAAACTAGAGAAACAGTGCTATGTAGTTACGTTAGGTATTGGAGACTGCTCCTCCTGATACTTCAGGATGTCCTTGATATGGTACTCCCCAAGATCCTTACCGTCCAGATCTGACAGCCTATATACTAAAGGGGATCGTTTAGCAGTCACCACACATTTAAGGAACTTAGGAGCTAGCTTAGCAGTAAAATTCTTGGCCTTGTTGGACAGGTAGAACGTGCGTTTGTAAACTATCTGTCCCATTTTCAGCTCTACATGCCTTTTTCTGAGGTTGTAATACTTTTCATTGCGCTGGTGGGCAACGTTCAAATGTTTCCTCACCTGGTCGTAAATGCGTTGTATTTCTCTCAGCTTGACACCGAAGGCTGATGGATCGTCTACAGAGACTGAAGTAGGATGGCACGCGATATCTGTCTGCCTGTACAGCACTCCATCCCCAATAAATTCCCTACCATGTACCAAAAAGTAAGGGGTGAAACGAGTTGCTTCGTTAACTGCAGTGTTTAAAGCACACTGTATCTCAACCAAGAACTGATCCCAAGACTTGTGTTGTGACTTCACATAGCATGAGATCGCTTGAACCACATTGCGAATAGCTCGTTCCGCCTGATTAGTTTGGGCATGATACCTAGGGTTATAATATATATTAGGTACATTGTATTTAGCCAACAGATCCTTAAATGGCTTACTCACAAACTGAGGGCCATTATCCATGTAAATAGTCTTGCAGACTCCGTGCACGAGAAACACACTCTTCTCTATGAACCTCGCGACTACAGCGCCTGTGGCAACCCGAACAGGGCACAACATGACGTATTTGCTAAAGTAGTCGGAGACCACGATCAGGTGTACGTTTCTATTGCTCGAAGTGGGAAAGGGACCAAGCAGATCGACAGAGATAGCTTCGAATGGCTTCGAAACCCGCTTCGGGCTACCCATTAGGCCGGGACGAGACGTATTTACGGGTTTGTACTGCTTGCATGTTTCGCAATTCCCAACATATTCTTTGACGTCCTCGTACATCTTGGGCCAGTAATAATTTAGGGCTAACCTTTTATGCGTCTTCCAAACGCCACCATGGGCACTAAGTGTGTCATCGTGGTACTTAGAGAGCAGGGGCAAGCGATCCTCCTGAGGTACCACCAGCTTCCAGTCAAAGTCTGAAGTCAAAGAATATTTATTTTTAGTTAACCTATATAGAAGGTTGTCACGAATGTCATAATTTGGTGACTTCCTAGGGTTCTTCCGAACACTATTCATGGTGTGGTCATACCACGGGTCTTTAGTGGGTACTGCATCGAGGGAATCAATTTTGATACGAGACAGAGCATCAGGTACAACGTGGTCTTTACCTTTTCGATGCTCTATGTCAAAATCGAATTGACTGAGCCTCATGCTCCAACGTGCTAGACGACCCGTGGGATTTTTTAGCTTATGGAACCACAGAAGAGATGAATGATCCGTGACGACCGTACATTTTTGGCCTTCGACGTACTGTCGAAATTGTTCCAAAGCGAAAATCACGGCCAGAAGTTCTCGCTCAGTTGTGCTGTAGTTCACCTCGTTCTTGTTGAGAGAACGGCTACAGTAGGCGATAGGGTGCTCAACACCATCGTGAGTTTGTGTCAGTACAGCAGCAACTGAGTAAGCTGACGCGTCACTAAGAATGCGGAAGGGCATCTCAAAGTTAGGCATTTTTAATATAGGGGCAGAAACCAAGGCTGACTTTAGCAGGTTAAAGGACTGTTCAGCCTCAGGGGTCCATTCGAACTTAAGGTTCGTAGAAGTGAGTTTGCACAGAGGTTTACTAATCTTCGAGAAGTTGTTAACAAAGCGACGATACCAGCCGGCCATTCCCAGAAATCTCTTAACCTCCTTAGGGTTAGAAGGGGTGGGATAGTTGAGGATAACCTCAACTTTACCCGGGTCTGTCCGTAAGCCATGTTTGTCCACATAATACCCCAGGTATTTGAGTTCACTCCGACAAAAGTGGGATTTTTTCATATTAATAGTTAGGCCAGCATCCTTGAGTTGCTGATAGACTCTATGTAAGAGCTCTACATGCTCCTCAAAGGTGCTGGACACACAGACTATGTCATCCTGAAACGCAAATACCTTGTTGTCGAACTCGGGACCAAACAGACGGTCCATGAGGCGTTGCATCGTGGCACTGGCACCGACAAGACCGAAGCACATGGAATTGTAATGGAACAATCCTCTCCGGGGAACCGTAAAAGCAGTCTTCTCAGCAGACTGGAGTGAGTCGAATGGAATCTGCCAGTAGGCCGCACTCAGATCTACAGAGGTTAAATACTTAGCATTATTAAGATGGTCTAAGATTTGATTGATATAGGGTAAGGGGTAGGCGTCACTCTTAGACACAGAGTTCAGCTTGCGAGAGTCCAAGCACAATCTGAGGTCGCCGTTCGCCTTCTCCACCATGACCACTGGAGAGTTCCAGGCGGACTGAGACGGGGACACTACTCCCATCTCCAGCATTCGGTCCAGCTCGGCTTCCAGGGCCTTCTGCTTAAGGGGAGAGAGCGGATAATAACGCTGCTTGATCGGCTTGCTGTCACCAGTGTCAATGACATGGTGCACAAGTGAGGTCCGACCTAAACCCACCTTATCAGTGTTCAACGAGTCGAACTTTTCAATGACCTCGTTGATTACACACCTTTGTTTAGTTGTCAGGTTGTCGTAATCCTCGAGGCCACCGTTAAGGGACACAGACTCTATAGGATTATTATCACTAAAGCTATCAAGACTAATATTTTGTAAAATTAACTTATCACTTAACTTAAATTGTTGCCAGAAATCCACTCCAAATATCATGGAGGTGGTTATACCTGGGACAACATAGAACTTGACAACTCGGATAACCGAATTGTACTCAATTGGCAAAGAGATACAACCCAGACATTGCAAGTGAGTGCTGTCTGCAGTTGTAATACGAAAAGTAGGATTGATACTCACAAGATCAAAACCCAGTTCCAAGAAGATGCGGTGCGCTCCCTTACCTAGTATAGAGCAGGAGGCACCGGAATCTAGAAGGCCTAAGACATTTAAATTTAAAACCTTAACAACTAGATACGGTCTAATGTCACTATCCCGTTTAGGAAACAGGACCTTATCAGAAATAGACTCAGATACAGAGTGATGCACAGAGTTCCTAATAAGGCCCTGGCCTACGCGTTTTTTGACTTGCTAGTACAGTGTGAGCAGTCTGGGGTCTTGACTCCTTTGAGACCACACCGGAAACACACCAGCTCCCTTGACTGTGTGCAGCTGTATGCAGTGTGACCGCCCCCGCCGCAACGAAAGCATTTGCGATCGTGGGGGGTAACCGGCGTCTCCACTGCAGACACCTGCTTAGCGGGCTTTTGTACACCTTTGTTCTTAAGCTGGTGTAAGTCAGATGTAATCTCAAACTTGTCAAGAGCAGGCTCATGGAAAGCGTCTGCCCTAGTACGCGCAAGCTCCAAGCGCTTACCCAAACGTCTCAAGTCATCTACAGAGTTGACATCATGCAAGGCCAGTTCCTTCATGTAGTCAGGTCTAATGTTGTGCATGAGAATGTCCAGCTGTTCCTCACTGGGCATCTTACATGACAACCTTGAGAACATGGCTTGCATTGTACATATATAGTTAACCAAGGACTCAGAGCGGGCTTGTGTACGCTGTCTTATCTCGTTCCTGAGGCGGTAATCATAATCAGGAATATCGAAGGTATCTCTAAGCTCACTAATAAGATCCTCATATGAGATGAAGTTAGCTTTGTTTGTACGGAACCAAGACAAAGCCGGTCCATCCAACAGGTCGGAGAAAGCCATAAGGAGTCTAGGCTTAGTAACCTCCCGAGCACATCTAAGTTCCTCTAATCTCTCTAAAAACACACGTACACAAGTAGAACCATCATATTTTAAGTTAAATGAACATAAGTTAAGGGGACGTTCTTTATACACTATGTTACATGTAGAACTATTCCTACTTGAACTAGCTCGCACCGAGCGGTCCTCTCTCACTACTGGTGAAGTATATTCCACCTGGTCACGACCCGAAGGATCATCACCATCATCATCCGAACCTTCGGATTCAGAATCACTACTGGGTTCAGCCCTAGCGATGATCTTCACTAGCCTACCACGAATATCCACCAGGTCGGGGCAATCCAGACCACAACGAGCTAACCTACTCAATAAGTAGTTGGCTCTGATGGACACCCTAAGACGACTACCTTTATTAATGAAAATGTCACCTGACTGAATAGCCTCCTCCAGCTCGGAGACTCTTGGAAGGCAGATCGAGAGCTCAGCCGGTGCATCAGCGGGTACCGGAGCACTCGCTTTGATGCTACCTCGACGGACGAGTCGGTGTGCCGTTCTTAGCTCACTCCGAAGGCCAGACACTGTCGTTTCCGGTTCCACTGAAATACCCATGTGGGACAGCTCGTTAGCAAGTTCATCCTTTCTTAAATAATTAATATATTTTTTCATCTGTGCCATTATGTAAAAATTTACTTACAACAATTATAAATATAAAATGGCACAGATAGGGATCAATAACAAAGTAAAAATGTAAATTGAGTTACAACAAAGTGTACTAAGTTAGGTAATTATGTTTCAAATTGACTTTTAGAATTTAACAAAGATTAAGGGTATGTATAATCAAACCACAGCTTGGCCGAAGACAATTTATTTTATAAACATACATAATATGAAACCACACACGTAACGAAACCATACCGCGTTTCACAAATAGTGCATAGTGACATCTATCGAATGCATGTGAAGTATTTGATTCAAAATGATTACTACAAATTATACATTCCGCCCACCATGGGCAGAATGCCCATACTTTTGCACACCATGCCTTTACACTTTCTTCCAGTGGACTGTAACACTAATATTTAACTTCAAAGTAAAGGAATGATGACCAAAGCAAAGTCTTAAGGTAAACTGATACATTATTTCTACAATATTAGCATTGAATGTAATAGTTTCATAAAATAATTTTAAGCATGCGTACTCAACTAATAACACAACTGAAAGTCCAAATTCTGTCAAAGATATAAATAAAATTGAGATAAACATTTAAGGAATGAGAACTTCATTAAAAACTGATACAAACTGACACATGCTAAACCCCCCTTTCACGTTCTCAATAAACAACTACAAGCTAGGTATCCAAGAAAGTTAATCTTTAAGCCCAACAAATAAATTTTGATGTTAAATTATTCACAATAAATAACGTTATAAGACATTAAATAAAAATAACCTACTTAACACTAAATCATATCATTCATTACCAAATATTGATTGAGTACATATGTGTTATCAATAACAATAGGAATGCGACGCTTGACGCAGACTAGATAAAAAAAAAAACAACAAGTACACATAATTGAAAATACTACGGTTTCTAGTTCAATCAATATTCAATAGGTAAAATACACAACTTAGTTATAGGTCTCTTAAATGAGACTCCCTTGCATTTGAGAGTTACAACTCGGGTAACTTTGTCCAAACCCATATGTTTTTTGGTAATAACGCCTAAAAGCCATTTTGCTGGAGGTAGATCGTCCTCCTTTACTAAAACGATATCCTTGATCTCCGGTTCCGGAGTGAGGTTGGCCCACTTATAACGATGTAAAAACACTAAGAACTGATTTAAATATTCAGTTGACCATCGACGCCAAAACTGCTGAAGCGTATTTTGTAACAACCGCCAACGTTTGAATGATGAAATTGACAGTAATTCATAGTTATTATCGGGTAATACAACTAACGATTCTCCAACCAAAAATGTCCAGGAGTCAGTGGTAGGGAATCTTGAGAGTTTGGACTCATCTGTGCCAAAGGTCTGGAGGTCAGACAGTTCAAGAGCTTCGTTAAACTCTTTGCTAATACCGCACGACGCACAATCGGCGGGATTATCAGATGAAGATACATGAGACCATTGATCCCGGTCTAGAACGTTTAAAATTTCGGAAACCCTGTTAGCAATAAATGTTTTCCAACGAGTTGGATGACTGCTCAACCAAGCCAATACTACGGTTGAGTCAGTCCATGCGCAGATACTTGTTTTGGGAATACTCATTACAACCGAGACTTCCTGAAGAAGCTTTGCTAGCAAAACAGCGCCACACAATTCAAGCCTGGGTATAGAAACCTGTTTTATTGGTGCAACTCTGGTTTTAGATGTAATCAAATTCACGTGCACCTCACCAGAACTATCGACTATACGCAAGTAAACTACAGCAGCATAAGCTTCATTTGACGCGTCACAGAAGCCGTGGATTTCTTTATACTCATCTGCATCACTTATTCTAATCCAGCGTGGTAGCCGAAAGTTGGTAAGTTCTGTGAGCTCATCCCGGTAAGTAATCCATTCCTTTAATAATGTTAATGGTAGTTGCTCATCCCAGCCTATACCAGAGAGCCATAGCTTTTGTATCATTATTTTGGCTTTGATTATTGTTGGGGATATCCAACCTATTGGATCGAACAACTTAGCTATATCTGATACCACTTTCCTTATTGTTACAGGATAGCTGATTTGCGGTAGCTGTACGGAGTATACGAAGTCATCGTTCAACCGATTCCAGGTAAGACCCAAATTTTTTATTATTTCGCTTACTTTTAGTTCCACATTATCAGTTGTTACTGTGTTATATTTGTATATTCCTTTAAGTACTTCTTCACTGTTGCTAGACCATTTTTGAAGTTCAAAGCCCCCTTTCCTTAATAACTGATCCATTTCTTTAACAATGTTCTTGGCTTCTGATACTGTTTTACAACCCGTTAAAAGATCATCCATATAAAAATCGTTTAGTACTCTTTCTGATGATAGTGGAAAGCTTTCTCCTTCGTCATATGCTACTTGATGCAGTGTGCGAACTGCCAAATATGGGGCAGAAGCAGTCCCGAAAGTGACACGAACTAAGCGAAGATGTTGTATTTCCTTAGTATGTTCATTTCTCCACACCAAGCGCTGACAGTCGGCATCAGATTTAGTTACTTTTATCTGCCGGTACATTTTGATAATATCAGCTACTAAACAAATAGGGTGAACTCGCCATCTCATCAGGATATGTCTTAAATCTGATTGTAAGGTAGGACCTACCATGAGTTCACTGTTTAAGGATACTCCATTACTATCCCGACTTGATGCATTAAAGACAACAATAAACTTGGTTGTTGTTTTATCATTTCTAATTACCTCGTGATAAGGTAAATATACCGAAGGTTTATTAATCTCGTTTAATGGAATTACTTCCATATGACCTAACTGGATATATTCTGAGATAACTTCATTATATTTATCTTTTAACCCCGGTGACTTCAAAAATCGCTTTTCTAAACTTAATAGCCTTTTGATAGCAACTTCGCGTGAATCTCCATATTTACAAGTAGGTTCTTTGGTTTTAAAGGGTAAGCTTACTATGTATCTACCGTCAGAATCACGTTTAGTAGTTTCGTTATAAATTTTTTGACACTTGGACTCTTCTAATGTGAAATGTTTCTTGTCCAAGTCAAACTTGTCGGCTTCAAGTTCCCAGAACTGTTTAAGGTCAAAATTATCGTTACTTACGTGGGTGTGCATGGTGATGATAGAGGTATAGCTGTTAGCTATGCCATTGGTTTCACTATCACCCTCCTCTACTTTACCCGATAGAATCCAACCGAACCTCGTGTTTTGTGCGATCAGTGTTCCTGGTGGGCCCCGTATAAGACCCTGGGATATAATTTCACAATAGACATCCGCTCCCAGTAGTAGATCGATTTTGTTTGGTATGTTAAATGTTGGATCTGCTAATTTAAAAATTGGTAAATTAATTGTGTTAATCTCTAATTTCTTTTCAGGTAAAATGGACGTCAGCGTTTTAAGAACATGAGCTTTCACCTGTATATGAAACTCAGGATCGTTCAACGATTGTAATTTCAAATAAACTACATGTTTTGAATTTACGGATCTGTTTGTTTCACTTCCTAAACCCGAAATGAAACAATTGGTTTTGCCTTTTTTAAGACCCAGCAGTTGAACTACATCCTCTGTCACAAATGAAGCCTGCGACCCTTGATCCAATAATGACCTTAGTGTCATATTGGTACCGGTACTGCTTTTTACATTAACTAACGCGGTTGCTAAAATCACTCGAGACTTGGTACTCGAATGATAGTTGGTAACATTTTCCATATTGGTCTCGACCTGAGTGGACGCGGTTGCGACCACATTGGTATGATCAACTGACTGGTTACTCGGTTCTTTATTGTCAGTTGACTCAGTTGGTTTGTTATATTCTGAATGTAGCAAAGTGTGATGTTTTCTTTTGCAGACTTTACATCTAGTAGGCAAACGACACTCCGATACCGAATGTTTTATACCTAGACAATTGAAACATAGTTTGGATGTTTGGACAAACTTACGCCGTGACTGCACATCATTTTTTGCAAATTCTGTGCAATTACCTAGCTTATGATCATTACTGGAACAACAAAGACAGGCGAGATTTTTAGCTTCACTGACTACACTTACAGTGTGGTGTGTTTTAAATGCTTTGGTATTCGTTGGTTTTATACTCAAAAACTCAAGAGATCTAAATCTCATTTCTAAAAATTCTAGAAATTGAGTTAATTTTTGCAAATCGTCAGTGAAACTACAAGTTTTCGCTTCCCACAGTTTGCGAGATTCGCTGTCTAATTTTTGACTCAATATATAAATAAGTATTAAGTCCCAGTTTTCAATATTTATACCCAAGTTTTTCAAAGCGTTCAACGATTCATTGGTTGTGTTAAACAGTTCCTTTAAACAATTAGATGATTCGTTAACTATAACTTTTTGATTAAAAAACCGCCCTAAAATACAATTAGATATAAGTTTTTTGTTGTTATATCGATGTTCCAATGTGTTCCAGCAAGTTTGGTAATTGTCGTTGGTAACAGGTAAATAGCGTAGTAACTGATCAGCTTCACCAGTTAAGTAACTTTTTAAATATCTCATTTTCTCGACGTTGGATAGTGCACCGTTGTTATGGATAAGAGACTGAAACAAATCTTTGAAAGTCGTCCACTCCTGATAATTTCCAGAAAAGTTCGGAATAGATAATTTTGGCAATTTTATAGTATTTACACTTTTGGTAACATTACCCGCGTCAACTTTATTCTGTTGTGTGGGTTTTAAGGGTAATAGACGTTCTTTCAATAAAGTTTTATAATCTGTGTAAAGATCCTCCGTTTTAGTGTAAATATCTGTTTGACAATAATCTGATTTGTCATAGTCTGCCTGTTCTATTTCATTGAAAATTCTCAGATGAATACCTTGAAAACTAACCCAACTGGTCTCGAGCGTTTCCAATCGTGTCTCAATGTAACTAACTGTTATTCTTTCTTTAGGGGACTTTTTGAAATTTGTAAACCCTTTTTCAATCTTTTTGTAAGTATCAATTTGCAATCTTGATAGCTTATCCATGTTTAGTTCTTAGATTCTGTTCAAATCGATCCAAAATTCCTCTAAGTTGAAACTGGTTGAAATTATTCTAAGTCCAAAGTGAATCGAGAATTTTCTAAGTGTTTGAGAAATTAACACACTTAGAAAAAATCGGGCATAGAGTCCCCGTCTCAACCACAAATGACCCTAAAATTTTACAAGTCCGAAGAACCGATCGAATTCTAATAACGAACACAAGAGTACTCACAGTTTTGTCTTCACACTTTATCACATATTATGCACTGTACTTATCTGGTACTTCACCACTAGATGCCGCTTATTATGTTCCGCTGCTACATTTTGCTTCCTTGGTCACTGGTATCCGGCTCCGTAGGCCAATGTATAATCAAACCACAGCTTGGCCGAAGACAATTTATTTTATAAACATACATAATATGAAACCACACACGTAACGAAACCATACCGCGTTTCACAAATAGTGCATAGTGACATCTATCGAATGCATGTGAAGTATTTGATTCAAAATGATTACTACAAATTATACAGGGTATACTAAGAGAGAAAAGTTTCTAAATTTTCTGATAACACAGTTCAGGTTAATAATTAAAATTACAAGGTATCAACATACCTTCAAAAAAAAATTTATAATTACACAGAGTGAAATTCACTAAGTTAACACAGAGGTGAAGCTATAGAATAATATATGTAATATATTAATCTATGCTAATATAATATTACAATAAATATATGTGTGCACCATAAAAAGGAACATAACAAAGAAAAGAAACACAATAAGAAAAGAAGTGGGTATGCCAAATAAAATCAAAAAGTTTTTCCAAAATCACAGCTATTTTAAATTTTTGAATTTAGAATTTTGTGTCTTTTCCAGCCAAAGATGTAGGAAGCTGGAAGAAGACGAAAGGGAAGGTTTTGTGCTTAGCTGCTAGCACCACCAATTAACGTCCTGGAGCGTCTCGGACGATTCCAGAATGGTTTCGCCAGAGATAACCACCTATGCACACACACCAGACTGAGACTACCGCAGAGTAGACCCAGAGATTTGCCACTACGTTGGGAGCCAATTTGTAACACTAAGATGATCAGTGTTACTCACCAACTAGCGCGAGGTAGCTATGCAGAGAACTCTATCCCAGGGCGCCTTATTTCTAAGTTTCCAGTCTGTGTGCAAGTCTGTGTGCAAGGGTAGGCTAGGGCTCTCACGAAAACAGACAATAGGGTGTACACACATATATTTACTAAGTACACAGAGATACACAGAGACACACAGAGAGCTTATTCACTGATAGACACAAATATCACAGGTACACAGAAGTAAAGTCAGGGCTCAGGTATTAATACTACTAGGCTACACATAAGTAGTGGATTTACTGGCCTGCAGAGTGAGCTGAGTGAGAGTGACTGCCTGTTGTTACTGCCAGGTGATGACGGCAGATACCTCTCACATGAGAAGCTCGTGTAGTCCGCACTTCCACGTTGTCGTACCACGTGCAGCCCACTAACTTATAGGTGCGGCACCAAATATCTCATCCGGCAACTAGCCCCGTAGTAAAAAACCCTGTCATGAAAGAAACGACAAATTAAGATCTTGGCTGCGCGACAGACGACAATCGACCCGCTTTGCAAAAGAAGAAGTGACTCACCAGTTTTCTGGGTAAAATGTAGCAAGATGCAATGCAGCAACCCAATCACAGCCCGTTAGGCCACGCGAGGTAACAAATAATCGCGCTTGAGCGAAAAACTGATTCGCGGCACAGTCTCAGAGCAAAAGCCAAAGGACCTCCAACTACCCCAAAGCAGGTCTCGGTCAAAAGTCCTGTCTTTCACGAAAAATCTTAACAAAACCCGTTCCTTTAAATGCGAAACGCTTCGTCACCGAACTTATGACATCCTGTCATTCTGACAGCAGAAATGTCACCACTGACAACCGATTAAAAAAAGATAACTCGATAAGGCTGCTTTCACATCCTAAATACTGCATCTATAGAAAATAAATGCTACAATCATTCTATCGACGCCTATCTAAATAATGAGTTTGTAGTCAATTCAATTTATTAAAGCAGACGTTTGAGGTCATCGAAAAGAAAAAATACAACTAGAAATAATACGAGTACAACATGCTATAATACAGTTTTTAAAAATTCGATGATGCAAATGCAAATTTATTTACACGTTTCATTATTTAAAACAAAATTTTATTATTTCACTGATTTCGATTAATCGATTTGATATTATTTTGACTACTACCTTACCGTAAAATTTAAAAAACGGAATATATTTTAATTATTTAAGAGCGTAAATTCGGTTTTCAAATTTCTTTACGATCGTAAGAAATCAGCGCGGCGCGGCGCACATAGCCGTATAGTGCCAATTGTTGCTACCAACAAGTTTGATACTTTTGTTTTCCTTGATGTATTACCGGTGTCATATTCTTAGTCTAAGCGTTCAATCTTTTAATTTAATTTTTATGTTAGTAATATTAGTTAATATTTTTTTTTTATCATAAAGTGAAAAAAGACAACTTGGCCCAGACGGTTAAGTCCCATTCATTGTCTGGCGTATAGATACTATGTAACTGACAATATCAACTTGTGTCCTCCCCCATTTTATCACTGCAGGGAAGACTTCATCCTGTCCTGGAGATTTGAAGGACTTGAAGCTGTTAATTACCCATTCAGTTTTTTGTAAGTTGACAGAATAAATTAGAACAGGTCTTGCGAGCTCCCACAGGACTTCCTTCTGTAGATACGTTTTCCACCAGCCACATGAGTGTCTGCAGCAATTGGCATTCTGGGAAGTGCGTTTGTATCAAAATACTCTCGGCTTCTTTTCATGATAGTTAACGTTAGTAGAATGATGTAGTGGTAATTTATATGTTATTAATTTATTGTTTTCGAGTAATTAAGTGATTTAGTGGTCATTATATAATGTTAATTTGCCTTTGAAAATGCCGAAAGGTTCCACCAAGTGCCATCAATCGACAGTATAAATAATTCTTTTCATGTGTGGGTCAGGCCGCCGCGCCGTCAGGTTTCTTTATAGATACGGACTGTTCTGTCCCTTGTTTGGCTAGTATTAGTCTGACTCTATCAGCGGTTTCTCCAAGATTTGGTACTTTTGTATCTCAGTCGCTACTTGTATTTTGCTTTAGCGGCTTTATAGCCGTCCCAATCCTGGTCTGGTTCCTCACAGGTGTTCCATAATTACCACTTATGAAAATGGTGTGTTAATATGTTATTATCAATACCACACGAATAGTGACTACCTGCCTTGCGTATAATACCTACACCTACGCTGTTCGTGAAGAAAATAGTGCAACTGTAAAAGCTTATAACTTGGTCAGTTTTTGTTAGTTTCATTACTTTTTTTTATACAGTATTTTGAAGCGAAACTCTAGTCGGGGTGTCTGAGCTTTGCACTATACAAAAGTTCACGTTGTATATCGACCATAAATATTTATATATATTATATTATACGTCACAAAGTACTAAGATTGTTTGGTCACGCTAGAATTAGACTATTTTTGTTCATTTTTTCGTATTCAAAAATGGAACATCGAGCGACATGACCACTCTCTGAGAGCCTCTCGGCGGTACTAAATCGTATTTGTTCGCGTATCTGCATTTATAGGGGTTCACAAAATACTTTGTAAAAAAAAATCTGTATCTAGTTACTTAAAAATAAATATTTTTATTGTCAAAGGAGAAGTTCTGACATAATATTACATAATTATCATAATGATTTAAACTACAGAAGCTGGTGAAAAGACTACTTTATTTTGGTGAAATTTCTCAGTATTTGAGCAAACTTTACAGTCATTTTTCTCTAAAAAAAGGAACCTACCTGATATCAGGTTATTCTACAAACAGATAGCCAACGCCCTTTGCAATTGATTCGTATCCCTTGTTTATTAAATTTATCAGTAATTTGACATGAATTTAAGCATCGAAATCTATGCAAATCGTATGATTTCAAAAACCTGTTTCACTTTCGTTGATATTAACCATATGTAATCCGTTGTTAGGTAAAATATGTTTTAATAAACGTTTAGAGAGCTAAATTTACTAAGTATGTTAGTGAATACCATGTTTGTACGATAAATATTTAATGACTTTAAATGCAATGAAAAGTATGGTTTCTGAGCAATATGTGGCGCGAAATATGTTAGCCCTCTTAATATATATTATATTTATTACTAAATCTAAATAATGTAGGTAAATAAAATTGACTAAAATAATGAAATTACACTAACACTATTATTAAAATTAAAACGAAAACTACTAAACTAAAATGCATCATAAAATTTCTCCGCATCGCAGTCCTCTTGTGGTAGCGTTCCCAGAAGACTGGCAGCATTGCCACGTTGAATGGCAATGAGAAGCCAGCCTTCTGGTCACGAGTAGTGTCGAACAAACGCTTTCCCAACTCTCTAAAGAAAATTTTTGGTAAGGTTTCGACCCCAAACGGCTCAAACACATAATCTCCTGAGAGATTACAATATTTTTGCCGTTTAAGGGTCTCAGCAGAAGCGGCGGCGGCACCGGCACAACCAGCAGTACCTGAAAGATGAGAAGGCGCAAGAGTGTCGACGCACGTGGCGTCCCACACTAAACACTTTCCCATCTTCCACGGCATTAATGTCATACCATCCGGTCTCTTGCCGTCGTCACGTGCCAAGCCATTTGGTTCAAGTCTAGCTGGCAGACCGGCGGCGACAAGAGCACGACGGATGATATCGTTTATACTGGCGTGCCGTGGTATTCGTCCAACGCTTCTGCTGCAAGACAGGCCATGATGTCCAAGGCGATCGACGACTACTCCACAATGGCACTGGTGCGGAGAGACACATGGCGCACCTAAACGTAGGCAAGAAGCAATGCGAAAGGTAGAATCGTCTAACATGGTCCCTATGTTAGACGACGGAAGAGCATGTAGCCAAAGACCCGATTCCCACACACCCACTGCCAGTAAACGGGCACGCTCAGCAGGAGTCGTACAGGAGTTTAATAGGTTAATTCTTACTAAACTGCAAAGCGGCCCGTCCCACTGACGTTGTGAGAAAAGGTTCCCTGGCAACTCGGAGTTCGGACAGGCAATTTTCCAAGCGTTAACTGCTTCGGTCTTACACAGAATTTCGGAACTAACTAGTGTAGGTGCAAGAATTTTCCTAGTTAGTTCCTCCGTACTGTGGACCGAGGACAGAAACGCTGGTAAACTGATATCGGAAATTTTACGAATGCCAAGGCCACCCAAACGAATCAGTAGAGTCGCTTGCAGTGCCGCTCGGTCATCCAAGGCCACATTTAAAATTTTGCTTAAAGTGCTTAATATAATTTCATCCATTCTTGCCAAAAGTGAATTATATTTCCAAAACTGAGAAGATCTGAGACTGGTGGTAAATTTTGGTACAAATAAACAAAACCGGAGAATTGTGAAAGCCGAATGAATATTAATATTGAGTAAGCGATCTGATATAACAGAAAAATTTTGAATTTTCTCTTCTATATAATTGTTGTAGGCATCTTCAAAAATTGGGGACCCAAGGAGGCGAAGAGTCTCATTTTCAACAATTTTGATGCCAGGGGCTAAAGAATTAAATTTAGAAAAGATTGAGGGTTTGTCCAATTCATCATTAATATAAATTTCGCATTTATTTGCATTTAATTCTAAACCGAATAATTTAAATTTATTTTTTAGAAAATCTAAGTCTTGTATAACAGACTGTACATCTCCTCCCAGGGTCCCATCATCCAAATACCATACATTAAATTTTGAATTTAACTGCTGAATAATAGGATGAATAGCTAAGCTGAAAATTACCGGTCCGAGGGGGTCTCCTTGTTGGCATCCAACGGCAGATTCCAAATCGTTGTCCTTATATAATAATTTAGTGGGGTACCTGTAACATTGCCAAAGAAAATTGTAAACTTTTGGAATTTCTAATTTAGCTTGGGTCAACAAGGTATCCCTGAACACCGAGTTGAAAGCATTCTTCACGTCAACCTTGAGGATCACCTCACTTTTTCCACGGCCAAGGTATGTAGATAGAGCATGTATGGCAGCCTCACAGCCCCCCTTCGAACCAAATCCGATTTGGAGGGGCTGAAACTGTTCTGCTAGGTGCTCCTTGTAAAAATTACAACACGTTTTGGCTGCCATACGTCTATAAGTACACCCTACGGCAATGGGGCGAATGCCACCGTCTTTCTTATATAGAGCACACAAATTTGCCCCATACAAGATGTCGACGATGTCATTTACCACACCGCGGAGAGCATCAGGTTCAATAAAGCCGTTAATTCTCCCAGAAGCAACTCGCCAGCGTCCCCGGCGCTTGGGCCCACAAGATCTTTTAGATGCTGCGGGGACAAGCCATCGAGACCACCAGCGGAGCCACTTCGGAAAGAATTAACAGCAGTCAATACATCCTTGGCCGTTACCCTGAGGCAATCAGCGCTCGAGTCTGGAGGCTCAGGGAAAACAAGGTCATCCACAGGCGCTGGGTGCTTTTTATTACTTAGCTCATAATATAAGAGTTATTTTTTTACTTTTTACAGGTTTTTTATTGTTCTTTTTTGTGAGTCGGGGGTTTATTAAATTTTTAATTTAATTTTTATTTTATTAATAAATATTCACGGACATTTCACACAACGCTATCTGATCCCAAAGTAAGCTAGGAATAACCTGCTTGTGTTATGGGTATCAGACCACGGATATTAATACTTTTATACTTTTTAAATACATGCATGTTATACATAGAAACACCCAGACTCGTTGAGACAAACATTTATGGGTCACACAGATTATTTGTCTTCCGCTGGGAATCGAACCCACGACCTCCAGCGCCGCAGGCGGTATCACTACCGACTGCGCAACAGAGGCAGTCAAATATATAATTCTCTTTATAGGGATAGCTAATTCAATATTTAATATCAACATACGTATAGTCTTTCAACAATTATTCAGAGCTAATGCGAATTGCGCGGAGTGTGGTTGCAGAATTAGAAATACATTCCACTCCTCATATCTTTCGAATATCTAAACCGATTTTCATAAAACTTGCGGTATCGTAATGCATTAGTTATGACTTATCATTTGATACCCAACACGTGTATATTTGAACACATTCAGTTTTTCATCACCACTTTCACCCCTCATATTTTTGAAATGGCTCAACCGATTTTTATAAAACATAGCTAAGAACACTCTCCCCTAACCCATCTTTCAATCAAAAGAAACAGAATCAAAATCGGTTCATCCGTTTGGGAGCTACGATGCCACAGACAGACTTACAAACACACACACACACACACACACACACACACACACACACACACATCAAACTTATAACACCCCGTTCGGGTTTCCGTCTTGGGTTAAAAGGGGTCACCTAAGAAAAATAAAAACAAACCTATCAATAGTTTTCATTGAAAAACCTAGTGCAATGTATTCCTTATGTACATAGTATATCACATTCGTAATGAACCAAACTACTTTGGTTTTACAAGAGGATTTTCTGCTTATGTAAATTGGATTCTTGTGTCAGTCACACTAGGTGCTGTGACCACAATTCACAATACACTATTCCCTCTGGAACTTATACTCCCTTTAGTTCTTTCGTGAATTTGTACTGTAAATTTTGTGTAAGATAATAAATAAGTAATTACTCAATTTGTAGGTTTCCATTCAAAAAAACTGTGTTAATTTTTTTGAGTTAGTTTTTAATTTGTTTTCTGCTTATAGAAAGCTTAACGAGCGAACTTATAGAAGGGTTAACAATTAATGATAACTTATAAACTGCACTTTTTTAAAATTGGTATGAAACCTGTAATTTTGCGAGGACTTGAATACACCGCAAACTACACGCAGACTAGACTAAAGCGTTCGTGACCTCGAGAACTCAATGTTCTGTACACAATCACTGCAGTAGGTAAGTCAGTTTCGCTATGGCCGTTCTTTAGATGGGTGCGGTCACCCTTCCAAAGACCGTGACCATATTGTGACGTTTATTTCCGAGGATTTCCGTGCTTCGGAAGCCGTTGGTTCCGTTGTCAGTAACATAATAGTCGTTAAGCTAAGTTGAAGGCCTTATGCTTAGACCATATATCACGGGACTAGCCTTTGCGAACCACCGCATACAAAAATATTCTGCTAGTTTTCATAGCGGGTGAAGGGGGAAACACAAAGACATATAAAATTTCATTATATTTAAAAATGTATTAATCGACAAACGCGTAATGGCTGTTGTGTGTTAATTTTTATTGTACAGTCAACTACAATGAAATGTACTAGTTTAATCATATAAAATGATGTACTGATGTACAGTGCTTTTAATAAAGCCAAAAGACCAAATGGTCTATTGGCGTAAGGCGCATCCTGTGGTTAGATGATCTAAGGCCTTATGGGGTGGTAAAAAAATTCTAAGTAATTAGAGAGGTCTAGTTTACACATCAACTACATTAAATGTATTTCTATTTCATCTTTCAGTTTATGGTAAAAGTAATCTTAAATAATGCATGAGTAATATTCTGGCATCGCTTAATTATACCCACAATCAATTAGAGTAACTACATAGATTGTAATTGAATAAATAATAATGTTGAAGTACCTACTAACTAAAAGGAGTGCCTTTCAAAGTACTGTTTTTATAAATATTTTTTATCTCTGAAAATTACTTGACCATAATTTGTAGACGATTCTTTTACCTACAGATATTTTTCATTTCATATCTCTTTCTTCATCTCAGCAGTTGCCGGAGGCTCCGGAACATCAACGAGTAGAAGTATATTTGTACTTAGGTCAAAACTTACATTCGTCAAAATGTACAATATAGTGTGGTCATAATGTTATCGCGTCCTGAATGATCATATGACATAATGGACATTTCGAAAACCGTGATACCTAGTTCAAATTGAATATTTAAATATTTATGTAGATAGATACAGTTTCAGTGTTTATAGATTTAGAATTATCGATAACAACTATCTACAAGTCACGCTAAATATTTATAAATTTGTTCAAATTTCAAGATTTTGAACGGTTGATTACGTACCTAAGTACTAATGAATTATATGAAATAGAACATTGAATTACCTTCAGTTGCTTCATATGACGTATCGCTATCGGACACATCATCATGTCTTACAATAAAAAAACACTTCTTCCCAACTCTCAAGTTTGTGACTTGAAGTTCATATTAACAATACGATTTATTTGTGGTTATCACACCACTATGAATTTATCAAGACTTAGATTTTTATCTAAAATATATAGAGCATTTATAATAATATTCATAATTTATTTAAATGTGGTACTTGATATTAACAGAAAGTATTTCCATTATAGTTATTGTGTTGAATATTTAATTTATTTTATAATATCTTGGTATACGAACGATGAGTTTATATTAAAGTTTTATAGATGTGTTTCAACTATAGATACTTTGCAATGCGTGACCGATGTCTATAAAAAATTGACGAAGTTTTTAATACTTTCTATATTAATGACAATTTGCCTCAGACTTGCGAACTATAGTACACTCTGTTTTTACGCCGAATGCTTTTCTATAATAGATTTAGATTTTTATTTCTATAACACCATTTGCTTTTTGCGAGACGTGGGCCTTTTTAGTATTGTGATGGTGTTCTCAGTAATATATTCAAGATTAAATATAATTCGCAAAATAATAGCTTCTGATTTATTTGATGATAATCGGCTGCCAAAGTATACGACGAGACAACATATTGCTATGTTTGAAGTTATAATAGACTCTGTTAAAGATATAGGGTTACCATTAAAGTTTATTGTAGGTATTACAACTATTTTTAAAAATGAAACATGTTTTTAAGAAAAATATGGTATCGTCTTAACTGAATTTAATGTTTTTTTTTCTCAGATCCTTACTCATATGCTAGTTTCTATTCCAAGAGTGACCATTGAATATTTTTTCGTAATTTCTACGTTTAAGATCTCTGTAAGTTTTTACCAACATTTAATTTACTCAATAGCTACTAAGTAGGTATTGTCGTAAAGTGACTGCCTGACTGCTCAAAGTCGGAATTCTACCGACTTAAACTACACGGTGTGCATTCATTTGTTAACGGTAGGAAG
Source organism: Miltochrista miniata (assembly GCA_933228765.1). Taxonomy (NCBI): domain Eukaryota; kingdom Metazoa; phylum Arthropoda; class Insecta; order Lepidoptera; family Erebidae; genus Miltochrista; species Miltochrista miniata. Next base: position 15,939,163 of record OW121773.1, on the reverse strand, counting down.
TTCCAGTATGAATCTTATTGTTAAAGTCAATATACAACAAATATTTGTAACACTAAGGTAACAGACAAGCATATCGGCTCATCTGATGGAAAGAGGTCACCGTAATTTATGAACAATTGCATCACCAGAGGTGCTACACTTGCGCTGTCGACTTTATATAAAATGAAATACACGACGTCAAAAACGATTATACTTCTATTCTATTCTATTCTTGGTTATGGGTTTCTGCCGGGCCATTGCCGGCAACTCCGCCAAACTATTATACTTATTTAGTATAATAGTTTTTGACACATTTTTGGCTATCATTTTTTTCGTCTAAGTACTACGTTGATGAAAATTATCTATTTCATTTTCACTTCTTTGTTTGTAATTTTAGAGACAGGCCCCTTAAAACTGACTTGCTATTGAAATTTACGAAAATAATAATAGATTAGTCGTATGGTACATATTCAATGCATTTTATCATATTTAATTCTGCCTAGCGCCTCCTTGCGCCATACGAACAATGACGCAAAGGCCCTCGCTTCCAGGGCCCGTGGAGAGGTCCCGGCTAGGAGACATGCCGCTTCAACTGACTGACTCGTTATTTCTGTAATGAACTTTTTTCAGGGTCTACACTTTGCTGTACTCTTAACATTAACTATTTCTTTATTAACAACCTACATAAACTTAGTGACTGGCATGATAATTTGTGATCTGATAAAAGATAATGTAAATGAAATCAAAGCAATGATATATGAATCACTATTTCGATGTACGAGTAAGTATGCTTTTTTTTTTCTAAGGGCTTTTGGCTTCTGCCCCAGGCAGATTTTGTCCGAGGGTTATCTGGAAAGGCCTATCCTTTCCAAATAAACCTTGGACATGTTTAGGAATTATCCGGCGCGGTGCTAGACAGATAGGTGGGGACTTAGTGGTTTGGACTGGTTGAGTCTAGCTAATAATTTTGAGGATTTCCACACGTCAAAAGATACTATACTTTCTTATTATTACAATACATTAATAACTTTTTATTAGTGTATAGTAATTGGTATGTAACGAATAAACTCAATAACTACTTGACCGACTTCAATTTTATTTTTTTCCTAGAAAGCTATTAATTCAAGAATTAAATTCTGGTCATTGGCAGACATGACACCCTTATCCAACACAATACATAGGTTTCGTTTTAAAGACTGCATCCCGGATACAAGTTCCTGTAGAAAAGGGAGAACGGACTTATTTACTAATTCTAACAATAAATTAGTGAAAATCACAAATTGGTGGAAGCAGCAAATTGGTTGAGCAACTTTCACTATAGCCAGCCCTTGGATGGGGGACCACCTATGTGACGACTTTGTTCGGACATTTATTTGAGTGTTTCCGTGCTTCGGAAGGCACGTTAAGCCGTTGGTCCGGTTGCCAGCAAAATGGCAGTCGTCAAGCCAAGTTGAACACATTTTTAGGTGGTTTGAAAAATTTCAACAGCAGGCCGCCACAACGGCAATACGGCTCATCACCTATACATGGGACAACTTCTAAAAAGGTAAAATGTAGGCATATAACATGCCTTTGCCTACTTCTTCGGGGATAAAAGCGTGACCATATGTATGTATATTATGTATGAAAATCATAAAAGCGCAATCCTTTTTAGCACAATGAAGTAATTTATCAGCTGTTTTGTCTACAGATGAACGGGATCGATATGACTTGCAGATGTTCCTTCAAATCATAAACGAACGGCCTTTGCATTTTAACCTGTGGCACTTATTGCCTTTTAATTTCAAGGTTGCTTCAAGCTTTGCCTCATTCGTTATTATAAATACGATGGCATTGGTACAAGTCAATTCTTTTAATTATTCTTTGCTAGAGTAAGAAGATTATAATAAAATTTTGTTATCCATTATCACAGGGCGGTAAATGCATACAAATGATTTGTTTTCAATACTGTTACCTACACTTAAAAACACGTTATGTTTGTACAGAGCTTGAATGTGTGTGTGACCACTAAAGTTAAGAAAACGTTTAATTAAAATATCCTCCTATTCCGTTTTTTGTATGTTTTACTACTTTATTAGTTATGTGTGTCATTATACAAGCAAGCTGGTAGACTGATGAATTAACGCCCAGTCAACCCTACTAAATTATAAAAACATGTTTGGACAGTAGTTTTTTTTGCGACATAGTGATGTATTAAAAAGGGATTTTTCGAAGTTCATATACTGCTATTCACAAACGAGAAGTAGAGAAGGTTTTCTTTATTTTTTAAATCAGTATACATGGACAGAAGCAGATCATTATAAATATATTATATATTATAGATAAGGACTCAACTCGGGGCTCCCAACCGTGGGCTGTTAGGTAGGATACGTGTGATTTTTTGTCGGTAGGATTCTGGAATAGCATCCCTGTAAGATTTTCCTCAGGGTAAAAGATAAGAGGTCACCTAAGAAAAATAAATACAAACCCATCGATCGTTTTCTTATACCAAACGTAATGCATCCTCTACGTGCACATTTTATACAATATTTTCGTAATGAACCAAACTATTTTGGTTTTACAAGAGGATTTTCTGCTTATGTAAATGGGATTCTTGTGTCAGTCACACTAGTACTGTGACCACAATTCACAATACATTATTCCCTCTGAAATTTATACGCCCTTTAGTTCGTGAATTTGTACCTACTGTAAATTTTGTGTTAGATTTAAATAAGTAATTATTCAATTTGTAGTTTTCCCTTTAAAATAATTGTGTTTTTCTGAGTAAGTATTTAATTTCTTTTCTGCTTAAAGAAAATTGGGATGACAACAAATGAAAACTTATAAACTGCATTTTTTTTAAACATGTTATGAACCCTGTAATTTTGCGAGAACTTGGGTATCCCGCAAACTACGCACAAACTAGATTGAAGCGCTTGTGGCCTCGCGGACTCATTGTTCTGCAAACTGTTATTGCAGGTAGGAAGCCATTTTTACTATGGCCGGTCTTCGGGTGAATGTGGTCATCCTGCAAAGATCGTGCCCATATTGTGACATTTATTTCCGAGCGTTTCCGTGCTTCGGAAGCCGTTGGTCCTGGTTTTCAGTAACATAACAGTCGTTAAGCGAAGTTGAAGGCTTTATGGGGGTTAAAAAAATCTAATTAATTAGAGAGGTCTTTTTTATACATTAACTAAATTAAATGTATTTCTATTTCATCATTCAGTTTATAGTTTTACCATGAACTGAATGATGTAAAAGCAATCTTTAATAATGCATGATTAATACTCTGGCATCGCGTAATTAACCCCACAATCAATTAGAGTAACTACGGGTATAACATAGATTATAATTGAATAAATAATAATGTTGAAGTGCCTACTAACTAAAAGGGGTGCCTTTCAAAGTACTGTTTTTATACTACTGACCATAAATTTGTAGACGATTCTTTTACCTACAGATATTTTTCATTTCATATCTCTTTCCTCATCTCAGCAGTTGTTTCGAAACCCTTTGAAAATCGTAATAGTTTAAATTGATGATTTTAATTTAACCCTTCAATCCTTGCAACCAAATTGTCAAAAAATAATGGAAGGGCTTGATGGGGACATCGTGACGTCATCTTACTATCTTCTATTAAAATATTATTACTTACTTAACAGACCATATTTTACGATTCTGTAAACGGCAACAGGTTTATTGATATACTGTTTATCATCAAGTGTATAATAATGTATAATAATGCAAACACATTATTTATTATAATAATACACACGCACTTGGTACATACACACTCCACAAAAAAAATATTACTCTACAACCAGACTATATTTTACGATTCTGTATACAAGTATGGTGAGATAAAGTTGTCAACAAAAAACTGTAATTGTACCTGCTAAGTATTATTTAAACCAAAATAACAATAACCCTTTAGGTGAGACCGCAGTGATGGTGGTCTGTTGGGAATCCTGGGGTCATCCTACCGAGGACTTACCCGGGGCTCCCAACCGTAGGCATTAGGTAGGAAACGTGTAGTTTTTAGTTTGAAGGAGTTCAATGAAACATCCTTGAGGATTTTCCTCGTCATTAAAAAAAACAAAATAATAATTATTGTACGTCGCGCTAAATATTTATAAATTTGAACAAATTAGGTACGTAATCAATTACGTACCTAAGTACTAATGAATTATATGAAATAGAACATTGAATTACCTTCAGTTGCTTCATATGACTTATCGCTATCGGACACATCATCTTATTTATTTATTTAAAACTTTTTGCACAAAAACATGTACAAAGGCGGACTTAATGCCAATGGCATTCTCTACCAGTCAACCTTTGGGTGATGCAGAGATAAGATAAAGCAGGTGCTAAAAGTATAAAGACGAAAGGTTTGTATAAAATGGTACAAATTAAATACATGGAAGAAATATTAAGAATTTACTTACTAATTACATAAATATAACATACTACAAAGATTATATATGTATGTATGTAGATACTTATATAAATGAATATAGATAAATATTTATATGTAAATACAATATAATAAATAGATATTATCATACATAATATGAATAAATAAAAACAAACATGAAAATCCTTAACAATAAGGTAATATTCTGCCTAAGGAACCCTATAGAGTTGACGTACCCGGTTTCTGAACGAGAGACGGTTCGTCAAAGTCCTGACTTCGAGAGGAAGGGCGTTCCAGAGAAGAATAGATCGCACTAGAAAAGAGGAATGGACAAGATTTGAAGTGTGAGTTGGACAGTGCAGTAGAAGATTATTAGAGGAGCGTAAATTTTTGTTATGATTAGAGCCAAGTAGATGAAGATGAGATTTTAAGTAAGTAGGGGCATCGGGAGATTTTAAGAGTGAAAAAAGTAAACAGACAGCTCGCAGACTGCGCCGCCGTCTAATAGGTAACCAACCCAACTCATCACGAAAAGCCGAAACGTGGTCATACTTCCTAAGATTGTAGACGAATCGAATGCAATTATTGAGAAGTCGGTCGAGTTTATTGAGCAGATCTGCATTCAGGTCGAGATAGCACACATCACCATAGTCGAAAATCGGAAAAATTAAAGTCTGCATAAGCATTGTCTTGGTTTTGACTGGTAGAAAATTTTTGAGTCGATAAAGAGCCCGAAGTGTTCCAGTCACCCTTTGGCTAACGTTAGTGACCTGAACCCGCCAACTCAAGGTTGAGTCAATGTGTAAGCCCAGATTTTTAACACTGACAGTCACTGGAATAACTTTTGTGTTAAAAGTTATCGATGGAAGAGTCACATCTTTCAACTTGTTGATCATATAGTTAGTGCCAATTATAATACTCTGGCATTTGTCAGGGTTAACAGCCAGCCCAAACCTATCACACCACCTACCTATCAGTCTCAAATCCGCATTCACACAATCTATCGCCTCTGAGATGTTATCCACAGAGGCTTGACTATACAATTGCAGGTCATCAGCATACAAGTGATACGTACACTGAAGATCGGTGGTTAAGAGGTTGATAAATATCGAAAAAAGAAGAGGAGATAGTATGCCGCCTTGAGGGACCCCAGAGTCAAGATTGCACCAACTCGAAGACATCTCATCGACACAAACTGACTGCTGGCGACCCTGAAGATATGAGGAAAACCAATCCAGCTCGTCAGAAGAGATCTTAATGTGGGCAAGGATGGATAAAAGTATGTCGTGGTTAATGCAATTAAACGCATTTGAGAAGTCAACCAAGACCATCACTGTGGCCTTACCTTTCTCCATCCCATCCCCAATGTCACCCGTTACTTTAAGGAGTGCGGTCGTCGTGCTATGTCCTGGTCTGAATCCTGATTGTAAGGGGCTAAGTATTGAATTCCTGTGGACGAAGTTGGACATCTGTCTATGTACGCACGCTTCCAGCACTTTCGATAAAAAAAGGAAGGATTGAAATTGGACGAAAATGGTTTGGAAGAGAGGGATTGGAAATTTTGGGCAGGGGACGAACGTAGGCTTTACGCCACAAGTTTGGAAATTGCCCAGAAGCAAGGGAAAAGTTAATTATGTGTGAGATAGCAGGAAGAAGGAGGTCCAGGATAAACAGGATCATACGACGACTTATGTTGTCGCAGCCCACTGCTTTAGATTTAATAGCTAAAATAATCCTTTTGATCTCAACTGGCGTGACTGGAGAAAACTGAAAGGGTGAATAACTGGGAATGGTTAATCCGGCTACGAAGTCTACCGTTTGACGCTTGGTTAGGCCATCAATTGCGAGAGAGGTAGAAAAATGCTGATTAATAGCATCTAACTCAATCGTCTTAGGTAGCTCCATCTGCCTTGGTTTACCTATTCCCAGTGTCCCAAGGAACTTCCAGACATGAGCTGGCGATGAGTTAGTTACATTGTCAAAGATGTGTCGGCGTTTAGCATTCCGTATCACTTGGTTACATCGATTCCTGGCAGTTTTGTAAGAGCTCCATAGCATATCTGTACGATGTTTTTTATATTTATGAAAGGCCCTATCTCTACGTTTCATGGCAATTCGGACATCATTTGTTAGCCACGGCGCCGGTTGATGCTTTAATTTTACCCTCCTGACAGGAGCATGAATGTCGTAGAGGCTATTTAAAGTTTCATTGAAGAACAAAACTTTGTCATCAACTGTGGTAGCCTCTCCCAAAGGTTCCCAGTTTATCTCAGCGGCATCCGCACACAATTTAATGACGTCGATACGTCCAAAACAACGCCTATGCAGCACTTTAGGTTTGAGTTTAGGAGGTTTGAGAATATATGATAGATAAATTAAATCATGATGTGAAAAAGCCGGCGCTAAAAGCTGACCGTGTGAATGTACAAGAGTAGGAGCAGAAGTAAGAATTAAGTCGAGCCAGGTATCATCTGTATCTTTATTGTGGTGTGTGGCCTCAAGTGGCAAAATATGGAGACTGGCTGACTCAACTATGTGAAGCAGTTTTTGAGCTCTTGAAGAGTCTACAAGAAGATTGGTGTTAAAGTCACCCATGATGATGTGATGCTCATAATCAGACCCTAAAGACTCTAAGACCAATTCGAAATCGGTGAAATAATCAACACAAGGGGGACTATAAACAACGCCAAGAATAGTTTTAATACCCTTGACCCAAACCTCAAGGAAGAGGAACTCCGCAGAAGCGGAGTATTGTGGAGGAGATGAGGCAACTATTTTGAAAGGTAGATCACTACGAAGGTATATTGCAACCCCACCTCGCTCCTTCCCGATCCTGTCGTTTCTAACTAAAATAAATCCCGGGAGAGGATATGAAGTAGAGAGTAGGTCAGGCTTTAGGAAGCTCTCAGAAATCAGAACCGCATGTACGTGGGAGTTAGCGAAAGTAGCTACAAGGTCACTGTAATGACTAGCCACACTTTCTGCATTTATATGACATACATTAAATGACCGTCCCAATTCTGGTTCAAAATGCGTACGGAGTACATCACCAACTGTTACTGTGGTTGTATTGTCTTTAATTGAGCAAAAGCTGTCATTCTCAGACGGTGTATCGTAAGCAGAGTGGAAAGAATCATTATCTGCAAATAAGTCAGTCATGTAGTTTAAAATAATGAATAATATAAATATAATAAGTATTTAAATACCGAATAAATAAAATATAAAAAAAATAAAATAATAAATAAAATATATAAAAAAAATATATAATAACAATAAATACGATAAAAGTACCAATACAATATTTACACGCAGTTGATAATAAGTCTCACTCTCTGCACCACCCGCCAGCAAACATTCACAATACTGTAACAGAGAAATTAAGTTTAACATTATACTATTATAAAGATTTCTAGAACAAAATGAAAACCAATATTATTTACAAAAAAAGTGGTATGTTAGTATAAAAAAACACTGCGCGATCAATAAGCTGCAACGGAACGCAAAAGTTTTTACACGAATATAGAATACTAACGTGCCTACATATTTCTGAACGAAACGGTTCACTAATTTGATGCTGCCGTAGACAGAGAAAACTAGTTTTCTCTGTCTTCAGTACTAGTTTTCTCTGTCTACGGATGCTGCGGTCAGATTTTGATATACGTCACAAATGTCAATGTCACATCAGTCAAACTAATGCGGCTAATTTGTAAACAAAACAAACCAAGATAAATTATTAAGTTGTGGGTAAAGAAGTAATTTAGTGATATGATAAGTGATATGACTGTTACACAACAGTTAGTATAGATATAGACAGTTAAATATTACATGACCATAACAGTCTTGATTGAAATTGAATACTTTAAAACATGTATTCTATTAGTCTGAGTTTAAAACATAACAAAATATGCAAACCGGACCGTTAAACGAAGCACCACCATAAAGTCTCAGTTCTTTCGCAATCTTGCCTTTGCGTTATCTGCACTAACTGCATCACTCTTCGATGGAATGGCACCCCGCTCAACAACCACCTTGGGATGCTTAACAGTCAAAGAACTAAGCTCATCTATGGATGTTATCTTGTGACGGCTGCCCCCAATGTTGACAACAATAACACCGTCCTGTGTCCAGCATGCCCGTACACCAAAATGTTGCCTGGCTTTGCTGAAGACTGCCTGCCGAGCTTTTGTCAAATTTTCCTTGACTGATACTGAAGAGCCCTTGAGTTTAGTCTTACAGCGCCATATGCTTGATCTTATTTGAAGTGCAGAAAACCTCACCAGGACTGGACGGGGATGATCGCCAGGAGCTCCCAACCTATGACTGTATGCGATATCAGCAGCAACAATGCTATTCAGAGCCAACTTCTTCTGAACCACATCAAGAATAGCAGTGGTGCAGTTCTCATTCTCCGCTTCAGCCACTCCCATGAAAATAAGTGACTTGCGCCTGTGCCGTGTTTCCATTGCATCCAATGACCTTGCACACTCGGCGATCTGCCTTCTTAGTAGGGTGAGCATGGAAAACATGAGTTCCCTAAAAGTCCGGAACTCTTCTGCCACCTTCGCAACTGTATCCTTAGCAGGTCCACCAGCCTGTAGCTGTGCTGCTAGTTCAGCCATCTTCTTTGAGAAGGATTCCTCAAGCCTGTTCTGTGCACTTTCAATATCTGCTAGTTGCGACATAGTGACCAAAACAGTGTACTGTATGAACTTAAGTGAATTGTGCTGGCAGGTGGTGTGTGTGGTTGGTGTCAGGTCACATTAACACTTTCACAAATGTAAGTACTGACTTATTTTAATGTATTACACTACAAAATGGTAGAATAAGTTCAGAAAATATAGAATTTTTAATTATTTAAATATTTAAAAGCAGAGTGACTTCTTAACTTTTTTCACACCTACCGCCCAAAAACCATGACATCATCATGTCTTACAATAAAAAAACACTTTTTCCCAACTCTCAAGTTTGTGACTTAAAGTTCATATTAGCACAAATGTAAGTACTGACTTATTTTAATGTATTACACTACAAAATGGTAGAATAAGTTCAGAAAATATAGAATTTTTAATTATTTAAATATTTAAAAGCAGAGTGACTTCTTAACTTTTTTCACACCTACCGCCCAAAAACCATGACATCATCATGTCTTACAATAAAAAAACACTTTTTCCCAACTCTCAAGTTTGTGACTTAAAGTTCATATTAACAATACGATTTATTTGTGGTTATCACACCACTATGAATTTATCAAGACTTAGATTTTTATCTAAAATATATAGAGCATTTATAATAATATTCATAATTTATTTAAATGTGGTACTTGATATTAACAGAAAGTATTTCCATTATAGTTATTGTGTTGAATATTTCATTTATTTTATAATATCCTGGTATACGAACGATGAGTATATAATAAAATTTTATAGATGTGTTTCGACTATAGATACTTTGCAATGCGCAACCGATGTCTATAAAAAATTGAAGAAGTTTTTAATACTCTCTATATTTATGACTATTTGCCTCAGACTTGCGAACTATAGTACACTATGTTTTTACACTGAATGCTTTTCTATACTATATTTAGATTTTTATTTCTATAACACCATTTGCTTTTTGCGAGATGTGGGACTGTTTAGTATCGTGATGGTGTTCTCAGTAATCTATTCAAGATTAAATATAATTTGCAAAATAATAGCTTCTGATTTATTTGATGATAATCAGCTGCCGAAGTATACAACGAGACAACATATTGCTATGTTTGAAGTTATAATAGACTCTGTAAAAGATATAGGGTTACCATTAAAGCTTATTGTAGGTATTACATTTTTGAAAATAAAAGGTGTTTCTAAGAAAAATATGGTACCTATCGTCATACCTGAATGTAATGCTTTTTTTTCTTAGATCCTTACTCATATGCTAGTTTCGATTCCAAGAGTGACTATTGAATATTTTTTCGTAATTTCTACGTTTAAGATCTCTGTAAGTTTTTACCAACATTTAATTTACTCAATAGCTACTAAGTAGGTATTGTCGTAAAGTGACTTTCTGACTGCTCAAAGTCGGAAATCTACCGACTTAAACTACACGGTGTGCATTCATTTGCTAACTGTAGGAAGTTCCAAGCATACGGCTCATCTGATGGAAAGAGGTCACCGTAATTTATGAACAAATGCATCACTAGATGTGCTACGCTTGCGCTGTCGACTTTATACAATAAATGAAATACACGACGTTTAAATCTATTATACTTATTTAGTATAATAGTTTTTGACACATTTTTGGCCATCATTTTTACTTTTACTTTTTTTTTACTTTTTTCGTCTACTATAAATAAAAAAAAATATCAACATTGTAGACAAAAATAGTAGTTTAAGTAATAGTTTAGTTTTTAATACGCCTCTTTTAGAGCAACTGTATTAAACAGAATTTTTTATTACAGTTGTTCAAAAAGTGGCGTATTAAAAAATACTGTTTAATACAGCCGCTCAAAAAGTGACGTATTACAGGGACGTATAGTGTTCGGGATGTGGGCTATTACACATTCGTGCTTTTTCTTTACCATTCCCGCATTCGTGCGTTTTCTGTTCCAATTGTCAAAACAATGTCTATGATTCATGCAAATATTTCTAAAAAATAGTAGTTTTCGATACAAGTGTGGGATTTCTGTTATTACAACGAGTTCCAAGAGGTGTTGACCCGAGCCAAAGGCGACGGTTGACAGTCGGAACGAGTTTAAATAACAGTCCCACACGTTGTATTGAACAACTATTTTTAATACAGTTGCGAAAAAATTAAGCAATTTAATAAAATAATAAAAACACAATAAACCTGAATATCCAAAATGGCGCCAACCGTAAAAGAATATATACCTTCCTAAGCAGAGACTATGCTAGTGCACTTCATACAGCCAACTTTTTTTTATTTATAAATTTAATTTGGCCGATACTTATATTAATTTACGCTTAAATTTTAATTAAAATTACTTTTCATCTGATATTGAAACAAGTTAGTATCTTTTTTTGAAATATTTGCATGAATCACAGACATTATTTTAACAGTTGGGAAAGAAAACGCACGAGTGCAGGAATGGTAAAGAAAAAAGCACGAGTGTGTAATAGCCCACATCCTGAACGCTATACGTCCCTGTAATACGCCACTTTTTGAGCAACTGTATTAAAAATATACTAACTTGTTTCAATATCAGATTAAAAGTAATTTTAATTAAAATTTAAGCATAAATTAATATATGCCCACATTTCACCTATTGTATAATTTGTCCCACGTAATAGGTGGTGAGCCGTATTGCCGTGTTTAAATGGACAGGCGCAGGTTGTGACTGCCTGCTGTTGAAATAAAGCCTTCAACTTGGCTTAACGACTGCCATTTTACTGGCAACCGGGACCAATGGCTTAACGTGCCTTCCGAAGCACGGAAACGCTCAAATAAATGTCACAAAGTGATCATATGGATGGTCACCAATCCATGGACCGGCCATAGTGAAAGTTGCTTACTGCAGTGATCGTTTACAGAACACTGAGTCCGCGGGCCACTAGCATATAATATGCCTCTGCCTACCCCTTCGGGGATAAAGGCGTGACCATATGTATGTATGTATGTAATTAATATAAATATCGGCCAAATTTAATTTACAAATATAAAAAAAGTTGGCTGTATGAAGTGCACTGCCATAGTCTCTGCTTAGGAAGGTATATATTCTTTTACGGTTGGCGCCATTTTGGATATTCAGTTTTGTTTGGTTTATTGTGTTTTTATTATTTTATAAAATTGCTTAATTTTTTCGCAACTGTTTTAAAAATAGTTGTTCAATACAACGTGTGGGACTGTTATTTAAACTCGTTCCGGTCTACCCTCGCCTTCGGCTCGGGTCAACACCTGTCGTGACTCGTTGTAACAACAGAAATTCCACACTTGTATTGAAAACTACTATTTTAATACAGTTGCTCAAAAAGTGGCGTATTACAGAGACGTATAGCGTTCGGGATGTGGGCTATTACATACTCGTGGTTTTTAGGGTTCCGTAGACGAACGGCAAAAACGGAGCCCTTATAGATTCGTCATGTCTGTCTGTCCGTCCGTGTGTCACAGCCTTTTTTCTCCGAAACTATAAGGCATATGCTATTGAAACTTGGTAAGTAGATGTATTCCGTAAAGTGTATTAGGATTTTCATATAAAACTAGAAAAAAATCGGTAAATTTTGGGGTCCCCATACTCACAACAGAACTTCGAAATTTTTTTTTCATCAAACCCACGTGTCGGGTATCTATAGATAGGTCTTCAAAAATGCTATTGAGGTTTCTAAGATATTTTTTCTAAAGTGAATTATTTGCGCAAGAAACACTTCCAAAGTGCAAAATGTGTCCCCCCCCCCCCCCCCTCTCTAACTTCTAAACTAAGAGAACGATAAATGTAAAAAAATATGTAATGTGCATTGCCATAAAAACTAGCAACAAAAATTAGTTTGAACGAAATATGGTTAGTTTTTTTTTAATACGTCATAAACCGCAATTTTCCCTAATCGCATCGCAATTTTAATACGTCATAAACATCAATCAAAATTTGTTTAATTTTTAATTTTTTATGTTGGTTTTAAGCACTTAACTAGATTTTTCTTTTTTGTGTAATGGAGTAGGCAAAATGTATTATTATTACAATGTCATTCGTCATTGTCCCAATTGGCCTCCTCAGAAAATCAGTGCTGGTATCACGTTGACAGTGAGACAGCAACAAGCTGAGAGAAGGCCATATTCCGCATAATGGTGACATGTCAACATGAGTTTAAATTTAATGTAATTATTTAGGTCTATGCTATTGAAACTTGGTAGCTAGATGTATTCTGTGAACCGCATTAACATTCTTATATAAAACTAGAAAAAAAGCAGTAAATTTTGGAGGTCCCCATACTCAGAACTGAAACTCGAAATTTTTTTTTTCATCAATCCCATACGTGTAGGGTATCTATAGATAGATCTTTAAAAATGCTATGGAGGTTTCTAACATCATTTTTTTCTAAAGTGAATAGTTTGCGCAAGAGACACTTCCAAAGTGGAAAAATGTGTCCCCCCCCCCCCCTCTAACTTCTAAACTAAGAGAATGATAAATCTAAAAAAAATATATGATGTACATTGCCATAAAAACTACCAACGAAAATTAGTTTGAACGAGATAGAGCTGGTAGTTTTTTTTTATACGTCATAAACCGCAATTTCCGGTTAGTGAAATCACTACCACTGCGAACGTGTTAAAACATCAGTCAAAGTTACAACAAACTACACTCGAGAGCAATGAATCCGGGTCACTTAAAGAATGTTAAAAATCTCGGAAACTAAAAATGATAGGTTAATGCAATAAATTGTATTTAATAGACAATGTAATACTCCTTAAATGAAAGTAAAAAAAATATGAGTCACCATACATTTTATTAACACAAAATTACATAAAGAAAAAACTGCCGATCTCTCCTTAAAACAAAAATAGGAAACATGAAATTTTTGAACTTTATTACGATTTTCTTGAATTTTAATACTTCGTATTGCCTCCTCGTGCTTCCATTACTGCGTTTACGCGGTTTGGCATGCTGTACACCAAGTTCCTTATACGATTTTGGGGAATATTCTCCCATTCCTCTGTGAGAGCAATTTTGAGCTCACGAAGCGTGATTGGGGGAGGGTTTCGTTGTTTTACGCATCTGCCTAGCTCGTCCCAAGCATGCTCGATCGGGTTGATATCCGGGCTGCGCGCTGGCCACTCCATACGAGTAATGTTCATCTCTTGAAGGTAGTCATTCACAATCCTACCTGTATGAGGTCGGGCATTGTCATGCATAAATATAGCATCCTCACCTAAATTGACCATAAATGGACCAACGTGATCATTGAGGATTTCTTCCACATATCTTACGCTAGTTAAAGAGCCGTTTTCTATGATCACCAGCTCTGTGCGACTTTCAGAAGAAATTCCGGCCCACACAAGTACAGACCCACCACCGTAGGCTACTTTTTCTTCGATGCATGCTTGCTTGAATCTTTCCCCTGGTCTTCGATACACTCTGTGTCTTCCATCGTGCTTGTAGAGCATACATTTTGATTCGTCGGAGAACATAACTTTTGACCAATCTTCAATACTCCAATTTACGTGGCTCTGGGCATACCTTAGTCTCGAAATACGATGCCCACGCTCCAGTTTAGGGCCGTTTGCAGGTCTAAGGGGTTTTAAGTTAGATTCAGCAAGCCGACGTCTTACTGTCCATGCACTTGGGTTACTTCCTCCGAGGCGTCGAAACTGATTGGTGAGTTCAGTTCCTGTGAGAAAGCGATTTCGAAGCATGGTGTTCACCAAGTATCGGTCTTCTCGTGCTGTGGTACACCTGGTTCTGCCCGTTCCTGGTCTGCGTAGGTTAGAACCAGTTTCTTCGTAACGTCGGAGAACTCTTTGTACTGTTGACAGCGACACACCGACAGTCCTGGCTGTATCGCGCTGAATCCGGCCGGTTTCCAGCATTGTAAGTATTCTGGTGCATTCTTCAGGCGTAAGCGACATAATTTCAGCTTGATTAATGAATATAGAGCACTATCAACATGGTTTATGTACCCACATAAATGACAGATTACAAACAAAAGCAACACCAAATGCTGTAATTTCGTAGTTCCATCTTCGAAAGTGGCCCTTTTTCAAATTTGATTTTTTTATGATATAACTTTACAATAACTAAGAAGTTTTAATACCTTCATTTAAGGAGTATTACATTGTCTATTAAATACAATTTATTGCATTAACCTAGCATTTTTAGTTTCCGAGATTTTTAGGATTCTTTAAGTGACCCGGATTCATTGCTCTCGAGTGTATAAGAACTTTTATATTATGTTACTTGCTGCTACGAAACCCTTCATGGGCGAGTCCAACTCGCACTTGGCCGGTTTATTTTAATTTGTTAAGACAGGTCCCTTAAAACCGGCTTGCTGTTGAAATTTATGAAAATAATAAAAGATAAGTCGTATGTATTTTATAACATTTAATTTTGCCTAGCGCCTCCTTGAACAATGACGCAAGGGCCCTCGCTTCCAGGGCCCGTGGAGAGGTCCCGGCTAGGAGACATGCCGCCTCAACTGACTGACTTGTTATTTCTGTAATCAACTTTTTTCAGGGTCTACATTTTACTGTGCTCTTAACTTTAACTATTTCTATGTTAACAACCTACATAAACTTGATGACTGGCATGATAATTTGTGATCTGATAAAAGATAATGTAAATGAAATCAAAGCAATGATATATGAATCACTATTTCGATGTACGAGTAAGTATGCTTTTTTTTTCTAAGGGCTTTTGGCTTCTGCCCCAGGCAGATTTTGTCCGAGGGTTATCTGGAAAGGCCTATCCTTTCCAAATAAACCTTGGACATGTTTAGGAATTATCCGGCGCGGTGCTAGACAGATAGGTGGGGACTTAGTGGTTTGGACTGGTTGAGTCTGGCTAATAATTTTGAGGATTTCCACACGTCAAAAAATGCTATACCTACTTTCTTATAATTACAATACATTAAAAACTATTTATTAGTGTATAGTAATTTGTATGTAACGAATAAACTCAATATCAATCTAACTACTTGACCGTCTTCAATTTTATTTTATTTCCTAGAAAGCTATTACATAATTCACGAATTAAATTCTGGTCATTGGCAGACATGACACCCTTATCTAACACAATACATAGGTTTCGTTTTAAAGACTGTATCCCGGTTACAAGTTGCTGTAGAAAAGGGAGAACGGACTTATTTACTAATTCTAACAATAAATTAGTGAAAATCACAAATTGGTGGAAGCAACAAATTGGTTGAGCAACTTTCACTATAGCCAGTCCTTGGATGGGTGACCACCTATGTGACCACTTTGTTGGGACATTTATTTGAGCGTTTCTGTGCTTCGGAAGGCACGTTAAGCCGTTAGTTCGGTTGCACGCAAAATGACAGTCGTTAAGCCAAGTTGAAGATATTTTTAGGTGGTTTGAAAAATTTCAACAGCAGGCCGCCACAACGGCAATACGGCTCACCACCTAAATTTACATGAGACTATTCTAAAATGGTAAAATGTAGGCATATGTTATGCCTTTGCCTACCACTTTGGGGATAAAGGCGTGACCATATTATGTATGAAAATCACAAAAGCGCAATCCTTTTTAGCATAGTGAAATAATGATCAGCTTTTTGTCCACAGATGAACGGGATCGATATGACTTGCAGATGTTCCTTCAAATCATAAACGAACGGCCTTTGCATTTTAACCTGTGGCACTTATTGCCTTTTAATTTCAAGGTTGCTTCAAGCTTTGCCTCATTCGTTATTATAAATACGATGGCATTGGTACAAGTCAATTCTTTTAATTATTCTTCGTCAGAGTAAGAAGATTATAATAAAATACAGTTATCCATTATCAGAGGGTGGTAACTGCACACAAATGATTTGTTTTCAATACTGTCACCTACACTTAAAAACATGTATGTTTGTACAGAGCTTGAATGTGTGTGTGACGTTGTGTGTTAAGCAAACGTTTACTCAAAATATCCTCCAACTCTAGCAAGCTGGTAGACAAATTAATCAACGCACAGCCAACCCTACTAAATGACAAAAAACATGTTTGGACAGTACTTTTTTTTTGACATAGAGATGTATAAGAGATTTTTTGAAGTTCGTATACTGCTATTCGCAAACGAGAAGTAGAGAAGCTGGTTTTCTTTATTTTTTAAATCAGTATACATGCATGGGAGCAGTTCATCAAGCAAATAGAGTCACAAGGCTAATAAATTCATGCAACCATTGTAATGTTATACTAAAACTTGCATATGCTTACACAATTTTAAAGTATAGCGACCTATAAATGTCAACAAATTCTTAACAATGTAACTTTATGCGTATTTGTTAACCACTTGGATCTAACTTACACTGGAGACGTTACATATGTTATGTAGGTACTTATTGCTATACAATAAAGACTTTGAAAAATAAAAGTCAAGTTCATGGAACAAAAGTGTGAGGAACCCAGGAACAACCCAAGAAGGAAAGAAAAAGCGCTGATCTGCCACCGCTCGTGTTTCCTTTCGCTCTTACCTTACTTTTCTTCTATACAAAAAAAACACATCATGAACTTAAATTATATGAGAAATCACGTAGCGAATACCTTTTTTAATTTCCGCAGCGAGCAAGGAAACGTGTCATCCTGTTTTGAGTTTCCTGTGACGTATCCTGTTTGTTTGATAGTAAGCAATAAGGAAAAACAAGAATATATCTTGAAGGTTTTTCATAATTATTATATTTTTATATCATCACGGAGTGTTCGAGCTCGGTAAGGTCTGACTGATAGAGCCTTTTACTGTACATGCTTGGATCGTGAATTGGTCTGCCTGAGATGTCTACAGTATGGGTTACTTCAAAAGGGGTCTTAGAAGAATCTTGTAGGATCCGCAACGAGAGTGTAATGCCTCTTTTGTTGTAAACTTCCATTGGGTACGGTAACCACTTACTGTCAGGTGGGCTGTAAACTCATCTTTACAGTGGGCGCACACTGGGCGAGATGTTGCGGTGTCAAGCTGCGGACGCCAATGACATACATTTTGATCTAAGCTCCGCACACTGGGCGACATGTTATTGCCACTCGGCGACAAGCTAGGAAAGTCACAGCGATACGGCGACAGTCGTCGAGCGACTGCATTTTGCGCTGCATCTGTCGCCGCGACTTGTGACCGGCGACGCCAGCGACAGCCGTGGCGAAAAGTCGCCCTTTGCAGGCGCACACTGGGCGAAAAGTCTCCACGACTGTCGTCCAGTGTGCGCTGAGGGTTGTGGTGTAATACAAAATATTTTTAATGACGTTTTACCCAATTACGATTAAAATTGTAACAAATATGCATTTCAGCAGAAACTCAACATCGTATAAAGTAAGTCGTTACTCGTAGTTGGCAAGCATTCTAACAAACTCAGACAAGTGCGACAGATGACGTGCGTCTAGGATATTTTCTATTCCTATTATAGTAACCTATAATAGTAACGCCTTTACCCCAAAATGAGCAAGGGCATGATAAACACGCACTTTTTCACCATTTAGTTTTAGTCTCACGTAAGAAATGGCATCCCCGCCAAATAGATCGACGACCTGAAAAAGTTTGCAGGGAGTGACTGGAAGTGGAAGGCGCTGGACCGTCTGTTGTGACGTAAATTGGGAGAGGCCTACGTCCAGCAGTGGCCTGTCATGGGCTGATTGGAATAAATGCTGAGCCTATTACCACTTTCAAATGGACCATTTCCCACCTTTATTTCTTTTTCACGTCTTTAGGAAAACAATTCTATATTTCTCCAAAGACTTCATTTACAAGTAAAAAAATGTTACGCTATCATAATACTAATCTTCATTTTATTCCACGGACGAGAAAAAAAAATCCGTTTAATTTATGATGTGCCTACCATAGAGCAACGCGACCTATGAGTTTAATCAGGAAGGGAGGCGTCATACTGAGACTTACCCCTCTGACAAAGCGTACTTCGAAAGGAAAACGCTTACGAGTATACAATACACGTATATCAATATTAATTTATAATATTACAAAGGGAAAAGATTTGATTGTTTGTTTGCATCAAATAGGCTCCAAAACTACTGAAGCGATTTCAAAAATTCTTTCACTAAAGGGAAGCTACACTATCCCCGGTGACCATAAGTTATGTTGTATTCACGTATTCCTACAGGAAGTGCGTAAAACCACCTGTCGTCCGCTAGTAAGAAATAATAGGTATGTGTGTGTCTGAAATTATGAGTGTATTATGTTAATTGTTTGGTTTAAGTTCAATATTGACAACCGATTGCTTTTGTAGTAGTGGTGTATATAAGTAATTATTGCCCCCCTCAATATATGACAGACAGGTATGTAAAGAACAAAATGTATCTACTCCCCTTGTACTGGCCGCGTTGCTCTATGATACTAACCATTAAACTACGAACACAGCATCACCTCTATTTCTCTATTTTATGAGTGCGATAAATCTACTTTAAAGATGTTTACTGTTGTGGTGTTATCAGCAAGAATAAGTGCCAACGTTGAGAGTAAATGGTGATTTGGTTCTAAAGAGTTTCTCCTTCAAATGGTCGTATTAAGGTGTTCGTAGTGTCGGTTATTTTTCATTGTTTATTTATGTATAGGTGTTGATGCAGTAATTATTCTTTACTAGATGGTGTCCACCGTGGAATTCTCTTGCTGTTTCGGCATTCCATGCGAACGTTTTCCTGAAGAGAACATTATAATTATGATGTACTTTTCGAGAGAAATATTAACAGGTTACAATCTATGCCTGTACCAAATTATCATCCAGATCCGTTCTGCCGTTACAGCGTTTTTTTATTTCACTAAGAGATAAGAATGTGGTCCACGTAGACTATGAACGTTTGCTACACCAGAAATAAATATCAAACGTTGTGATTGATTAGCAAACATCCATAATTCTTACATACTCTTCAATTTTTAATATTATTATTAGTTAGAATATGTGTACGTCGAGAATATTCTTAGTTATAGAATTATAGTTTAATAGAATTCAATAAATTATTTGTTACGCTTCTACATAAATATTGAAAAAACGTCAAGGCTTTTCAAAGTTACAATTACTTTTGTAACCAGTGTTATATAACCCGTCAAGGAAACTGAAGTATCGTAACTGGGTCATCTGTGTGACAACACTTCTGCGCGTTTGGTTAGTGAAACTTATACACTTTAAATAATATTTTTTACTGCTATTGTTTTGGTTTACAAAGGTTTGGTTAACAAATTGGTTTACAAAGAATGAAATGTTAAAGTTTCCGTAAAATTGTGAAAATCGTAAGATTGTAATCTACCTAGCGCTCACTTAGCGAGATTGTAAATGTCGAGATATAAATTTTTTTGTACCACTAAGGCAGCTGGCAAGCATACCAGTGATCACCTGAGCCAATGGAAGTTTGCAACACCGGAGGCGCTATACTCGCGTGGCCGATCCTGTAAAAACCTTCTAAAACCCCTTTATTGTGTGTAAGTGTAGAAAACATGGTAATGCAGATAGGTATTTCTGCCTCTGTGGTGCAGTCGGTAGTGATACCGCCTGCGGTGCTGGAGGTCGTGGGTTCGATTCCCACCGGAGACAAATATTTGTGTGACCCATAAATGTTTGTCTCAAGGGACTGGGTGTTTCTATGTATATTATGTATGTATTTAAAAGTATTATAAGTATTAATATCCGCGGTCTGATACCCATAACACAAGCCGGTTATTCCTAGCTTACTTTGGGATCAGATAGCGTTGTGTGAAATGTCCGTGAATATTTATTTATTTATTTAATTGGTTAATTTGGAATAGTGATAGGCAAGCGAGTGTAGCGAGCGGGCCGCGGCAGCGCCCTCCAGTATTCAAATACTGATTAGTATCTAATTTTATTTTACAGTTGGTTTACAGTCAAGAGGAAAATAATCTGTTAGGTTGTAAAATCTTGACAAAATCTTACAGTTTAACAATTTTAATGTCACTTGACGGTATATTAGACCGCGCCATCGAAAGCCCGTCTGCTGGTCTAGACTAGAACTTATAAATCTTTACTTGTATGTAAAGATTTATAAGTTCTAGTTCGCAGACGAAGTTCCAACTCAGTTTTTTTTTAATCAATATGTGTGACAAGTTACATCAAGTGACAGTGCATATTAAAGCCCCGCTTTTTATATAGAGGGGGCGAAAATAAAAGTAATTTTGTACATTTCTAAATTTGTCCTGTATATCACTTGTTATCTCGTAGACACTTGTTATATTGGATATTGCTTCCTTACTTATTAGAGTGGTGACGTCACAAAAGAAATAAGGAGCAGCCGTCTTGTTCGGGCTTTATTGAATTTAGCTCTGGAAAACAGAGAATTAAAGTTGTTAGAAAGGATAACACAGCATTTCCACAAGTACCTACAATAATCTTTGAAAATATTTTTTGATCAATGTTGCTTTTTAAAGGTTTACGGAAATTAAAACCAATTATAATTTTACAACATCGGTCCATCTGTCTGTCTGTACACAGTTTAGCTCAGTCATACCAAAGATAATATAGTATTACTACAGTATAAAGAGAACTATTACATAGTCATACGAAAGAGCTGGAGTAATTTTTATAGTTTATTCTTTGATCTAAATAATATATATTTTTATCCTGTGCAATACCTAACTGCATTAATGATCACGCCTTTTTATAACTTTACGCCTTTTATCCCCGAAGGGATTTCACATTTCACCTTTTTATAACTTGCCCACGTAATAGGTGCTGAGCCGTACTGCCGTGTTGAGATGGACATGAGCAGGTAGTGTTGTGACTGCCTGCTGTTAGAATTTTTTAAGCCGCCTAAAAGGCCTTCAACATGGCATTTTACTGGCAACCGGGACCAAGGGCTTGACGTGCCTTCCGAAGCACAGAAACGCTCGAATAAATATTGTAAAAATATTGCAAAAATATTTTAAACAAGTGAATGCTTGCGGTTCCGCTGGCGTGATGATGTTTTCCGTACCTATCTATTTTTCATAAAAAATATATAAACTTTCCAAAGCTCTATTTTATCTCCGCGCCAAATTTTATCGAACTTAAAGAATTACATACAGATAGGTGCTCCCACTGAGCAAACTTCCCCGGTCAAAAGGTTGCAAGGTTTATTGAGGCGATAGTACTGCTTAACCTCAGCGGTCACACACTCATTCAAGCTCTGTACCTACAAACATCACGCGTTCATTAGTGTAGGTGAGAGAGTTTAAAACGACTCGTAAGTATGAAGTTTCTGGCCCGTGGTAAAACCATGATTATCTTTTATTATTTTCTTAGAGACCGCTGAGACGCTAAGTGCGCCTACTTCTGGAAATTGGCATAACTTTACTACCCTTTTTCAAGGGTAGAAATTTTCATGAATGCTATGCTGATTGTTGTGCCCTACAATTGCCTCGAAAGTATGTCCCAGGACAACACTTAACTCCCTACTAACTTTACCATTCAAAACAAATTTCAACAAATACCACTTCCAGTTAATGTTATTTCCAAAGCAATTCACTTTAACTGTTGGCGCAAAATTCTGAAGCGACAAGGGAACCTCGTTATTAACATGTAGGTACTGATTCAAATTACATAGAAGATTCACATTGATTTGTTTGAACGAATTTTCGTTCAACACAGAGTAGGTATAATCTACTTCCTCTGTGTAAGTAAAGTAAAGTACCTATAATATTTTACTAGCTATGCTGTGCCCATCAAAATCCAATTTTTTTTCTTTGTATTTTTACCCCGTTGTATTTTATTTTTTACTAGCGGACGTCACGCGGTTTCACCTGCGTAGTTCCCGTTCCCGTGGAAATACAGGAATAAAATATAGCCTATGTTCACCGCAAAGAGTGTAGCTTTCCAACAGTGAAAGAATTTTTTAAATCGGTCCAGTAGTTCCGGATCCTATTCGTTACAAACAAACAAAAAAACAAATCTTTCCTCTTTATAATATTAGTATAGATTATACGGGGCATGGGAAATAGCAACGGAAAAGAGTACAAGATGTCGCCACCCCAATACATCCCGAGGGTGTCGTAAGAGGCGACTAAGCGAACAGTTTCGCAAAACGTCCATTGAGTAGAGAAGAAAAATTTGAAATGAAACCCGGTTTTCAGTAAAATGATAATCGTTAAGCCAAGTTGAAGACCTTTTTTATACAGCCGCGATCTGCGCCTGTCCATTTTGACATGGCAATAGGCTCACTACCCATTACATGGGACATAAATCTATAAAGTAAAATTTGGGCGTATACTATGCCTCTGCCTACCCTTCGGGGATAAAGGCGTGACTATATGTAGGTATGTATGTATGTATTTTTCACAGAATAAAAGTAGCAAGTGGGTAAGTATTCCTTATAACATCAACAAAGTTCTAATAAAAGCAGTCCAGCCGTGAAACAAGTTAGCCGGAGAAAACTAACAGACATTTTTTTATTCACACGTAGGTTCAGGTAATACCTATATTTGGGCATAATTATATTCGTAGTATTCATCTGCCAGCTTCAAAACTATAACAACAACAAAACTAAAAACTGAAATTACTAATAATAAACATTTGACGTGACCTACCTACCTATGTTTTATACCAAAATAACCTGGTGGGTTTTCCGACATCTTGAAAAAAGGGTTATATTCAGTTTTTTCATCATAATTCTGTTCCCCGTTGAGATACGTAAATTTTAAAAAAAAGTTGTTGTTGCTCTTTGTACGATCTACAATTAAGGTCTACTCATTTTCCACGTATCGATCACCGTTATCGAAATATCGATCCAAAAAGCCATAAATTTGGGGAGAAAAAATTGTTTTTAGCTATTTCCTTCTTTCTCGTGAAAGATATAGAAAAACGTCCATAATAAAAATTGGTGAGCGTGTTCAGACCCCACAAATTGGTTTTTTTATTTTTTATTTTCGATAAGAATTACGACCTCTAGCGCGGCGCAAAGTCAGTAAGCTGTGCCCGGTTTTGATTTAGCCGCTCGCACAGTTGTATCCATACGTCAAAATGGATGAATGGTTGTTATTGCAATACAAAATAAATTAATAAACCAGCCAAATTATAAATCAAACACATGAAAATTATTGATCAAATAATTTTTATGCAGCAAAAAACAATAATTTCAGGTGGTAATTTTTTTCACATGTTTTTCGCCGTTTTGATGGTCCTGGCTGTAGAAGTTCTTCCTCGGTAGACTCTTCGAGTCGTGAAAACTCTTTAATCGCAGTAAATGATGCTGGGACGGTTGAAAAAACATAATCATCATCATCGTGATCGTCGTTGAATAAAATCTCGACTCTGGCGACATTGTTGCATGTCTGTCCACTACAGTGCAGGCAAATAACGGAGCAACTAATTCCTGCTTTCCTGCACCCACAAGCAGCCCCACACTTTCCTTTACATTTGCACGAAATGAGTTTTAAAAGTTCAGGTGGAGTGGGTGCGGCTGTGGTGCAAATTGGTTCAAGCCCGTAATTCGTCTGTCGCCAACCCCATTCCTGAGGATCTTTGAAAATACAGAGCCACGTTTGTACCTGTAGATATGTCCGGAAAACGTGTTGGCGGACTGCGCTTTCCGTTGGTGGGAGTAGTGAAAGATTATTCGTCTTATTTATCGTCATTGATTTTGCAAAGCGGTGGAATCGCAAACTATCCATCGTTGTGTCCTCTTTACGACCACCATACAGAGCGATAAGGAATAGTTTTCCCGCGCAAGCTAGCATCTCCGGATCGACCTTTTCTTGCTTGAATAGTTCTACCGCTGACCGGAGGTTCGGGTTCTTCTCGAGGGTGCTGATGAATTTCGACTTTCCAATATTATAAAAAGATGACGTGGTGTCACAACCGCTGAAAGCATGAATGAAAAGAATGTTCTCAAGAACAGACTTATCATGCTTGAAACTATTCGGAGAGTATAGTTTTGCCGGTGTTTTGCCTTTAGCTGGTTTGCGAAAAAAAATATTTTTTTTGTCCTGTGCAAGTCCGGAAATTAAAACCAAAAGATCGATATCTTCGCCGATGATTTCCACAGAGTCTTGAAATGATGCTTCTCTAATTGCTGTGGTTACAATGAGGGTATCAGCATCCTCATAAGCCTGCTCTACTTTTATTTCGGTATTTGTAAAATAACGGCGAAGCATTTGTATCAAGTTGTTTTTATTTTGGTCCCTTGCAAGAAACTGCACCTGGCTAACTTTCAGAGCAGTAGTTTCATCAAACGTGAACTCTGGTGATTGGTTCTTCCTTGAACGTCGTGCCCTTTCCGAAGATTTAGTTCCTGCAAGTCTCATGTCAGTCGGATAACCATCGAATACAATTGTCACACTTGCTCCAAAGTGTTGTTGCACGTATGTGACATATTTCTTGCAGATGAGATCAAACGTCTCAATTCGACCCCAAACAACTTTGTGCAGAAGGAAACCACCGTCGAAAAAAACAATGAAAAAAACTCGAGACG
Organism: Miltochrista miniata; assembly: GCA_933228765.1. NCBI lineage: Eukaryota > Metazoa > Arthropoda > Insecta > Lepidoptera > Erebidae > Miltochrista > Miltochrista miniata. The sequence goes on along the minus strand of OW121773.1, from coordinate 15,913,752 downwards.
CGCGGGGCCGACTTTGTGGCGCCTAGAGGTCGTAATTCTTGTCAAAATAAAAAATAAAAAAACGAATTTGTGGGTCTGAACACGCTCAACAATTTTCTTTATGGACATTTTTCGATATATTTCACGAGTAAGAAGGAAATAGCTAAAAACTATTTTTTCTCCCCAAATTGCGGCTTTTTGGATCCATATTTCGAAAACTGTGATCGATACGTGAAAAATGAATAGAACTTAATTGTAGATCTTACAAAGAGCAACAAAAAACTTTTTTTATAATTTTCGTATCTCAACGGGGAACCGAATTATGATGAAAAAACAGAATATAACCCTTTTTTCAAGATGGCGGAAAACCCACCAGGTTATTTTGGTCGACAATGAGAACTTAAGCTTTTCTAGCCCGTCCACACGTAATATCCAAAATTTGGCTTTCTCGGTTCATTTGCATTTCCAAATGTATATAATGACTGGACTATAAAATCTTACAAGACAAAACCACAGTATATTGACAAAACTGTGTCAAACAACCATCAATATTTTAGATAAGATAAGATCCCTCAAATGCACGCACACATTTGAATGGGTAGCCATTTGCATGCTTCACTCAAGATAACTTGAAGTTACTTCCTTACTTTACAAGTATTATAAAGATAATAACATCTATAATTCTATAACTAATATTATAAAGAGGAAAGATTTGATTGTTGTCCGAAACTACGAGTAATGAACCGATGTGAAAAAAAATTGTTGTTGGGAAGTTACAATATTTCTGGGTGACGTAGGCTTTATTTTATTCCCGTTTCCCCACGGGAACAAGAACTATGCAGGTGAAACCATATGCCATCCGCTTGTATATAGGGAGGAAAGATTTGATTGAAACTACTGAAATTATTTAAAAAAATCACCAATATAAAGCTACAATAATAGCGACTAACATAGGTACTTAATATTTAATTCACATTTTCCCACGGGAACTAGGCGGGTGAAATCGCGTGGCGTAGTCAAGTCTACAATAATAGTATTTGGAGAAAACCGTGCACCTTTTGAAACGCCTTTAAAACTTTATAAGCCTCCTAAACTCCTTTATAACTTTTGTCGTTGTCAGAGTTTTAGACGAGACAACACAAAAGAAATGTCTTCCTAAGAAACAAGGGGAAAAGCCAACATAATCTTTTTTTTAATAGTCTGTAAACTTTCTGAAAAACATAAGTAAGTGATTATTGAAAACGATAAACCGGTGATTCAAGCTGATATCGAATATTCGTTTCAGTGCGTCAAATTAAACGAACCCAAAAATGCACCATTTAAAGCCTAATTCGATAAACAAGAAGTATGAAAAAGCGTTCTTTATAAACTCGAGAACTATTTTGATATAGGTACTTAAAAAGTGTTTTTTTTTTTTCATTTTTAATAAGAGAATATAAGGAAGGCGAGGCCGTCAGTACTGCTTGCGCCACGTAACTTTGCGTCTACGAAGTTCATGTATTATCATAGAGCGGAAACTCCATACAAAAATGTTCGTTTTCGTATGCAAGGGACACTAGCTACGGATACAAAATAATAAGAAACTGAACGTAATCTCATGTATGTAGGTACTTTTTTTCCAAATCGACTCTCGGCTAAGCACAAATTAAACCGAAGCAATAGCCTTAGTGCTATTGCTTACGTACGAAATGCAACGCAGTAACACTCTCTCAAGTAGGTACTAACACGGCAATAGACACATCAACTTTGGTGGGGGGATGGGGAAGCTTACTCAGTGGGAGGCAGGGAGTTGCCGATCTGTATGTAATACTATTATATTATCTTTGGTATTATGCAATAAACTACTGCAGAGGCGGAAGGGGTGCCCCTCCCGCCTCAGCTGCACAGTAGTTTACCCTGTGATACCTAATAGTGCATAATTGCGGCGCGAAAGAACGAAATTCTTAGACGCAAAGTTACGTGGCGCGAGCTGTAGCTAAATTCGGCTGGGAAACCTACGACGTCTTTCCGAAGGTTTACCCGGGACTCCTGGGCGCAGAAAATTGTAAGCCATTAAGGTGGCAGTCGGTAGGAATCAGTAAGACCATCCTTGTAGAATTTCCTTATATAAAATAAAAGGGAATTTATGAGAATATTCCGAATACACGTTTTTACTGCATATTCAAGTATTTCTTCTTAATACCGGATATGCTAAGTTCTCACGATCGCAGCATTTGTAACGAGTAAAGTTGGATACCAGCTTACTACGTGATAACAATACTGCATGTCAATTGCTTTGAAAGAAGAACATTGTACTGCATTGTATTCTTTGCAAAGTATCGACTTGTAAAGTTATATTAACTGTCTCGGTGGCGCAGTTGGTAGTACAACCGTCTGCCGCGCTTGAAATCCTGGGTTTGATACCCGGGTCGGTCGGTCGGTTTGCTTCGGAGTTTGGGTGTTTTCTATGTATAATATGTGTGTATTTAGAAATATATAAGTATGTATATCAGTCATCTAGATCCCATAGCACAAGCTTATATAGCATAATTTGGGATAGACGACGTTGTGTGAGAAGATCCACAAATATTTATATTATTTAAAGTACCCCATAGTGTATATTGCCAAATGGATGCTATGCCCAACTAAAACCACACGGTGTCTCCCTTACTGCCTACGGTCGGGAGCCCCGGGATTTTTAGAAGTCAACGTACGGTAAAACATTAAAAAGTTGTTTTTTTTTTATGAAACTATGTGATGATGATTCTTGGGAAGGCAATTGGCAATACCATTAGAGGTTGATACTGGGTGTTTGTTTTTAGCTTTCCTGCTCTTTGAGGTGACAAAGTAATGACTAGCTTAGCACCATATTGTTTGCTCATGGACTGATGCAATGTCATCAGTCCATGAGCAAACATTATGGTGCTAAGCTATGCTATGGATAAACGTTTTCATCCAAATTTTATTATAACAGTGAAAAAGGCTAAACTTGATTCAAACAGGATTGGAGTCCCTGAACTTTGCTTAGCTAAGGCAATGCTATACCACTAATCTATAGAACCCTACGACACACGTTGCCTTCTCGAGCTAAGGTTTTCTATGGTAGGGTGCAAATAGAAAACTGATGAACATAGGTACACAAAAAAACCAAGTGTTTTTGTTTCTTATGGAACCCTAAAACCAATGATATTTTTTTGGGAATTCTTGAACTATTGGCAGTGAATAATAAATCAATCTTTGCTAGATCTGTGACTGATAGCCGATCTATTGGAATAAAAATTCCATTTGGTCTTGTTAACTTATGAAAATATCTAGCGCCTGCAAAATTTTGCATAGCAAACACATTTCTTGCTCGGATTGCGGATTGCAATATTGTATTTTGTGACTGTGTAACATCTGTCCTGACTGTTGAAATTTGGTTCAGAATACAGAATTGCTATATGTTTATTATTTAGTGCCTCTTACTTTTTTTTTATAACGAATGGAAAATTCGTCATGGGTGCTATGCCGGACTCTACGTACTGGATAGGTGGTGAGCCTACTGCCGTGTTGAAATGGACAGGCGCAGTACGTGACGCCCCGCAGTTGAAATTTTTCAAGCTACCCCTAACACCTTCAACTTGGCTAAAAGATTGTTATTTTACTGACAATCGGGTTTCATTTCGAGTTTTCCTTCTCTAACCAATAGATCGTATTGCAAAAGTGTTCCCTTAGTCACCTCGTATCACCCTTGGAATGAGAAAATAATGTGGTGGCGACAATTTGCACTCTTTCCCATCGTCACACGGGGCGATAAAATACGGGGTGATATTAGAAATGTATACAATACTCGTCTACTGAATATTTAATACTCAGATTGTATCGAAAGGCACTTTTTGCTGAGCGCAGATGTTCAATGGTGAGTAGAAATGAAATTTCTACGTCACTCGGCTCGACCCAGTTGACATTCTCCACGTGATCAGAATTTTGATGGTACCGAATTTTCACACGACTTTTCGAATACGCTTTGATTTGTGTAAATCTTTAACTACCAAGGAGATGAAGATTTGTTTTTGCAGTAAGCATTGATGGTGTAGAAGTTTATAACAGACAATAGAACACTTAATATGTTGCATGCAAATGCCTATGTTGATGAATAATAAAAAAATGGCAATAGATTTGTCCAAAGTTGTGGTAATAACAAATGTGGATATACATACTAAACATAAATATTAGGTAACGTTTGTGGTAATAAACCTTATTATTTATGTCTAGTATGTCTATCCCTACCTTTGAGTCCTAATCCCTACCTAATCTTTGAGTGTTACATCTTGCTGCACCAGAATAAGTCTCATAATTAGTTTCTAGGTTATAAGGTGGCCTGTAGGAAAGTCGACCGGAAGGGTAAGAAATTGCCTCGTGCGATAAGGCCGCCAATTGTAAAACCAATTTAGTGTAAGTTAGTAGATCTATTTAAGTATAAAATGTATTTTGGTGTTACAATAACAAATATCTATCAATCTATATATCTACATATTTACTAAGCTCATTTAATATTTAAGAGTCAATCTGTCGACTTCTTTTCTTTCGTATTTTTTTTTGCCATATCGACTCATGATTTTCATAAGACTATCTGATTATTTAAAGTCTGTTGTGTCTAGATGTTTTAATGTAATAAAGGTATGTGTTTAAATAAATCGACCAAGTTAAAGTCAAACTCGCGCACAGGGGTTTCCGTATCAAAACAAGAAGCCGTGAGACGGTCTCACCCGACTTTCCCTCTCTAAAACGTTTATTGTGAATGTGAAAGTTCAATCCGATTGACGTTGTCATTTTTGTTTCATTTTAAACTTTGAACAGATGATTCAAGTGACCTAGTGACGTAGTTTAATGCAACAGAGTCACAGACTACAGACACAAGTCTCGCCGTAAGCCCCTCTGCAATCTATTTTATAGAGAGGGGCAAAACGGCAAAACGCCACGTTTGTTATATTATTTTGGATTTTAGTATTTGATGTCATAGCGACAAAAGAAATACATCTGTGAAAGTTTCGGTACCTGAGATACAACCTCATGACGTTTAGACAGACATTCAGAGAGACAGACGAACAGCGAAGTCTCACGAATAGGGTCCCGTTGTTATCTTTTGAGTACAGTAGGTACCCTAAAAACGGTATATTTTTTACCAGTGGAAGAATCCCTCATGGATGTTTTGCCGCACTCCCACCGACCTAAAAGTTTTACGAGTCCTGCCTGACAGCCTACAGTTGGAAGCCCTCGTAAGGAGTAAGCCCTTGTAAGGAAACCCCAGGAAAGTAGAAAGGTACCTATTAATATCAGTTGGTATCAATAATACAAGCATGTTAATCCTAGCTTACTTCGGAACCAGATTGCGTTGTGTAAAAAAAAGTCGTGAATGTTAATAACATACATATAATCACGTCTTTTATCCCCGAAGGGGTAGGCAGATGCATATTATATGCCCACATTTCACCTTTTTGATTTTGTGGTCACCCATCCATGACCGACCATAGTAAATGTTGCTTACTACTACAGTGATCGTTTACAGAATACTGAATCCACGGTGCCATGAGGGCTTCAACAAAATATGATTTTTTATGAACAAAGAAAATTGACCCAACGTTTCCTTAGCTCTGTGGTACCTATTTTAAAAGTTTTGAAGTTTAGACTGGCAAACTCCGGAACTCGACTGGTGCAGTTTACGTTGCCGGTAATGAATTAACTTTTGATTATTTGTCACTTAGAAACTTTATGAATTTGGAGGGCAGGACAGGGCGGAGTAACTTGTTTACTCTGAATAAGTAATTTTACTCTCTGCAAGCGAAAATATATGCGGTTGCATGGTTTTAGACACCGTAGCCTATGCTAGATACTTATAGGCTATGTAGCTTACAATAATAAATATTTTTCAAGAAATATTTGTGGACAATCTTACAACAAAATATTATTACTGTCTGACCCAGAGTCAGTAATTCTACACAGCTTCTATTCAGAGTCAATTCAAAGCCTTAGTAACGATCTCTCCATTAACCAATTTCATAAGAGGCATTAAATTAATCCATCTATTGTACTAATGTCGACCCTTATCAAAGAAAATGAACCAAAGCGAGGAGCATCTGTTATTGACAATAGAGTAAACAAATAATTTGTTGACAGAAAGTCGTACCTATTGCAAATCATAATTAATGATAATTTAAAAAAGTGAGGGCACTACCATGCCCTCAGATTAGAAGGTACCTTCTAATATATTATTATACGAGTCTAAGCACTGCCTAATACGGTCGAGAGCCCCGATCAAAAACACACATTGAAGGAAGTGAGACTAAGTAAAGATTTGTTTAATTTTGTTACTCATTAAAATCGAGATAACAACTGTGTGATTCGAGAAAACTTACGGGAGCCGTAAATATTTGTGTCTATGACCCGTAGTATGTGGGTTGTGTAAATAACTGTAACTTACAGTCTGTAACTTTGTGTTACATTAGGAGTGTTAAAGACATCGCAGGAGGGAGATAAATCAAACGAATCACAATATTTTAACAAAATTTATTTTAACCTTACTACTAATTTACTCCTCAACAGAAACTCACAAACAAAGTTTTACTGACCTTATTGATCTAATCGCGTCCGCCCTCTGACTGGCGTTTCACTCGGAAGCCTGACACATACTCTGTATGCTCCACAACACTGACGTTTGACGTGTCAACGTCAAATGTCAACTTGTCACTGTCAAACTTCAAACTAATGGCAGTATCTTATAAAAATAATAAATATGCCTACAAATTCTGTAACAGTCGGCCATCCTATGGGAACGAGTCTCTTCGTTCTAATTAACTATAATTTATATTTCCATTATACATTGTTTAACTATATAATAAAATTGAACGTATCACTCGCATCACTTTTATAATTACCTAAATTAAGATTTTTACTGTATGTATAAAATTACATACACTTAAACTACTACAGAACCTTCTACTATGGTATAGCTGCGTGGCTTAAAGGTTACTTCCTTCACCAGTAAGTCACACAACTGCGATGTCTCTTACCAATCGTGGGCGGCGAGGTCGTTACGCCAATCTTGCCCGGCTCGAGAACACCCCTCACTACTATGGTATAGCCGGCCGCAAAGGTTACTTCTTTCACCAGTAAGTCACACAACTGCGATGTCTCTTACCAATCGTGGGCGGCGAGGTCGTTTACGCCAATCTTGCCCGGCTCGAGAACACCCGTCACTACTATGGTATAGCTGCATGCCGCAAAGGTTACTTCTTTCACCAGAACGACACACAACTGCGATGTCTCTTACCAATCGTGGGCGGCGAGGTCGTTTACGCCAATCTTGCCCGGCTCGAGAACACCCGTCACTACTATGGTATAGCTGCATGCCGCAAAGGTTACTTCTTTCACCAGAACGACACACAACTGCGATGTCTCTTACCAATCGTGGGCGGCGAGGTCGTTTACGCCAATCTTGCCCGGCTCGAGAACACCCGTCACTACTATGGTATAGCTGCATGCCGCAAAGGTTACTTCCTTCACCAGAACGACACACAACTGCGATGTCTCTTACCAATCGTGGGCGGCGAGGTCGTTTACGCCAATCTTGCCCGGCTCGAGAGCACCCTCACTATAACTATATTTCAATCACTCTAAAATTATGCGTTCACTCCGTTCTACAATCATTAATGTTTGTCGTCCTAAATCTGTAATTATTCAATCTCATATCATCAAATTACAATTACTCATTGACACTGTTTACAGTTGAAGGGCAAGTAGCAGTGTCTTCGCCAAAATTAGATGATAAGTACATTACTCAGGCTCAATTCAATTTTATGATTTAAATCCCTCATCAATCACTTATACACACGCATACGTATGTACTCGATAATTTACAATCATTTTTCACATCCTGCCTACATACATCACTATACTTAAATCACTAAAATTATGCATTCACTCCGTTTTACAATCATTAATGTTTGTCGTCCTAAATTTGTAATTATACAATCTCATATCATCAAATTACAATTACTCATTGACACTGTTTACAGTTGAAGAGCAAGTAGCAGTGTCTTCGCCAAAATTAGATGATAAGTACATTACTCAGGCTCAATTCAATTTTAAGGTTTAAATCCCTCATCAATCACTTATACACACGCATATGTATGTACTCGATAATTTACAATCATTTTTCAGATCCTGCCTACATACATCACTATACTTAAATCACTAAAATTAATGCATTCACTACGTTTTACAATCATAAATGTTTGCCGTCCTAAATCTGTAATCAATCTCTTATCATTTAAATACAAGTACTCATTAACACCATTTTCAGTTGAGGAGTAAGTAGCGGTGTCTTTGTTAAAATTAGATGATACATTATTTAGACTTAATTAAATTTATTGCAAGGTTTTTTTTTTCGCAACCCGTAATAATACCGTCACGAGGTACATTATAGGTATATTTCGCTATTAACTCGTTCACGTGTATTTTTATGCCGTATTCGACGCTTTAACTCTCTTATTTTAAATTGACATATTATAAGGATCGCAATATCCTAGTATTTTTTTTTTTTTTTTTTTTTAAGCAATGTCAGGCTCCTCTTTTCTTGAAATTACGCGCCTATTTAAATAAATTACTTAAATTAGTCTTTTGCAAACAGAATGCCCAAAACTATGGATGATCGTAAATTCCCTGATGGAGTTAAACTTTTCAACGCAAAAAGAAAGTCTATTATACTAAATTTACTAATGAAAGGCATCAATTATTTATCATTACATTTGACCCAATGTTAAAGTATCAGCTGGATGATATTTTTTTTTTTATGGGTATTTATGTATTCAATGATTTAAACTCTAGTCTTAATGACTTCAAATAGTATTTATTTCTTATTGTAATTGTTGAGATTTTTTTTTAAAGAATCTTATTTAATACTAGCTGAGCCCGCAACTTCGTTTACGTCACATAAGGTGTATGAAAGGAAAGGTATTTCTTCATCAGAGTCATCAAGCAGCGTCTGAAACTGCCCTGTTTGCTTAATCATAAAAGAGCTTAATGATTAAGTCTATTTTAAAACAATTCAGTCCACGCCTTCGGCGCGGACTGAATTGTTTAAAAATAGTCTTAATCATTAAGCTCTTTTATGATTAAGCCAACACGCCAGTTTAGGTTCACTCACATTCAAAGAAACCCCTACAATTAAATTTTTCTAAATATCTGATTCTTAAAAGTGTTATAACTCTTTTATTTCTAAACCGATTTACATAAAACAAACGCTAAATGTTAACTGGAGCAAACCTCAACACAATAAAAAAAACCGCATTGCAATCGGTTGAGCGGTTACTGAGATTAGCGTGCACAACCGTACAGACAAACAGATATACAGACATACAGACATACAGACATACAGACAAACAGACAAAAATTCTAAAAATCATTGTTTTGGGTTCTATTGCGTTCATAAAGCCCCCCTATAATATTTTTTCTTATTTATCTTCCATGTACAGACAGCGACCTGTTACGATTTTATTATATGTATTGATAACACTAATCTCTGTAGTCTCTAATAAATTAATTATCTAACGACATATGTACTTACTTCTGAAAATGTGACGGTTTATACACAAAATCTTGCATGCTATTTCAATGGCTGAATAGGCAAGGATTATCTTATTCATATGATGTAACAACATTGTGTACCCTATTTATCGCAGATAGAGAATCTGTATTTGAATAAAAATAAAATGAAATCAAATTTATTCCCTTTGAAGTTTTTTTTTTTTTTTTTTTTTTTTTTATTATTTAGTGTTTAAATTTTTGTGACTCTACCGGGGGTTCGGAAATACTACAGACTGAGAAGAACACCCCAAGAAACTCAGTCCGGTCCCTATGAAAATTCATCTTAAAAAGTAATGCAGGCTGCGCTAATATTTATGGCCACAAAATGTTTATGACCTGTGCTTAATGTTTCCGATGAGTCATGCAAGCATACTTAGTAGGTAGATATCTATTCTTTTCGTCCTTTTTTTTTTATTATTCCGTGGTCAGAAGGAAGAAGGAAACAACCTGGTCTACTAACAAAAACTCCCTCCACTTAACCTGACATTTCTTGACGTTGTTCCAAGTGAATGGTGACTTCTCTACAAGAACCTCATAAGTCTCATTCATGACCACACCCGCCTCTTCACAGGGAAGGTTCAGTACTTAGAGGGTAAATAATCTAACAAGGCTTCGACAGTGTGTTCAGAGATTCCTTTCACTGCCAATAATTACGCTACCATTTGGAAGGCACTTCTAGAAAATTAGTAGGATGCTAGGGTTTAAGTTTCGTACTACATCACTAAATATTAATGACACCAATGCAACCATATGACAGCTTTGCGGACGACACAGAATCTCTTAGATCTTTGTTGGATAATGATTAACTTCGCATACATTTATCGTTTGAGCTATTAACCGCCTACTGTCGCGAATGCAGTTTGAAAATTGTTGAGACGGAGGCGATTCTGTTTTCAAGGCAAAGTCGCTCCCTAGGTGAAATCTCAAATTTGACTGAAGTGGGATCGAATGGATTCGTTCTGTTTGAGCTTGGGCTCTATGCTAGATCATAAGCTCAATTGGAGTGATAACACAATAAGATTAAAATTTGAGGGCACTACAGCATTGAACGCTTTAACTCCCATTCTCAATTGAGGATTCCTGCCTATTAGTGAAACTAAATTGACTTTATATTGTACCATATGACCTGGTTTTACTTACGTTTGCCCAGCCCAGTATGGAGCAGTACTAGTCATCAACCTTAATAGTCTTCTAGTTGTCCAAAATACTTAAGTGCGCACTCAACACTCCCTATCTAACAAATTTAATAGAACTACATATTAAAACTAATTTACCAAAAGTTTTATTTGAACAGTAAACCAAGTAGAGCCTGTAGGATAAGACTTCTGTTTATCCACAACCACAACCAACACAAGTTACCTCACCACTTGTTTCTTGAGTGCGATAAATAGACTCGCATAGTGGCCCGCTCAGGACCGTACCCTACGCCTCTCGGAGCCTTGCGCGCGTTGAGCAGTTATACGGACTAGGAATATAGATACATATGATCGGTGGCGCCGCCTTTTCTGTGGCTATTGATAAATGTGTTTGACTGCTAATAATATTAATATTTTTGTATTTGTATAGTATGTATAAATAGTTGATTCTACCTAGTTATCTCACACACTTCTACCTCTCTGAATTATTCAATATCATGTTCTCTCGTTGGCCTGCTGGAAGAGATTTCTTATAGAAATAAGCAGTGCCGTTGTACTCTTTTTTCCTAACTATGTATCTCTGTAATATATTATGTGTGTACATAAATTGTAAACGACCTATATTAAATACATCAATTAATTCTTAAAAAAAACGTCAAATCGTTGTGAACTGTAACCTTATTTAATTTGTTAACCTCTAGAATCAAATTTACACTAGAGATTTCACATTTTATGTATGCAATAAAGACTTTGAACGTTGAATAAAATCAGTAGATTTCTTCCCAGAACAGTTCTGTAATACAGGATTTGTCTTACCAACATTAAAAATTGACAATTGCCAATACACAACATAAGAACGAAATCACTCGCCTTGATCTCACATCGCTCATAATCAATCCACGCACAGCAATGTACCGCGGTATCATTTTCGTCCTCGCATACATCTCTCACAATACTCTCGCCCGCGCAACTATCAAACACCCGCTCGCGAAAATCACACACGACGCACGCTCAAAATAAAAACATTCGCTTCTCACAACAAAACTTAATTTTGCTTAACGCAACTAACTCCTTCGCTTGAAACGCTTACGCAACGCTTTTGATAACTCGAAAGTGTCACTATTAACAGACATTACGAAGTCTGTGACACATTTTTATTTCAACTCTTACTCGAAATGACATCGATCGCCACTCTGATCACACTGATTCACCTCTGGTCCCACCGCAAAACGCCAGTTCCTTACTTTAGAGAAAAAGTTAGAAGCTAACCCCGACCTACGCTTTAATTATAATAATATAATTCAAAATCATATCGATCAAGGATCACATATTTCGAAAATGGCTCATATAGAAGGTCCACGATGAGTCTTCCTCAAAGCGCCCACAATACACCCGTCTGTTGCCATGACATACCTACCTCAAGGAAGCGTATCATATTGATAATGGTTATGGAACCACAAGTCGGAAATCGCTTAACGACGCACTTTACAGGTTCAAATTAACGAATCAATGTTCTTTATCTCTTAAATCGATTGATTAAACTCACGCTTGTACTCAGTCACCGTGATCGCTGTTATAGAAAAGGTGTATTTTCAATTACAGAAAGCTCGTTCTCGCTCATCACTATTTTCAACGCATACTTACTACAAATAAGATCGTAGTCTTGAAGGAGTGTAAACCTGGCGACGGGTGCCACTCCAACTTCGTCGCAAATGTACCCGGTGTTCAGGAGAGTTCGTTGCAGAACCTTGGTCGCTCATTCTCTGAAAGCTCGAAAATTAACAAAGTATTAGATTTTATCCCGTATATCACTATAATCTAATAACTGTTTTATCACAAGTTAAGAAAAACCGTATTATGAAATCGAAAAGAAAAAAATAGGGTAGACTAAAAGTATAAATCCATTTGCATCTTGACTAATTCGGGCAGAAATTATAATTTATTTTTATATTCCTGACTTGTTAAATATGTAAATATTAAAATTATGCATATTTTTCATATAACTCAACATCACAAAAGTTTTATTTATTAGATTCTACTGAGGTCAAGTAGGTGAATCCGAATAAAATCCTTTTCCATCCATCAAACCGCGATAAAAATCTTCACAAGAAATGTGTTTTACTATGTCAATGAGGCTACTTTATCTATAGAACATTGTATTTTTATATAAAAATAGTTTCTTTCACTTCATTTATCAATGATGGCCACCGTGCTCGTGGGGTGGATTTTAACGAAATATTGTTTTCTTTCGAGATATCCCACTTCTGAGATGTTAAAGACATCGCAGGAGGGAGATAAATCAAACGAATCACAATATTTTAACAAAATTTATTTTAACCTCACTACTAATTTACTCCTCAACAGAAACTCACAAACAAAGTTTTACTGACCTTATTGATCTAATCGCGTCCGCCCTCTGACTGGCGTTTCACTCGGAAGCCTGACACATACTCTGTATGCTCCACAACACTGACGTTTGACGTGTCAACGTCAAATGTCAACTTGTCACTGTCAAACTTCAAACTAATGGCAGTATCTTATAAAAATAATAAATATGCCTACAAATTCTGTAACAGGAGTATCATCGTTTTACTCGAATTGAAGTGGCGGTTTGTACACAATTACATGCATAATAACAGTCACGCCCTTAGCAGGTGAAGCAGCCCTAAATGAACCAAATTTTGGGTGGTGGGCAAATGGGTGGTGAGCCTAATTGACGTTTTTTTTTAAGTAGACAGGTGCAGAAATATTTAACTAATGAATAAAATTACAAGGCGACCGACCGAAACCCTTTTAAACATTTGCCTACCTACCTACCGACTAAAATCCACACGTACCTATCCTACCTAACAGCCCACGGTTGGGAGCTACGGATAAGACCTCGAAAAGATGACCTAGAACTTATGAATAATAATTTTTATTGAAAATCAAATTGATGAGAATCTCAATTTCAACTTTTATTACTAGATCGAGATGGTTTCATCCATCTGACTTGTGGAACATAATTGAGAAAGTTTCTATAATTAAAATTTATACATTCTAAAGATACTTTGGAAAGGTTGCTGTTAAACAGAGTGAACTAATAAAATAAGGGATATAATAAACCGAGCCTCAAAAGTTTAAATCGGCCACGGCATTTAGCTTCTGATTTAATAACTAAGCCACGCGAAAATGAAATAGCCTCTAATATGTTAATTCGTCCTCTTTACAATGTCACCTAAAAATTCCATAATTAGCATCAAATAAAGTTCAACAATTATTTTAACTTGTCCTGCGTATTAATATATTAACACCTAATTTACTAATTCAGCCACAGATTTTATATGTAATCACCATTTTATATTTTACAGCTTCAAATCGAGAACCTCTAAAAATTACAATTTAGGCCTCCACAGACCACATCAGTTTTTATAACTTAGCGTGTAAAATAAATATATCTCATTCTTTTTTCGTGAAAATAGCCACTGCAAGGTTTAATCTAAGTGCAAAGGACGACAGTGACCGGCCATTTGCATTAATCAGAGACCGCTATTTGATGTCACTTTGTAACTTAAAAACAGATTACGCTTAGCGAACAAGAAAGTGAGGTTAAGAAAGCAAATACTAAACTTAAAAGTGTATTATACATTATACACTTATGACTTTAGGTGTATAATGTATAATACACATTAAGTGAACATGTGGATAATGTCGTCATAAATTTCAGGATTTATGAGAAATTACTCGTTACGTGTAAACAGTACCTACTCACTTTTGAGTTTAGTATTTGCTTTCTTGGTCTTACTTTTTTGTTTTGTGAGCATTATCTGTCTTTAGTTCTATAATCTGTATTACATAGATACATAACGTCACCGACCGAAATCTGTATAATGTCTGGGCATTCTATAGAATACCTGAAACTTGCAGGCAAGGCAATGTATGAAATAATTATATACGAGAGTATGGAAGGTTTAAAGGAATTTTGTACAATAGCTAGACAAAGTATGAACAATCATATACTTATTCAAAACATTTCATAAATTGCTTGGACGGGGCGTCTGGCGTCTGGGGCAGGTATTCCTTACACTGCAGGTATTGTATATAATATCTGAATTATAAAGACTGCAGGTAACATCATACTAAATAAAAGCATTTATGCCCGAAGGTCTGTCCCACGCTCCCGTGTTGAAACGAACTCGCTTGTCCATTTCCACCGCCAGATTGTGACACCCCATACAGTCATCTTAACGTGCCTTTCAAAGCAAGGAAACTCTCGCAAATCAAATGTTACAAAGTGGTCATCCATCCGAGCACCAGCAATAACGGTAGTTGCTTACTGCAGTGATCGTTTACAAAAGACTGAGTCAGTGGCTACAAGTGGTTCTAGCTATTTAGGTAATATTAGTGGCCATAATTCGTTTTTTGATGGCAATTTTACATAACTTTGATGATCCATTAATGTGGGAAGAGTTACATTTTAAACATGCTGAATTAGGAAATTAGAAGCTAAGATATTAATAAATAATGTCTATTTTGATGCCATTTTTTAGTAATTTAAAAGTTCACTGTTTGAATGCATGTTACAAAATTAGATGCTAAAAAATATTCACGATGCTGAATTATATTAACAGTGGCTAATAAAGAAGTTAAATGGTGGCTAGAATCTATAAATACTGACGCTCATTAATTGTGGCTGACTTATTAATTTGGGGGGCAAAGTATTTTTTCGGAGGCCAAAAATGCTATTAAAAAGAAGTTCGTTTAATTAGCACCCATAAAATAACTGTTGTAATACGCCCAGCACTGATTTTTGGTTTACCCTATACTTTTCTTTTTTTAACGTGAGGGAAAATCTTCATGGATATTCTCCTACCGACTCGATGACTCCTACCGACTAAAAAAACTCACGTTACGCCCAACAGCCTATGGTTGGGAGTCCCGGGTAAGCCCTCGGAAGGATGTCCCAGGACTCCTAACAGACCCACGGCCGCTACTGCGGCCTCGCCTAGGGGGTGGAATGTTTATTACTCATTTACGCTATTATGGCTGAACGGATCTGGCAAAATTCAGTAAAATGATTTAATTATAGGTATAGTAGTAACGCATAATCAGTATTTTTTTATAATCCCTGGGATACATTCCCAAACATGCATTGGGAACGAGAACAAAATTACACACAGGGCACTTAAAACATATTTTTAAAATATGAAACACTAAAGCCTTGTAATCTCGTAAAAAAGTAAAAAGAACGTAATAAGGTTCGGTGGTTCAATGGTTAGGGCATCTAGTCTGGCAAACCAGAAGACGCAGGTTTCAATCCTGGTCGAGACCAACATTTTTTCACATTAAATAATTATGTAATTGAGTCAAGCATAGCTATTCAAATTATCTCAACTGTATCATATTTCATTAATCTTTCCTAATGATTATTATACTCTCGAGAAAATAAACGCGGTTTTAGTATTGTAGGAAATGCCGCAACTCTGCTTTCATTGCTTGAAAGTCAAACAGGCATTACGCTCATATCCCAGCGGGTTTAGCCAACTATTGTTGCATTCAGCAAACACAGTCCATACACTCCATACTAGCTCTAAGTTACTCTCCTTCATTGAAAGCGATCTATTGAAATCTCCTGATAGCCTTTTAATAGATTTTTGATGATCATGAACCGGGGTAAGTTATCTATTGTATTTAATGCTTTGTGTTTATTCTAAAGAGCGATCTATAGGGCTAAATTCAATGTCTCAGTCGGTACAATTAATATTATGAATTATCAGGAATGGAATTATATGATTGAAATATCAAATTACTTAAAATAATTAGATTTGCCGATGTAATTGTTTTGAAATAAGATGTGGTTATTATTCTGTGTAGACACTCACTATGTGTCCTGGGGTCATCCTTTCGAAGGCTTACCCAGGGCTCCCTACGGTAGGCAGTAGGTATGAAAAGTGTGGTATTTTAGTCGATAAAAGTTCGGAAGAGCATCCCTGTAGGATTTTCCTTACATTAAAACCAAAAAGACACTATGTGAAGATTTTTATAACTTGAATAGTGAAATTTCTTACACAAAAAAGTAGGACTACCCATACTGGAAGAGGTTTTAGGATGCGGAGCGGGGCTTGGATGCGAAAGCCGCGAGACAGTGTGTCATGAATTGTATTTGGAAACTGTTACAGGCTAATCTATGATTTCCAGTCTTTTATTAAATCACAAAGTTATGATATCAAAAATACTTTATGCTGTGTGGGATCAATGTCTAAAATACTACTTCTAGTTATACAATATTAAGATACAAATAACAACAGGTTTCTTGAGTGACTGTGCAAAATTTTCAGTACCTATATGGAATTAGCAAATAACCTTAAACATAATTATTATCAAGCAAAAAAAGAAATCTTAATTCCATTTATGACAAAAACATTTTTCCATGAATAGATCATGTACCTATGTCAGTTACTATGTTGTAATTATAAACCAATTTGCTATGTTTAAACCATACTGTAAATATCTATGGTCAATTCATGATCCTTAGAGTTCATCCTTCTTACTGCTACCTTTTACTTTAGACTATTTAGCTATTACTTTTCACTAGTAGTATTATTATAAGTTACATCGGTGTATGAAACGCTCATGGCCCCGCGGACTCAGTGTTCTGTAAACGATCACTGTAGTAAGCAAAATTTACTGTGGCCAGTAATGGATGGGTGACCACCTCATTACACTTTGTGACATTTATTTGAGAGCGTTTCCGTGCTTTGGAAGGCACGTTAAGTCGTTGGTCCCGGTTGCCAGCAAAATGGCAGTTGTTAAGCCAAGTTGAAGGCCAATAAGGGCGGCTTGAAAAATATTACCGAGCAGTCACAACCTGTGCCTGTCCATATCAATACGGCAATACGGCTTATCACCTATTGCATGGAACAAAAATCTAAAAGGTAAAATGTGGACATATAAAATGCCTCTGTCTACCCCTTCCTGGATAAAAGTCGCGATCATATTATGTATGTAAATGCGATCATGTGATATACATTCATCGGTGTATTCTTTTTGACACAATGCTCAAAATTAAACGTTAATTTAAATAGGATCTATGATAAGTTGACACAAAATTTATATTATCAATTATGTTTATAAACAATTATATTTATCTCGTCTACTTTGTTTGCCACAATCACTCACTTCTAAATACGATTAAATCAAACATGTTTGTGTTATACAGTTCGTACATTGCACTGTGCTTCTTAAGTTTAAATTTTTGTGAAGCTGCCAGAATCTTAGCTGTGTTTCCAATTCCTTCGATAAGCCACCAAGTAGTGTTTCGACCACTGACTCAGGAACTTGCTAAACGAGGACATGAAGTTATTGTCATTACAACAGATCCTGTATATAAAGAAAAGGAAACTCCTACAAATTTTACAGAGATTGATGTTCATGATGCATCATACAAAATATGGAGTGAAACAATCATGTCGACGCCCAGAGGAAACAAAGTCGATTTGGAAATTCAATTAGATACATTATTCCGTGCCATGGTGTTGCTGGTTGATGCTCAATTAAATGACGAACAAGTCAAAAATATACTTATCGATAAAGGTCAAAAATTTGATTTGGTATTAACAGAAGCTATTGCAAGAGTTGCACTGGTGTATTCTCATATATGTAAAGCACCAGTTATACAAGTTAGTTCGTTTGGTGCATCATTTGATAACTAACCAACTATCGGTGCACCTGTTCATCCATTTTTATACCCAGCTATAACACGTCATAGATATAGAAATCTAACTCTATGGGAGAAGATCACGGAACTTTATAATAATTACAAGTATGAACAAATTTATGAAAATTATAAACAAGTGGAGCACGACATGTTTAAAAAGAATTATGGAAGTACTGTGCCTTCTATGGATGAATTGAATAACAACGTACAAATGTTGTTTTTGAATATACATCCTATTTTTAAAGGTATTCGACCCGTACCTCCTTCAGTTATTTATATGGGAGGATTACATCAAAAACCAGATACGGAACTACCATCGGTATGATTATGTATAATTATATAATGACATAGTATATATTTTATTGGTACCTTCTTGACGACTTGAATAAACGTTAAGTTGTAAAAATATAAAATAAAACTTTAAGTAAATCAGTACACAAGTAAATAGTTATAGTTCTGTAAGTATACAGAAATATATGCAAGCTTTTGGTCGACGGTTCCCGTAAATAAGAAGGCTGGCGTGTACTTGGGTCAGCGGCTCAGTATTGCCATTCGAAGTGGCACGGTTGTGGTCGACAGCAATTTGGATGAATTTTTCAGTGCATGAGAACGGATTTCTTTTTGCTTATTTTTTTTGTTTGAAATTTACGTGTCCTTAGTTCCTTTTCTTATGTAAAAAGTGAATAGTAAATGTAAGTTGGATATAATTATGTATAAAACTCGAAACAGTCAATAATCTGTAAGCAGCGAATTTGTTTTCAAGACTTACCTTGTGTAATATTCAATTTATATTTTAATATTATGCATCAATAGACTGCAGTAATTTAAAATCGGGTGTTTTATTTTCAGGATCTTAAGTCATATCTAGATTCCTCTGAAAACGGAGTTATTTACATTAGTTTTGGAACAAATGTTATTCCTAGCCAATTACCTCCTCAAATTATACAAGCTTTAGTAAATACATTTTCACAATTACCGTATAATGTGCTATGGAAGTGGAATAAAGATGAGCTGCCTGGACGCAGCAAAAATGTAAGAATATCAAAATGGTTTCCTCAGTCGGATTTATTAAGTGAGTAGTATGAATGCAGTAACCTTTTCTGCAAAAGTCACATCTGTCTATAACCGGAGTTCAATTAACCCTGAACACAACCGTTTTTAGCAGTACTTCAGGTTACTCGCGGTTGAATTGTCCCTATCACGGTTCTGTTACCATGGTAGATATCACTGTCTGTTGATAAGTTATAGGACGTTTGGAAGTAGAATTTCTGGCAAGATTTCATAAATGTTTAATATATTATTACAGAACATCCAAAAGTCAAGCTTTTTATAACTCAGGGAGGCCTTCAATCGACAGATGAAGCTATAACAGCAGGTGTACCTCTAATTGGAATACCTATGCTAGGAGATCAGTGGTTCAATGTGGATAAATACGAATATCATAAGATTAGCATTAGAATTGATATTGAAGAATTAACAGAAGAAAAATTAATGAAAGCTATCAATACCAAAACTAAAATAAGGTGAGACGGTACTTCACGCCACATCAGAGATGTTTGCTGTACAAGACGCAGATTCGTCCCTGCGTCGAGTACTGTTCTCACCTCTGGGATGACTCCGCGAGGTATTTGTTGGACGCACTTGACGCTATGCAGAGACGTGCTGTCCGAATAATTGGTTGTCCTGAGGTGACGGGAGGCCTCGAACCGTTGGCGCAGCGAAGAACCGTAGCGTCCTTGGCTGCCTTCTACCGAATGTATCACGGCGAATGTTCTGAAGAGCTCTTCAATCTGATCCCACCATCACCTTTCCGATCCCGAACAACGCGTGCCGGGCAGAGATGCCACTCATACACAGTGGAGAGAATCTTCGCCAGAACCGAGCGCTTCAAAAGATCGTTCCTCTGTCGAACTATAAAAACTTGGAACGACCTGCCCGCACACGTGTTTCCCTCATCTTACAACCCCGGGTTCTTTAAGAGGAGCGTAAAGAGGCACATCACAGGGCCGCCAACTTGAGGACCGCTGTAAGAAGTGGCCCCCAATCGCAAGATGCGCCACGGCTATCCATCGTGGCGACGTCAATTTGGCGAGCTAAATATTAAAAAAAAAAAAAAAAAAATACTATATTAGCCGATGACAGGTTAGTGTTTACTGTTTGTTTTAATATTTTTTTTAATATATTGCACTATCTCTAAATAGGATATGACTGATCTTTCATGTTCGATTGATATAGAAATAGAAAAGGTCTAACTCTCCCAATTTCGTCACACGCATGTGTAATTGTGATTGATTCGAGATGTATTCCAAGTATCCTACTCTTCGCCATGACCTTGTTCCTTTGTCAGCAGCACTTGAAGGTAAGACTGGCTTAGGGTTTATAGATATTGGTAGACCTTATCGCATCTTATGTAGAATTTAATTTGGTCTGTGGGTTTAAAACGAAGATAAAGATAATCGATGAACATTTGACTAATACTTTAGATTAAAATGAAATATTTCTTTACAAATAATATTTTGAACATCTTTCAGTTACCGTCAAAACATTATACAACTACGCACATACATGAACGATGAGCCCATGCGTCCACTGGATCGTGCAGTCTGGTGGATAGAGTATGTATTGCGTCATGGTGGAGCACATCATCTTCGGTCTCCTGCAGCTAATATTTCATGGTCACAGTATCTTCAATTTGAGCTAATTTTAACTGTATTAGTATCACTACTTACTGTGATAGTTTTATTATTCTTAGCACTACGATTTATCTATAAAATAGTAGTAAAGAACTACTTTACAAAGAAATTCAAAAGCTCTTGACGAGTTTATCGTGGAGTATTTTTCAGTAGGTACAAACTAAGTTGATATTAATACTCTTTTAATATTATGTTCCTTAACTGCTGAAGGAATCAAAGCAAAACTTTAGGAAATAATAAATTTTTACCTACCTATGTTTCTTTTTTTATTTCAATTAGTAACAATTTTGTAAAATCATTATGAATGTTAATAAATAATACTGTTTAAAATGGCCTCGAACAAATGCAAAATTGCGAAAAAAAAACATTAATCATGGTTTGAAGTCTCTTTGTTTTTTTCTAAAAATCCTACATGGATGCTATGCCGGACTCCTACCGACGAAAACCACACGAAACCTTACATCTTTACTGTTTAGGTACGGCCGGAAGCCCCGGGTAAGCCCTCAGAAGGATGTCCCAGGGCTCTCGGTAGACTTTGTCGAGCATTTCTTCAGCCTCTGCTATGGGATTTGGGTGCTATCCTGCGTCTGGGGAGTTGGTTCGGCAGTGCGGAGTGGATAACCCGCCACTTGGGGGGGGGGGGGGGGGATTTAGGTCTATTTGTTTTCTTAAGTTTATTTCAGCTGCTCATGGGCTGTATGTAACGATAACCGTTGCTATTATCTTGGCCCGTCACGCTCACGATGGCCATATATAATGCGGGTGGAAATAAATTCTGATAAATAATTAGATAGGTACTACATTTTCAACAATTGAGATAATAAAGGAAGGAATCGACTTTTATCTTATACGGGACTTTAACTATCGTTTTTTTTGATTACAAGTATGTACCTAGTAATAAAAATGTTTAACTTCAAAAATACTACTTATATTTGTTGGAATTAAATAAAACTCTTTTATTACAGAGCAACGCAAAAGTTTCATTTATTGGTGAAGATCCTAAATACTCACACATTATATATGTACTGGCCGTTATCCTTGCACTACATTAATAACATGATGACTATAAAGAAAAACAAAACAAAACTAATCAAGCACGTTTAATTTTAACACTGACATAATTTTGTGACACTAAATTATAAACAAATCGCAGTATCACAACTGCTAATACTATTCCAGCAAGAAAAACCACCGATACCGTGACTAGCAGTTTAAGTTCAAAGTACTCTGCTAGCGATATGTTAGCAGCAGGTGAACGCAGATGCTTGGCTCCTCCGTGTCTTAGTACATACTCTATCCACCAGATGGCGCGATCCAATGGACGCATCGGCTCGTCAGTCATGTATTTTCGTAACTGTACTATGTTCCGACGATAACTGAAAGTTAAGAAAAAAGTAATTATTAAGCTAGTTTATAGAGCATTAATTGCTAAATGAAGCGGGCCTTGTCGATACATTTTAGCGCTCTTCATACCCTTTTTAATAAAAGCACGTGAAGAGGGAGCCCGCCGGAAGCACACGCTTCACTTAGCGAAGGTTCTTATTTACACACTAGCTGACCAGCGCAACTTCGTTTACGCCACATAAGGTGTATCAGGTTTTTTTCAACAGACTCATGGGAGCGTATGAAACTGCCCTGTTTGCTTAATCAAAAAGCTTAATGATTAAGTCCATTCTAAAACAATTTAGGACTGAATTATTTTACAATAGCCTTAATCATTAGCTCACGCCAGTTTAGATTATCCTTACATTCAAAAGAATCCTTGAATTGTAAGTTTTGCGAAAGTTGAGATGTCTCTCATTCCTGAACTACAAAATCGTCAACATTGAAACTTGTGTAAAATAATCCTTAAAGTACTCCCTCTATAACACTAAAAAACATTGGAATCGGACCACGCATTGAGAAGTTACAGCTAAAGAACCGTGTTGTCTTTCATCTCATTTCCCAAGGAAACCGCGCAAAATATCGGGATCAAACGTATCCCAGAACCTACCTCAGATCATAAGCTCAGATTGTGCCAAGTATCATTCAGTAGTTGCGGCGTGATACTTGGGATACAGACAGACAGACAGACATGAAAAGTTTAAATTACATTTTCGACTTTAGTATCGATTAGAGAACTCCCTACAATCAAAATTTTCAAATTATCTTCCATGTACAGACTCTCGACCCTCTACAGTTTTATTATAAGTATAGATTAACTAGGATATTCAGGCTTTTCATGACGATAAATTAATGTGTAAAGACAATAAACATGGAGAGGTAAGTTACTCCCCTTAAAGTCATAGATACATATATATTTATAGTCACACCTCTATCCCCAATGGGTAGGCCCAAATTTCACCTTATAGCTTTATGTCCCACGTAATAGGTGGTGAGCCTATTGATGTCATACGCGTGAAGAGACTGGTGTGAACTACACAGTAAAATCGACCTTCATGACCGGCGGCTTGAGGATGGCATGAAGGCCGATCGCAATCGTTACAGAAGCTACCGGCTCAAGATGGTGGCGTGACGTGAGAGTGAACCCAATAAGTTAGATAGCACTTGAATCCTTAGACGACGCCGCAGTGTTGCCAAAGTCTGCCGGGGATCCTATGACATCCTTTCGAGGAGTTACACTGAACCCTTAGGCTTTAGAAAAATTGACAGGGACCATGAGATTTTGGTCAGTTCAAATTCAGCATAACATATGTGGGAACCTCCACATGAAAAATCGCTGTTCAGTTCTGATTTAAATGGCTTCTAAGGAATTGTACGTATTATATTAGTTTTTACCAACCTGTCATCTGATATTACTTTATTGATGGTTTCGGTCAACTTATCCACAGTAATCGTTGCAATATCAAGTTTAATTCCAATTCTGTGATATTCATACTTTTCGACATTAAACCATTGATCTCCTAACATGGGTACACCAATTAATGGTACACCCGCTGTTATAGCCTCATCAGTCGATTGAAGACCTCCTTGCGTTATAAATAATTTTATTTTCGGATGTTCTGTAAAATAAAAATATTATTTTATCCGAGAACTGGATCCCAGGTAAATTTAAATGCAAATAAAACTATTTTAAAGTTTTTCTATAGTATATCAGGTTGACTGAAATAGGTTGATTTGATTGATACTATAGCCTGAAGACTGAACCTATAAAAATAATTTAACATGTAAGTTTTTGTTAGTATCCAACCATTTAGACAACTGATGATCAAATTATACGTATTTAAACTTTTTGTTCTTCTAATCTTCATCTTCAGTCCAACAGTCAGTCACCATTGAAAACTAAACATGCAAGCATAATTTATTACAAATTCTTAAGGTGAGTTAGACTAGAGCAGATATTTGCACAATGTTCGGCAGAAAATTGAACATTCGCTGTTTTGTATGCTTGATGTTTCGTTACCCAAATTTTTTAAGCAGCTAGCTGAACTAGAGTTAAACCGTTATTAGGAAAGAATTATGGACAAAAAGTAGGTACGTAAACATTTCAACAAATAAGTAAATGTGCACAGAATCATGACAGGTATATCATTCCCGATGATCAGTATCGCAAACGAAATTTCTTTAGTTCTCAGGATTTTTTTTTAAACGGGCAAATGCTACAAAGAGAGTTTATATTTATCTGTTTGTACACACCAATGTGTCATGACGAAAAGTTTGTCTGTATTTACCTTTATCAAGTAAGCTTAACGGACACGACTATCCGTTAATCTTTAATGATAATTCGCATATTGAAGTGACATCACCTACCTACTGTAAGATTTTAATTACATCCTGTGAATATAATCATTACTGGGAATAGGAAATCAGCAACTGCAATTGAATGACTAAAATCGACAGTGTAGAAGTGTCTATTTCATAATACTTACTAAGTAACTCAGACTGTGGCAACCACTTAGATATTCTTATATTGCTAGTACGATTAGGTAGCTCGTCACCATTCCATTTCCATAAGATATCATAAGGTAATCTGGAAAATGCTTGTACAAAAGTTTGAATTCTCTCAGGCTGCAGCAAAGTAGGGTCTACATTTGTGCCGAAACTCATATAGATTACTCCATTCTTTGAAGAGTCTAAATACGATTTGATGTCCTGAAAGCATGTAATGAAACTCAAAAATAGCTTGAATACAACGTATTGAAATATTCTATAAGTATTATTGTCTCAAGTGATACTCTAATCATAAGAGATGGTTGTAATATAAATATAAATATAAGCACCTCGAAGTGCCGTTTATCTTGCATCGTTTGATAAATGTATAAAATTGTGTAGTTCATATTATTAATTTATTTTTGTATACTATTTTTTTATTCAAACTGTGTCTGTACTTACTTGTGGCAGTTCTTTGGTAGGCTTTTGATGAAGTCCACCCATGTATACAACGGTAGGAGGCACTGGCCTAATGCCTTCAAATACAGGGTGTACGTTCAAAAACAACATATGAACATTGTTACTTAGTTCATCCGTAGATGGAACATTATTACCAAAATGCTTTTTAAACATGTTATCCTCTATTTCTTTATTATTGGCAAAATGGTATTCTAAAACATATTCGTCATATAATTCGGTAATTTTTTCCCACATGGTTAAATTGTTAACTCTTTGACGGATCGATTGTGGATACAGGAATGGGTGCATGGGCGCTCCAATTGTTCTGTAATTATCAAATATTCCACCCAATGAACTAACTTGAATTACTGGAGCTTTATATATGTGTGAATATATAAGCGCAGGCCTCATACACGCTTCTGCAAGTACCAAATCAAATTTTTGAGACTTGTCTTGAAGCAATTTCTTCACTTCTTTGTCGTTTAATTGGGCGTCAAATATTGAGGACATCGTACGTAGTATTTTTCCACCATCCATTGTCATACTGTTTTTGTTTCCTTGTGATCTTACTTCAACGGTTTCTTTCCATATCCTGTATGATATGTCATGAACATCTATTTCTGTCAGATTTACAGGCGCTTTTTGTGTCTTAAATACAGGATCTGTTGTAATGACAACAACTTCATGTCCTCGCTTAGCTAGCTCCTGAGTTAATGGTCTAAATACTACTTGGTGACTTATTGACGGGAAAGGAAACGCTGCTAGTATTCTTGCAGTTTCACTACACTTAAATATAATAAGGCACAACGTAATAACAGATTGCAAATTTAACATGTTGCAAGTAATCATACACGAATACAAAATGAATCATAACGTATGGCTGTTTCCGTATTTATATAACCTATGACAATCATAATTATAGTACTGATGGTAGCTTCTTCACACAAGGGTTCTTATCTGCAATGGATACTAGATAGATTCGCATTCTATAAGTAAATAAAGAGGTACCTAAAAAGATCTCTCTAGTTTGATGTTTGATAACAAACTCGAGTAAGTAAGGCGTGAAAATATGCAATTATGTATTTATTTTAGTATTTGTTGTTATAGCGGCAACAGAAATACATCATTTGTGCAAATTTCAGCTCTCTGACTGTGACGGTTTCTGAGATACAGTCTCGTGACGGACAGACAGACAGACAGAGGGATGGCAGTCTCATGAATAGGGTCCAGTTTTTTACCCTTTGGGTACGGAACCCTAAAAATTATAATTAGCAAAGTGCAGATATTCCGCGTATATCTTTCGCCTTTCTACTTAGCTTCAGTTGTTTTATAGATAAACTAGCTGTTGCCCGCGACGTCGTACGCCTGAAAATTGGGTTATAACGCCAATTTGATTGCTCTCTGCTTAGCCCCTAGGATATGTAGCGTGATAATATATGGCCTATTTGAAAACCCTACCCCTAGTTAATATTTGTGCAAAATTTTAATCGAAAACCTTAAATACTTTTTGAGATACTTCCAGACAAAGCAAAGCAAACAGACAAACAGACAAACCGACAGCTAAAATTTTTCTAACTATATTTTCGGCTTCGGTATCTTATGTTGAACACCCAGCGAGTAGTTTTTTATTTTTTTTTATATACCACTAAGGTGGCAGACAAGCATACGGCCCACCAGATGTACCGGTGGTCACCGCTGCCTATGGACGTTTGAAACACCAGTGGTGCTACACTCGCGCTGCCGACCCCGTAAAAACCTTCATAGACCCCTTTTGAAGAACCTCATACTGTAGGCGTTTGGGAAAATCGAGGCAGGGCGATCATTCCACAATCTAAGCGTACGCGGGAGAAAGCCCCTACCGAATCTAACCGTGCTCAACCGCTCCGGAGCAAAGTGTGAGGATGAACACCCTGTCTATGGCGAGCGGTGCGGTGGTAGAACGTAACCGTGGGCATCATATCAAACAATTCTTCAGAGCACAAACCATTGTGCAGGCGTTAGAACACGCACACGGAGGCAAAGTCTCTCCTGTCGCGAAGAGGTTTCACACCACCTGCAAGCATAGGATCATTGACCACTCTCATGGCTCGCCTTTGTACCGAGTCGAACAGAAGAAGCTGGTATTCAGGTGCCCCCGCCCAGAGGTGACAGCAGTACTCCATGTGCGGCCGCACTTGCGACTTATACAGTAGCAGTGTTTGCGCCGCAGTGAAGTACCGCAGCGCCCTGTTGAGCACACTGAGCTTCTTGGACGCCAGCGTGGACTTATTCTCCGTAATATTATTATTTAATATTTTCAATGTACACTTTTGACTTTTCTATCATTTTATTATTATATATAGATTATTATTATGTATAGATACGAGTAATACCCAAAGACTTCTATATAAATTGAAGTTTATATTGAAGTCTTTGGTAATACCTAGCTAAACCTATCGCACCTACAACGAAAACGACACAATTCAAAAAAATCGAGAATCTAGTCATCTACAATTATTATTATGGTTATACTTGGTACTGACTTGAAAATTATATATTATTAATAATCTCTGATAATTTAAAATTCGTATGTACAAACAAAATTTTCCAGATTTTACTATTATGATTGAAGTTATTTTTTTATTAGCATTCAGTTATTTAGATTGAAATATATATTAGATATAGAAATGCCAGTAAAACAAAATTACTAGAACTACAAAGAATGCAAAAAAGGGTCATAAAAACACTGTTTCGATATCCACACCTCACGCCAACATACAAAATTTATAGAGAAACAAAAATTATGAATATCAAACAACTTTATTTGTACAACATATGCATATTAATTAGAAAAATAGTAGACAAAACCATTCACACTAATGTAACATTTATTAAATAAAACCAGCCAAGTGCGAGTCGGACTCGCGCATGGAGGGCTCCGAACCAAAAAACAACAAAAAGGCTTATTTGTTGCATGGGAGCCCCCCTTTTCTAACAGCCTACGGTTGGGAGCCCCGGGTTAACCCTCGGAAAGATGTCCCAGTAAATGTCCATTTTGTTTTAATTAGATTTATTTTTTATGTAAATAGACTGCTCGATAGTCTGTGAGTATTTCAAACTTCTATGTACAGTCGCGAAATGAAAAGGTTGACCAGTTTTGAAAGAAATTCATTTACGTGTTGCAAGCACATGTTACCTTTTTAAACTGTGTGACAGACGAGACTACTGTATTTAGAATTAATGTTTAACTGTTTGACTACAAAGTTTAAATTTACTTAAGACCAATTTTCCTTGACTATGTAAAAGTGAACTAAAACCTTTTTATTAGTTTGAAGTTAGATAAATCTAATGATTACATCCTTTTCGCTTATTGATGATTAAAACTATAAATATGATTTAACAGCTCCTGTCATTGTTATCGTTCATTACTATTCTTACGTAGTATTGTATTCTCTTTGATTACTATTTTTTCTTGTATTTAATTCATCTTAATATTTACGATTTCCCTGAGATCAATTTTGTTTAAGACAATTCTCGCACGCACACCGCTCGTATTGTGAGTGAATGGTTTGACCGGCACCGTGATATACCTAGTAAAAATAAACTGGCCAGCAAAATCTGCAGATATAAATCCGATAAAGAACCTATGGGGTTTAATGGTTCAGCGTTGGGAGAACAGAAACGAATGGACCAACGAAGCTCTAGAAAACCACTGCCAAATGATCTGGGAAGAAATGAGAGGAACAAACCCATGCTCCCGCCTTGTGGATTCCATGAGAAATAGGTTGCAATGTGTCATAGATGCTCGTGGCGGTTATATCTCTTATTAAACAGTACTATTCAGCTATTTTTTATTTTCGATTATTATTGTGAGCCATACATCCCAATCGGCATATTTTCACAGAAGCGATTATTTGTTTGGTTGAAATATAATCATGTTATTAGCATTCAATTCGTTTTATTTCTATGATTAATTAAGTGAAGAAAGTAGTTATGACTATCAATGTTCTGCTCCAAAAAAACAATGTTCGAAATTTTGCGGCCCTTTTTTCTCCTTCGTGAAAAAACTGAAGAATGAATGAGATAGGTAATTAGTTATTTTTTTATTTGTCTCCTTTCCGAAATGCAAGGTAAATTTTTATTATGGACGTATCTGTGGGCCATAGAGTCGTTAATATTGAGGGGTCATGTAGAAATGACATTCATTAAGACGGAGTATGTCATACACATACTCGGTCGATAAAACAGATACTGATAACATACTGAGCAAGCAAAAACAGATCTTAGGGCGAGGCCGCACTTGCGTTATCGCGGCGGTTTCTAACCTCAAAATGTCAAAACATTGACTTGATTTCATTGATTTTGACAGTTTGATGACATTTTGAGGTTAGAAACCGCCGCGGAAAAACGCAAATGCGGCCTCGCACTTAAGGTGGTCAACCTTTTCATTCCGCGACTGTACCTACTAGTTGCCCTTATATCATAATATCACTACATATTATAAAACAAGTATTGCTCTATGGTGTTTGTTAACCACAGAGCAACGCGCGCCTTAGACAGTTCGTGTTGCTCTATGTTGTTAACTATCCTGTTATCGTCATAATTATATTCTCCACGGTGGGTACAGTATGTATTTCTCTATGTTTAATTTCTTTTTCAGACTATTGATGACATTTGAATGATGGCATTATTAACACGATAAGTCTAATTATACAACATCGGTGCATGTAATTGAATTGTGTGTTTGTACGCGAATTGTATAAACTGGAAAAAATGAGAAATATGGGCTCTTTGTTTTCTATTTCCTATGAAATTGCTATCTTTGAAATATTATAATTACCTAAAGTAATCTGCTGGAAGCGATGTTAACTGATAAAGAAAAAATATTTACGAAGGAAGTCGAAAAATAAATTAGTATGTGACCCGTTTAATGTTCAATCATGGCGACACGAAATTAATTTCCTTCCGCAATATTTGACTTTGCTATACCTCCTAAAGTAGTCATTTAATTTGCATGGTGTAAAGGGAAGAAATAATCTTGATTATGTGTTTAAGCCAACTAACGTATTTAAATTGAGAAGGATACCTTTTACCTAATATATAAGATAAAATGGCGAAAAAACACGTTTGTTTGTTGTACACAAACGTGTTTTTGTTTTTAGTATTTGTTGTTATAGCGGCAAAAGAAACACATAATCTGTGAAAATTTCAACTCTCTAGCTATTCTATGTTATGTATATTATGTTAGTTCATGAGATACAGCCGCCTGACGGACAGACAGACAGACAGACAGACAGACAGACAGACAGACAGACGGACAGCGAAGTCTCATGAATAGGGTCCCGTTCTTTACCCTCTGGGTACGGAACCCTAAAAATCAATGATTAGCAAGCGCAGTCTTCGAAAGCCTAGTTTACTTGTTTTACCAAGAATACGCACTGTGGTATCCATAAATAAAGGCAGTCTGCAGTTGACAGTGACGTCTAGCCGTCAATCAGATTCTTTCTGGTAACCGTGCGGGCGCTCTGTAAATTGTATACTGATTCACTAATAAAAAGTGTTTTATTGTGGAAAGTGGCGGACATCACATTGGCGACGAGTAAAAGCGTAAACATGTCCCAATTACAGTCACAAGTCCCAGCAATAGAACCATTCGATTGTGAAGGCGATCCAACCTCTATAAGCTCCCGTTGGGACAGATGGAAACGTGCTTTAGAAATCTATTTCGTAGCAACCAACACGACATGCCAAATAAGGAAACGTGCAGTACTATTACATTCTGGTGGTATGGCACTACAAGATATATATTTTAATATACCAGGTGCTCACGTCAGTGATCCCGACAGAGTTGACGTTTATGACACTGCAATAAAAAAACTTGAAGATTATTTTTCTCCAAAACAAAGCTACTTATTTGAAAGACACATATTTCGGTTAATGAAACAAGAACCAGAAGAAAAATTTGAAAAATTCTTGATACGTTTGAGGCGGCAAAGTTCGAAATGCAATTTCGTCAAAGAAGCTGAACACCTGATTGACCAAATAACAGAAAAGTGCAGTTCCACTAAATTAAGAAAAAATATATTGCTATTGGGTGATGAGGCTACAATTGATAAAATTATAACAGAAGCTAACTGCCTTGAAACAGTAGAACGCCAATTGAGTGATTTTCACGATAAACAAACCGCAAATATAAGTTGTTCCAGTGTTAATAAAATTGACACCAAAACCAAAACTTTTAGACATACTACAAAATCTGAAAGTGATGCCTGCTGCCGATGTGGTAGTAAAAGTCACAAAAGTGACAACAGTTCCTGTCCTGCAATTAATGCTAACTGCATGAAGTGTGGTTACAAAGGTCATTATCAAAAATATTGCAGAACAAGGGCCAATAAAAGAAAAAATCTTTCGTCAAACAATGGCGATAAAGAAAAAAGAATGAAAATGGAAACAAAAAATAAAGAGCAAGTAGATTATATTTTCCACATTGATGACGATGCAACTATTAATTGTCAGGTAGGTGGTGTTCTCATTGAAATGCTTATCGATTCTGGTAGCAGATCCAATATTATAAGCGATAAAACTTGGGAACACATGAAATTATCAAAAGTTGTTGTTTCCAACCAAGTAAAGTCATCAGACAAAACGTTCCTGGCTTATGGTGCCATAAGTCCATTAAAAGTGCTTGGTTCATTTGATGCTCTAATAAAAGTTGGTTCCAATTCATTAACAACAAAATTTTATGTCATAAAAGATGGCACGAGAAACCTTTTGGGTAAAATTGCAGCTATGTCACTTAAAGTTCTAAAACTAGGCCTGGAAGTAAATTCTATTGAGCAGGCGCCATTTCCTAAATTCAAAGATGTCCAATTAAAAATCACTATTAATAAAGACGTTCCCCCAGTTTGCCAACCTTATAGAAGAGTCCCAATTCCTCTGGAATCAAAAATAAATAAAAAAATAGACGAACTGGTAAAAATGGACAACATTGAACCTGTGAATAAACCATCTTCCTGGGTTTCTCCAATGGTCCCGGTCCTAAAATCTGATGATGATATTCGTATCTGTATAGACATGCGTGCTGCTAATAAAGCTGTAATTAGAGAAAATCATCCTTTGCCTACAATGGAGCAACTTATTCCAAAACTAGGTAAATCAGATTTTTTTTCAAAATTAGATATAAAAAATGCTTTTCACCAGGTAGAACTAGAAGAGAATAGTAGAGAAATCACAACTTTTATAACTAGTAAAGGGCTTTACCGTTATAAAAGATTAATGTTCGGAATTTCTTGCGCTCCTGAACATTTTCAAAAAATTATGGAGAAAATGTTACTACCATGTGAAGGAGTGGTTAACTTCATTGACGACATAGTTGTCTTTGGTTGTAATAAAAAAGACCACGATGTCAGATTGCAGCATGTGTTAGCAGTGCTCAATGATAACAATGTTTTATTGAACAAAAGCAAATGTATTTTCAATGCTAAAGTAATTCAGTTTCTTGGTCATGAGCTTTCATCATTAGGCATTAAACCACTTGATAAATATATTAAGGCAATCGAAACATTTAGACCACCGGAAACCATCGAAGAAATCCAAAGTTTTCTGGGATTAATTAATTATGTTGGGAAATGGATCCCCAATCTGTCAACTTTAACAGAACCTATTCGAAAATTACTTAGACAGAAAATGCGCAAAAACAAAAAAATTGCAGAGTTTTGGCAAAAAGAACAAGAAATAGCTTTTAATCGTTTAAAAGACAGTCTTTCTAAAATTCCAAATCTAGGCTACTATGATCCAAAAGATCGCACCCAAGTGATTGCTGATGCTAGCCCTGTAGGGTTAGGCTCTGTACTGATACAGTACGATGATAAAGGACCTCGTATTATTGCGTTTGGAAGCAAAAGTCTGACAGACGTTGAAAAACGGTATTGTCAAACCGAGAAAGAGGCATTAGCTTTAGTTTGGGCAATTGAGCATTTTCATATATATTTGTATGGAAAAAAATTTGAACTTATCACAGATCACAAGCCTTTAGAAGTTATTTTCGGTACGAGATCAAAGCCTTGCGCTCGAATCGAAAGGTGGGTCCTTCGACTACAAGGGTACGATTACAAAATAATTTATAAACCTGGTAAATCAAATATTGCTGACCCGCTATCGCGTCTTTGTATGAATTTCAATACTAAAGATTCAGACAGTATTGAAGACGAATATCATGTTAACCAGATAATTCAATATGCTTGTCCTGTAGCATTATCTTTAAAGTCAATTGTTGAAGCATCAAATAATGATGTAAAATTCAAACTAGTTAAAGACGCCTTGATTAATAATACTTGGGATAGTTCAATAAGTAATTACAAACTATTTCAACATGAGCTCTGGGTACATGACGACATCTTATTAAGAGGAAATAAAATTGTAATTCCTACTGAGTTACGAAAGCAGGTGTTAGCAGCAGCACATGAGGGTCACCCGGGTTTTGTAAATATGAAAGCTAGGTTACGCACTAAAGTTTGGTGGCCAAAAATAGATAAGGACGCCGAAAGTTGTGTAAAAAATTGTAAAGGGTGTACTTTAGTCTCAGCTCCCAACCCACCAGTACCCATGAAAAGACGCGAACTCCTATCAAAAGCTTGGGTCGATACAGCTATTGATTTTCTGGGTCCGTTACCAAATGGAAATTATCTTTTTGTGATTATAGACTACTACAGTCGTTATAAAGAAATTGAAATAATGAAATCTATCTCTACTCTAGATACTATAAATGTATTGAAAAAAATCTTCTCCAGGACCGGTAATCCGGCAAGTATAACCGCGGATAACGGTAGACAATTTTGTAGTAAAGATTTTAAAACTTTTTGTATCGAACAAGGAATTATGCTATTTAATACCATTCCTTACTGGCCTCAACAAAATGGCGAAGTCGAGAGACAAAATAGAGATATTCTTAAACGACTTAAAATTAGTCAATGCGGAAAAACAGATTGGAAAGACGATTTGCTAAAGTATTTAATGATGTACAATAGTACACCTCATCCCTCCACAGGTAAAACCCCATCTGAATTGTTCTATGGAAGACAATTTAGAGACAAATTACCTTTTTTAACAGACCTAGAAAATAGTTATGATGATTCAGAAATTAGAGATCGAGACAAAGAACGCAAAGAGAAAAACAAATTAAACGAAGACAGGAAAAGGAGAGCCATAGATAGAGAATTATTGATTGGAGAAAAAGTTTATGTGAAGAATTTGATAAAAGAAAATAAATTAACTTCTGAATTCAATCCAACACCTCACACCGTAATTAATGCTGAAGGGAGCGATATAAATATTAGGAATGATGAAACTGGACAAGAGTATAGAAGGAATATTGTACATCTGAAGAAAGTAGAAGGACAATGGAAAGTTATAGATCACGAAGAAGCATTGGATAAAGAAGATTAATTTTGAATAGTAGATTATAGTAAAAAGCAAATGTTTGTTTCGTTCTAGATTATGTTTATATTAGAATATTAGTTGATTTATAAAAAGGGAGAGATGTGGTATCCATAAATAAAGGCAGTCTGCAGTTGACAGTGACGTCTAGCCGTCAATCAGATTCTTTCTGGTAACCGTGCGGGCGCTTTGTAAATTGTATACTGATTCACTAATAAAAAGTGTTTTATTGTGGAAAGTGGCGGACATCACACGCACAAATTATGCTAAAAGGAACATTACGTACGAAGGAGCACAGATATATAATGGAGTACCATCGGAAATAAAAAATGTAAGCTCATTTGGCGTTTTTAAATCTCAGTTATCAAAATACATTATTGCAAACCATTCGCATTAATACAATAAATACATATTATGTACAAGGTAAAACTCTGCTATCTGAGATGTGAACCGCCAAATGTGTATTTATTATATTGGCTACCAATTGTATTTACTATTTCATGTATATTCTCATGTAAGTGGCTTTTTTGTCTTTTTGAGAATAAATTCTTTAAACCTAGATTGCATTATACCAATTTTCAATAAAATGCTATATCATGGGAACTTTTGTAAAGTTCGATGGAAAGCGATTCGTCCATATCTAGACGGTTCTATAAGTCTGGTGGGAGTCCTGAGCCAGCCTCTCAGGGAGGCTAGCAACCTTAGCCAGTAGGTAGGAAACGTGTGGTTTTTAGACGCATAGCATCCATGTAAGATTTTCTTCACTTTAAAAAAATGTTTTTAACAAAAAAAACCGACTTCAAACCAAACTAAAAGCTGAAAAATTAAATTTAATCAGCACAAAGTTAGTATATTCTGATTTATCAGATATCATGAAAAATCAAACGTTCCCTTCGATTTCTCCAGGATGCCATCATCAGATTCTGACTTCCTTAAAATGGAACCACCTTGGGAGTATCTATTTATCAACGAAATTTTTTTTTTAAAATCGGTCTATAAAAAATAAAAAACAATTATAGATACGGTCGAATTGAGCAACCTCCTCCTTTTTTCAAGTCGGTTAAAATTTAAAATGATTATATGGAATTGTATACTGTTTTCATAACTATTAAATTACTATCAACATTCTGAACGGTGGAAGGTGAGCGCTGATGCATCTTAAGTTGACCCCCTAAACCTACTCGAATGGGTCGCAAGTCCCAGACCCCCTCACAGTGTTTTCCTCTGTACTACGCTATGGATCCGGAGCCCGGACGGTGAATCAATGGAATGCTGAGGAAACGGTTTTTCTAAGGCAACTTATAATTATTTTAAGTTTGCCAACTGGACCTTGAAACTCCATCCTATGGTGAATGTCTATTTTTATATCGTTGTGCGGTGTCATGCTTTTTAAGCTGATTAGGTTCAATTATAAACAGGTTACTTGAGTATATTATCTGCAAAAATTATTTGATATGTATGCACGCCACCATTTTTTGTTTTGCTATAGATATTAACCTTTGAAACGCTAGTGATCCGGTCGCTGAATTTAGCAATTTATACTATGGTCGGTCCTTGGATGGGTCAACGCTTTGTGACATTTCTTTGTGAGCATTTCTGTAGTATAACAGTTGTTAAGCTAAGTTGAAGGCCGGGCGCCGGGCATGGGCGGCAGAGCGTGTGTAGTCCATGTTTATTCTGCCATCAGGTTAGTCGTAGGCTTGTATGTCACCTCATTGGTATAAAAAGTAACCAAAAAACTTAAAACGACCTGCCGTCAATGTGTTGTCCTCCTGTCCCAGGTTCTTCAAGCGGAGCGTGAAGAGGCACATCATGGGACCGCCAACTTTAGGGGCAATTGTCAGAAGTCGTACAGACTGTGAGTATGGCCCCCAATCGCTAGATGCGCCAAGGCTTTCCATCAGGCTGGCGTCTTTAATTTGGCGTGCTTAATATAAAAAAAGTTCCAAGACTCCCAAACACTGATCTGTATTATTACCACTCCCAAATCATTCAAGTAAAATTTTTCGTTCTTCAGTTTCAAATGTCTGCATTTGTTTAAGAAACTGCAATAACTGAACGACGGATAGCCGTTCCTAATATAATAGATACATCTAGTATTGCAGACTATACCTTTGAACCTGATATTTGAAGGTTAAACTAAATCGCAATTTTTTTATAATTTTTTGTTCATGAGATGAGACCTTGAAGACATGACAAGGCGGTTATAGCTCAACTAAAACGTTTAAGGCAAGTGCTGTTTAGCTTTTTGTCAAAGTAGGTGGTACCGTATGACTGCAAAATAAACTTCTTAGTTAGCTAACATGGGCCGATTAGCCGGATTCACATGGTCACGTCTTTATCCCCAAAGAGATAGGCAGAGGCATATTGTATGCCCACATTTCATCTTTTTAGAATTTGTCCCACGTAGGTGGTGAGCCATATTGCTATGTTTAAATGGACAGGCGCTGGTTGTGACTGCTTACTGTTGAAATTTTTGATTTACTGTTTAAAGCTTGGCTTAATGACTGCCATTTTCTGTGCCTTCCGAAGGACGGAATCGCTCAGATTTCACTCCAGGACCTGAAGGGATAAAAAAGAATCAAATTCAAAGACCGGCCATAGTGAAAGTTGCTTCCTGCAATGATCGTTTACATAACACTGAGTCCGCGGGGCCACTAGCGCTTCAGGATCACACGGGTAAAAAATATGGATATTAGTAGCACACATTGGTCATGTTACTGAGTGATGAGTATACCTAACCTGATCGGTCTAAAAGTATGTAGGAAATCAAGATGGCTAGAAGGGAATAATTTCTTGGATAAAACTGGGTGCTTCCATGTTGTTTTTTTTCTAAATATTATATGTGTTTAATTTTATTACAGTTTCCTGTAGTTAGAATTTCATTTTGGTCTATTTCACGCGTATATCACGTTGCGAAAACAGACATGAAGCACAGACATAACATCCACAATGTTATCACTACTGTTCATTCAAATGATAAAATTATGTTCTATGAAGATTTACAAATTATCGTGATAATTAATTTAATAGGCTAATCATCGTTACAATACTCATCTCATCTGTTTTTATCATTCACTAGCGGACGTCACGCGGATTCACCCGCGTAGTTCACGTTCCCGTAGGAATACGGGAAAAAATATAGCCTATGTTCACCGAAAAGAGTGTAGTTTCCCAACAATGAAAGAATTTTTCAAATCGGTTCAGTAGTTCCGGAGCCTATTCGTTGCAAGCAAAAAAAACAAAAAAAAAAACAAATCTTTCCTCTTTATATTACCTATTATTAGTATAGGGAATAAAATATAGCTTATGTTCAACGCAAAGAGTGCAGCTTCCCAACGGTGAAAGAATTTTTCAAATCGATCCACTAGTTCTGGAGCCTATTCGTTACAAACAAACAAACAAAAAAACAAATCTTTCCTCTTTATAATATTAGTATAGATATATCATTGAAGTGCTCGTGGCTCCGCGGAATCAGTGTTCTGTAAACGATCACTGCAGTAAGCAACTTTCACTATGGCCAGTCCTTGGATGGATGACCATCCATGTGACCACTTTGTGACATTTATTTGAGCGTGTCCGTGCTTTGGAAGCCACGTAGGCCGTTGGTCCCGATTACCAGTAAAACCGCAGTCGTTAAGTCAAGTTGAAGGCCTTTTTCGGCGGCTTGAAAAACAGCAGGCAGTAACAACCTACGCCTGTCCATCTCAACACGGCAATACGGCTCACCACCTATTACGTGGGACTTATTCTATAAAGGTGAAATGCGGGCATATAATATGCCTCTGCCTACCCGTCGGGGATAGAGGCGTGACCATATGTAAATATGTATGTCATTTCAGTCCTAATTGAGGTCCAAACTTCCATTATGAGCACAGACTTTGCTTGAATTGGTTGTGATTATAGTGAGTAGCGCCTGACCTCTCATCACCTTTATTGATGCTCGTAGAGCCGTAGAGCCTTTGCTAAGTGAAGCGTGCACATGCGGTGGACATCCGCCTTGGGTGCCTGTATTGAAAAATAGGATGAGTAGTGCTAATATTATAACAGAATATAATAATCTTTTTCAAGCAACATGAGAAAAGTTACAAGATGTTATCTACGACCCATAGACTTATAAATAAAAATACTAAATATAACATGATGTAGTGTTAGTATCTAAAATCTAAAAGGCTATTATTATTATTCACTTCACATATCTTTTCGTGTGTCTTTACTTTACATATATTATCTGTCCCGGCTATTCGAATTGAATATGAACCAAATTCAGATTACTAAATGGTTATAATTTTTTTCCTGTATTTAGTGACCGATAGGCTTGTCCCATGTTACAATTGTGATCAACTAAACTATTGGTAATTAGTAAGTCTGGATATGTAATTCACCTTGGTGTACCTACCCCTCGGGGATATAAGCGTATGCAAGTTTTTCGCTAGGAAGACGAACGAGTTTATTATTTAAACTATCATGGTTCCTGGTTGACGAAAAAATGTATATAAGTACGCGATGATCGGTTTATTTTAAAATTTGGTTATAGAAAAATATATAAAATTAAATCTACTGACACAAAACATAGCACATACAGGTAGGTTACAACATTATTTGCGTTTATGCTAATTCTTAAAAATAAAAAGTTTTTTAAGAATTAGCATTGCGAAGTTGCTTACCACGCTCAAAATATCGCAGTGCTTGTGAATTTCCTTCATATCCCGTTTATGGACTAGTAGTCTAGGCTATGAAATAGGTATATTTAGTCCCGCATTATTCCTCGAAGTGGTAGGCATACGAAGAAGACTACATTATAATACTAGTAAATGAAGTTCATGGTCCCAACAGAATATTCTGTACCCAAATCTATATGATTTTAACGCCTACATTTCAGCAGTTATGTATTACGTAAGCCTATTGCTATATTAAAATGAATAGGGGCCGGTTGTGGCTAGCAGTGATGATGAAAATTTTTGACACCATATTATTAAGCTACCCTTATGAACCTTTAAGCTGTCTTAACGACTACTATGAAATTGAATCGTATTTACTTAATTTACTGGTTTCTGCTTATCAGGAGTAAATGGAATCAAAACACTTCTTTCGATCCTTCTTTTACTTTGAATCTACTATTAAAACTACTTTTTAATATTCCGTACCTACTGGTCGCTTTGTTATACGTCCGTCTGTGTATCGACTAAAACCACTTGGTCCTTATGAAACTGTCTAGCGTCGGTCAACCCGGGGCATCACTCTGAGGGATGTCCCAAGGTTTCCAAAAGGGATAGTTTGGGTGTTATCCCGCATTTTTGGGGGACAGGTAGGGTATTATATTCCTCTTTTGAACTTG
Organism: Miltochrista miniata; assembly: GCA_933228765.1. Classification (NCBI taxonomy): domain Eukaryota; kingdom Metazoa; phylum Arthropoda; class Insecta; order Lepidoptera; family Erebidae; genus Miltochrista; species Miltochrista miniata. Next base: position 15,873,564 of record OW121773.1, on the reverse strand, counting down.
TACCATCTAAAATGCATCAAAATTATTGCTTGGAAAATTAACCACAAATGCTCTTGTAAAATTAGATAAATAAGATAAAGTGTACTTCATTATTAGCGTATTGTTTAGATTAATAATAATTATATTGTTATCATGGTAAGCTGTGAAGGACCATGAAATAAATAAATAAATAAATATTATCTCGCTTCTTGATCGTCTTAATGTGGCGTGCGTGAAAGTCTCATGCCATGCTGCCATCTTGGGCCATTAGGCAATCGATAGATTACCTTGACAAATAAAATCTTATAATTAGAATTATTAAGTCTAGAAACTCGAAATTCGAAACATAAATTAGTATTCAGATGAAAACGGTAGTAAGTTTAAAAAACATAAGAGATACGATGTAAACAGCATCGGGTACAGCGACTAAGTTACAGACTCCAGATCACAGGAATCTTATGACAAGTTTAGTGAAATAAAAATATAGCCAAAACGGTTCAAAAACAACTTGCCAAATCCAAATTAAGGTGAGTCATATAATTGCTAATGAGAATGCGGAATTCTTATTTATAAATACGCAAACCCACCGACATTAACAGTTTATATAGGTAGATACTCGAATCAACATGTTGTTATTATTGATTATACAATTTATATCATTTTTTTATACTTCAGTTGATTCTGCAAGAATATTAGCAGTGTTCCCAGTGCCATCTATAAGTCATCAAGTTGTGTTTCGGCCAATTACACAGGAATTAGTGAAAAGAGGTCATGAAGTAGTCGTTGTTACACCAAATCCAGCTTTCGAAAAAGGAAAAGCACCTCAAGGGTTAACAGAAGTTGATGTTCATGATGTATCTTACAAGATATGGGTTGAACAATTTATGGCAAAGGCTACAAAAGGGGTAGCAAGTGATTTAGCTTCGCAATCGGAAATATTGCTTGAATCATTCGCGGATGTTGTTGATGCAGTACTTCTGACAGAAGAAGTGAAAAAAATATTGAGTTATGACAGCAAAAAGTTTGATATTTTACTATTGGAAGCATGTGTGAGACCAGCACTTGTTTTCTCGCATGTTTTTAAGGCACCCGTTGCCCTTGTTAGTTCACTTGGAGCAGCTCCTGGAAATTTCGAACTTGTGGGTGCGTCTGAACATCCTTTACTGTTTCCCAATGTTTTTCATCAAAAACTTTACAATCTTACTATGTCTGAAAAGCTGGGTCAGCTTTACAGTCATTATCAAATTATGAAAGTATATGAAAGAGTAGCAGCAATTGAGAATAAGGTTCTTAAAAAACATTTCGGTACCTCCGTGCCGACAGTTGAAGAGTTGGGTAATAACGTTGATTTGTTGCTAATAAATACAAATGCAGTATTTGATGGAAGTCACCCAGTACCCCTAAACGTTGTTTATATGGGAGGTATACATCAGAAACCTGAAAAACCACTGCCAGAGGTAATTATATTTATTTACTACTAGCTGATGCTCGCGGCTATGCCAGCGTGAAATTAAGTCCCCGTTTCCGCTTCCCATAGGAAATTATTACTGGAATGAAATGTAGCCTATGTGTTATTCCAGACTATAATCTGCCCCGGTTTCTAAATTTCAACCCGAATTGTTCAGCCGTTAGAGCGTGATTGAGTAACAAACATCCAAACATCTAAACATCCAAACATCTTTACAAACTTTCAAGAATAAATACAAAAGTTATGTTGTTGACTCTGATCAACCGCCGACTCTGGCGATAAACTTTGACCCCTTTCATGAAAGTTTCTTGTAACTCTAGGGCCGCTTGTGTGCAATATAGAATATCGGTATATTGCACACAAGCGGCCCTAGAGTCAATCCCTGTGGTACACCACTTTACTGGACTGGTTGCTACTATGTTCTTTTATTGGCATGACTAATTCTCCGGTTTAGTTACTACTTTTTTTTTTTAATCGATATTCGTTTAAAAAGACATTCGAGCTTTAAAATATTTTAGTCGTCTTTGAACAATAAGTTTTTCTTTTTACGTGAGGGAAAATCCTCATGGATGTTATACCGACCTCCTGCCGACTAAAAAACCTCACGTAACGCCCAGCAGCCTATGGTTGTGAGCCCCGGGTAAGCCCTCGAAAGGATGTCCCAGGACTTAAACAATAAGGTACACTGTCCCCGGATGACATTTATTTACACTTTATTGCACGCCAGATAAAAAAAAACTTAAAATAGGAACATTTGTTATAAAAGCAGTACAATGGGCGGCCTTATCACTAAAAGCAATCTCTACCAGGCAACCTTTGGATGGAAAAGTTGGTTGCAGGTAATGAGTGGTTGTTATTTGGCGTACTTCTATTTCCAGTGTTAAATTGAGTTTCGTACATCATAATTGTCATTTCCTTACTATACCTTTTTTTTTTTTTTTTTTTTTTTTTTTTTAACGTGAGGGAAAATCCTCGTAGGATGCTATGCCGGACTCTTACCGACTAAAAAACCTCACGTAACGCCCAACAGCCTATGGTTGAGAGCCCCGGGTAAGCCCTCAGGAAGGATGTCCCGTGACTCCCAACAGACCTACGGCCGCCTTTGCGGCCTCGCCCAGAGGGTGGTTCGGGTGCAATCCCGCGTCAATGGGGGGTTTCGGGTGTGACCCCGCTTCTAAGGGGGGGCGTGCGTGAGTGCTCACGTCACGCTGCCGTCATGGGTCTGCTTCTGTAAGGACGGTGAGCGGCCCTCTCACCGTCCTCAGACCCCCGGTCATGGAGGCCGATAGTCCTCGGCGAAGACATGTCGGCGGCGCCCAGGGCGCCGACTGCGGAACTCGGGTGGGAGAGTTCTCTCCCGCACCCGGCCCGCCGCCTCCTTCGCGAGCATGACCTGCTCGCAGAAAGAGGCGGCGCAGTCCCACTTACTCCCGCTGGAGATCATGGCTCGCACCATGGCCTCAAGCGAGAGAGTGTCCACGCCCAGACCCACTACGAGGACCTGTCGCTGTTGTGCCCACGCCGTGCACTCCACCTGCGTGTGGAGCGCCGTGTCATCGCTGCGGTCCTCGCAGTGCTGACATTCGGCCGTGGTTTCCCGGTGTTTTCGCCACAGATACCTACCGAAGCTACCGTGCCCGGCAAGCATCTGTGTCAACCGGCAGGAGAGAGCACCGTGTCTTCTCTCCAGCCACTCGTCCATGACCGGTCTGACGGCCGCGATCGTGGCGAATCCCCCCTTTGGTTGCTCAAGTCGCATCTTCCATGTCTCCAGGGTTTCCTGGTGGAGCAGGGTCCGCTGGGCCTCGATTTCTCGAGACGCAGGCCTTTGGGCCCGCTCCAGCGCCTCCTTGCGCCATCTGAACAGTGACGCAAGGGCTCTCGCTTCCAGGTCCCATGGAGGGGTCCCGGCTAGGAGACATGCCGCCTCACCGGAGATCGTGCGGTATCCTCTTATCACCCTGACGGCCATCACTCTCTGCGGGCTCATCAGTCTAGCCTCATTGCTGGCCGTCAGGGTCTCCGCCCATACGGGAGCCCCGTACAGGGCCATGCTTCGCACGATCCCAAGGTACAGCCTCCTGTAGGGAGCGTTAAGTCCCCTGATGTTGGGCATCAGCCGCGCGAGTGCGGCCGATGCTCCCCTCAGTTTTGGGATCAAACTTCGGAAATGATGTCCGAAGTTCCACCGGCCATCGAGTACGAGCCCCAGATACTTCATCGAGGGCTCGATGCCGATGCTGACGCCCCCCACCTGTAGGCTGGATCCCGCAGGTGGCCCCATCCGAGGTCCGTGGAAGCACAGAGCCTCGGATTTGTGAAGGGCGACCTCAAGACCCAGCCGCCGAATCCGACCCACGACCTGAGCAACCCCTGCCGTGGCCTTAAGTGCTGCGGCACGGTGCGTTGCTCCCCGCGCCGTAACGAGGGTGTCGTCGGCGTAACATGTTACGTCGACCCCTCTGAGCAACGGACCACGCAGCACCCAGTCGTAACCGATGTTCCACAGGAGCGGCCCTAAAACCGATCCCTGTGGAACACCGCACGACACATCTCGCCGACCCGGCCCTAGCCAGCTCGGGTAAGTTATGGCTCTCTCGGAGAGATAAGCCCCGACAATTCGACGGAGGTAGGGAGGCACTCCATGATAGATAAGCGCCTCCCTGACGCAGTTCCAGGGCAAGGTGTTGAATGCGTTAGCGATGTCGAGAGACACCGCCACCACCACCTCACCCTGTGAGACTGCTTCCTCCGTCAGGCCTCTAATGCGCATGATCGCGTCCACGGTGGAGCGTCCCTGACGGAAGCCAAACTGGCTATCCGCCAGATCAAGTCCCACGCGTGTGAGGTGCCCGACGAGGCGTTGTGCAATAATGCGCTCAAAGAGCTTGCACACCTCGTCGAGCAACACGATCGGCCGGTACCCTGATGGGGAATTTGCCGGCCGCCCCGCCTTTCGAATCAAGACCAGTTTCCCTGTCTTCCAGACCTTGGGAAACTGGCCTTTTTCGAGGCATGCGCTATAAAGACCCATAAGTCGAGGCCCAAGCTCCTCGAGAGCCAGGACCCATGCACGGCCTGGAATGCCGTCGGGTCCAGGGGCGGTGTTTCTACGGGATTTAAGCCGCAGGACAGCCGCCCCTAACTCACCCTCGGTGACTACGGGCACGTCGTTCTCGCTGTCTTCCGCGTTGGGCGCCTGAGACGGAGCCATGCGCGGAGGAACGTGTTCCTCCGCTCTCGACGGGAACAAGGAGTCCAGGACCCCCTCCAGCCGCTCCGGCTGGAGACTCTGGGTTAGTGGGGGCGCCTTAGGGCGTAATTTGCCTCTTACCATGAGGTACGGGCGCCCCCACGGGTTCCGCTCCAGAGTCTCCATCAGCTTCCTTACTATACCTATCATATAAATACGACATAATAAATACATATTATATATCTATGTATTATTTACACAAACATACTCTTTACAAATATATATCTATCTATAAATAAATATATATCTATAAACAAACACATATCCATAAATAAATTTATATACACACGTACATATAACTAAACTACTTTTATAGATAGTGTTCCTTAACCATATCTTTAAATTTCGAAATTGTCTGCGCTCGCCTTATCTTTACGGGTAGTCGATTCCATAGTCGGATCGCAGTGACTGTAAACGATTTGTCATAAAAAGTTGACGAGTGAGACGGCATCTCTAATCTTAAGTTTTTTGACGACCTCAGACATTTCACATGCGTATCGCAAAGGAACTTGAATCGTTCCTTAAGATAGGAAGGAGTTGAAGGGTTAAATAATATGTTAAACAGCTGTGAAAGAATATGAGCATCCCGGCGACGTCGTATGGGTAACCATCCAAGCTGCGTTCTGAAATGAGAAACGTGGTCAAACTTGCGTAAGCCAAAAATAAACCTGATGCAGAGATTCTGGTAACGCTCAAGTTGGTCTAGCTGGGTTTCGGCAAGATCAGGTTTATGTTTGCTAGTATCTAATAAATCAATGAACGTCGGCTACTCGTATGTACAAAAAAGTGTGACGTTCTGCCTGAGCGGAGCGTGTGGCGAAGGGCCCCGTGTCGCAACGGGAATGAGTAGGTACAAAATGTTGTCACCCCAAATCATCCAGTGGGTGTCGTAAGAAGCGACTAAGGGACACTTTGGCAAAACGATCCATTGCGGTGAGAAAGAAAACTCGAAATAAAACCTGGATGTCAGTAAAATGACAATCGTTAAGCCAAGTTGAAGGCCTGGGCTGTTTCAAAAATTTCAACTGTGGGTCATCACAACCTGCACCGGTTCATTTCAACACGGCAATAGAATCACCACTTATTACGAGCGACATAAAACTATAAGGTGGAATGTGGGCATATACTATACCTGTGCCTACACCTTCGGGGATGAAGGCGTGACTATATGCAATGCAATACATATTATCTACATCATTTGAAACCATTGGTTATGTAACATACGCCATTTCGGGTTATCTTGATAAATGCTACCGGCGGAACTTTGAATCGTGCGCAAATTTGTACCAATGAACGTGATACTAAAATATACAAATACTAGCTGGCCCTCGCAACTTCGTTTACGCCACATAAGGTGTATGAAAGGACAGGTATTTTTTCAACAGACTCATGGGAGAGTATGAAACTACCCTGTTTGCTTAATCATGAAAGAGCTTAAAGATTAAGCCCACTCTAAAACAATTCAGTTGTTTTAGAATTATTTTACAATAGCCTTAATCATTAAGCTCGTTTATGATTAGGTCAACACGCCAGTTTAGGTTTACCCTCACATTCAAAGGAATCCTTGAATTCTAGGTTTTGCGAAAGTTGAAATGTCTCTAATTCCTGAACTACAAACCCTTAACATTGAAACTTGTGTAAACCATCCTTAAAGTACTACTTTTATAACACTGAATTTATAATCGGACCACGCATTGAGAAGTTACAAATAAAAAATCATTTTAACTTTCATCTTCTCTCTCTAAGGAACCGCGCAAAATATCGGGATCAAAAGTATTCTAGAACTTTCCTCAGATTAAAAGCTCTGATTGTACCAAGTTTCATTCAAATCGATTCAGTAGTTTCTGCGTGATACTTATTCGGGATACAGACAAACAGACAGACAGACATGAAAATTTGAAATTACATTTTCGATTCGAATTCAAGAGAATGCCCTACAATTAAAACTTTCAAAATATCTTCCATGTACAGACTCTCAACCCTCAACAGTTTTATTACATGTATAGATAGATCAGCCAAGTCGTATACATGCCTCTAATACTGTCTATAAAAAAAATTTTTCAATAAAAAATACAACCGACTTCCAAGAAATCCTGAAAATTAAAATTTACTTAGCACAAAGTAATATGTATTTTGAATTATCTGATTTTTTATTCAATATCATATTGAAGTCGGCGCCAAGTAAATTCATAGGTTTAGGGAGGTATTATTCATGGCCCCAACTTCAATATTATATTGAATAAAATCTGATAAATCAACTACATATTACTTTGTGCTTCGTAAATTTTAATTTTCAGGATTTCTTGGAAGTCGGTTGTATTTTTTATTGAAAAATTTTTTTTCTTTATTTTAAGTGACGGGTGAACCGAAAAATATATCAATCTAGGTGAAAGTTCTCATCAATACAAATTAATCAAGCCCCAACACAAGGTAGCTGCTGTAAATAGTTAAGGAATTCCCTCGAATCTCTGTTGGTTCCATCATCAGATCGACTCCAGACCTTTATTAATGGTAGTACATTAAAGCACTGAATTAAAAAGTTAACAAACGCACTAGTTGTGCCTATAATTTTCGGTGGTTGCCCTCGATTTCTCCAGGATCCCATTATCAGATCCTGACCTGGTTATAATGGGACCACCTCAGAAGTAAACCCCATTCAACAAAAAAAATTGAAAGCCGTCTATAATTGATGGTGAACACACGTAAAACATTGAGACCTTTTTTTTTTGAAGTTGGATCTATCAATCTAGGTGTAAAGTTCTCATCAATACAAATCAATCAAGCCCAAACACAAGATAACTGCTGTAAATTGTTTAGGAATGCCCTCGACTGTCTTTCGACTCTATCATCAGATCGACGCCATACCTTCATTAAAGTGTAGAACATTAAAGCACTTAATTAAAAAGTTAACAAGCACACTAGTTGTCCCTACAATTTTCGGTGGTTGCCCTCGTTTTCTCCTAGATCCCTTCATCAGATCCTGACCTGGTGAAAATGGGACCACCTCAGAAGTAACCCCTATTCAACAAAAAAATAAATTTTGAAATCCGTCTATAATTGACGGAATTATCGCTTGACATACATAAAAAAAAATACATACAGACGAATTGAGAACCTCCTCCTTTTTTTGAAGTCGGTTAAAAATAATATGAAACCCCAAATAAAACAAGCATACGAGAGTGAGACACCAGAATTATTAGGGTGCTTTCACACAGTCAGTGCTTTCACATGCTTTCACCCATAATTATTCTGGTGTCAATAATGTTAAGAGTTGTTGCTGTTATTAACAAACTTTACACATTTTATGCAATAGTCAGTATGGGAGCACTAATAGGCTCTTAAACGATCTCATTGAGGGCTGCTTAGTGACAACACGCAGGTTACGCTCATTCGCGCTGATGGCATCGTACTGGACTACAAAAGGAACTATATCGCTGAAAAAATACGGGTCTCTATTGCAAATACTATGCCTCCCAATTTCTTTGATTGGAAATATGAGAAGTCAGTACTGTGTCAGTTGAGTGAATACACGTTAGACGGTTGTCTGAAGTTGTAAGTTGTCTTTACGTTACAAGTGAAATGTTACAGTTGAAACTATACAGGGTGTCCCACGGCTATGCCACATGGAGGGAAAGTACCTTAAATATTGTAGATGGAACATTTTACTGAAAGAAGACATTATTTTAATTAAAAAAGCAACTTAAACTGCATTCGTAGATTTTTAAATAATTACACGGTTGAGCCAGAAATCGAACCCACTACACGAGAAAAAATAATTACCTTGTAGCTTTATAATACCGATCAAAAGGCTTCATCATAAGGATTATTGTTTGCTAAGTAACGTAGTGTCAGAAATAAAATGAAGACCATGAAGTTTAACAATTTTAGTACAAAAGTCCCATACTGTTGAATACAAAGTCGCACTCTTTTGATTATTTTACTCCTTGTCGATCTTTTGATCTTGCTGTGGTGGATACTTATAATAATACGTCCAAGTTATGTTTGTAGCTCGTGGACATTTTCATTTCTTGTAAACTACATTTAATATAGGCTGCGGTGACCACCGGTCCATCTGGTGTATGATTGTCTGCCACCTTAGTGGTAAAACAAATAATTACATGTCATAACCCCATAAATAAATCTAACGTTGTTAGATCTGTGGATCTCGGTGTCCATCTTATTCGTCCCGATCCAGGGACGAAAGTCTTCACTGCGATCACCGGCGATGCCAGCTTTTCATTTTTCTGAAAAAAAAATTCACATCAAATGTTAAAATACATGGTCTTTCTTTTATTTTTGACACTCTGTTACTTAGCAAAAAATAATCCTTATGATGAAGCCTTTCGATCGGTATGATAAAGCTACGAGGTAATTATTTTTTCTTGTGTAGCGGGTTCGATTCCCGGCTCAACCATGTAAGTACCTATTTAAAAATCTATGAATGCAGTTTTAATTGTTTTTTAAATTAAAATAATGTCTTCTTTCAGTAAATTGTTCCATCTACAATATTTAAGGTACTTTCCCTCCATGTGGCATAGCCGTGGGACGCCCTGTATAGTTAACTATTTTATACCTATAAACATTTAAGGAATTGTCGTAAAGTTTTTAAAATTTCAACTTCTGTGCTAATATTTGTATAGTGAAAAAACTGGCCAAGTGCGATTTGGACTCGCCCATGAAGAGTTCCGTAGCAGCAAGTAACGTAATATAAAAGTTCTTACAGTTCGTTGTAACTTTGACTGATGTTTTATCACGTTCGCAGTGGTAGTGATTTTTCTAGGCGAAAAATGCGGTAAATGACGTATTAAAAAAAACTACCTACTCGATCTCGTTCAAACCAATTTTCATTGGTAGGTTTTATGGTAATATACATCATATATTTTTTTATGATTTATCATTCTCTTAGTTTAGAAGTTAGAGGGGGGGCATATTTTTACACTTTGGAAGTGTCTCTTGCGCAAACTTTTCACTTTAGAAAAAAATGATTTTAGGAACCTCAATAGCATTTTTGAAGACCTATCATAAATAGAAGACATATATATATGGGTTTGATGAAAAAAAAATGAGTTTCAGTTCTGAGTATGGAGACCCCCAAAATTAACTGCTTTTTTGCTAGTTTTATATAAAAATCTAGAAGCGGTTTACAGAATACATCTACTTACCAAGTTTCAACAGCATAGGCTTTATAGTTTAAGAGAAAAGTGGCTGTACAGACAGACAGACATGACGAATCTATAAGGGTTCTGTTTTTCCATTTGGCTACGGAACCCTCAAAATTGCATAACTGATAGTACTATCAATACCAAAGTTAAAACACAATAAAATTCATTCAATACGAATACCTAACAAATTATCATTAATTTATAAACAAAGAGTGCTCCATATCAAAAACAGTTTATTTGTATTATTGCAAGAATCAACATGTCAATATTGTTAATATTTTTTGTGGTCGTATATTGTCAAACTTCAATTGAAGCAGCAAGAATATTGGCAGTTTTTCCAGCTCCATCTATAAGTCACCAAGTCGTTTTTCGTCCAATAACACAGGAGCTGGCAAAAAGAGGACATGATATTGTCATTATCACACCAAACCCTGTGTTTACAAAAGGAAATGCACCACCACGATTGACAGAAATCGATGTTCATGATGTATCATATAAATTTTGGACCGAAAAATTCATAAGTAATTCAACGAGGGGCATAAAAAGTGATTTTTATACACAAATAAAAAAATTGATTGAAACATCTACATACGTGGTTGATGTAATGCTACAAACAGAAGATGTACAAACCATACTAAAATATGATACCAATAAATTTGACCTTCTGTTACTAGAGGCTTGTGTCAGGCCAACGCTTGGATTTTCCCATGTTTTCAAAGCACCGGTAGTTCTCATAAGTTCATTCGGCGCAGCACCTGGTAACTTCGAACTTATGGGCGCATCTGAGCATCCTATGTTGTACCCGAATGCTTTTCGTCAAAAGCTCTTTAATCTTACGATTTGGGAAAAAATTACTGAACTTTATAGCTATTATCAAACCATGAAAATATTTAAAAACAGTGAAGTGTATGAGAATGAAATTATTGAAAAACATTTTGGACCCAACGTGCCAACCCTGAAAGAGTTGGGTAATAATGTGGATTTATTATTATTAAATACAAATTCTGTTTTTGATGGAAGCCATCCAGTACCACCGAATGTAGTGTACTTGGGAGGTCTACACCAGAATCCCGAAAAACCATTGCCAATAGTGAGTATTCATTTAATAATATTATAGTGAATTAAAAATATATTTTATTTAATATGGAAGCTGACTGCATCCCTAAACATTTTAGCATCTAAATTTAGATGTTAAGGATAAGTTAACAACTACAAGGCGTCTAAAGAACAACGAGAATGTTGGCTAAGTTGTATGGATGCATGTTTGTTAATCATTTACGCATGGGTGGAGGTCAGTCCAGACATAATTGACTGCAATTATCGGGACCAATGATTAATAAATACTATAGATACGTCATCAACACTGAAAAATGGCAACACAAAAAGAAAGTAATAACCTGATCTACGTCGTGTGACGGACCAGTCAGTGTCGCGACTGTAGGCTTTGCAAAAGTTCTATTATCACTGTTTTATGTTCTGTCAATCTTAATAAGGGTAAAAAGTAGACGCTTGAAATACTCACAGAATATCGAGCTGTCTTTTCATTAAATATAAATAATAATATTAAAACAAAATAGATATAAGGGCACGCGTTTTTTGGCACGAAATTCTTCGTGCGCGGCTCCAACTCGCACTTGGTTGGTTTTTATTATAAATAGTTACAAACTAGTTTAGTTACAAAAACAATTTGCCAAATCAATAAAAACCTGAGCCAATAATAAATGCTAATGAAAATGCGGAGTTTTTATATTTATAAATCAGTATACGTTCTATTTGTACAGTTTATATATATAGATAGTTGAATCAACATGTTATTACTATTCATTATATATGTGATATTACTTTTTAATACTTCAGTATATACTGCGAGAATATTGGCTGTGTTCCCAGTACCATCTATCAGTCATCAAGTTGTGTTTCAGCCAATTACGCAGGAATTAGTCAAAAGGGGTCATGATGTAGTCGTAATTACACCAAATCCAGCCTTTGAAAAGGGAAAAGCGCCTCAAGGGTTGACAGAAGTTGATGTTCATGACATATCTTATAAAATTTGGATTGAAAAAACTATGACGAAGGCTTCAAAAGGCGTGGCAAGTGATTTAGTTTCGCAATCGGAAATAATGCTTGAATCGCTTGTGGATATTGTTGACGCTGTTCTCCACATAGAGGAAGTAAAAAACTTATTGAGTTATGACAGCAAAAATTTGATATTCTACTACTGGAGGCATGTGTGAGACCAGCACTTGTATTTTCTCACGTTTTTAAAGCCCCGGTTGTTCTCGTTAGTTCACTCGGGCCAGCTCCTGGCAATCTGGAGCTTCTGGGTGCTTCTGAACATCCTATATTGTTTCCCAATGTTCTTCATCATAAAATATACAATCTTACAACGTCTGAAAAACTGGTTCAGCTTTATGTTCATAATCAAATCAAGAAATTATATAGTAATTTAGCGATCTTTGAGAATATGATGCTTAGAAAACATTTTGGTGCATCAGTGCAGACAGTGGAAGGAAAATGGGACCACCTGAGAAGTAAACCCTATTCAACAAAAAAAGAATTTTTGAAATCCGTCTACAATTGACGGAAATATCGCTTAACATACATAAAAAAAAATACATACAGACGAATTGAGAACCTCCTCCTTTTTTGAAGTCGGTTAAAAAGCGCGTCAGCCACAAACGCTTACTAGCTACCTACTGCACCACCGAGGCAATCATAGCCAAGTCAATACAAAAGAATAATATAATGTGGAATTTACCAAAAGAAACATCAACATTTTCTTGGTACATTATAGTGGTACCTTTTTTTTACGTGAATTTTACCATACCGTATTAGTAAGAGTAAAAACTGAATTTTGAACTCGAATTGACTAAATTTAAACGGAGGCTCCGTCGTTTTCGTTGTCAGTGAGCAAATTTTTTTTTTTGCTGAAAAGAAAGTTTCTGGTTTTCCAGAGATTTTCTTTCGAGCAAAAAGCAAATGAAAGATTGGCGGTTAATGCTGCCGCGTACTACAACCTTGACTTTGACCACTTTGACCGTGTATAATGTATTCAACGATGCTTCACAGTGCGTGTCATTTTAGGCATTGATGCCTTTCACGAGGGCCACGCAGACGGTATAATTGGAATTTCGGCGTAATACAATTATTATGTCATGTCTCGTGTCGTGAACGCACAGTGTTTCGTTGTTTCAACATTTTTTATACTAACTGTTTTACTGATAGGGTGTCTGGTAAAGCAAATTAATGGGTCATTATAAGAGGACCGATTGTTCCTGTTATCTTCTTTATCACTGTATTCATTACGTAACTAATTGTACAACCAACTGACTCTCGAAACTTCGATTATGTTAGAACTCGGCTTCAGTGTACCTTAATTTGATCGTCATACTGGTCAAGGGTACTAGAGAATTTCTTTTAAGGCTGCATTATGTTCCTTGACTACACACAACTGAGTTTTTTTAGTCTGTTTTCCCAACTTCTGGGACTACGCAATATCTTTGAATGTTTATCAGCTAAATAGGCATATTTATTATTCAATGGGTTCTGGTAATAAATAAAAGAAACGACTTAAAATACGATTCCTCCGTAATTACTTACATTTGAATGTCATACTGATCTTATTCGCGCCTAAAAAATATATCATTATATTGAGTTGTTTTGAAGTCGTTATTTAAGTTAGGCCTCTATTACTCCTAAACTTGCTAAAGTTTATCACACGGATTTTATTCGTGATTATTTTTCAGACTTTCAAACCAGCCTTTATGCCATAGGAGTCCGGCATAGTAACCATCTAGGATTTTCCTGATGTTAAAAGAAAAGGGGGCGGCGGGCGCATTTTCTCAATAAATGCTCTTTACGTTTAATTATCTCGTTAACGGATAAAACACATAGGTTAAATCAAAAACGTTAATTAAGATAAAAGTTTTTATAACAGGTGTATCTCATAAATGTAACAGACTTGAGAAAAAAATCCCCATCAAATATATTTTTCGTAATTTTATTTCAGCACTTACTCACACATAGCTAGTTCGTTTTCCAGCCCTCCTTCGAAATAATGAAATTATTAGGGTTCCGAAACGTGAAATACGGAACCCTATAAAATACTCGAACAACAACCATTTCAATAATAAATTAGAAGAACTACCATTAGTTATCTTTTTACTCACCAAAGGCAATACAATACACAAACAAACACGAAATCTGTTTTCTGTGTCAAAAATGACTTTCTTAAAGTTTAGTCTTGCTGTACTTTCATGGTGCGATTTCCTTCTGAATAAACGCGGAGATTTGTGGCAGGCGGTGTTATTAAATGACCCCCCGTTTTTTTTAACGTGAGGCAAAATCCTCATGGATGTTATGCTCTCACTTTCCTAACGACTAAAATAGGTCATATAACGCCGAATAGCATACGGTTGGGTGCCCCGGGTAAGTCCTTGGAAGGATGTCCCAGGACTCCCAACAGACTTACGGCGACCAGTGCGGCCTCGCCTAGCGAGGGTTCGGGTGCTATTTCGCGTCTTTGGGGGATTTTTCGGGTGTCATCCCACTTCCTTATGGGGCGGAGGGGAGTGAATCCCTCACGGCACGCTGTCGTTTAGGGCCTGCTACGTATATTGTACCTACCTGACGAAAAGACGAAAAAAACGATAGCTGTAGATGTCTAAATTATTAAGTTATAATTTTATTTTTTTCAGGATCTCAAAAAATACTTAGATTCTTCAAAACATGGCGTGATTTATGTAAGCTTTGGGACAAATGTGGACTCTACGTTGCTGCCCGCAGAGATTGTTCAAGTTCTCGTGAGATCGTTCTTGAAACTTCCCTATGATGTGTTATTCAAATGGGACAGTGAAAATTTGCCGGGAAAGACTGACAATATTAAAATAAAGAAGTGGCTGCCTCAATCAGATCTGTTAAGTAAGTGCATTATCTTACTAAGTAAAAATTTATAGATGTGAAAGTTTGTGAGTGTGGAATGAATGTGTAGATGCCTGGATCGATGGACGAATCAGGTTGAAATTTTGCATAGGGATGGATTATAGCCTGGAATATAAGCTAATTTTTATTTCCGGAAGAAGTAGCATGGGTTGCGGCATAGAGCAACACGATCTATGGCGTTCATCGTTGCATTATGGGTTGCAGGAATGGAAACAGAATTCCACGCGGTCGGAAACAAAGGCGCGATCTAAAGTCGAATTTTTAATTATACGAAGTAAAGTGACAGCAACTAATGTCACTTCTTCATACAATGTTGATTAATTTCTATGAAGAAGTGACATTAGTTGATGTCACTTTACTTCGTCTAATTAAAAATTCGACTATAGTGCATTATAATTATCTTCTTTGTCATATTAATAAATCAACATAGTGCAAATAATTATTATAAGTACTACTGGATGATAGACTGTTAGGTGGGATACGTGTGGTTTTTAGTTGGTTGAAGTTTGGCATAGCATCCATGTAGGCTTTTCCTCACGTTAACAAAAAAAAGTACTTGATGATATTTAGCTGCCCAAAAATGTTATAATAACGTCATAATAACTTGTTTTGATCAGAAATACGAACTAAGAAGGAGCTTTGATTAATTTGTATTATGACAATGAACTGTTTGTTAACGAAGAGAATATTTGCTGTTTGGAAAATAATAATATTTATAGCGTTCTTTTCTTATTAAGTTATAATAATAGCTGCCTGATTATTCAATTAAGAATTTTTTTTTATTTCAGGACATCCTAAAATAAAACTGTTTATCACACAAGGAGGACTACAATCAACAGACGAGGCTATAACTGCAGGTGTACCGTTAATTGGTATACCAATGTTAGCTGATCAATGGTACAATGTACAAAAGTATGTGCACCACGGAATTGGACTAGAGCTTGATTTAGGAACACTTACTGAAGAACAGTTTATAAACTCGATAAACACTGTTATTAAGGATGAAAGGTTAGTATTAATTTAATAATTACATATTGTTGTAGAGGATGTGAATGAAGTTGCTATTTTATTGGAATTTTACCTTCTAACGAAAAGAGTTACGGAGTTTCAATATTAGTATGTTCGTAACTGTGTTTGCTATAAAATACTTTATGATGAAATAAACCATTGATTTTCAACTTATTTACAACTGTTAATTAAAAAATAAAGATACTCCTGACACTGTTGAGACCCCTAAATAAAAGTAGCTACTGAATTAAACAAAAAAAAATGTTGCATTTAAAATTTACTTTACACGGAGTAGCCTTTATTTTTATTCTCACCTATTTCGATTTCTTATGAGATCTAATATATTATTTAATTATTTAAAAGTATATAAGTATTAATATCCGTAGTCTGATACCCAACCCATAACACAAGCAGGTTATTCCTAGCTTACTTTGGGATCAGATAGCGTTGTGTGAGATGTCCGTGAATATTTATTTTATTTATTTTTTATTTAATGGTAAATTTCCTCAGATAAAAACCTTTCATTTTTTTACAGTTACCGTAAGAACATAAACCGACTTCGGACTCTTATGCTTGATGAACCAATGAAACCATTGGACAAAGCCATGTGGTGGATCGAGCATGTGTTACGTCATGGCGGCGCAAAGCACTTGCGAGCACCTACGGCTAACATATCCTGGTCAGAATATCTCGAACTAGAATTAGTATTCACTATACTTTTAGCCATCGTATTTATAAAAACAATAATTTTGTCTGCATTATTTTTACTTTATAAATATGTATGGAGTAGTCCAGTTGATGTTAAAGTTAAGAAACAATAAACTCATAGATCAAGTTTTTTATTTTTTATTTTCTCTCTGTTTCTTAAAAAAGTATATTCTCAACTTTTGAAATATTCAATTAAGGGTTGTATGTTCGAAAGAGTCTCATCTTGGGGTGAACTTTATAATAGGAAATATTCTTCAATTTGATCTGATAAAACTATATTATTGTAATTTATTAGTACTCTTGCTTTTTAACGTATCAAAACACGATTAGGAATACTTTGTTCGATCAAAATCGTTCTCAAAAAATGAGAAATATTGCAAAAATCTTTTTTTATCTAAATAAATGAGTTTAATTCTCATAAAAAAATTGTCATAAAATAGATATAGGTCTTTACAATAATATTTTACGTATAGATTTTTTCTTAAAACCCCTCAGATTTTATAACAGTAATATAAAGTATTAGAATCGAATGAAATCCGGCAAAAGCGTACGCTGCAATCGTTCGAATTGCCTTAGGATTTGTCAAGGTCGAACATTGCAGCCTTAATCAAATTGGTATATTGTAGTCCACTGTTGGATGTAGGCCTCTTCAAAATTACGCCACAATACATGGTCCTGTGCCTTCCGCATCATGTCATCCCGTGCTACCTTCTTCAGGTCGTCGGTTTATCTGGCGGGGGGTCATCCCACCTCACATTTACCGAAAAAAAGAGTTCTCAGTTCTCGAGTGGAGACCGCCTCCACTCGAAAACTGAGAACTCTTTTGTTCCATCGGCCATCGGTACTTCTACACATGAAAATGATCCATGAATGTCTATCTCATGAAACTCTGCGGGCTATGTCGACCACTCTGGTTCTCTGACGCATAACAATGTTTCGTATTTTATCCCTCAGAGACAACCAAGTATAGCTCTTTTCATTTTAAATAATAGTATTAAATTCTTAAATTATTTGTTTACAATATCTGAAATAGCACAATGATGTAATATATTGATTGGTAGACAATAATGCTTAATTCTATTCTATTCTATAAAAAAAATTGTACCATCTCAGATTATAGAAACAAATAATTATATAATAAAAGGCTTCACGCCCATAAGACCTTCAACTTGAATTAACGACTACCATGTCAAGATAATTTATAGTTACTTTATGATTTTAGCAATGTAAATTTATACAAACCTATTGCAAAACAGTAACAAAAAATATTTGCGCTGTATTTTTCAAAAGATACCGAAACCATAAAAGTAGTTTATTAAATTTTTGCCTCTTTGTATATTTTTTGCACAGCCTGTAGATGCTTTAGTAATTTAAATGAGTTCATTTGTGTTATAAATTTGTTTTTAATGTAATCTGGTTATACTTTGTTCAAATTATACAAAACGTTCCTAATAAATTGTAATTTTTTACCCGAACTGCCGAAGACAGGAGGGTAATGTTATTCGAGATAATGTATGTACGTATGTATGTATGTATAATTTTTGTCACGTCCTGCAGCCTGAACAGCTTGACGGATATTGACATACGAGGCGTCATTTGATTCATCGTGATTGTGTGAGTGACACGTGGTACATTAAAATTTCTAAAAAATCAAAATGACTGACTTTTAGCGCTAAAATGAAAACGTTGATTTTTTTTCTTGCACGCCCGTCAGACTCAACGGCTTGACGGATTTTAACATACGATGTGTCATTTGATTCGCCGTGATTGTGTGAGTGACACCAGATATATTAAAATCTTTGAAAAATGAAAATGGCAGACCTTTGGCGCTAAAATGTAAAGTTTGATAATTTTTCTTGGACGCTCTATAGCCTGAACGGCTTGATGGATTTTTAAAAACAAGGTGTCATTTGATTTGTCGTGATTGTGTGCGTGACACCAGGTATAACAAAATTTATGGAAAATCAAAATGGCGGACTTAATTGATAATTCGGGATCGTTAAAAATATTGCATCTTAATATACGTAGCGTGAACTATAATTTTGATGAGTTTACTGTATTATTACGTAATTTAGCTATCCTTCCTGAAATAATAGTTTTATCCGAGTGCTGGCTTAGCAAAGTATCTACCCCTCCTACGATAAGCGGTTATGCTGTCTATTGCACAAGGAATAATTCAAATCAAAACGATGGTGTTATTGTCTTTGTAAGAACATCGCTTATTCACGTCGTTGCAGAGTCGCATATACAAGACGCAACTTGTTTAGTAACGAGAATTGAACCCTTAAAACTTGCTATAGTTTCCGTATATCGCCCACCCTGTAACCGTGATATTGAGAACTTTTTGAATGGCTTAGAAGATACTCTTGTGTCCTTAGGTACCTATGAAAATCTGGTTTTAATTGGTGATATTAATATTAATATCATCCCCACTACGCTGAGCAATATGGCAAGCGATTATCTTAACCTGACGTCATTGCATGGACTTTTACCAACGCATAATCTGCCTACCCGTGACTGTAGATGTCTGGATCATGTTTTATTAAAATCCAATCTCAGAACCGTCACACTAGTAATTGACACGAGTATTACGGACCACTCACCTGTCGTATTATGCATGGAAACGTTAAAAAAGCCAAACAAACCTACAACTCATTTCGTTAAAATAGATTATCCTTCTATTTATGAAGATATTTCAAACACAGATTTTTTGGCAAATATTAACTGTATCTGATCCCAACGTTGCATCTGAGATGCTAATTACAAGTGTAGGATCATTAATACATAAACACTCTAAACTAATGCGCACACCATCTAAACAAGTAATTTTCAAACCCTGGATCACAAAGGGACTGCTCAGATGTATACGTAATCGGGACTCCATGGGTAGGCAGCATCCACTATGGCGCCCACGTGCACTATAGTGACAGAACTGTCATCGGCTCCGACGCCCACGGTCATCTTAATGCCAGTTTATATCCGTTTATATCCGGTGTTATCCTCTTTCATCCAGGCCGGAAATAATGCAGGATGAGTTTATAATAATGATTAACATAGCGTGCAGAGTAACATTAAAAGAAAAAACATCAGAAACTTCGAGTTGATTGTGATAAATAAATTTTCTGTTGAGCCGCCATTAGCGTTCCAATTAGTTACGGGGTAAGTATTAAATATTTTAGTTTATTCTGCTTTTATTTATGGTTTTATTTTTTACATTGAATGATATATTATTTTATAATATATACTTATTTATTTCAGTGTATATTTATTAATAGTTTTTTTTATTGGCCAATGTAAATACGCAAAAAATGTATAACTTTAATACTTTTATTTTATTAATATTTTTGTTTATTTTGATTCAATTATTCTTGTTTTGCATTTAAAAGGTGTTGTTTAACAGCTGTTATAAATATTTCCGTCCCAAATCGAGGTAAAATTAATTATAATAGCATGTGAAGATGACAATTTTTGGCAATGAAAATACGCTAATATTGATAAATTTATTTTCGGAGATTTTGTATCTACAAATTCTTTTTTTTTATTTTTGGGTAACGTGTTTGTGTGTATATTTGGTAAATAAAAAAATATAAGACTTAAAACTGGTTTTATTTTGAATTACATGGTAAAACATAAGAATACTACTTCATTTTAACCATCGTAATTTTCAGCGACATTTCATTAATCCATTACACATCGGATATCCTCGGATTTAGTTTAGTTATTTTCGTCAGTTATCCAGCATGATGAAACAGTAAGTATTTCTGTAGTGCGACTCCTATAAAAGAAATAAGAATTAATTTTGTGAAGCTCGGCGCGCAACCGCTGTTCCCGCCAACGCTCGCGAAGGTGTTGGGCGTCGGCGGCCAGTGACGTTTGACAGTTCGGCCGTACGACTGGGAAAAACGACTACGAATCAACCCAGATAATTATACTCTAAAAGTAACTTATCTAAGATACCGCAACTTCTGCAATAAATTGTTGAAAAGACTAAAACATAACTACGAAAATGAACAACTACTTAAATCGCGAAATAACCCACGGGCCACTTGGAAAATAATTAAAAACATTACTCACACGGGCTCCACTAAACAGTCTCCAGTAGAATTGTTAAACATCGAAAAAGATAAATTAGCTTCTATAAACCGAGTTAATGAGTACTTTTCCCGCATCGGGAGCGATTTGGCTTTAAAAATAAACCCCGCAACACAAAGTAATCAACTGCTTAATGATAACATCAATGTTGACTCTTTAGTTCTGCTGCCAGCAGATGACTCTGAAATTGAGTCGATTGTTCGAGGTTTGCGTAAAGATGCTGCAGTTGGATGGGACCAAATTCCTGCTCACTTACTGCAAATGTGCTCGAATACCTTGGTACCAGTTATAACCCACATATGTAATATTAGTATGGCAGAGGGGATTTTCCCTAAAACTTTCAAAAAAGCTATTGTGCATCCCATCTATAAGAGTGGAAACAGAGACGGTGTCAATAACTATAGGCCCATATCTGTCCTACCGGCTTTATCTAAAGTCCTGGAGAAGGTATTAAACACACGTTTAAGAAACTTTCTAAATAAAAATAATATCGTGGCGCCGAATCAATTTGGTTTTAGGGTAGGACTATCGACTGAAAATGCGGTGGCTTCGCTGGTGGATAAAATAGTGAAGAGTCTTGATGATGGAAAAAAATGCCTCTCTATTTTTCTTGATCTCACCAAGGCTTTTGATACCGTCTCTGTTCCACACCTTTTGAACAAGATGGAGAGGATGGGCATTCGCGGATATTCGCTTAGAATATTTAGGGATTATCTGTCTGATAGAACGCAGTGCGTACGGATAGATGACATTGTTAGTAGTAACGCATCTCTCCTTTTTGGTGTTCCTCAGGGATCAGTCCTTGGCCCAACCCTCTTCCTACTCTATATAAACTCCTTGTGCACTCTGTCCCTGCCTTACTCTTCTATTATTACCTACGCGGACGATACTGCAGTAATTGTTGAGGGTGAAAACTGGCCAGAAGTCTTTGCTCGCGCGGAATGTGCTCTTGATCTTGTGATGCAGTGGCTATCAAAGAATCTACTAACACTGAACCTAAGCAAAACTACTTATATCACGTTCTCAAAGACAGCTGTAAACCAGCCATCTTTGGAGATTTTCAATATAAGAGCTCATACCTGTACATCTTATGCAACCACTGATAACTGCGACTGCAAAACGATATCAAGAGCTACCCATACAAAATACCTGGGAGTAATAATTGATAGGCATATATCCTGGAAATATCAACTGACTGAAATTGCTGCCCGCGTCCGTAAAATGATATTTATTTTTAAAAAACTGCGTAACTCTGCTAACTTTAATACTCTGAAAATGGTTTATTTCTCACTATGTCAATCTATTATAACATATTGTTTGTCTGTCTGGGGTGGTGCTGTGGAATCGCATTTCCTGCCGCTGGAGCGAGCACAGAGAGCTGTGCTGAAGGTAATGACATTTAAGCCGTTCAAATATTCGACTGCTCAATTATACCGCGATTGTGAGCTTCTGACTGTCAGACAGCTGTTTGTGCTTGCAACAGTGTGCAGGAAACATGCCAGTCTGGAATATGACATTGAAATCACTAAGAAGCGCCGAGCACGTAAGGTCTGCCAAGCCCAAAGTCATAAAAGTGCATTAGCAAAACGCAACTATAATGTTATAAGTGGTCACCTTTATAATATTGCTAATGAACATTGCAACATATACCCGTTAACCAGATTGCAATGCAAGAAAAAGGTTACCACATGGCTCTTGTGCAAATCTTATGAAGATACGGAAAGTCTTCTGAAACTAAGCATACTTTGAATGCATCAAACAGACACACACACACACACACACACACACACGCACACACACACACACACACACACACACACACACACACACACACACACACACACACACACACATATGTATTATACACACACATATAAGGAAAATTATAGCTACATATAATATATCTAGGTTTTTCTTTAGCTTATGAAATTCACACTTCATATGTAAATGACTAGGATACACTCCACTTTGACATTATGTATTGTACTTAAGTAAATTTATATTGAGAACCCTGGTACCCATACCACAAGTTAAATCTTACTTTGGGTACCAGTGGTCAACAAATTGATGTGTACTACATTGTGAACGTCAATAGTTTATGTGTCATTGTCATATATTTTTCAGAAGCAATAAATAAATTATTATTAAATTAAATTTGGTGTTATAATTATTTAACTGCGATGAACGCAAAACTACTGAACCGATTTCGATGCGGTATTATGTATTTATAAGGCCTTGGTCAGACTTAAATTCTAACATTTGTTTGCAATCGGTTGAGTAGCACCAGAAATATGACCAAAAATATATTAATTAAGGTTAAATTTTCATGATGCCCCTTCACTACACGAAAATTAATAACTCCACTACTAACATAACTAAAAAGTTTTAAATAAACTTAATTACCTATTTAGAATACAAAAAACCCGACTGCCAAGTAAACATACAACTGAAAAGCAAAAAACAAGCTCTACATTTCTTTTGTGATTTTCTTTAGCTAGTTACTGTTTTACTTTGTCGCTATTTTGTAAACCACCACTCGCTTGACATAGTTTATTCTGTAACTAGGTAAAGAAAATCACAAATGAAATGTAGAGCTTGTTTTTTCATGTTCGTTGTTAATTTTAACTTATTCTTATTTTTAAGAACATTATAGTAGTAGAGGTAAACAGGAATTTAAATTTGCGTCACTTCACAATTTATACGCGAAAAAGAAGTCCTTCGTTGATTTATTTTCAAAAATCGGCGCAACCAAGGTCAGTGCAAAAAATATTAGACAAAAATGCAATTCGCAAAACATGTTAACTTCTAAGATATTACATACGCGCTACACGTGCGCTATATGTTGAAACAAGCTTTGAAAAAACCTTCATAAGTGTGCATCAATTTATAAATAAATAAAATAAATAAATATTTACGGACATTTCACACAACAAGCTATATGATCCCAAAGTAAGCTAGTAATAACCTGCTTGTGTTGTGAGTATCAGACCACGGATATTAGTACTTATATACCTTTAAAGACATACATATCTATGGATACCGCACGATCTCCGGTGAGGCGGCATGTCTCCTAGCTGGGACCTGGAAGTGATGCTGGCGGCTTTGCTCGCGTGAAATTCGGTTCCCGTTCTTATTCCCGGGATAAAAGGTAGCTTATATCCATTCCACCTTCATTTATACATTGAATTAAAATATTATGGAAAAGACAAAAAACCTACCAAGTATGAGTCGGACTCGCGTATGGAGTTATCTATATATATAAAAATCAATGCCACTTTTCGTTGTAATTTTATAACTCGAGATCGGGCTAACCTATCCAAACCAAATGTTCAGGCTTTGTTCGGACTTTTAAGTAGATGGTTTATGTGAAGTTTGCACAAAATCGGTGGAGCGGTTCTTCATTTATCACGCAAACGAAGTTGCGCGGGTCAGCTAGTTATACATAGAAACACCCAGACTCTTGAGACAAACATTTATTGCGCAAGGGTAATATCTGTTCTGTTCAAGTTTGCTACAGTAGCATGACCGTGGATGGGGTGCTGGGTAGGACAGGGGTGCTGGGTAGGACAACCTCCACGTGGTGCATCCTGGTAACGTGGACGACGATGTGGGCTTCGTGCGAGGCGCACGTCGTCGCCCACGGCCAATAGTCCACCAAGGAGGGGGGGCCTTTATGGCCGGTTTGGAGTTCTCCACATGCACTCTGTATGCAGAATGTACTTAGCGGAGAACTCTCAGGGCGACGAGTACTTCGCCACTGAGCGATCAGTGGTGAAGTACACGGTCTCATGGGGACCATCGTTCGGCCGAGCCGTAACCCCGTCTGGCAACAGACGGGCACGGTGGCTCTTTGGAGTTGCGAGGAAGAAAACCTCTATAAAAAATTACCCGAATCCTACGCTCTGACGCCCGGCAATGGGATGCATCGCTGGGGGGAACTCAGTGCCTAGGGCGTCACTCCTACCTTCCCACTCTTTCCCATCCTCAAGTCCACTCCCAACTTCCCCACTTCCACCCTTAAAAAGTCGGCGGACTATAAACGCAAACAACATTATGACTGAGGCAAATACTTCAATGGAAACTACCCAGGAGCGCACCCGGACAGTGTCCGGGGAATCGCTTGGCATGATCCGTCATGTCGACCCCCGCCAGGGTTCATCCCAGGTGGTATATGGGAGGGGTCACCACAGTCCAACAGGCCCAAGGGTGTGCCTAAAAACCACCCCCAGTGACGCGGAGGTCGCGTCAACCCGTGCCGGCTCCGAGATGGAGTCGGCACTTGATATGGGTACCGAGACCGAGGATACCCTCGGTCTCCATGCCGAAGAAGCAGGTCGGAAGAGACCTAGGTCAAGCGGACCAGGCAAAGGTCTGTTCCGTCGGCCCGGGTCTGCAACATCAAGCAGCGAGGAGGACCTTCCCAGGAAGGTAGTGGCCACCACCGCGGGTAGAGGTCGGAAAGCCGACCTCTACAGAGCGAGAGGGAGGGTGGCAGAGCCGCCGGCGATTGTGCCCCCGCAGCCAAGCGGAAGGATCACGGAGGTGCCGGCGGCGAAGGAGATTATGGCGGCTCTTGCCCGCATTTCTGGCGCCGTTAAAGGCGCCAAAAATGTAGCGGGCAAGAAAAAAGTAGTGACGGAAGCCGTCACGGGTGCCACTAAGGCGTTGGAGGAGCTCCTCGAGAGGAGCGTCTCCAACGAGGAGGGGAAGCTCCGGGCTCGGGTTGCGAGCCTGGAGAAGGAGCTTGCCGACTCCCGCAAGCAGCAAGAGCTGATGCGGGAGGAGATCGGCAAGCTAACGCAGCTGGTTCAGGGGGCCGGGAAGGCTCGGGGTGTGAAAACCCCCGCTCCCCGTGCACCTCCTAAGGCGACACCAACGATGGTCCAGCTGCTGGAGACCATCGAACGACGCCTCGGCGTCCTCGAGGACCGGGCATACCGCCCGCCGCTGGCGGCACCCGTCGTCACGTCGTACGCGGCGACGGCTGCACCCAGTGGGGCTCCTGGTCCCCGGCAGAAGGTCTCCGCCCCCTCCGCCCCCAAGAAGAAGACGGCACCTGGTGTAGGTGGCAACCTCGCCTCCACCAGCACAGCCAGTGCTCCCGTTGCACCTCTGACTCCCTCAAGAGAGGGGGTTTGGGAGGTGGCGGGAGCAAAGAAGAAGGCGGCTAAGGCCGCCAGAAAGGCGGCGAAGGCCGCCAAGAAGACGGCAAAGGTCGCCGCAAAAGAGGCTCCGCGCTCCTCGCTCCACTGCCGTCGTCATCACGGTGACGGCAGAGGGCAAGGCGAAGGGCGTGGGGTACGCCGAGGTCCTGAGGCAGGCGAAAGCCTCAGTCGACCTCAAGGCCCTCGACATTGAGGGAGGTCTCCGGTGCAAGGTGACGCGCACCGGAGCACGCCTCCTCGAGGTCTCTGGCGCCACCAGCGGCCCCAAAGCTGATGCCCTAGCGGCAAAGCTGAGGGCGTCGCTGGACACGGGCGACGTCCGCGTCACCAGACCCAACAAATGCGCGAGTCTGCGCATTTCGGGTCTGGATGACGCGGCCACGACGGAGGAGATAATCTCCGCCGTCGTGGAGGCGAGCGGCTGCCCGCGCGATCAGGTGAGGTCAGGCGAAATCCGCTTTGGCCCCACCGGTGACGGTTCGGCAGTCGTGAGCTGCCCCGTCGCGGCGGCTCAAAAAGTCGCGGACGGACGGAGCCTTCTAATTGGGGGCTTCCTGAGGGCGCAGGTGCATCTCCTGCAGCCCCGCGAAGACAGGTGCTTTAGGTGCCTGGTCGTGGGGCATGTGGGGGTGCAGTGTGCGGCGGAAGTCACCGTAGGAGATCGGTGCTTCCGCTGTAGTCAGCCCGGTCACAAGGCCCTTGCCTGTGACGCTCCGCCACGCTGTTATAAATGCGTGGCGGAGGGCAAGGAGGCCGACCACCGGGCGGGCAGCAAAGCCTGCGCTGCCTCAAGGCCGAAGCCCCGTCCGTCCGCACGGGGGGGTGAGGCTGTGGGTGCAAGTTCGCGGCAGGGTGCGGAAATGGACGTCCATTAATGGACACCCATATCCGCATCCTGCAGGTGAATCTGAACCACTGCACTGGTGCTCAGGACCTTCTGTACCAGAGCATCAGGCAGTGGTCCATTAACATCGTCGTCGTCGCCGAGCCGTACTGGGTTCACCCGGGAAGCCCGGTGGATCTGGACGGCGTGGCGACCATTTTTGGGGGGACCGGCGCGGACGACTCGCGCCTGGCGGTCATCGCCAGAGGCCCGGGTTGTGTCGCGGCGGAATACGAGGGTGTGGCTGTCGTGGCCGTCTACATCTCGCCGAGCCTCGACCAGCATCAGTTTGAGCTATGGCTCCCTGAGCTGGACGTCGTTCTCGCTGCATGCCGGCCTCGCCCTGTCCTGGTCTTGGGAGACTTCAATGCCTGGTCTCAGGCTTGGGGCTCCCGGGAAACCAGAGACAGGGGGAGGATACTTGAGGACTGGGTCACTACACGTGGCCTAGTCATCCTGAACCGGGGGAATGTCGCAACCTGGACGCGGCGGGGGCTCAGCTCGGTCATAGACGTTTCGTTTGCGACCCCTGAGATCGCCCGCCGTGTCCAGGGATGGCGCGTGGTGGAGGAGGAGGAGACGTCATCAGATCACCGATACATTCGGTTTGACGTCTCCCCTCCACCTAACCTGCCGCCAGCAATTGCGAATCCCCCGGAACCGCGTTGGGCACTCCATCGCCTTGATCGGGAGGCTCTCCTGGAGGCGGCCATCGTGCAGTCCTGGATTCCGACAGCGGACAGGCCTGCCGATGTTGATACCGAGGTGGAGTGGTTCGGGAGAGCCATGTCGCATATCTGCGATGCGGCGATGCCCAGGGCTAGGCCCAGACCGGCGAGGAAACAGGTGTACTGGTGGACGCCGGAAATCGCGCAGTTGCGCGTGGATTGCGTTACCGCGCGCCGCCGGTACACCAGGTTTCGCCGAAGGCGTCGCCGCCCAGACGATGCGGCAGCCCGAGAGACGAAGCTCTACGATGGGTACAAGGAGGCCAAGAGGGCCCTCCAGACCGCCATCAAGCGGTCCAAAAAATTGGGCCGCGAAGAGCTGATGGAGACTCTGGAGCGGAACCCGTGGGGGCGCCCGTACCTCATGGTAAGAGGCAAATTACGCCCTAAGGCGCCCCCACTAACCCAGAGTCTCCAGCCGGAGCGGCTGGAGGGGGTCCTGGACTCCTTGTTCCCGTCAAGAGCGGAGGAACACGTTCCTCCGCGCATGGCTCCGTCTCAGGCGCCCAACGCGGAAGACAGCGAGAACGACGTGCCCGTAGTCACCGAGGGTGAGTTAGGGGCGGCTGTCCTGCGGCTTAAATCCCGTAGAAACACCGCCCCTGGACCCGACGGCATTCCAGGCCGTAAATGGGGCCTGGCTCTCGAGGAGCTTGGGCCTCGACTTATGGGTCTTTATAGCGCATGCCTCGAAAAAGGCCAGTTTCCCAAGGTCTGGAAGACAGGGAAACTGGTCTTGATTCGAAAGGCGGGGCGGCCGGCAAATTCCCCATCAGGGTACCGGCCGATCGTGTTGCTCGACGAGGTGTGCAAGCTCTTTGAGCGCATTATTGCACAACGCCTCGTCGGGCACCTCACACGCGTGGGGCCTGATCTGGCGGATAGCCAGTTTGGCTTCCGTCAGGGACGCTCCACCGTGGACGCGATCATGCGCATTAGAGGCCTGACGGAGGAAACAGTCTCACAGGGTGAGGTGGTGGTGGCGGTGTCTCTCGACATCGCCAACGCATTCAACACCTTGCCCTGGAGCTGCGTCAGGGAGGCGCTTATCTATCATGGAGTGGCTCCCTACCTCCGTCGAATTGTCGGGGCTTATCTCTCCGAGAGAGCCATAACTTACCCGAGCTGGCTAGGGCCGGGTCGGCGAGATGTGTCGTGCGGTGTTCCACAGGGATCGGTTTTAGGGCCGCTCCTGTGGAACATCGGTTACGACTGGGTGCTGCGTGGTCCGTTGCTCAGAGGGGTCGGCGTAACATGTTACGCCGACGACACACTCGTTACGGCGCGGGGAGCAACGAACCGT
This sequence comes from Miltochrista miniata, assembly GCA_933228765.1. Taxonomy (NCBI): domain Eukaryota; kingdom Metazoa; phylum Arthropoda; class Insecta; order Lepidoptera; family Erebidae; genus Miltochrista; species Miltochrista miniata. The sequence continues at coordinate 15,844,874 of OW121773.1, read as the reverse complement.
GCCGCAGCACTTAAGGCCACGGCAGGGGTTGCTCAGGTCGTGGGTCGGATTCGGCGGCTGGGTCTTGAGGTCGCCCTTCACAAATCCGAGGCTCTGTGCTTCCACGGACCTCGGATGGGGCCACCTGCGGGATCCAGCCTACAGGTGGGGGGCGTCAGCATCGGCATCGAGCCCTCGATGAAATATCTGGGGCTCGTACTCGATGGCCGGTGGAACTTCGGACATCATTTCCGAAGTTTGGTCTCAAAACTGAGGGGAGCATCGGCCGCACTCGCGTGGCTGATGCCCAACATCAGGGGACCCAACGCTCCCTACAGGAGGCTGTACCTTGGGATCGTGCGAAGCATGGCCCTGTACGGGGCTCCCGTATGGGCGGAGACCCTGACGGCCAGCAATGAGGCTAGACTGATGAGCCCGCAAAGAGTGATGGCCGTCAGGGTGATAAGAGGATACCGCACGATCTCCGGTGAGGCGCCATGTCTCCTAGCCGGGACCCCTCCATGGGACCTGGAAGCGAGAGCCCTTGCGTCACTGTTCAGATGGCGCAAGGAGGCGCTGGAGCGGGGCCAAAGGCCTGCGTCTCGAGAAATCGAGGCCCAGCGGACCCTGCTCCACCAGGAAACCCTGGAGACATGGAAGATGCGACTTGAGCAACCAAAGGGGGGATACGCCACAATCGCGGCCGTCAGACCGGTCATGGACGAGTGGCTGGAGAGAAGACACGGTGCTCTCTCCTACCGGTTGACACAGATACTTGCCGGGCACGGTAGCTTCGGTAGGTATCTGTGGCGAAAACACCGGGAAACCACGGCCGAATGTCAGCACTGCGAGGACCGCAGCGATGACACGGCGCTCCACACGCTGGTGGAGTGCACGGCGTGGGCACAACAGCGACAGGTCCTCGTAGTGGGTCTGGGCGTGGACACTCTCTCGCTTGAGGCCATGGTGCGAGCCATGCTCTCCAGCGGGAGTAAGTGGGACTGCGCCGCCTCTTTCTGCGAGCAGGTCATGCTCGCGAAGGAGGCGGCGGGCCGGGTGCGGGAGAGAACTCTCCCACCCGAGTTCCGCAGTCGGCGCCCTGGGCGCCGCCGACGTGTCTTCGCCGAGGACTATCGGCCTCCATGACCGGGGGTCTGAGGACGGTGAGAGGGCCGCTCACCGTCCTTACAGAAGCAGGCCCATGACGGCAGCGTGACGTGAGCACTCACGCACGCCTCCCCTTAGAAGCGGGGTCACACCCGAAATCCCCCATAGACGCGGGATTGCACCCGAACCACCCCCTGGGCGAGGCCGCATTAGCGGCCGTAAGTCTGTTGGGAGTCACGGGACATCCTTCCTGAGGGCTTACCCGGGGCTCTCAACCATAGGCTGTTGGGCGTTACGTGAGGTTTTTTAGTCGGTAAGAGTCCGGCATAGCATCCTACGAGGATTTTCCCTCACGTTAAAAAAAAAAAAAAAAAAAAAAGCATGACCGTGGATAGTAAAAAAGGCACTGAGGTCATCCAGTCACTACACTGAAGAAATCCGCACATAATCGACTTGAAGTCACCCATCGAGTGTTCTGTACATCTGGCCGAATGATGGTCCATCTGTTGTAAAGACCCTTTATCTCGTGAATGTGGAGAGGGGCATTGACTTGAAATTGTTACTCTTTATATTCAAGACTAGCGGACGTCACGCGGTTTCACCCGCGTAGTTCCCGTTCCCGTGGGAATACGGGAATAAAATATAGCCTATGTTCACCGCAAAGAGTGTAGCTTCTCAACAGTGTAAGAGTTTTTCAAATTGGTCCAGTAGTTCCGGAGCCTATTTCTTACAAACAAATAAACAAAAAAAAACAAGTCTTTCCTCTTTACAATATTAGTATAGATAAATTTACCTATATTTCAAAACTAAAAAATAAAAATACCAATACAAAGAGAAAACTGACAAAAAAAATTGACTGTGTAAAGACTTAATTCTTTGTTTCAACTGCCTGCCTGAGATAAATAGTAAAACACTATCCCAATTGAGGTGCACAAAATGTATACTTACTTCTATTACATGCCTAAATTTATAGTTCTAGGTACCCTATTATCATGGTTGAGGTTCTGCGCGCTGAGGGGGCGACACAGACGAAAGGTTATAGGTAGCTATATTATTTACGTATTCATACTTAGGGTAGATAGGTCATAATATAATAGTTATTGTTCAAGCCAACAATAGGCGAACGGGAGGGTCAAAACTTCACGGTGTACTAGGTAGATGAAATCTTCAAAGAAAAACAAACGTACTGTTCCACGGCGTATAATTCGACAACAAAAAAAACATATTTTCCCATATTTATGTACGTGCCCTTAACCAACCGAAATGAGATTCAGAATGGACGCACAGCGCCATCTATCGAGCTTTACCCTAAACTTATTATACTAATATTACCAGATGCAAGTTACGCTAATAGGATTCAGACAACACGCACAACGCCATCTATTGAGCTTTCTGTAAACATTTAGCAACATAACTTGCAAGTTATACATCATCCCCCCTATTAAGGGCGAAGACCTTAATAACAAAATTTCAAAAAAACATAAAAACATACAAAATGTGGCTTTAGCCATATTTACCCACATCACTAGCGCTAAATATAAGTACTTACTTAAAACTTATTCTAATCACTGACTGGCAGTAAACATAATTTAGACACTGGTCTTTTCAATAAAGAATTCTTAGTTCGAATTGTGACCACCCTCGTGATTCCGTCACTGCCGGGGTGAATTAAAGTTACTAACCCATACAACCAACGGCAAGGAGGAAGGCCATCTTCTTTGACTAAAACTACATCCCCCACTTTGGGAGTCGGATTTTGTGTATTCCATCTATACCTATGAAAGAATTGTCTTAAATACTCCTGAGACCACCGATCCCAAAACTCTTGCAACATTCTTTGAGTATATTGCCAGCGCTTTAGGGAAGAAATATTACTGGCTAAATAATTATAATCTGGGGGTGTCAAGAGGGGTTCACCCACCAGGAAATTACCAGGAGTCAAAACGTAGGGTTCTTCAAGTCCATTCTCCAATCTAGATAACGGCCTGGAATTCAAACACGCCTCTACTTGACACAAGGCGGTGGCCAACTCTTCAAACGTCAGAGTTGAACTCCCAATAACCCGCTTCAAGTGATATTTAACGGATTTTATCCCTGCTTCCCATAAACCCCCAAAATTCGGGGTTTGTGGTGGGATAAATCGCCAAGTAGTACCATTAGTGGCCAAAGACTCAGCAATTTCACTCACCATACTATTCTTTTCTTCCTTAAACAATTTACGCAATTCAGCGGCAGCTCCTATAAAATTCGTGCCGTTGTCGCTCCATATCTCTTGGCAATGGCCTCGTCTAGCGACAAATCTCTTGAAAGCCTGTAGAAACCCATTCGTCGTCAGGTCTGATACAGCTTCCACATGTACTGCACGGGTGCACATGCAAACAAATAAGCATATATAGCCTTTAGTTGACTTGTAGCCGCGTCCCTTGGATGTACGTATTTGGATCGGTCCTGCAAAATCTACACCACTACGAACAAACGGTCGAGATGGAGTAACTCGCGAGGAAGGTAACTGTCCCATCAGAGGATTAACGGTAAGTCCTTTATTTTTTACACATGTTACACATTTTCGTATATGCCCTTTTACTAGTTGTTTAGCTCCTAAAATCCAATACTTACTATATAAATAATTTAATGTTAGTTGTATCCCCCCATGAAGTGTTCGCATATGAGCGTCAGCAATTATTAAATTTGTCAGATGTGAATGTTTCGGCAAAATGATAGGGTGTTTTCTGTTTATTTCCAAGTCTGACTTTTCCAATCTGCCTCCAACTCTTAAAACATAATTACTATCTAAAAAGGGATTTAAAGATTTTAAAGCTCCTTTCAATTTAATTTCCTTATCATTTCTTAAAGCATTAATAATTTCGGTAAAGTTCTTTTCTTGACATACTTTGATACAACACTCTATGGCTTGATTTAGTTCTTCTGCCTTTAAATAATTTCTGCTTTTTCTTTCAGGTGATTTTGCTACTAACCAACGTCCACAGTAACCAATAACTCTTGACAGTCTTGTTAACGAAGAAAATCTATCCCATAGGTCAACTGAATTGGTTACATGATGGACTTGTAAGGCTTCGACGTTGGTGTGTAGGTCCTGTGGCTTTTTGTAACTAATTACTGATTGCTTCAGAAAAGTAGGTCCTTGAAACCACAATGTGTTGGTTTTCAGCTCTCCAGGTAGTATACCTCTGGAGGCACAATCGGCAGGATTCTGCTTCGAGGTCACTTGTGACCATTGTCTTGGCTCTAAGGATGTTATTATTTCGGACACCCGATTTCCCACAAAAACTTTCCATGTATTTGGTAAGCTATTAAGCCAGGCAAGGATTATAGTGGAGTCAGTCCAGGCGTGAATGTTCTCCTTCTCTATATTTAACACCTGCGCTACCTCCAACAGAATACGCTTAAGCAATACCGCTCCACACAATTCTAATCGAGGAATCGATATTTGCTTGATAGGGGCAACTTTAGACTTTGCTGCGACCAAAGATATGTGAACATTTCCTTTCGAATCAGTTACACGGAGATAAACCACCGCAGCATATGCTACTTTGGAAGCATCGCAGAAGCCATGTAGCTCTCTTCGAACATCACCTATGGTCGTGCATGTCCACCGAGGAATATTAATATCTTTCAACTCCGCCAGACTACTTCGGTATGTATACCACTCTTTCAATATATCTTGAGGCACTTTCTCATCCCAAGCTATTCCCAGTAACCAAAGCTTCTGTATCATTACTTTGGCTAAAATAATACACGGTGTGATCCAACCTAATGGATCGAATAGACGAGAAATATCTGCTATTAATTTTCTTTTTGTTACAGGTGGTTCCAGTGCAGGTAAATTCACCGAGTAACGAAAAACATCCTCACTGCGTTCCCAAGTGAGGCCCAAAATTTTTATGATTTTATCCATCTTTATATTGATCCCATCTTCTACATCATTTTCGTTTTCTTTGACCTTTATCCAATTTAAAAGAGCATTGTTATTGCTTGTCCATTTCTTGATTTCAAATCCACCCTTCTGCAATAAATTTTTAATTTCTGTGTATATAACTATTCCCTCTTCTATTGCATCACACCCCGTCATCAAATCATCCATATAGAACTCATTGCACACTCTTTTTGCAGCAATAGGATACTCTTCAGCATAATCCTCAGCCAATTGCTTCAAGGTTCGTACTGCAAGAAATGGTGCCGAAGCCATTCCAAATGTAACCCGTAACATCTCAAAATGTTTAATCTCAGTATCAGGATTTGCTTTCCACAAGAAGCGTTGAAATTTTGTATCATTTGGTTCCACTACTATCTGTCGGTACATCTTTACAATATCAGCCGACATGCAGATCCTGAACAACCTCCATCTCATAACTAGGTGTCTCAAATCGGGTTGTATGGTTGGCCCAACTAACAGACAGTCATTAAGTGATCTTCCATCTTGATACCTTGCTGAAGCGTCAAAAACAACTCGCAATTTTGTAGTATCTTTGTCGTTCCTCACAATCGCATGATGAGGTAAGTACACCAAATTTTCAGTTCTAGTCTCCGGTTTCGCTACCTCAACTGCATGACCCAACTGTAAATACTCATCAATAACTTCCGAATATTTTTGTTTTAACTCTTCATCCTGACAATGAAGTGACAATACACCTTCTGATCGTAATTCCGATGAATCTACAACTCCAGATATTATCCATCCTAAATTAGTAGATTGTGCTATAAGTGAACCATTAGGACTACGCACCAAGCCTTCTTTGATGATCTGACTATACACATCTGCTCCTAATAAAAGATCAATTTTACTAGGTTGATGGTATTTAGGATCTGCCAGTTCCATTCGGTCCAGTTCTGGCCATTCCAATGCATCCACTTTTCTCCCAGGAAGAAAAGTAGAGATGGAAGTCAAAACATGAGCCGTTAAGGTAAGTGAAAAGTTTGGGTTAACTCTAGATACTAGTTTTAAATTTACCATTGCTTTTGAAAGTACTTCACGATCACCACCCACTCCACAAATTCTACTTTTTAATGGAATCTTTTTTAATTTCAGGTCCTGAACGGTTGTCTCCGTCACAAAATTACCCTGAGAGCCCTGATCCAACAACGCCCTAATAGTATGATGGTACCCAGTCTTCGACTCGGCTTTGACCAACGCAGTAGCTAGCAAAACCTGTTTAAATATTCTTCCTGTTGAAAAGCAAGTAACCAACGAACCAGATTCCCCTGAACGTTCAGAAGTACTATTCAACTCCTTCGCGTCGGTGTTTACAGCTGTATTGCAACTGGTGGTCTCAGGTGTATTTGACGGTTTAGGATGTAACAATAAATTATGCTTACGATGGCATATCTTACAATTACTTGTACTTTTACAAAACTTTGCTCCATGATTATTCCCCAAACAGTTGAAGCATAGACCCCTCGACCTTACGAAATCACGACGTTGGTCAATGTGTTCGTTTGTAAATTTCTTACAAGCACTCAATTTATGTGTTTTCTCAGAACAAAAAGGACAAACATTTTCAACAACATGTAGTGACTTAATTTTAGTATTAGAATGTTGACTATTAGCAAATTTAAGATTCTGTGACTTGGTATCAAGAAACTCTAGGGCTCTGTATCTATTAGTAATAAATTCTTGAAACTGGCTAAATGTAGGTAACTCATCGGTACCATTATCTTGAGTAATTTTAAATTCCCATTGTTTTCTTGATTCCGAGTCCAATTTAAGACACAATATATGGATTATCATTATATCCCAAGTTTCAATATCTACATTAATATTCTGTAGGCCACTCAAGCAGTCATTGGTGGTATCCAATAACTCTTTCAAGTTGCTTGCCGATTCAATGGTAATATTTTTCTGACTGAGTAACCTTTTCAAAATTTGATGTGATATATAGCGCTTATTGTCATACCTAGATGCTAAGAGAGTCCAACACCGCTCATAATTGGCGTCGGCAATTGGGATCTGCCGTAGCAGCTGTTCTGCTTCCCCAGTTAATGAACATTTTAAATAATGCATTTTCTGTACATTATGTAGTTTGTTATTTTGGTGCACCAACGACCTATAAAGATCACGAAATGTTACCCACTCAGTATACAGACCAGAAAATTTAGGTATAACTATCTTTGGTAAATCTATTTTGGAGTTATATGAAATTGACTCACCTTTGTTAGTGTCTTCTGTGTGTGCTTTAGGAGCACTTTCTATCAAATTAGTTTTTAAATCGCATTTATATTCCATGTAAACGTTTTCTGCTTGTTCATACAAATCCTCGTTTATGTACATTGTACTGCCTAATTGATCTCCAAATCTTTCGATTAACTCCTGATGAGTGGAGATAAACTTTGACCACAATTCTTCCAATCTATCTAACCTCACTTGTAAATAAATTTCCGTAATTCTCGCTTTTGGCGATTTCTTATAGTTTTTACAAGCTTTAACTATGTTGTTGTAGGTATCTGTTTGCAATAATAACTTGGACTCCATTTTAGCTTATTTAGCGTAAGAGGAAATACAATGCAATTCACAATAAGTTTCAACTTGACAAACACTATGACTGTGGTAAACTGACTGTGGCAAACTATCACTGAATAATACAATTAACTTTTACTTTCACTGAAATAATAAACTTAACTTTTACTTTCAACGTAATTTTTCTTTATTTCTAAGTTTTCAACAAATAAAACTTCTAATTTTCGAACTAAAGTACCGCCATAAATTTATAACTCAATATGTCAAACTCTTTTGACAAGTATCACTTTTTTAAAATATGTGACTTTGGGCATAGGTTACTCGATGGTATCACAAAACTATTCTAAGTTGAAGACTTAATTCGAAAATTTTACAAGTGTTTTTTACTATTTAAATCCTATCCAAATTTGGGCATAGGTTCCCCGTCGGAACTACTTTTCTTAAGCTAAAATTATTCTAAGTTAGTAAATACTATTTTTATTCTAAGTTAATGTAAACAAACTATTTTACTCAAAGTCTTTAAAACTATCTTGATTTTAAACTTTTAATTTGAATTTTCACTATTTTTGATTCACAGAATAGGATAAATAAATGTACTCACAGTTTTTGTTCATTCACACTCACTCACTCCAACGTGTTCTCGTTCCAATGTGCTACGCGCCTTATTTCCGCTGTCCAGTGTTGCCAGTGTCCTGTGTCTCGACGACCGCACTCCGCTCTGCAATTCTCTTATGTGCTTGTCAATGTCTCGTACACGAAGTCTGACCGGTATCACCACCAGGTCTGACTCCCGATTGTACAGCTGCTGTTACCCCGTAGCCGTACGTAACTGGTTGAACAGTGTCCTGGAGCACAACTCCCGTCCCCTAGTCACTATGAACACAAAAAACTCGCACCGCCAATGCGCTTCGGAATATCCGGCTCGAAGGACCACAAACTTGTTCAAGCCAACAATAGGCGAACGGGAGGGTCAAAACTTCACGGTGTACTAGGTAGATGAAATCTTCAAAGAAAAACAAACGTACTGTTCCACGGCGTATAATTCGACAACAAAAAAAACATATTTTCCCATATTTATGTACGTGCCCTTAACCAACCGAAATGAGATTCAGAATGGACGCACAGCGCCATCTATCGAGCTTTACCCTAAACTTATTATACTAATATTACCAGATGCAAGTTACGCTAATAGGATTCAGACAACACGCACAACGCCATCTATTGAGCTTTCTGTAAACATTTAGCAACATAACTTGCAAGTTATACAGTTATTTTTTTACTTTTTACAGGTTTTTTATTGTTATTTTTTTGTGAGTCGGGGGTTTTTTAAACTTTTAATTTAATTTTTTATTTTTTTGCTTTTTATAGGGGTTTTTAATGTCAACAATGACGAATAGTCTATCAACAATTATTCAGAGCTAATGCGAATTGCGCCGAGTGTGGTTACAGAATTAGCAATACATTCCACTCCTCATATCTTTCGAATGGCTTAACCGATTTTCATAAAACTTGCGGTATCGTGATGTATAAGATATGACCTTTCATTTGATACCCAACACGGGTTTATTTGAACACATTAAATTTTTCATCACCACTTTCACCCCTCATGGCTTTGAAATGGCTTAACCGATTTTTATAAAACATAGCTAAGATCACTCTCCCTTAACCCATCTTTCAGCTACGATGCCACAGACAGACTTACACACACACACACACACACACACACCCACACACACGTCAAACTTATAACACCCCTTCTGGGTTTCCGTCGGGAGTTTAAAACTTATAACACCCCTTCTGGGTTTCCGTCGGGAGTTTATAACTTATAACACCCCTTCCGGGTTTCCGTCGGGGGTTAAAAATAGACGTTTTTGCCGACATAAACTTCGGTCAATAATACCTTATTTGAAGGACATAGACGTTCGTAACTTGGATAAATTTACCTAGAAGTTTCTTTTTTACCACTTCAAGGGCCCATAGATCTAAATAATATCATGTTAATTTCACCTTAATTCCACCCGGTATTTATGAGATAAAAGATCTTGAAAGACAGATGGACGGATAACAAGGGATCATTTTAAGGGTTCCGTATTTTCCTTTTGAGGTGCGGAATCCTAAAAAGTATATCATCAAAGTTATAACTAAGGTTCAGATGATTTTCAATTTTAATGTGTTAGTTACAAGTATAAAACCAGTGTCGTTTCTTTTGCGATTTTTTCATGTTGTTCTGTCCGATGGATAATTAGGTTTCTTTGAACTAGATAATGTTCGCAACTTCCCATGACTTTGTATATTCCAGATTACACCTATCCCGGTATCAAATTTCATACAGTAGCATCCGGAAGTAGCATCCGGAACAGTAGCATCTGGAAAAAGAAGGGTGGGGGGTAGAAAAAGTCATGGTTGCGAAACATCCGAGAGTGGACCGGAATATCTGAAGCGGCTGAACTGTTCCGACGAGCGAGAGACCGAAAGGGCTGCACCATGCTGGTCGCCAACCTTCACTAGTTGGAGAGGCACTCTAAGAAGAAGGGTATCAAATTTCAGACATCCACACACACACATACTTTAACATTTATATTATCAAGCAAGATGAATAAAGAGGTATGTAGATCTGTCTATTAATCACTCGTGTCATATCAATATTGGTATGGTTCAATAGATATAATAAAATGCGTAAATCATACAAATGCGATAAGAGCCATGTTTGTAATTATGATAAAGATGATATTGTAAACATTAATGATAAATTCTTCCGGGTAGAAACAAAAGTGGCAGATATATTTTTAATATTTGTGGACATTCTCACACTTCTATTTTAGCCCAAATTAAGCTTACATAAACTTGTGCTATGGGATCTAGATGACTGATAAATATACTAATATCGTAGATAAATTACACCCAGACACAAAACAAATCAATGTACTTACGAGTATTACACAATTAGATTTGTCCTGGGTGGCACTGGGGTAGTCAGGCACATTAACCACTGGACCACGAGGCCAGTCAAGATACGTATTTAGGTGTGGTGTTTCAATAGTTTTAATTGAATGACTACCAGTGGTTATCTGTACTCAGACAGAGTGTACGGTGAAGCTGTAAACTGAGCAAGAGAAATTATAAATCAAACAGATGTTCTGTCTTTACTAAGATTATTTAAATTAGTATAGTTATACCTAATAAAACCCAACTAAAAATAAATTAAACGATAAATAGCAAAAACACGATTTCTTTTACAGCGTGTTGAATTTTGAACTACAATTTCACTATTGACTTTTCGTTCTTTGATCACTAATATACATTTTTAAAGTTATTTCATTGCCGTCGGAACCTCATGAGTGTGCAAAATTTTAAGGTAATTTGACGTTATAAAGTACTTAAAAGTCACGTTCCAATCCTGATACATACCTACATGCATAATTTAATTAGCATACAAGTAAATCAAGTTTTGATTCCAATACATACTACACAGTTCAATCTACGTACTTATACGCGTAAGAAGCTTGTTTATAAAAATCCTTGTAAACATTAAAGATTCATGAGATAATTTTGCTCTCTACAGTGTATAATGATAAAAATGATAGCATTTAAAGAACCGATACCGTTATCACTCAGATTGATAATAACTATAGTAGTAGCGATAATTTAGTTCTGGATATTTTTGTTACACTATGTACGTACAATTTTTATTCGTGTTTTTTTTATTAAATCAGTATGAAGCAGCCAGAATTCTTGCAGTGTTTCCGATGCCTTCTATCAGTCATCAAGTAGTTTTCCGATCTTTGGTTAACGAACTCTTAAAGCGAGATCATGAAGTAGTTGTTATAACAACAGATCCTGAATTTCCAAAAGATAAAGCTCCTGCCAACCTGACTGAAATAGACGTTCATGACATATCATACACATTTTGGAATGAACACTTCGTATCTACTGCTGAAAATACTAAAGGTAATTTTCAAGCACAAATGGAAGCCATGGCAGAGGCTATGACAAGAATGTTTGATGCACAACTAGAAAATGAAGAAGTTCAAAAAATAATTCATGACAAAACATTTCATTTTGATTTGTTAATAGTAGAAGCCTGTACAAGACCAGCATTAATATTTTCTGCTATTTTCAAAGTACCAGTAATCCAGGTAAGCTCTTTTGGTGCCATTAGAGAAAATTATGAAGTTATTGGTGCTCCTATTCATCTGTTTCTTTATCCAACTACGATGCACCAGAGAGTATACGATTTGACGATATTTGAAAAAGTTTCAGAAATTTATAATGCTTATCTTATAGAGAAAATATTTGGAGAAGGTCTCATACACGAAAAGAAGTTACTTCAGAAGCACCTTGGCAATGATGCACCGACAATGAGGGAGCTAAAAAACAATGTACACATGTTATTTTTGAATATTAATCCTATATTTGAAGGCATTAGACCAGTCCCACCCACAGTGGTATACATAGGAGGCATGCATGTCAAACCAGCAAAGGAATTACCAGCAGTGAGTATCGTTTAGTAAGCAATTATCTCCAAAATTATCTTCAAATTTTCCGTACTTCTAGTGAATTTATGTATTTTATCAATCTTTGCATCATTTAGTTCCTGAACCAATACTTTATGTTGAGGGACTAGCTCTACTGAACTAAATTGTATTAGAAGTGTATTATGATGAAATTTTCTGACGATTTATCGTTATGTTACTTTTGCTTTGGACCCTAACTAGAAACTTTACTATAATTTTATTTATGTTTTGATAAATACTAAAATCTTTATTTCTTTCTTATTTCAGGACCTACAATCTTATTTAGACGAATCTAAAAAGGGCGTCATTTATGTGAGCTTTGGTACAAACGTGGACCCTTCGTCATTGCCATCAGAGAAAATTTTATCTTTTATAAAAGTCTTTTCTCAACTACCGTATGATGTTCTCTTTAAGTGGAATAAAAATAAGTTGCCTGTACGTTCAGAAAACATAAAAATATTCGAATGGTTACCGCAATCTGATTTACTGAGTAAGTTCTGAACATTTCATTTGAAACAGTCTAAAAAGATAACCAAAATACCTATCCTATTGACTGCAAAAGAGAATACAATTTAATTTATTTGTTTTAATTCACCACATTGACCTTTTGCTAATATTACATTGCCATGACACTCAGAAGATAGCAGGTCTAGTACGAGTACCTACTACTTATATAAAAGAAGTCGTTGGAAAAAATCGGCATACTTATGCTAAACAAAGTTTCTTTTGTTTGAGCAGGGTGTAGACGATTAACTACATTTTGATCAGTAAACCCGCCTTCTTAGTGTTGGGATGGGATCCAATCTTTGTGTAAATCGATGTATGTTATGGTCAGTCTTGAAATAAGTGAGCGTCTTGTAGTATTTTCAGCGCTATCAACGCGTTAAATATTGCGATAATAAAAATTATTGCGTTAATTTTTAACGCGATAATTTGAGTAGTGTGGCCGCTTCAACGTAATAATTCTCGCGTTAATCTCCGCCACTTGAGCTGTCGCCTAACGTCTAACGGCAATGTGAATGCCGTTGTCAAATTATCTAACTAACGTTTAACGTCCATCAACGCGATAATAATTAACTCTCAACCACTGACGTGTCATTTTGTTGCACTACCACTGACGTACGTATAGGATACGTACATTACTTTGAAGATCTTCTGATGCATCAATAGAGTGTAACTTTGATGATTACTGCAATTAATTTATTCAGACACATTTAAATGAAGTAGACATAATAAAAAAAAAACAATAATTATAATCATTGAAAAATATTTATTAATCAATAACCATACAGGTAATCAAAACAAAATTTTCTAACAATAGGAACTTCCTTTTTAGGTCTTATTAATTACTAAGGACGGTTTTAATTAGAAAAAAATACATTTGCCGTAAATAACAGTACAAGGCACTTTTTAACAACAATTGTTACAGGTCGGCTTGGAGTAATGCAAACAGGCAGTTTTGCGACAAACTTGACATCCATATCGGGTTTTGCGACGTTTTGGTTGATACTAATCACTAGAATACGAGTTATTTTAAATGTCGATGGCATAGAAGTAGAATTTAGACTATTTTAGACGCTTACGATTCATTATATCTGTCGAAAAACATAAACAAATATTGAGAAAAAAGTAACACTCACACTGACGCTACGTACCACATACGTCGGGTAGTCAAAGTCATCTGCTTAGGAACGTGGCAGGCGTCCGCTTTCTACCTTCGCACACAGGTCACGGGCGACTAGGATACTACCAAAAAGGACTCGGCGGAATTCCTGCGCAAATTGAAGTTTTGAAAGAAAAACCGTTTGGGTGACGTAACACATACATACGTCAGTGGTTAAGGGTTAATGGCATTTCTCGTTACTGTGACCGCAGCATTAGCATTTCTGCGCTTCAACGCGAAACAGTTGGATTCGCTCTTTAGCCATATAACATGGTAATCGTTGACTAGAACCTGCCTCTGACAATGTAAACTGGACTATCTCTTGTTTCTTCTCTGTTAGTCAAATTACGGGCTCAATTTGATGTTAATTCATAATAATAGCACCAGGTCATTTTTTCTATTTTAAATAATAAATAATGATACTCATGTAACTAATGAAATATGTTTCAGAACATCCAAAAATCAAATTATTCATTACACAAGGTGGATTACAATCTACAGATGAGGCAATCGAAGCAGGTGTGCCTCTGATAGGTATACCAATGTTTGGTGACCAGCGGTTTAATGTAGAAAAATATGTGTACCACAAAATTGGAGTCGGATTAAATATGGAGACACTGACTGAAGAGGAATTGACGAAGATGATAGACACAGTTATTAATGACGATAGGTTTGTAAACTATATTACGATAGTTTAGTCTGCACTAATAATTCCTACTAACACTATAAATGCGAAATTAACTCTGTCGGTCTGTCTGTTACGCTTTCACGCCTAAACCGCTGAAGCGGTTTAGATGTATTTTCTTAAAGATATAGTTTGAGTCTCTGGAAAGGACATAATGCTACTTTTTAACCGACTACGTACAAAATGGGTAATGATTTTACGCGATAACGACTTCTACGTGACGAAGTCGCCGGAATCAGCTAGTAATATTATAAAGAGGAAAGATTTGATTGTTTGTTTGCATTGAATAGGCTCCGAAACTACTGAACCGATTTAAAACTTCTTTCACTTTTGAGAAACTACACTATCCCCAGTGACTATCTACTATTCAATCATATCAACTATTCAATAAACAGTATCAATAATGACATAGTCTACATTTCATCCCTATATTCTCACTACTAATTATAAATTCAACAAATTATATTTGTCATTCCTGGGACATCCTTCCGAGAGCTTACCCGGGACTCCGGGCCATAGACTGTTGCAAGGCACTATGTGGTTTTATTCGGTAGGAGATCGGCATAGTATCCATGTAGAATTTCCACACGATAAAAAAAATATTTGTCATCTGCAATAATTTATTTTGATGTTTGTTTCAAAGTTTTATTGATACATTTTCAGTAAGAATTGGAATCCCTTATTTCAAAGCGAGGTCATGAATAAAAATCCGAACTCTGCAATTACAGTTAGTATCATTTCATACCGGTGAACTTATTTTGATGTACTTTCTAGAGGGACGATCCAAAAGGAGTAATTCTACTGTCCTACTTCCTACTAATATTATAAATGTGAAAGTTTGTGAAGATGTTTGGATGTTTGGATGTTTGTTACTCAATCACGCTCTAACGGCTGAACGGATTTTGCTAAAATTTGGTACAGAGATAGTTTATAGTCTGGAATAACACATAGACTACTTTTCATCCCGGGAAAATGTTCCCACGGAAAGCGGGAACGGGTACCGAATTTCACGCGGGGAAGCCGCGCGCATCAGCTAGTCTATACTAATATTATAAAGAAGAAAGATTTGTTTTTTTGTTTGTAACGAATAGGCTCCGGAACTACTGGACCGATTTGAAAAAATCTTTCACTGTTGGGAAGCTACACTCTTCGCGGTGAACATAGGCTATATTTTATTCCCGTATTCTC
Organism: Miltochrista miniata; assembly: GCA_933228765.1. Taxonomy (NCBI): domain Eukaryota; kingdom Metazoa; phylum Arthropoda; class Insecta; order Lepidoptera; family Erebidae; genus Miltochrista; species Miltochrista miniata. Next base: position 15,829,266 of record OW121773.1, on the reverse strand, counting down.
ACGGGAACGGGAACTACGCGGGTGAAACCGCGTGACGTCTGCTAGTTATACTAAACAGAAAGTAGTCAGTATACTACTTTCTGATAGTCGCCTTCGAAAGTTTTTTTTTCAATTCTTGCTTCATGCTTTGCCCTGTGTGGCGACGGGGTCCCGTGTTGCGACCGGTCAGAGTACAAAATGTCGCCACCCCAATACATCCCGAGGGTGTCGTAAGAGGCGACCAAGGGAACACTTTCGCAAAAGAGATCTATTGCGTAGAAAAGGAAAACTCAAAATGAAACCCGGTTGTCAGTAAAATGACAATCATTAAGCCAGGTTGAAGGCCTCATGGGCGGCTTGAAAAATTTCAACTGCAAGTCGCGGTGATCTGCGCCTGTCCATCCCTTCGCAGGTCAATTCACTTCTGTAGATTATTGAAAGAAAAGGCCTAAGAGGTCGATTCGCTTATTAAGCGTATGCGTTTTCGCCAATTCTTGCCGCATTCACAGAATTCCACTCACTGTGTCTATCTTGCTCAAAGTTATACCAATCTTTAGAGGAAAGAACTAGCTAGACATATTGGCACTTGCGGAGGTAACTCTCATTTAATAACTCTCATATTATTATGTGGAGGTAACTCTCATATAATAGTATCTCAATCTAATATACAAAATTCTCGTGTCACAGTTTTCGTTGCCATACTCCTCCGAAACGGCTTGACCGATTCTCATGAAATTTTGTGAGCATATTGAGTAGGTCTGAAAATCGGCCAACATTTATTTTTCATACCCCTAAGTGACCGGGAATAACATTCCACGCGGGTGGAGCCGCGGGCATCAGCTAGTATAATTATAATACCAGCCACTTCACGTTACTTATCGACCTAAGTAGTAGTAAAGAGTGGCAATTATAATCATTAAGTGCTCTTGTATGTGTGTATGTATGAATCTACTTTATTTGCACATAATATATCTATTGCTGCACCCCTATTTTTTTTTAACTTGAGGGTAAATCCTTCGTGGATGCTATGCCGTACTCCTACCGACTAAAATACCTCACGTAACGCCCAACAGCCTACGGTTGGGAGCCGCGGGTAAGCCCTCGGAAGAATGTCCCAGGACTCCCTATAGACATACGGCTACCACTGCGGCTGCTGCACCCCCTGCAGGAACAATTGGCCCGATCAAGATGATACTTGGCAAACTTTGTTCGATTGGTCCAAAACGATGCTGCACAAAAAAACAAAATTGAAATTCTAGTAGAGTCAAATACGGCACCGATACCTCTTTTTTGATGCATTGTATTTTTATTTATGTATCTATTTGATAATTTGTTGATAGTTGCGATTAGTTAAATTCAGGAATGAAAACGGATTTCTAACCCGAGATTATTTCAAAATAAAACATTCCTTAAACTAATATTTTCGTTGTTTATGTGAGAAAGTGGGTACTTAAGAATAGTCAATTTTATTGTGATTTCAGCTATCGAAAAAACGTCCTTCGTCTTCGTGACTTGATGCGTGACGAACCTATGAAGCCAATGGATCGAGCAATGTGGTGGATAGACTATATGCTACGTCATGGTGGAGCGGCACATCTAAGATCACCAGGAGCCAACATTACTTGGACCCAATACCTCGAGATAGATCTGATTTTAGCTCTATTATCAGCAGCAATACTAGTCTTGGTTGCATTTCTGTTATCTATCTGGTTAATTTATAAGTGTGTTAAGAAATTTTTATTTAAAAGAAAAATAAAACGAGCTTAAACTGTGTTTTAAGGACATTATTATTCTTATTAAAATTATAGATGCGAAATTTGTATGTATGTTTGAATATCATATATGAATTGTACTTATTATTATTATTATTTTCTTGTGGGGGACGCCGGCCATGCCGAGCGGACGATCCGACCGCCTATTCTGCTGCCCATTTCGTCCATTTCCCCAGCCACCTCTCTGGGATTAGATTGGGTATCCCAGCATTCTTCACGGCGCCCCGTCAAATTTTCTAGTATCCTTGCAGAATCGGACTATCTGATCCACCTTCAAAAGTTCCAGATCCTCTTTGTTCAGTCTGTCCGTGCCCATAGTCTCCCATCTGCTTAGAGAGTACATTGGGCACTCAGCCAGTAGGTGGAGACTGGTCTCTTCTTCCTCCAAGCATTCTGGGCATATGGGGTCGTCTTTAACTCCTATCACTGTCAAGTGCCTATTTAGGCGACAGTGTCCTGTTATTATCTCAATAACCAGCCTCATATTTGCTCTGGTCAATTTAACCAGTTGGCTGGTTCTTTTCGCATCCATGCCTTTGATGAAGATCTTTGACTGTCTCATTCCAGTCGATGATCTCCATCGGCGGTTGGTTTCTACTGTTATGCTCCTGCTGATTACTCCCTTGGTGATTTTGTGAGCGATGGGAATCCCAGGCTCAGGTCCCACCAAGCTTTCTTCTGCTCCCTTTCGGGCTAGATTGTCTGCTATTTCGTTGCCCGGGACTCCCGCGTGCCCGGGCACCCAGGCTAGACTCACTTGAGTGCTTTCCGCCAGCCTGTCGAGTGACTCTCTGCACTCTTTGACAATTGCTGACATTATCTCTTCTTTATTCAGTGCTTTCAGTGCCGCCTGGCTATCGCTATATATGGTTGCCTTTCTGGACTTTTGACGGGAAACCATTTGCGCACACTCCGTGATGGCGCTGATCTCCGCCTGAAAGACGCTAGCGTATTTGCCTAGGCTTATATGTCTATTGATCTCAGTTCCGTTTTCGCATTTAATGTACACTCCAGAACCGGATTGCTTTATTGACTCCATTCTGGAGCCATCTGTGTAGCAGATAGCGCCCCTGCTGTCGTCTATCTGCCAGTTTTCCTTTGTTCTTATGTGAACTCTATATTTTTTGTCAAAGATCTCTTTTCTGATAAGATCATTGTTAATTAGGATCATTGACATTTTGTCCTCATATGCCTTGCTAATATTTGCATGTCCGCCGTCTGCTGGGGTCACCCTCCATAGGCCCATGCTCTTTAGCTTGAACCACTGTTCAACAGCTTTTTTCTTTATTTCTAAGTCCAGGGGATGCAGCCCCAGGATGATCTCTAGCGCGGCTGTTGGTGTGGTCCTCATCGCACCCGTGGTCATCAGGGTCGCTAGCCTCTGTACCTTATCTAGTTTTGTCTGGTTTGTCTTGTTGGCGGCTTTGTGCCACCATACTATTGCTCCGTGTAGGATTCTCGGTAGGATTATAGCTTTGTATATCCATATTACTGTCGCAGGTTTTATCCCCCACGTTTTTCCTATTGCACTTTTACACTGCATTAGTGCCATTTTGGCCCTTAAGCATGTGCTTTCAATGTGCTTCTTAAAGGTTAGTTTGCTGTCCAGCGTGACTCCCAGGTATTTTATTTCGTTTACCCCTTCCAAAACCTGGTCATTCAGTCTCACCGGATCAGCGCTATTAATCTTTCTTTTGTTAGTGAACAGTACTACTTTAGTCTTATCTGGGTTTAGATTAAGACCTTTGCTTTTGCACCATGCCAGGGCCACCTTCAGGCCCCTGTTCATAATGTCGCTTATAACGCTTAGCACTGGGCCTGTGACAAGAATTACCCCGTCGTCAGAGTATGCCTGTGCGTATATATGCATTCTATTAAGTTTGCTAATTAGCTCATCTATTAGCAGGCACCATAGTAGCGGTGATAGGCATCCCCCTTGTGGGAATCCTCTACTGGCCCGTGCTTTAATCGTGATGCCTGCCATCTCTGCCTGTATCAGTCGGTGTTTCAGCATGTGTTTCACCCATTCTGATATATCTCTGTCAATTCCTTCGCGATTTAGGGTGGCCTCTATTGATTCAGGGGTGGCCATGTCAAAGGCCCCTTCTACATCAAAGAAGCATCCTAATGCGTACTGTCTCGCGTTTATTGACCTCTGCACCCTACTGACCAGGCTATGTAGGGCAGTGTCCGTTGATCTGCCCTCCATGTAAGCGTGTTGATTTGCGTGCAGAGGATTTCCGCTCTTATCTATTTGTTCCCTAATCAGTCGGTCTAGTATTTTTTCTAATATCTTGAGCAGGAAGGAGGAGAGAATTATGCACCGGAAGGCCTTTGCCTCCTGGTAAGAGGGTTTTCCTGGCTTTGGTATAAATACTGCTCTTACCTCCCTCCATGCTCTTGGGATGTATTTTAACTCAATGCTGCAGTTGTACATAGCAAGAAGGTTCTGAGCTATGTAGCTTATCACTGTCTGTAGCTTAATTGTACTTTATCACGCTCTAATGGTTGAACGGATGTTGCTAAAATTTGGTACAAGATAAAGTCTGAAATAACATAGATAATAAGCTTTGGTCATTTTATTCCCGGCATGAGTTCCCATGGCATACGGGAACGAGATTAAAATTCAACCCTTGCGGAATCGCAGGTGGGCGCCATCTAGTTTAAAATATCCTAGAATCATGAGGTAGATACATGGTGCACTAGATTGATGTAGTTGAACTTGAATAGCATTACTTATTCTATTCCACAACATTTATTTATTTTACACCTGACCGGTTTCGCCTGTCGGCATTTATAAAGACAATAAATTGTCTTTCAAAATTAACATTATTACCTTAAAATTTCGACTACATCTTTTAAAAACACATAAACTATAAATAAATGTTGTGGAACAGTGCAATTGGCGTTGTTCAATAATTATGTGCAGCAGGTTCTACCAAGTGCCATTAATCAACATAAATGTTGTGGTTAAACTTTCAGTTTCTAAAAAGAGTTCCAACTCCTTGATTCTCAGTAATCAAGAAATAAGATTTCTGTTTTGATAGTTTGATTTAAAAGTCAAGATCAGGAATAAGCAAACTCGGTTTTTTCAAACGCCTACAGAATGGGGTTCTTCAAAAGGGGTCTAAGAAGGTTTTTAGAGGGTCGGCAGCGCGAGTGTGGCGTGTTGCAAACGTTCAGGCTGCGGTGACGACCAGTCCTTCTGGTGGCCCGTATGCTTGTCTGCCACCTTAGTGGTATATAAAAAAAGCATTATCACTGCTGAAAATAACATGAACAGCCTTTGTCCTTCAAATCATGTATTTTCAAAAGATTTACATTGACGCATTGCCTGTCGATGTTATTCGAACAAACTACACTCCAAAGCAGTGACATGGAAATACTTTTTAACGATACACCTATGAGTATTTTACTTTTTCTGTGCACGGTAACGAACGCACTGCTCACAACACGATTTTCTGTTTTCGTCGTACTTCAGAAATGTAGGATTTTATTCAACTGTATTTTTAGTTCAATACCTTTTTCTAGCAAAATCTACTTTGATTTTTTTTATTTAAAAGCTTAGGAATATTGGAAAAAATAATCAAAGCTAACCAGTAATTTTGATTTATAATGCTTTAAATGCAAGCAGTCACAACCTGCGCCTGTTCATAACAACAAGGCAATACGGCTCACTACCTATAACATGGGACAAAAAATCTAAAAGGTGAAATGTGGGAATATAGTATGCCTCTGCCTAACCCTTCGGGTATAAAGGGCGTGATCATATGTATTAGTTATTTATGCAACTGTGGTATAATGAGGGGTATTAAAACATGAATGTGGGTTTATCACACGAAGCGAAGCTGAGTGTGATTATAGTATCACATGAGTGTTTTAATACCTAATTATACAGTTGCATACAAGACTTTATCTACACCCATGATGTGTCTTCTAAAAAATATTCAGAAACCATGAAAAAGCGGAAATTCGAATTCGCTTTAATTTTTTTTTAACGGCGCGCTACCGCTGTCGTAGTGCAATGCAACGCGCGTGAATGACAGTTCTTTTTTTGAAACTCACACAGATTCCACGCATCGAGCGGTAAGAATTTGGCTTTCTGATGAGTAACCCTTTGCGCGGAAGAGATTGAAAAAGCGAAAGGAGTGTTATTATGAAATTTCATACAACATAATAACAGCCGTTCGGATGATATTATGGTTATTAGGACATTGGATGTATTAATGTTGGCAATATATGCTAACTGTTTCAGAATCTTTATAGAGGATTTGAAGCATGGGTGTAGATAAATTAGGTTTACTTCATACTTATAATGCGTATTATAGTAATAATTATTTTATTTTTGGATGTCAAATAGACAAACTGCTGCGGTCTACGAAGGGTTGGAAAAATCTGGAAAATATACATTACTATTTATATGTGAAGTTCCTTTCCGATTTGGTCAAGTACATAATACATAAGTCATTTACGAGCGTTCATTAGAAGGCTCGTTAAGCCGCTGATCCCGGTTTTCAGTACCATGGCGTCTTAAAATTTTTCTACTACCAACGGGCAGTCGAAATCTGCGCCTGACCATTTTAACACGGCAATTGGCTTCACCTTCTATAACTTTCTATAACACCTTCTATAATATAAGGTGAAATTTAGACGAACACCATGCCTCTGCCTACTCTTCCTTGTATAAAAGTTTGCCTATAATGTATGTACTTAACGGAAAACGTGTACGTACTTTAAGAAGTACAAGTATGTTTATATGAAAAACGTTATCGCAACGTGACTTAATTATTGCTATGTCATTCTATAATGACATATTCACGTGGTTGAAGCGAGTTGTAAACTCGATAGCTACTGTTATAAGTACTTACTTTGAGTGATACGATATAATCTTATTTATCTTTGTGTCTTCTTAGCTACTGCAGACTCTAACTAGATTGGAACCTAAATTAAGCCGATAATATTAAAAAAGTCTTTAGATTTTTAAAATATTTTCGGCATTGTTAGGAAGAATTGCTACTGCTGTCTTGCATAGCAGTCCCGTAAGGACATTTACGCTAGAGCTTACGGGTGGACTTAGGTTCCAATCAAGATCTACACCAATATAATATAGGTATGGTAGTTATATATATATATTATATTTATATTCACCGACATTTCACACAACACTATCTGATCCCAAAGTAAGCTAAGGCTAGGAATAACCTGCTTGTGTTATGGGTATCAGACTGCGGATATTAATACTTATATACTTTTAAATTTGAGCTCGGTAAGCCTATTTCGCAGTACGCCTAACTCTCGTTACGTCTAAATGTCATTTACAATTCGCTTTTGGCCTAAGTAGCTGTATGCCTATATAGCTGTTGGTCTATTTCGTAAATTGACTACTTCGAGAAATACCTAAATCTTAGTTGGTCTAAATCGCGTTATGCCTAAAACACTTGAATCAGCATTACATGAATGATTTTGCGATTCGTTGTCATTTAGGTATATACCTATAAGGACAGTTTGGTTTTATAACGAAAAAAAAACTGTTTAATATATAACCATAGTTTCGTGACTCAATTTTGCGATTGAACTACTGGACGTCCCAGTAGTTTCTTCTACACTGTATAGGAATTAGGCTGAATTGATCTGGCTGAAATTTGGTGCAGGGATAACCTGGAATAACATACAGACTACTTAAACACAGGGTCGGCAGCGCGAGCTTAGCACCTCGCTCTGGTGTTGCAAATGTCCATACAATGCAGTGACCATTTTCCATTTGGTGGGCCGTAAACTTGTCTGCCGTTTTAGTAGTAAAAAAATATGGGCCCGAGTGTGCTGTGAAGCTTAAGGACTAAATCTCAGTAGGTCTAGTTCTTATTTGACCTATATAGCTGTTGGCCTACATCGTTGTAAGTCTAATTCGCGTTATGCCTACTTCTTCTTTTGACTAGTCATAACGCGAGTTAGGCGTACTGCGAAATAGGCTTACCGAGCGCAAAGGCTTTTAAATACATACATATTATACATAGAAACACCCAGACTCTTGAGACAAACATTTATGGGTCACACAAATATTTGTCTCCGATGGGAATCGAACCCACGACCTCCAGCACCGCAGGCGGTATCACTACCGACTGCGCCACAGAGGCAGTCAAGTTATATATTCTTTACACTGTCTCACAAAGCAACTAATTATCTAAGGTTATCAATACCTGCAATTTGTACATATAAACTTAATATAGTAAATTTATAGTATTTTATCGCGAACCCTACAATGACGTCTTTCCTATCATTAAAGAGACGGCTGTCAATTTCTATAAATATGGGGACATACGTGCTAGTATATTTCATAGGCAAATCAATTCAGTGATAAAATGACTGCATTATTTTATGTAGTGTTGTGCTATCTCTTAGTAGTTAGTTCTAGTGAAGGAGCGCGAATTTTAGCTGTGTTTCCTGCTCCATCTATAAGTCACCAAGTAGTGTTTCGACCTTTAACTCAAGAACTAGCAAAAAGAGGACACGAGGTAGTAGTCATTACTACCGATCCAGTTTTCACCAAACCAGAAGCAAATACTAGTTTTACAGAGATTGACGTTCACGATATATCGTATAAGCTATGGAGAGAAACTTTCATGACAACATCAAAAGGAAATAAAAATGACTTACCAACACAAATGGACATGATCTTCAATGTTCTTGTCAAGCTTTTTGATGCCCAGCTAGAGGACAAGCAAATCAAAAAGTTAATTCATGATAAAAGTCAAAAGTTCGATATAATTCTGACAGAAGCGTGTGTGAGGCCTGCACTAGTGTTTTCATATGTTTTTAATGCACCATTAATTCAAGTCAGCTCTTTCGGTGCATCATTTGACAACTACGCAACAATAGGCGCACCAGTGCATCCTCTCCTATACCCAGCAGTAACTCGTCAACGACTGCACAACTTGACATTCTTTGAAAAAATTACTGAGTTACTAAATGACTACAGAATTCATAAAAGTATGGAAGACACTAAAGTCATAGAACACAAAATGTTACAAAAGCATTTTGGAGATAATGTTCCATCTATAGATGAATTAAATAACAATGTAGATATGTTATTCCTGAATGTATATCCGATTTTTGAGGGCATAAGGCCTGTTCCACAGACAGTCGTATATATGGGAGGATTACATCAGAAACCTGATCAAGAACTGCCAACAGTAAGTACTTATTATAAATATGCAATAAAAATATAGGGATTAATTAGTTTGAACACGTTAATAAGGCGATAATACAATGGCGAATTATTATAATATTTGATTTAAATATTTGTTAATAAATTATTTGTTTTCTACTCTAAAACTTCAAATAAAAAATAATCTTACTAATATTTTAAATGCGAAAGTTTGTGAGTGTGGATATTTGTTACTCTTTCACGCTCGAAGGGCTGAACAGATCTGGCTGAAATTTGGTTCAGAGATACATTATTGTCTGGAATAACACATAGGCTTCTTTCATTCCGGAATTAAGTTCCTGTGGGAACAATTTATACGCGGGCAAAGCTGCGGGCATCAGCTAGTAATAAATAAACATAAGGAAATAAAGAATAACTTAACAATTTATTTTAATAAGTACAGCTATTATGAATGTTCTATTATTCAAAGTTCATAATTATAATTTTTTTTACCTATGACTATTTGATGAAATGAAGTTTGAAAATATTACACCTTATTATAATTATATTATGTAGACACAAGCTGATGTATACGAGTCCGTCCGCGTGGTGAAGTTAACTCGTACCCGTTTCATACAATTCTGGGACATCCTTTCGAGGGCTTACCTGGGGCTCCCGACTGTAGGGCTCGTGGCATTTTAGTCGGTAAGAGTCCCGCATACTATCTATATCCATGAGGAATTACCACACTTAAAAGAAACCCGTCTCATACAACTACGCCTTTGCAGCGGTAAGTAGGTATCGTGTGAAAATTAAAACTCAACCGAGGCAGAACTTATTGAACTTTTTGTGCTACACATACATACATATAATCACGCCTTTATCCCCGAAGGGGTAGGCAGAGGCATAGTATACGCCCACATTTCACCTTTTAGTTTGGTATCCCACATAAAAGGTGGTGAGCCTATTGCCGTGTTGGGATGAACAGGCCCAGGTCGCCAAGACCCGCACTAGAAATTTTTCAAGCTAATATTATATTCACGGACATTCACGGACATTTAATATATATGCCTATAAGGCCTTCAATTTGGCTTAACGATTGTCATTTTACTGACAACTGGGTTTCATTTCGAGTTTACCTTCTCTACGGAATGGATCTTTTTGCGAAAGTCTTCCCTTAGTCGCCTCTTACGACACCCTTGGTATGCATTGGGGTGACGACGTTTTGTACTCTTACCCGTCGCAACACGGGACCACGTCGCCGCACGGTGCTTCAAGCTACACAATGGAACTTAACATTTGTATACTTTAAATAATTAAGTAGATACAATATAGAAGTTGTCAATTTAAATTTAATTATTGCAGAAAAAAATAGGTACCTATATCGTTGGTGAAATCCCTCATGGATGCGATGTCGGACTCAAACATACTGACTAAAACCACACGTGCCCTACCACTGTGTACGATCGGGAGACCCGGGGAAGCCCTTAGGAAGGATGTTCCAGGATACCCGACAAGACTGGTGAAATGAGCTAACTAAAGAATTTAAGATAGTTGCCTGACATAGAAATAGAAATAGAATAGAATAGAAAAATCTTTTATTTGGTAAAATGCCACAATATTACAGGTTTAGGTTTTCACTTCACAAGTTAGGCAGATAACACTGACATTGTACCAAAAGGGACCACAGCTCAGCAAAATGTCCTTTACCTAAATGGCAAACGACGCTGATTTTCAGCTGCAACCCATTGACAAATAGTTACTAAAACTAAATAACAATAATAGTACCCGACGTGAATTCGTTAACATACTATTATTTTTAACAAACATATTTACACTATAAGTATTTACATAAACAAATAACATAATGTACATAATATAGCAGATTAAAACAAATAATAATTATAAATAAGCAGTAATACATAATAAATAAATATATATATACATACTTATATATACTTATATATATATACATACTCATACATATTTTACTCATACAACAATACCTCACAATTCAACTGTATAGCTAATAATTATGGTTGTGCAATGGAGCCTATAGCGCCGTGCCAGGGATACGGTGGTTTTCAGTTGCTTTCGGATGCTGCAGCAGTATATTAAAAACCGCATTTCTAAATGATAAGAACGAACATTTTTTCCTAATTGGCGGCGGGATATTATTCCAGCATTTAGTAGCCGCATAACGAAAACCACCACGAAAAGCCGTTGTCCTATGCCATGGGATAGCCAAATGCTTAGGCCGGCGGCCGACACGCTCTGACCACTTTAGCTTATCATATAGATATTGTGGCATATTATTATTTATTACCCCAAACAAAAGCGCGGCCAGATGTAGCTTGCGACGAGCGTTCATTTTGAGCATGTTATTTTTATTGAAAAACGGCGTAACGTGTGCCCTACGCGGAATATCGAAACAAAACCGGGCGCACGCGTTTTGCAGGCGCTGGATCTGACGCTCAGTCTTAGCAAGAAGACGTGGCCCGTAAACCACATCCGCGTAGTTTAACTTTGAGAGGATAAGTGACTCAATAAGCGTAATACGTAATGGCTCAGTCAGGAAAGGACGCAATTTGTAAATAATTTTGAGACGATAAAAGCAATTTTTTAGAACTTGATGCATATGCTTCTCAAAACGTAGATTAACGTCCATTATAAGGCCAAGGTTTCGGGTCTCGTAAACACGCTCGATGACACGACGATTCGATAGTTTTAACGGGATTTAACACTAGTGAATTCAGTTCAGACCACTCAGCTATGCGCTGTAAGTCCCCATTTAGTTTGGCTAATGATTCACTATAATCACAGGGTTTAAAAGACAAATATATCTGAGTGTCATCTGCATAGATATGATATTTGCAGTGTTTTATGGTACTAGCTATATCGGCACAATACATGATAAATAACACAGGCCCCAAAATGGAACCTTGAGGTACTCCTCTCTTCAATGCGCGTAAGCTTGAAGTAGCAATAGAGCCAGTATCCCTTCTAAACTCTACGAACTGAGAACGGTTTGTCAGATAGCTTCGAAACCACGCCACAGCACTGTGATCAAACCCATAATATGCCATCTTTTCAATTAAAAGCGGTACATTTATACAATCAAACGCACGGGAAAAATCCAATAATACCAGCATGGTGCACATGCCCCTATCCTGAGCAGCTAGTATGTTGTCCGTAACATCTAACAAAGCAGTCGTAGTACTGCGACCCCTCCTGAACCCGGATTGCAATTCAGGGAGAGCATCGTTTGACTCCAAAAATTTCACCAATTGTTGACAAACCACCTTTTCCAGAACCTTGGAAAGAGTAGGCAAAACGCTAATCGGTCTGAGTTCCTTCATGTCTATAGGATTGTTTGATTTTGGCAATGGCCGTACCTTGGCAATTTTCCATACATCTGGGAATCGCGAAGTCTGCAATGACCCGTTAATGATAGCAGTCAATGCTGCAAGAGTAGCTGGCAAAGTTAGAAGAACCATTTCCAGGGTTATATCATCAGGACCCTGAGCATTAGAAGATATTTGCTTAATAATCTTAGCAATATGCGACTGTGAAACACGCTCTAAAGAAAAAGTAGCAGCACCATACCTATGCGACCTGTAAAAGTCAAGAGTAGCCTCCGAAACCACGTCACAGCCTGGCACCACTAAAAAGTGGTCACAAATTAGATCAGCATTATCAAAATGGGTAGGCAGGTCTTTGTCTTTGTTGTCATGTATTAAAGTGCTTTTTAAATTTTTCCAAAGGGCTCTAGGATGTTTAATTTTATTATTAATATTGTCTTTAAAATATGCAACTTTCTCAAAATATAAAGATTTCAAAACCAGTGACTTTAGTTCTCTGTAGTAGTTTAATTTACTCTCTGACTTTGACTCCAGATATTGAGCATGAGCACGGTTTCTCATTCGCATCATTAACTTTATATTACTAGTTATCCAAGGATACGAGATATCCTTAACTACTTTATTTATTTTGGGAGCATGCTTGTCAAAAATTTCAAGGATATTATTATTTAATTTTGTAACCATATCATTAACGTTTTCCAAATAGGCTAATGAGTCCCAGCTCACCAAATTAATATCATTATTCAATCGTTCTGGGCATATCCACTTAAGTGGCCTATAAGAGACCGTCCTGGGAATGTTACGAGCCTTCCTAAGCTTTAAATCAGCGGAGATAAACGCATGTGCACCTAGATCAGGAATGGACTCAACTGACACAGAACTCAACCCAACATTCGTACAGAGTACATCAATTAATGTAGGACCATGCATAGTGAAATGAGTAGGCAAGTGTACCGTCTGACTGAGTCCCAAACAATTCAAAAAATTTTGGAGCTTAATAGTTTCCGTTTCTGTGGCGGCTAGCATATTTATATTAAAATCTCCAAGTATCAACAAATATTCAACATTCAGCAGAGAACCAATGGTACAAGACAGAGCGTCTAGGAATAAATCAACATCCAGCCACGGGGGACGGTAAGCCGTCCCTATGGCCAGTTTGTATCCAGAAATGTTTAGCGTGACCCACATCTGTTCCACAGGCCTATGTGAGGGATCGATCGGGTGAGCATAACTCCGCACACTTACACCGCGCTTTATATAAAATCCTACACCACCTCCATGACCATTCTTAACATATGTGGGACGCGGCGTATGGCGAAGCTTATACCCAGGAACGAATGGGGCACGCCCAGCCTCGTTATCCTTTAACCATGTCTCATTTATAGCCATCACATCCACTCTGTGGTTTTCCATGGCGGCTATAAACTCGTCATACTTAGTCCCAAGTGAACCTGCATTATGAAGGCCAACTTTTAATGCTTTAGAGATCATTATGAGCCAAAATACCCATCCATTTAATACAAATACAAAGAAATACATATCTGCTATGTAAGTGTATGCTATGAAGGATACAGATTAAGTCAAATATACATAAGGAGGACAGTTTTCGTAGGGGGGGCAACTGAACCATCCTTTCCCTGAGGGTCTCAGGGCGGGGTTCAGTAATCCGAGCTTAGAGCTCGAGCAGAGAAAGATCTCAGATTATAATAATATATTTATAAATGGAAAACAAGTAATTAAAATTGGGGAATAGTTACAACTTTCACAATTAATACAATTTATACCACTCTCACAATAAGAATAAGTATTAAAGGGTCCGCCAAAAAGAGCATTTCCAATATGTCTTCCCGCCAACCCCCCAACACCCACACCATGTAACAGATTCAAAATATTTATATCAAGATAGTTGGTTTCACCATTAGCATTATAAGCCTTACAAAATGAATGATGTACCGTTAATCCTACACTAAATGAAAAGCAGCTTTCATAATCACCTAATACATCAAGATTGCCAGCCTTACAATAAAGATGTGTAGACTGGGGTAAACCAAGTAAGTTAAATGTACATAAAAATAATAATAAATATAAGAATGGGAAACCAGTACATCCATTCCTATGACATGCATAAATCCAACAATTTATTTCAGCCCCACAACATGAATGAGCGCCAACGGGTCGATCAAAATATGCTGTAGAAATATTATGGCCCTGAGTCCAAATTGTTTCAAGATAATTGACTTTAACAGCAGAAGCCACACTATACACCTTACCATATGAATTATGTATGATTACTCCTTCAATTCTCCACAAAAAGCAGCCTTTACAATCAACCAATACACTTAAATAACCAGCCTTACAACTAACATGTGCAGCTAAACCAATTAAAGTAAATGTAGTACACTGATATAAAATGTACAGAAACGTGAAATCATTACCACAACACAACCAGTTGTTAAAATATGCACTAGTAATAGTATGGTCCTGATTTAAATTTGTATCAAAATAACTGACTTTAACAGTAACATTAGAGGCTTTATTATATGAACTATGTATGGTAATTCTTACACTTTCAACTACAAGACAGCCTCCACAATCAACTAATACATTAAGATTGCCAATTCCACAACAAAGGTATGAAGTTAGAAGTACAATAATTAAGTCAAATGCACACTGACTCAATATATAAAAATACAAGAAATTAGAATAATAACTACAATAATCCATACATGAACAGCTGTTAAAGGTCTGCTCAGAAAATGTGGCAGAAATCTTATGAACCTGATTCAAAATTGCACCATTATAACCAGCTTCATCATTACCAATACAAGTCCTACAATATGAGTTATATAAGAGTCCTGTTACAATTAAAATACATAATAACCAGTCCCTATACATACATAAGACATCAAGATTGCTAGTGCAAGTATACACATTCAACCCGGAAATAAGGTAAACAAAGCAAAAAATCACAAGTATTCCAATATAATATAGTTGAGAATGATCTAACAGGTATTCATAAAAGTTCAATTGTTTTTCTACCTCTGTCAGCAACCAAGTTATTCCAATTTCAGCAATACATTCCATCCTCAGCCACCAACTCGATTGGAACCAAAAATTCGCACAATATCTGCTTCTGATCGAATGCATTCCGACATAAGCCCATCCTCCCTACGAACAAGAATGCGACCATCCCTAGTCCAAGCATATTTCCAGTTTTGTTTACGCGCTGTTTCACGTACTCTATGGAATAGCTGCCGTTTGCTTTTCGAGAGGCGCTCGTTAATATTGTGACAGTGGTGACAACGTGTCATTTTAGACCGTAAAAGTCCGGCGTAGCATTCATGAGAGCGGGAGAGAACTCTCCGCGAACTCACGTTCCGCAGTCAGCGGCTCGGGCGCTGCCGAAGTCTATTGGCCTCTATGACCGGGGGCCTAAAGACGTTGAGGAGGCTGCTGACCGTCCTTACAGACGCAGGCCCATGGCGGCAGTGTGACGTGAGAAATTCACGCACTCCCCCCCCCCAAGACGCGGATTAGCACCCGAACTACCCCCTAGGCGAGTCCGCAGTGGTAGCCGTAGGTCTGTTGGGAGTCCTGGGACATCCTTCTGAGGACTTACCCGGGGCTCCCAACCGTAGGCTGTTGGGCGTTACGTGAGGTTTTTTAGTCGGTAGGAGTCCGGCATAGCATCCATGAAGGATTTTCCCTCAAGTAAAAAAAAATCCATGAGAGATTCCCGCACTTAAAAATTACATTCTTTTTTATTTTTAGGATCTCAAGTCATATTTAGATTCATCCAAAAATGGTGTAATTTATTTAAGCTTTGGCACCAATGTGGACCCATCTCTGCTACCAACTGAAAAGATTCAAATCTTGTTAGATGCCTTTTCAAAACTACAATACGATATTTTGTGGAAATGGAATAAAGATGAGTTACCTGGACGTACCAGCAATATCAAGATCTCTAAGTGGTTACCACAATCCGACCTATTAAGTAAGTTTGTGTTACAAAGTGTGTGTAAGAGATACATTGTATTCCAGTGTAATATAATGGTTTTTAGATTCCGTATCCAAGGATAAAACCGGCCAAGTGCAAGTCGGACTCGCCCATGAAGGGTTCCGTAGCAGCAAGTACCATAATATTAAAGTTCTTGTAGTTCGTTGTAGCTTTGATTGATGTTCTAACACGTTCGCTGTGGTAGTGATTTTTCTAGGCGAAAATTGCGGTATGACGTTTAAAAAAAAACTAATTACTAGATCTCGTTCAAACCAATTTTCGTTGGAAGTTTTTATGACAATGTACATTATATATTTCTTTTAGATTTATCATTCCCTTAGTTTAGAAGTTAGAGGGGGGGAGGGTGGATACACGTTTTTCCACTTTGGAAGTGTCTCTTGCACACGCTATTCAGTTTAGAAAAAAATGATGTTAGTAACTTCAATAGCATTTTTGAAGACCTATCTATAGATAGGATGATGAATGGATATGATGGATAAAAAAAAAATTGAGTTTCAGTTCTGAGTAAGGGGATTTATGATCAGTTAGCATCTAACTGTCATACTGAATTTCGAAGTTCACAATAGCGATGAACTGTAGCCCTTAAGTACCGAAACGCGACTCACGTTAGTGCGAAAGTACGCCACATCGATACCCATAATTTCGAATGTTTTCCACCGCGAAGCACGGTAGTGCGAAAGTATTCCACATCGATTCACACATTGTCGAATGTATTCCAGCGCGATGCACGTTAGTGCGAAAGTCTGGTAAATGCGAAGGCATGCATACTTCTTGCTTAACACAGAAATGTTGATTTTTTTGACGCGGGGACTGAAGGTTAAGCACTTCACCGCCACAATTTGGGGGAGTGGGGTGACTTCGTGTGGGACTCACGGTTCTGAAAGGAACCGTCCTACCCATTAAAACCCGCGGTGTTCCGCCTCACCTTAACCGGCTCGCAGGTGGATAAATCACTGCGGCGAACATCGGTTGCTGGAGAAGGTCTGCTCGCGACGATCTCTTTCGGGAGTGGGCAATTAGGTTGGAGGATCCGTCCTCAAGCGTGCGGCTCGTGGGGGCGATCCAACCTATCCTTCGGACTTGGGTGGAGAGGACACACGATGCTCCGGCGTACCATATCAGCTTCTCACAGGACATGGCTGTTTTGCCAAGTACCTGTGGGAGGTGTTGGGCGTGAGTCGGACCCTGTGTGCCGTCACTGACTCGGCGGAACACACCCTCGCTGAGTGTGCGGCATGTAACGGGCTGCGCATTGCTCTCAGGGGCGCCGGCCGTGGTGCGAGCCATGGTGTGCAACCAATCGTCCTGGGCTGCCGTCGTCTCGTTTGTTAGCGAGGTGATGGCGGCCAAACGGGAGGAGTTGCGGTCGCGGGAGCGTGCAGGCCAAACGCTTCCGCCCCGCCGTCTCGTGCGGGGGCGCCGCATGGTGGCTTGGATGCGCGGCCCTGGCTAGTGTCTACAACGTGGGTTGAGGACGGGGGACCTCGTCCACTGAGGTCCGCACGGTGGCAGCACCTCCTCGTGTTCCGGGGGTGCCCCTCGTTACGAGGGTGCTTTTAGCGCCCGCCCGCTCGGCCACTCTCTGTCTCCTCTGCTTACAGAGGGACACTCGAGAGTGGTACGATGCGGGCTGTTTTTCAGCTCCTTAGGGAGTACTGGGGGGCCGCCCATCCGGCCCCCGTGGATAGTCCTGAAAGAACGGCGCGACCCTTTGCCGGGCCGCAGTGATTTATCCACCTGCGAGCCGGTTAAGGTGAGGCGGAACACCGCGGGTTTTAATGGGTAGGACGGTTCCTTTCAGAACCGTGAGTCCCACACGAAGTCACCCCACTCCCCCAAATTGGGGCGGTGAAGTGCCTAACCTTCAGTCCCCGCGTCAAAAGAAAAGAAACATTTCTGTGTTAAGCAAGAAGTAGCATGCCTTCGCATTTACTAGACTTTCGCACTAATGTGCTTCGCGCTGGAATACATTCGACAATGTGTGAATCGATGTGGAATACTTTCGCACTGCCGTGCTTCGCGGTGGAAAACATTCGAAATTATGGGTATCGATGTGGCGTACTTTCGCACTAACGTGAGTCGCGTTTCGGTACTTTAGGGCTACAGTTCATCGCTATTGTGAGCTTCGAAATTCAGTATGACAGTCAGTTAGCATACTGATTGCTTTTCAAAAATAATCTTAATTTACTGCTTTTTTTCTAGTTTTATGTAAAAATCTTAATGCGGTTCACAGAATACATCTACTTACCAAGTTTCAGTAGCATAGGTCTTATAGTTTTGGAGAAAAGTGACTGTGACATACGGACGGACAAACAGACATGACGAATCTATAAGGGTGCCGTTTTATGCCATTTGGCTACGGAACCCTAAAAATGGGACTCTATTGATGAGATTCCTCTGTCTGTCTATCTATCACTGGGTTGTATATCATGAACCATGATTATAGTTTTTTTTATAAATTTTTACGCTTATTAACAAAAAGCTAAAAATAGAAATGAAAATAAATTATATTATCAAATCAAAGATCTTTAGGGAAAAAAGGGATAATCAAGAGTATACTTAACCGGCGAGCACGAGTGAAATCACTTATTGATACCTACTCGTAGCATAAGAAGTGAAAGTTATATGCCAGGATCGTACCAATTAAACAGTCATTATCTCTACCTACCCCGATGAGATACAGGCCAGAAGATATGTATCTAAAGTGCAGTTAAATAAACAACAAATCTTATTCGAGAGAAAGGTACCTATGCAGTTTCAAATAGATTTCACAAAACAACTATGTAATGGAGTTTTTCGCTTCGAAACCTATCCCAATTCCCTATTAGATTTTACAATCTTTAACCTGCACAATGTCAAATGAACGAATTTGATTGAGAATTTTTCATTTGCATTTACAACTTAATGTTATACCAATTATGATAATATTTAGACTACAATGAAGAATTTTGACGGCCAAAGTTCCTAGTTATGCATAACTAGCTAACCCTCGCAACTTCGTTTACATCACATAGGTCTATGAATGGAGAGGTGTTCTTCATCAGACTCCTAGGAGCATGTGAATTGCCCTGCTTGCTTAATCATAAAAGAGCTTAGAAATTAAATCGATTCTAAAATAAACCCAGTCTACGCCTAAAGCATGGACTGAATTATTATTGATACTGTTGATTGATGGCACTTGACGGAACTTGGTACACATATTGAAAAACTTTACTTGTGCTGTTCCACAACATTTATTATTGTAATACCTAATCGGTTCGCCTTTCGGCATTCTCAAAGGCTATTAACTTATTTAGATCATAATTACACTTCGAACACACAATGTTTTTGTGTTTGTAGTTTAAAAAAAAAAGTTATTTTTCTTTTTTTTTTAATTATATAAATATTCACGGACATCTCAAGTGTAGTTTGTAGTTTGTAGCAAGTGAAGTTTTTCAATATGTGAACTGAATTATTTTACAATAACCTCAATTTTTAAGCTCTTTTATGACTAAGCAAACGCGCCAGATTAGAATAAAAATTTCATTAAAAGGAACCCTTGAATTGTAGGTTTAGCAAGATGAAATGTCTCTAATTTCTGAACTACAAAACCCTCAATATTGAAACTTGTGTCGAACAATGCTTAAAGTACTTCCTTTTCAACACTTAAACAATGTATAAAATCGAATTAAGCGTTAAGAAATTACAACTGAGAAACCATTTTGACTTTCATCTCCTCTTTCATAGGAACCGTGCAAAATATCGGGATTTAAAGTATCCTAGAACCTTCTTTGGATCATAAGCTCAGATTGTGCCAAGTATCATTCAAATCGGTTCAGTAGTTTCGGCGTGATACTCATTCGGGAAATAGACAGACAGGCAGACATAGAAAAATTAACTATTATTTTCGGCTTCGGTATCGATTGAACGCTCGACAATTATGATTTTCAAAATATCCTCCATGTACAGACACTCAACCCTCTACTGTTTTATTTATGTGTAGATAATTAGCAATTTACATGCTCAAGGACTTTGTCAATTGCTGAAAATAAAAGAAGAAACTTTTCCTAATTTAAAACTCAGGGTAAAATTTTAATTATGTTGCCTTGTTTGTTGCTTTTCAGAACATTCAAAAATCAAGTTATTTATAACACAAGGAGGTCTACAATCAACAGATGAAGCTATTACGGCAGGTGTACCCTTAATCGGAATACCTATGTTAGGAGATCAATGGTACAATGTAGAAAAGTATGAGTATCATAAGATCGGCATCAAACTTGATATGGAAACCCTCAGTGCGGAAGAGTTGACAAAGGCAATCCACACCATAATCCGAGACGACAGGTTTGCATAATATATTATATTTTTATACCTCACGTCAACATCACAAGTTTTTCTTGACCCTTCAGACCTAGTGAATAAACTGTATTAAAGAAGTACAGTAGTTGGTATACGTCACGTGTGTTAGACTCAGATCGCCTATGTAAGCACCTGACTGGTGTCTCCCATCAATTCATTACAGGTAGGAGCCTTAATGGAGCTCACCCATACAACACACATTAGTTTCAAAATTCATTGTCTGCATATATACTTACTTACACATTTGCAAGACTAGCTTCTATATTTATTTCTTGGGATTAATTACTTTCATTTATATAAATGTTTATATTATTTACAGTTACCGACGCAACATTCATCAACTACGGGCATACATGCGGGATGAACCCATGAAGCCACTTGAACGTGCCGTGTGGTGGACAGAGTATGTACTTCGACATGGTGGAGCTAAACATTTAAGATCACCTGCAGCTAACATTACTTGGGCACAGTACATAGAACTTGAATTAATCCTCACAGTTCTAGTAATAGTTCTTATAGCAATGGCTTTGTTTATCACAATTTTGCAATACATGTACAATTTCATCAGAAATTTTGGTTCCGCCAAACTCAAAACCTCTTGATCCTATTGACATGTAAATTTCTATTCAGATGATTAATTTTACCATCGGTCGTAAAAGATGTTTTAGGCAAATGAAGGGTACAGGCAAAGAACAGGGAATGTCCTTAAGAATAGATTTTGAGAAAAACGCAATTTAAAGTTTAGAAGTATCATATTTTTAATTGAGATCATCACAACTGTCACTCACTTTGTATTGGACAATCCTTCTTCTTTGCTGGTATGGCATGGACATTCCTGGTTCTTTTCGCTTCGGTCATAAACAAAAACGCCTTTTTGGAGCCACCTGTTTACTTTTTTTTGAAGTTTTCATTGGGAACTAAACTACCATAGACAACGATTTGATTTCAATAGAAAACAGAAAAATAAAAAATTGTGACATTCCTTTGCCTGTACCCTTCAAATATCTTTAAACTAATTAATATTATAATTATAGACTATTTATTAATTTATATTGAGTAATAAATTGTACATTACGATAATGACCACTAACTGTGTTTCAATTTCATTTGATCATTCGGCGTCTCAACCAGTTGACAGAAAACTGTCCACTGGCTGAGACGCTATAATACAGACATTTTGTTAAAGTCGTATGCAAGTATGACATGAAACTCACGTTAGCCAGTGTTTGTTTCTATTATTTATATTAACACTGATCTAGTAAAAGATATGAAAGGCGTCATTT
Source organism: Miltochrista miniata (assembly GCA_933228765.1). Lineage (NCBI taxonomy): Eukaryota > Metazoa > Arthropoda > Insecta > Lepidoptera > Erebidae > Miltochrista > Miltochrista miniata. The sequence continues at coordinate 15,807,370 of OW121773.1, read as the reverse complement.
AGGGTTTTTTAGTCATTATAATATTTTGAGTTGAAATGAAAATTAACAGTAAAAGAATAAACTATTGTTTCAATTGTAAGTGGTTTTTGTTGAGACGAGATGACAGACGAGAGAAAAATGTAAGTTTACTTTATCTAGTGTTACATATCCCCGGCTCTTCTTTGACATAAAAATCAACGCCACTTTTCGATGTAATTTTATAACTCAAGAACGGGCTCGCCTATCCAATTCAAATGTTTAAGGGGTCCCGACATGATCAATTGGCGATTGTCAATAACGTAGAATTTCATGTGCACGTATACGTCGATGCACACACACATGCAAAGCAATCACGCACACTGAAGCAACTTCCATTCATATTTTACGTGATTGACAATTGCAAGGCATGATCGTCTCGGGGGCCTATTGGGCTTTGTTCGGACTATATAGTAGATGGTTTATTTACCCGGGACTCCCAACCATAGGCTGTTGGGTGTTACGTGAGGTTTTTTAGTCGGTAGGAGTCCAGCATAGCATCCATGAGCGTCCATAGCACCAACGAGCATATTATTATCATCTTCATCTACGTTGAAGCTGCACATCATCAAGCACGTACAGAAAGTACTTCGTGGAGTCATCACATGGGTATTTACTATTATTATTATTAGGCTTTTTGAACGCTTCGCTGTCTTTATTGTAAAGATTAATTTAGAGCATGTCCTGTATATCTACGATAAACACCAAGCTTTAGGTCTTGTTTTACAGTACACCACTGAGTCCTTTTTTTTGTTTAACGTGAGGGCAAATCCCTCATGGATGCTATGCTGGACTCCTACCGACTAAAAAACCTCACAAAACGCCCAACAGCCTATGGTTGGGAGTCCTGGGTAAGCCCTCGGAAGGATGTCCCAGGACAACACGACTGAGTCCTACACAAAAATACTTTTTTACTTTCTGATGAGATTTCAAAAAAATATTGTATTAACAGTATTAACAGCCATCCTGTTTCTGACAGCACGCCGTCGCCGGCACCTCGATGTTTAATTGTCCTCGACCGAGAAAATATTGTTTTATCTGTTAAAATTACGATATACGAACACACGTCGAAGCTTTTGAAGTGTCTGAAATATTTTTTTTTTATATTCAGCACACCAAATTGACGTTGCCACCAGCCTGATGGAAAGCCGTGGCGCATCTAGCGATTGGGGGCCACTTTTGACAGTGGTCCTCAAGTTTGCGGCCCTGTGATGTGCTTCTTCACGCTCCTCCTCGTTGAATGCCGCATGAAACCCGAGTTGCCAATCTCCCGAACAGTCGATTGCTTTGGCAACCATGGCGGCCAACTTTTTTCGTTTGGTTCTCCTCGCACTTTTTTCGATATCTATGGCTGTATGGTCGCGGGTCTAAGTCTTTCTGTATAAATTAATGTGTAGAATTGGTTATGGTACTGAATGAGATAGCTTGCCGAGTGAATGTAATGAAAAAAAAAAAGTCAAAATCACGATTTGATCGCTGTCATTATCTAGTGTTTGTTTTGCGCCGTTCCTAGAAAGTATTAATACGATTAATTTTTGAATATTTTCGTTTATTCTGTTTCAAATATTGTTGCTTTGCATTTAAAAGTATCCTGTCATGTTGTTTAACAGCTGTGATAAATATTTTCAGTGTAATTCGAAGTTAAATTAGTAAAATTTGATAAAATAACACGCGAAGGTCACCATTATTTTTTGTTGTTGTTTTTGTTGTGCAGTGCTCATATTTAACCGATATTTGTGAATTTTCTCAATAGAAACTATAATCTTTTGTCAAAATACCATTTAACATTTAACATATGAATAATTTATGTGAAAATCAATAATAAAAATGGGGTTTTTTTTTTTAATAATTTAAGATTACATAGCCTCGATATCCCCAAAATAAACAAAAAAATAAACAAATAAATAGGCAGTAATATTTTATTTTATTTTCGGAGATTTTATATCTACAGATTATTATTTTTTTGGTGAAAGTGAATTGTTAATGTGTATATTTTGTAAATAAAATAATTTATGTCAAAAAACTGCTTTTTATTTTGAATTACATGGTAAAATCTGAGAGTACTCCTTTATTTTCCCCATCCTAATTTTCGGCCAAATATCATAAATCCATTACACATGGGGTGTTCTCGGATTTAGTGTAGTTATTTTCGTCAGTTATCCAGCATGATGAAACAGTAAGTATTTATGTAGTACGACTCCTGTAAAAGAAATAAGGATACATTGTGTGACGTCGGCGTGCAGCCGTCGTTCCCGCCAAAGGCGTGGGCACCACCTATGGATACGCCGGCGCCGGCGTGACCACGCCACCGGTGGGATTGAGCGGTTACAGAACCCGGGATTGTAAGATGAAGGAAAAAACGTGCGCAGGCAGACCTGGGTTTGTCAATATTTGTGCAAGGCGATCACAGCAATCCTACTTTCTGTTATTTTATAATGAACAAAGCTTATATAACAATGACCAAGTTCCAAATTAAAAATAATTAAAAAGCTGGAATAAAAAAAGTTTTTTTTATGTAACCGGAATGATCAGGTCGGACTAGTATAATTACAGAACCGTTATATCAAAGTAAACTATATAAAGGACCTAATGTTATTAAGAATCAATTATTTCAATTTGGTAGTAATAACGTAACGGTTATATAAAATACCAGAAATCAGAATGCCTCTACATAAAATGCATTGGCCCAAAATACCCGAATTCGAAATAACTTAATATTCAAAATGCCTTAATCCAGTACACCTTACCGTACAATGTCTAAATTTAAAATACATAATTATAATTATTACATCAGAATTCAAAATTCAAATTTTCAAAAACTAAAAATAGAATACAATGTGTCACTGTCCTGTGCACTGTGTATACAATGTGTACTGCTGTGCGTAAAATGTAACACATCTATACATATAATAAAATGATAGAAAAGCCAAAACTGTACATTGGAAATATTAACAAAAAAATGCTCGCCGGGTGTTCTACATAAGATACCGAAGCTGAAAATATAGTTAGAATTTTTTTTGTCTGTTTGTCTGTTTGTCTGTTTGTCTGTTTGCTTTGCTTTGTCCGGAAGGATCTCGAAAAGTACTGAACAGATTTGGTTCAAATTTTGCACAAATATTACTTAGGGGTGTGGTCTTAAAATAGGCTATATATTATCACGCCACATATCCTAGGGGCTAAGCAGAGAGCAATGAAATGTTTAAACCGTTGGATTGATTTAATTAAAACGCAGCAGGAATATTAGTAGAAGATAGGTTTTACACTCAGACAACATATTATTACGCTAAATTTTTTAGGACCTCGGCAGAGAACAATGAAAATCTGTTTGTATATTTATGCAAAATACAGAAATTACTGAATAATTTTAATTAATCTTTTATTTGAATAGCAATCTAGAGGTTGGATCTTTAAATAGGCTATATATTATCACGCTACATATCCTACGGACTAGGCAGAGGCTAATGAAATATGTAAGTATGTGGATTGATTAAACTAAAACGTTGCAGTAATATTAGTAAGAGATTGGTTTTACACACCGGTTACATATTATCACGCTAAATATCTTGGAGGCCCGGTAGGGAAAAATTAAATTCTGTGTTTGCTACGATATCCAGACGACAGACGACTGATATACATACTTATATAATTCTAAATACATACATATTATACATAGAAAACACCCAAACTCCGAAACAAACATTTGTGGAACACACAACTAATTGGAACAACCCAAAAATCGAACCAAGCCCTCCGGCGCGACAGGCAGTATCACTACACCGACTACGCCACAGAGGCAGTCAATGAAATTATATTTCATATTCTTTCATATAATTATTCTAACGGCTTGACAGACACAAAATATATTTGTTTATGTATTTACGGGCAACAATCAAAAGTGCCTAACTGTAAAGATTAGTAGTAGTAATTTATAGGCTTGATAAAGAACAATAATCAAATTCATTAGAGTACGTGTTTGTTTTTAAATATGCATTTAGTATATAACATAATAAGTAAGTTTATCAGTTTTCTAGATCTCATAGCTCACACTAATATAAATCAAATTTCAGGCTACGCTATACTATTGTACAAGCCATGTAATATGTAGTATACTTTTTTATAACGTGAAGGAAAATCCATCGTGGATGCTATGCCGGACTCCTACAAATTAAAAAAAACCTTAAGTAACGCCTAAGAGCCTATGGTTGGGAGCCCCGGGTAAGCCCTCGGAAGGATGTCCCAGGATTCCCAGCAGACCCACGGCCGCCACTGCGTCCTCGCCTAGGAGGTGGTTCGGGTGCTATGCCACGTCTTTGGGGTTTCGGGTGCGATCCCGCTTTTAAGGGGGGGGGGGGGTGCGTGAGTAAACGCCTTCGGCGCGGACTGAATTATTTTACAATAGCCTTAATCATTAAGCTCTTTTATCATTAAGCCAACACGCCAGTTTATATTTACCCTCACATTCAAAGGGATCCTTGAATTCTAGGTTTTGCAAAAGTTGGGATGTCTCTAATTCCTGAACTAGAAAACCTTTAACATGGAAACTTGTGTGAAACATTCCTTACAGTATTCCCTTTATAACACTAAAAAAAAATTTTGGAATCCGAAAACGCATTGAGAAGTAACAACTAAAAAACCGTTTTGTCTTTCATCCCTTCTCCCAAAGGAACCGCGCAAAATATCGAGATCAAAAGTATCCTAGAACCTTCCTCGGATTATAAGCTCAGATTGTACTAAGTTTCATTCAAATCCATTCAGTGACTTCGGCGTGATACTTATTCGGAATACAGACAGACAGACACACATGAAAAATGTAATTTCATTTTCGGCTTCAGTAGACTCTCGACCCTCAACAGTTTTATTATATGTATAGACTAGCTAACCATCGCAACTTCGTATACGTCACATAAGATCTATGAAAGGAGAGGTATTTCTTCATCAGACTCATCAAGCAGCGTGTGAAACTGCCCTGTTTGCTTAATCAAAAAAGAGCTTAAAGATTAAGTCTATTCTAAAGCAATGCAGTCCACGCCTTCGGCGCGGACTGAATTATTTTACAATAGCCATAACCATTAAGCAGCTCTTTTATGATTAAGCCAACACGCTACACAAACGTTGTTTATAATGAACATTCTTAAAACAACTTTACTGAAAAATGTTGAGCTTTGGCTACAGTGACATAGGTACATAAATTAAATCACCTTAAACATAATAAGTACATGCATACGGTCACGCCTTTATCCCCAAACAAAGGGGTATCGAGTCATATTATATGTTTACCATTTTTTTATTTGTCCCACGTAACGTAATAGGTGGTGAGCCGCATTGCCGTGTTGAAATGGACAGGCTACTACTGTACTGCCTACTTTTGAAAATTATTAAATCTATAAGGTCTTCAACTTGGTTTAACGACTGCCATTTACTGGCTACCGTTAGCGTTAGTGTTATCGTCTCAACTCTTCCGATTATGCGTAAAGTTTTCAGTCTGTGGCCCTAATCTAACAAACGTTTCGTATTCGCGCTTCGCCATACTACTTACTCTTATAATTATTAAAGGGGCTAATTAATAAACACGTACGTCATACCGGCCTTGGACCCACTAAAACCATGAGGTCTCTTCCTATCTATCTAGCGCAGTCCTAAGGTATCCTTTAGTGGGCTTACCCGGGGCTCCCAATCGTAGGCTGTTAGGTAGGATACGTGTGGTTTTTAGTCAGTGGGAGTCATAGTACATTCATGTGGGATTTTCCTCACGTTAAAAAAATCCATCTAGCGCATAACTCCCCGGGTAAGTTGGAGGATGTCCTAAATTTGTTCCCACATTTTGGTTACGACTTATCCTAGAGGCTCAAATAGAATACGGTTCATACTTTGCTTATAACATAATTTCCACGCGGACGAAGTCGCGGGTAACAGCTAGTAACTATAATAAGACCAAATTTTAAGGAACAATTTATACAACTTGTGTGTACAATAACCTACTCGTACTAACCAGTAGGTTATGGTTTTTTTTTATCGCTGCAACCTAGTGGGTATTTACTATTATATAAGGCTATACCAGTTCATTTTATATAGCGCATAATTAATAAATAAATGATTAAGATTAAGGACGATGTGATCAGAGTGGCAGAGTATGAAATGGCTAAGGGGACACACTGGCTTGAGGAGAGTTTACTCTCTCTTAATACTGACAAAACAAAGGTCTTTGTTTCTCTATATCAAATTCAACTAAGCCGGGCGTCTATTTTCAACTGAAAATACATACATTTCCGTGTAATCGCTACATAAACCACAGTGGTTGTGCATGTGCTTCATTAACACGTAGAGAAGCTACGAAATACCTAGGTACAATAATTGATAAATACTCGAGTGGAGCGATCATTTCGTGAATGTGGCGGGCAGGATAAGAAAAACTATTTTTATTTTCAAAAAGCTGAGGGATGTAGCAAGCGAAGACATCCTAATGCAAGCATACCCAGCCATTTGTGAGTGTTTGGCCAGATACTGCATCTGTGCGTAGGGAGGAGCATGTAAAACCAACTTGATTGCTGTCGAAAGGGAGCAACGGGCAGTCTTAAAGGTCCTTTTCCGTTAACCATGTCACCCTCCCCCCCTCAGACGTATACGAACGCACACAGGTGCTCTCGATGAGAAAGCTAGGTTTACTAGACATGCTAAAAAGATACTACAAACATTTTACTATAGCCTCATCAGAGAAAGCTAAAAGAATTGTCCGATGCAAAGTACCATAAGTAGCAGTATAATGTACTTGCACCTTCACTCAAGGTAGACAGAAATTTAAATAGATATAGAAACAAAAAAAATCAAAATATTGTTATTGAGTGGCTAAAAACTATAACTATGAGAAACTAGAAAACATGATTAGAAATAGGTAAATCGACACACAAAACACGCACACACACACACACACACACACACACACACACACACACACACACACACACACACACACACACACACACACACACACACACACACACACACACTCACACACACACACACACACACACACACACACACACAAACACACACACACACACTTTTTTATTTTAATTTCACTTATTTTCCCCCCCCTTCCCCCCTACGTGAAGCCTCAGTGGTGGTCTGGTGGGAGTCCTTGTGCCTTGGGTATCCTTCCGAGGGCTTACCCAGGGCTCCGAACCGTAGGTTTTTAGGTTGGATACGTGTGGTTTTTAGTTGGTAGAAGTCCGGCAAAGCATCCATGTAGGACTTAGGTACCCCACGTTAAAAAAAGGATTTTGTGTTTCAATATTTTAGGATTTATACGTAACATCACGCCTGTTTCCCAACAGGGTAGGCAGAGACTTTGGTTTTCATTTGCCACAATCCTGACATATCACTTTTGCTTCTTCTACTTTCATAAGTGTTTTCATACATGCTCTCCAATTACGTTAAGAGTACTCTTGACCTGGCCTTTTTCCAAAAGGTGTCCAATTTGGTCGACATAAGTGCGACGCGGTCGACTCTTACCAGATTGAAAGAAAGAAAGAAAGAAAGAAAGAAAAGTATTTATTCGTGGCCCAATACTTATAAGGTATCAAGTATACATAATATGCTAAGTATCTATCACTTCAATTAAAATAAATAAATATAATAATCAATATTAACACACTTTCAACTAACAAAAATGAACTGTAAAATAAGTTATATGATAAATAATGGATGCGCCAGTACCGACGCATACATATTTTTTAGTTTATGTATTTAATGGTATTTATTATAATTATTATATGTCAACACTCACGCACTAAACGCATCTTACTTTTATGTATTGTCTATGGCAACACTATCCCGCCCGCTTCCTACATTCACATTCCGCCATAGCTATTGGAAGATACGCACGCACCCGTCTCTTAACGCTCCGCTCCGCTATCGGCCGCTGTGATTACCCATCATATCGCGCTACATCGCTTATCATCAGCCACAGTCTCGAGAGTTACGGTTATAACTCCTGTGTGCATATTTCGCGGTCGTGAATCAAGACCCCGAACGCAAAGCTGGGAGCAGCGCCTACCTACCAACAAGAGTTCAAGGTAAGTGCACTTCCAAGTGTGGTCCTTCGAGCCGGATATTCCATCTAACGCATTCTTTCTACTAATAATATTAATTACATCTTTTCCTATTAAATTCACGCATACGCATATATATATTTAGTATATTACTCATAAATACTCAACGCAAATATTATATTTAACGCCACCCGCACGCATTAGAAAAGTTAATTATCTTTTCACACCGCATATTTTATATTACTCATAAGTACTCATATTCTATAACGCATTTACGCTATTTATCATAATCATATTTACCTATATATAATCAACTCGCTGGCAGGTAGCGCCCCCCGAAATTATCGCTACCCAGGACTTGGACCATCCTGGCCATGTTAGTCCGGTTGTCCGATTCTAGGCAATCATTTTGATATTTTTTGGTAATTAGGAGTTTTGGCATAAAGTAAAACGGACAATCCAAAATTAACAATTTTCTCAACCGTCATAAATTTAACGTAGTTTTCCCCAATTTCATTACAATTTCATATTATCTTTCGAATTGTAATCGTAGATAAAACTCATATTTATACGTTAATTTTATACCCACATATATTTATTTTATTGTGACGGTACTGGGCAACGCAGCCGATACATAACGGTATTCAAACGATTAACAGCTGATTGTTACGCAGACTCCATATTGGGTTTGTTCTCTGAATACTTTACCGCAAACAGCTGATTTAAGCTAACAGCTGATCGTTGTTCGAATTTTATACTTTTTCGCTGAATATTTCTATTACCTACCCACTTATATACATACTCGTATCTCGTATCAATTATATTATCATGGCTTCTAAAGACAAATCCCATAGTAAAAGTTCAGACGAAAGTCAGGTCATGATAAATTTTTTAGAATACAAAAAACAAAGTTTGTTTCACATAGTTCAAGAAGTGTACAACTTAAGTCTCAAGGTTACCGATGAAACAGTACGCATGATGTTTCTCGCTCGGGTTCAATCTATCGATAAAACCCGATCGGATTACATCGAAACTATCGATAAATTGTTAATTGAACAATTAAAAGATAATCCGCAGGTACAGCCGAGTTATAGTGTTTTTAATACATTTGATGAATTATACTGTTTCATAAAGCAAACGGAAACTACTCTGAGACAAGAACTCGACGATAAAAAGAAAAGTGATAATTTTAATATCAAATTACCCCCACTTAAACTCACAGGTTTCGATGGTACTTATGGTAAGTGGCCTATATTTTATGAAAATTTCTGTAGTGTGATACATACGAATACTCGTCTCACCAACGCCGAAAAGGTTCAATATTTGATAGGTTGCCTTTCGGGTAAGGCACTTACTGTTTGTTCAGGCATAGCTGCTACCGCACAAAATTACGATGTTATTTGGCAAGCCCTTCTGGCTAAATACCACGATACCAGGGTTCAGGCGTCGTGCTATTTAGAACAAATGTTACACCAGAAGCCAGGGCAATCGGCTGATCAGATCTTGGAGAACTTTTGTTCAGCTGAAGCAGCTCTGCAGCGTCTACCTATCACAAATTTATCAGATTTCATAATAACTCATTTAGCATTAAGCAAGTTTGATAAACCTATGCTTGAATTGTTTGAACAATCTCATAGACATTTGAGTGTACCTACATATAGTGACGTCAAAACATTTTTGACAGAACAAAGCAAACTCCAAACGCTCCGCTCACCATCACATTCCCAAAAAGGTGATTATCGCGCTCAGCGGAGTTCAACCGCCTCTCATTTAAATAAACCTAAGTCATTTTTTACGCAAACCCGCCCTACTAATTTGAAATCAGTCGATACTTCTACCATAAAAAATTGTATCGTATGTAACAATAATTCCGCTCACCCTTTGTTCAAATGTCAACATTTTATTCAAGAGACTGTTGAAACGCGAAATGAAATAGTTCGTAAACATTCCTTTTGTGTTAATTGTTTAGGTTTTCATCACGTGAGTGCTTGCAGATCTGTTAATAGGTGTTCGATTTGCAATCGGTCTCATCATAGTTTACTGTGTTATAAAAATAATTTGAACGCATCAAATTCAACAAGAAATCATGCTGCCGGCAACGCATCGAGGCAGGCAAACGCGTCTACTGCGCCGTCCGAGCATTCCATGTCGACTCATGCGTCATCGGCAGATGATCCGTCCCGCTCGCACTCGCGGGAGGCGCGGTCACATAGTGGCAATATCGCGTCGTTATCGGCCGTGATCCCTCCGCCGCGTAATTCAAGCAGCGCGACCACGGTTTTGTTGCCGACTGCTTGTGTATATGCAAATTATAAATCGGATCGTATACGTTTGTTTTTGGACTCAGGGTCTATGAGTAACTTTATTACGAAGTCTTGTTGTGAGCGTTTGCACTTAACCATATTTAGCGCTCCTTCTGTCATTAAAGGCATAGGTCAACTTGAAAGCCAATCTTATGGAATTACGCATTTCAAAATATATTCGCGATTTGATGCCCGCTGTTCTTATTCGGTTAGTGCACGGGTTATAGACACTATTACAGATTTTTTGCCTAACGTGGAAATTGATACAGCGGAATTAACCCATTTACAAAATTTACCTATGGCTGACGAACGATACTATACTCCGGGTGGTATAGATTGTTTGTTAGGTAATGAACTCTTCCCCATGATTTTAGGGTCGCAAAAAATTACATCCCCAACCTCATCAGTAATCGCGATAGAAACCACGCTCGGATACGTCGCAATGGGAAAGGCGCATGCTTTACCTTATTCGCTAGTGGCAAACAAGCATCCCCGCGATCGCATGTCTCATTCCTCCGTGTCCGACAAGGCCTTCTTATGTCACACTCAAGATGTGTCTCTCGAACAATTAACGCAACGCTTTTGGGAGATAGAACAGGTGCCAGATAAGAAGCACATTAGCACGGACGACGCAGCATGTGAAAAGCTGTTCTCGTCTACGTACTCACGCGACGATACCGGTAGATATACGGTTAGTCTTCCCTTTAAATACCCTCCCAGTGAGCTAGGGCATTCGTACACAATCGCCAAACGCAGGTTTTTAAATTTAGAAAAAAAGTTAGACGCTTCTAACTTACGCAACGATTATAATGCCATTATTCAAACATATATTGATCAAGGTTATCTCACTAAAGTGTCAAATAGCTTTCTAGACTCTCAAGTTTATTATATGCCGCATCGGGCCGTTTATCGCCCTGACAAAGAAACCTCTAAAACGCGTGTGGTCTTAGACGCTGGGTGTAAAACCACGTCAGGTAAATCGCTTAACGATTTGCTTTATACGGGACCAATATTACAGAACAATATCTTTCATTTGCTTCTCAATTTGCGTATGTACCCGGTTGCTGTAACCGCGGACATAGAAAAAATGTATTTTCAAGTGAAACTTACTCAAGATCATCATACATATCAAAGAATATTATTTAGGTTCGATTCCAATTCTCCTATTGAAAGCTATCATTTCAACCGCGTTTGTTTTGGCGTCTCCAGCTCACCCTTCCTGGCAATGCGAGTCGTAAACCAGCTCGCGTCAGACTGTCGCGCTTTATATCCTCTGGCGGCTTACGAAGCTGACAATCACATGTATGTTGACGACTACGTTAGTTCCATAGAGAATGTAGATTTAGCTGAAGACACCTATAGGGAAATGGTCGCTATGTTTAAATCTGGAGGTTTTAACTTAACTAAGTGGATCTCTAATGACAATACCCTATTGTCACGTATCCCGTCAATTCATAAGAGCTGTCTCGCTGTCAAGTTTGATGAGGATCCTCATGTTGACACTAAGATCGTGGGTATGCAATGGCAACCTAACGATGACACCTTTAACTTTAAAATAGTGATCGACATGCCTTTAACATGCACTAAACGCTCGATCCTTTCCGTAACCGCGCGCTTGTTCGATCCGCTTGGAATCATCAGTCCAGTGGTCGCATACATGAAGTTGCTTATACAAGAATGTTGGAAATTACAACTGGACTGGGACGAGACGGTCCCGGGTTGCATTCTGTCTAAATGGAAACACTTTCATAGGGAGTTGTCGCGTTTATCTGAAATAAAAATACCGAGACATATAGGTTTAACATCCGCTCGTCGAATTACTCTAATAGGCTTCTCGGATGCCAGCCAGCAATGTTATGGTGCTGTTATCTATGTACGAATAGAAACGGCTGAGAACGGAAACGCTCTTAATGTGAATCTACTGACCGCTAAATCCAAAGTGTCAGATTCTAATAAAACGCTAGCGCGTTTAGAACTCTGCGCGGCGGTCTTACTCGCAAAATTAATTAATTCTGTGCGCACTGTTTTTAATAAGCGGTGTCAAATAAACAATATATTCGCATTCTCTGATTCTACGGTAACCCTTACCTGGATTCACTCTCCCGCTCATAAGTTTCAAACTTTTGTAGCTAATCGCATCGCTCAGGTAAATGAATATCTGCCTGCTTCCCATTGGTATCACGTTCGTGGGGTTGAAAATCCCGCCGATATAGTCTCGCGCCCTGTGACACCTAAAGGGTTAATAAATAACTATCTTTGGTTTCACGGGCCGAAATGGCTGTCCGCACCTATAAATGCATGGCCTGTGAAGGAATATAAAATCAATCATAACGAGAAGACAGAATTACCGGAAATTAAAATAGCTTCTCTCCATGCACATACCATACCTGTCTCCGATCACGTTCACATGATAGACGAACTTGCCGAGCGTTGCTCGAGTTGGGTAAAATTTATTCGTTCACTGGTTTATGTATTACGTTTCACAAGGATTCTCAAATCCCGCGGTATACTTTCTGTATACGATTTAGAATACGCAGAATATTATGCGGTCCGCTTCGATCAGTCTAAGTATTTTCAGGTAGAATTACAAGCACTTAAGGCTACTAAAATTTGTCCAAATCAGGCTATTTTAAAACTCAACCCTTTTCTTGACGAACAAGGGTTAATTAGAGTAGGTGGTCGACTTACTCATTCTCAACTAAATTACAATACAAAATATCCAATACTGCTATCACCTAAAGGACGTATAGTGTCGCTCTTAGTAGACCACTATCACACCGACAATTTACACACCGGTCCTGGACTAGTGTTAGCATTGACTCGCCAAAAGTATTGGATTCTTTCTGCACGAAATTTGATTCGCCAACGAGTACATAAATGTAATTTATGTTTTAAAGCTAGGCCTCGTTCTACAACTCCACCTATGGGTGATCTTCCATCCATTAGAGTTTCACAAGTAAAGTCGTTTGTGCATACCGCAGTTGATTACGCGGGACCCTTTTACGTAACTCACATAAGGCGTCGTGGAGTAAAAAGTCATAAAGCGTATATTTGCTTGTTCGTCTGTCTCACAACAAAGGCGCTCCATTTAGAGTTAGTAAGTGATCTTAGTACAGATTTATTTCTCGCTGCCTTTAAACGTTTTATCTCACGCAGGGGTCCTGTTTCAGTGTTGTACAGCGATGGAGGCACTAATTTCATAGGTGCGAAACGAAAATTGAACGAAATTTACACGCTTATACAGTCCACTAATTATAAAAATGATCTGAATAAATATCTAACTCAACATAAGATTCAGTTTCAGCACAGCCCACCTTTCGGGCCCAATTTTAATTCGTTGCCTGAAATTAATGTCAAATGTGTTAAGTCTCATTTATTTAAAGCTATCGGGAGTCAAATACTCACCTATGAAGAATTCAGTACAATATTGGTGCAAATTGAAGGCATTTTGAATAGCCGTCCGATTTGCATACTTTCTTCGGATCCATCGGATCCAACCCCCCTAACGCCTAATCATTTTCTTAATGTTACTCCGCTTAAATATTTACCCGCTGAACACATTGAACCCCTATTACCAGATAACAGACTCACCCGCTATCAATTATTAAATAGAATTGTTCAAAGTTACTGGACACGTTGGAGCAAAGAATATCTTACCTCTCTCCAACTTAGACATAAGTGGAATATGCCGTCCAAACCTATGACGATAGGAACTGTAGTTGTTGTTAAGGATGACAATACGCATCCTTTATCGTGGCCACTCGCGGTTGTATCAGAGGTGTTTCCCGGGAAGGATGGTGTAATTAGAGTCGTCAGAATTAAGACTTCTTCTGGTGAATACATTCGTCCTGTAACTCGGCTTTGCCCGTTACCCACGCAATAACTCCTACGCTTTTGAATTATTTTTTAGTTCATAAGTTTTCATTCCTTTTATTTTTTTATTTTGTTTATTCAATGTAGAGGAAGAATCCTCTAAGCCCCCCGAAGTTGGATGCGCCAGTACCGACGCATACATATTTTTTAGTTTATGTATTTAATGGTATTTATTATAATTATTATATGTCAACACTCACGCACTAAACGCATCTTACTTTTATGTATTGTCTATGGCAACACTATCCCGCCCGCTTCCTACATTCACATTCCGCCATAGCTATTGGAAGATACGCACGCACCCGTCTCTTAACGCTCCGCTCCGCTATCGGCCGCTGTGATTACCCATCATATCGCGCTACATCGCTTATCATCAGCCACAGTCTCGAGAGTTACGGTTATAACTCCTGTGTGCATATTTCGCGGTCGTGAATCAAGACCCCGAACGCAAAGCTGGGAGCAGCGCCTACCTACCAACAAGAGTTCAAGGTAAGTGCACTTCCAAATAAAATATATGAAAAAGTATGGGCTAGAAACGGTTGCCACCTCAGCATAATGCTTCACGTCAAACATAGTTGTGACGTGGAGCGCTGATTTTCAGGTGGCACCATAAAGAAGGGACAAACGTCACGCACGCTATACAAAACAAAACACTAAAAACTAAATTAAACTAAAATATTAACAACAAACAACCCCTACCACAATTAAATTCAAAAGACTAAAACAGAGAAAAAAAAAATACAACTATTGTCTATGTTCGCAAGCGCATTGACCAATCGCGTGCATAGGCGCGGACGCACGCAGTCGTATGACAGTGACACTTGACACCCGACCGACAGAGTCAACAGAGTGACGCCCCGCCGCTAGGCTTGGGCATAATCGTTCACTTCGTGGAACTCGTTCCTCAACTCTCGTTCCGGAGTTGGAACGAGTTCCTCTAAATCGTTCCGACTCCCAGTTCCTTTAGCTCCGCGGACTAGAGGAGCGGTCTGTTATAACTCCGGCTCCACAGTTCCTTTAGCTCCATGGATTTGTAAACGATGTGTCTATCGTTCCAGCTCCACAGTTCCTTTATCTCCGTGGATAGTGGAACGAAGTGTTTATCAAACTTGTAGCAAGTATTATTATATTATCTTCGGTTGTACTAAGAACCGATCTACTAATAATGCGACTTTATTAATAGTTTAGTACTTATTAAAATAAAGTTTTTAAGCGTTTGTACGTATTTAATAATAATAAGTTTTATGATTTTAAGCACCTACGAGTTATATTTATTTAAACTTAAATCACACTCGCGCGCCGGGTTCCGTAGGCACCAATAACGGTAATTCCCGTTTTTACTCTTTGGGTACGAAACTCTAAAAATAATACTCTTGTTTGAAAACAAAAAACTTACGTAAACAAATAGCACACTCGGAAATAAACTACATCCCATACAGATAAAGTCGAAAGTATTATAGCAAGGGATGCCTACTCACCAAGAACAGCGCGATAGACACTGTGTATTGTCTATCAACATTTGACCAATCGGACTCACCGTGGTATACAAATAAACCGCTGTGATTGGCGCGGCACAGCCGGAGCGAATCGCGAGGCATGGCAGCACGGCTCCGGTAGGAACGATATGAATAGGAACGAGCGTTCGGCGTATCAACTCCGACTCGGAGTTGGAACGATGGAACGATTTAACTCCACAGAGTGGAACTGTTTCCTTTCGTTCACTACATCGGAGCAGTTCATCGGAACGACTCACTCCGGAGTTACACAAGTCTACCCGCCGCACACAATGCAAGCAATGGCGATTGTTGTGTTGTGTTGTGTTGAGCACTATCTTAGCAACATCTTATTAACACAAAAATTACAAGATTATGACTTGAACGCTTGTATTAAATTACAATAACTGTTTAGTTTAGTATATGCGTTGTGCAGTAACGGACAAGAGATCGTTCCGCCCCGTGTCGTCGTGCTAGTTTAGTGCAACCGTGTAATGCAGCCCTCAGTCATACGCCTCAACAAGTTTTAAGTACAATTATACACAAAATACCAAGACAAAATCACAAGACAAAGACACAAATTATGCTCATGGTGTGTTCGCCACAACCTGTCACCCGTGCACAACCCTTATGTAAGTATTTTCATACACTTGTTTTCTGACAGTTCAATAAGTGTAACCTGTACTTGGCTCTAAATGTACCAACTGATTTTAGGGCACGTATTGGCGGCGGCAGATCATTCCAAATACGACTTGAGGCGAATTTAAACCCGCTTCTGAACCCTGCCGTGGTATGCCGTGGTGTTAACATAAGGTAAGCTGAAGCTCTAGTAGCATACCTATTAATGTCTCTCGACCATGCCAGCCTGTCGTAAAGATAGCGAGGTCTGTGCCTCAACACAATTCCAAAGAGCAGGGTGGCGAGATGTAACTCTCTACGTGCCTTCATCTTTAGCATGTTACCACTACAGAGAAAAGGCGTCACATGTGAACGCGGCGGTATGTGGTAGCAAAACCGAGCACAGGCATTCTGCACACGCTGTACAAGTCGCTCAGTCCTTTTTAAAAGGCAACTCCCAAACACAACGTCAGCATAATTAAGCTTAGAAAGTATAGAGATTCGCATAATAGTATCCTTATGCTGACGCTAATGTAAGGACGTATTCTATACAGCACCGTTAACTTGTAGAAACAGCTTCGCACAGCCTGCGCAACATGTGTTTCAAACCGCAGCTGTTCATCCAAAACCAATCCAAGGTTACGCGCTTCAGTAACCATTTTTATCGAGGAGCCGTTAATTCTTACGTCTGGCTGTGATTGCCTTATTTGTTCAATTATGCTTTGTGTGCCCATAACAATAAATTTAGACTTTTCTGGGTTTAAAACTAATGAATTTCTGTGTGCCCAGTCCGCAACATTGCTCAAGTCCAAATTTATCTTGTTTACAGCTTCTACACACTCAGCAGGAGGAAAAGACAAGTACAGCTGTAGGTCATCTGCATAGAGGTGAAACTTGCAGTTACTGATTGTACCGGTGACATCTGCGCTGTACAGGATGAACAATAAAGGTCCAAGGATTGAGCCCTGCGGGACTCCCCGGGTCACAGGACGATGAGCAGAATCACAGATGTAACCAGATTTATGATCTTTGACCTTAACAAATTGCAATCTATTACTAAGGTAGCTATGAAACCATTTAACCACCCCTATGTCACATCCATAATAGGTGAGTTTAGATAATAGCAGTGAAATGTTGATTCCATCGAAAGCACGGGAGAAATCAAGCAAAGTGAGCACTGTACCCATACCCTGATCCCTAGATTGAACCACGTCATCCACCACAGCTAATAGCGCTGTCGTTGTACTATGTCCCCTCCGAAAGCCTGACTGCATTGCCGGTAGAATGTTTGAGTTTTCCAGATAGTTAGTGAACTGATTACTAACAACTCTCTCCAATATTTTAGACATGCATGGCAAAAGACTAATTGGCCTTAGGTCTTTAGGGCTCAAGGGACATTGCTGTTTTGGAATAGGCCGTACCTTAGCAGTTTTCCATATGCTGGGAAATTTAGATGTTGTGATGGATGTGTTTACGATATGAGTTATAACACTCAGGGTCCAAGGGAGTGTCATCAGTAACATGTCCAATGAGATCTCATCAGCGCCCGCAGCATTCGATTTCAGCCTTCTTATAATTTTACTCACATCATCTTCCTCCACTGGCTTCAACTGAAAACTGCATTCGCTATATCTATTAAACTCAAAATAAGTCAGTTCTGAAATAGACACCTTATCACTACCAGGTATGTCCAAAAAATGATGGTTCAGACTATCAGGGTTCCCACAAAAATCAGGCAACTCGCAATTTTTATTGTTTGGCAATATGGTTGACTTGAGCTGGCTCCATAGCTTCCCAGGTTGTTGCAAATTATTGTTAATGTGACATTTAAAATACGCTCGCTTTTCATTTTCTATGGCAGCTCTAACAGTGTATTTGTAGTAGTAGTAGTAGTAGTAATATGCTTTATTGTACACCAAGGATAGAAAATCTTAAAGTAGATATAATAAATATTAATCAGGTACAATGGGCGGCCTTATTGCTAACAGCAATCTCTGCCAGGCAACCTTTAGATGGACAGGACTGTAAAAATATTTAAAAACGGGTTTAATTTGTGACGTAATAAATAATATTAGAAGTAGCATTCCGGTGTATACATAACATATACATACAAATATACAAATACCTACATATATACACAAATACTTTCATATAATATATACATACACAGGTACATACATACATACACAGATATACATTATATATATGCCCTTGATATACATACATAAATACAAGACTCAGTTTGCAAGTAGCTCAATTAAATTGTAAGATAATATTCTTTCACTTTAATTTTAAAGGATCCCAACGTTTGAGCTCGTCTGATTCTGACCGGTAAAGCATTCCACAGTTGCGCTGCTTTAACTGTAAAAGAGTTACCAACAAAATTTGTTGAATGTGCCGGTATATAAAGTCGCAAGTTCTTAGACGATCTCAAGCACCTAGAGTGCGTGTCACATAGGAACTGAAAGCGCTCCTTGAGGTAACAGGGTGTTACTGAATTAAATAATATATTATATAGCAAAGAAAGGATATGAGTATTCCGTCGAAGGCGAATTGGGAGCCACTTGAGTTGTTTGCGGTACTCGGAAACGTGGTCATATTTGCGTAAGCCAAATATAAACCTTATACAGAGATTTTGAAGGCGCTCAAGTTTATTTAGATGCTCCTCCGTGAGATCAAGATAGCTGGCATCGGCATAGTCTAGTATTGGAAGAAGTAGCGATTGTGCAAGCGAAATCTTCGTCGGAATCGGGAGAAGGTCACGCAATCTTCGCAAAGAGCCTGCCGAGGCAAACATTTTGCGATTCACCTCCTGCAATTGAGGTCCCCAGGACAGAGTTCTATCAATAAAGATACCCAAGTTTTTCACCCTATCACTTATAGGTAACGGCATGCCATTAAAAACGATTTGTGGCAGCTGCGCCCAATCAACTCTAGAGATGTTCCAAGTACTACCTATAAGGATTACCTGTGTTTTTGTAGGGTTTACCTGCAAGCCATAGCTGTTACTCCATGCACATATTTGTTCTAAGTCACTATTTGTTGCGCTAAAAGCCTCATGTATGTCATTGAGTCCAGCCTGTGAGTAAATTTGTAAATCATCTGCATAAAGGTGGTAGGATGAAACTAGTTGCTTTGTAATGGAATTTATAAAAATGCGAACAAAAGAGGAGATAAAACGCCACCCTGTGGTACACCAGCCGAAATATTACTCCAAGAAGAAATCGAGTCATCAATGCAAACACGTTGCCGGCGACCAGACAGGTAACTGCGAAACCAATCAATTGCTGGTGGAGATATGTTAATAGAGCGAAGAATCTCAAGGAGTATGCGAAAGTCCACAGTATTAAAGAATTTGAGAATTTGAGGAAGAATTTGAGGTCACGATATGAATTTTTATGTACTTCCAAGTTAGTTGCTTTTGATTTTCGATAATATTTGTCCCTTATGTGCATCATATCTTTTATTGTACTTGTAATCCAGGGGTAGGTTTTCTCTTTTACCAAAATTCTCTTAATGGGTGCATGTAGATCAAATAAGGAGATAATATATGAATTCAGTGCTTCAACCTTAGAGTCACTATCAATCAAATTCATGATTGAGTTCCAATCAATGTTACCGATATCTTCCTCAAACTTGTCCTTCAGTATATCATTTAATGGCCTACATATAATCCACTGAGGGGTAGGCTTTTCGACTCTGATGTCAATCTCCGCTGAAATCAAAGCATGTCGGCCAAGTTCAGGGGTATGCAAAACCGATACATTAAAAGCTCGAGAATCTGTGCAGATCAAATCAATCAGTTTCATCGTCCTTAAAGTGAGTTGGTTGTGTCACTAAGTTTGTCAAACTCATGCTCACTAAAAAATCCCGATTGTCCATTCTAGTCCCAATCTGATTTCATCCATTCTCTCCACATGTCCGAACCATCTGATCATCCCTTTCTCTATCTTAGTCACTACATCTTCTGTCAAGCCGCAATGTTCCCTAATCACACAATTTCATTCTTTATCCATCAATATCACTCCAGCTATACTTCGCAAACTTCTCATTTCCACTGCATTAATTTTACTTTCATGCGTCTCCTGCAACACCCAACTTCCTCTGCCATACATAAGTGTAGGCACAAGCACTCTCCTATGTACAGCCATCCTTGCCTTATTAGACACATCCTGACTGCTCATAAAGGCGTGAAGGGCTCCATTCACTTGATTACCTGCCAAAACACTTCGTTCAATATCATAGTCACACTTTCCATCTCTTGCAAATTTTGACCCCAAGTACACAAACTCTTTTACCTGTTCCATCTTTGCCCTTCGATGTAAATTGAGCAATTCGTCATATTTTCTTCTCTTCTAAAACACTGTGCAAGCTTATGCCGCGGTAGTTCTTGCACTCTTGCTGCGACACTTTCCCTTTGTACAGCGGCACTAGGACAGATTTACACCATTCCTCTGGTACTCTGCCACTTCGCCAGCAAAGGTTATAAAGGCGGTACAGCTGTTAAGCTACCACGCCACGTCCCGCTTTCAGCATCTCAACAGAAAGCTTATCAATTCCTATTTAGGATTAAGTTTTAAGTAAATTGATTTTATGGGTTTCGGTTAATCGACCATAAGGCATTTTAAATTATTTATTATATACATACTGAAGCGTGATAAATGAAGAACCGCTCAACCGATTTTGTGCAAACTTCACATAAACCATCTACTAAATAGTCCGACCAAAGCCTAAACATTTGGTTTTGATAGGTTAGCCCATTCTTGTGTTATAAAATTACAACGAAAAGTGCCATTGATTGTTATGTATAAGAGAAGATATGTAACACTAGATAAAGTTTTACATTTATCTCTCATCTGACGTCTTATCTCTACAAAAAACACTTACAATTGAAACAATTGTTTATTGTTTTACTGTTAATTTTCATTTCAACTCAAAATATTATAATGACTAAAAACCCTAAATGACATCTTTCATATCTTTTACTAGATCAGTTAATATAAATAATAGAAACAAACACTGGCTAACGCGAGTTTTATTTCATACTTACATAAGACTGTAACAAAATGTCTGTATTATATAATATACTTTTGTGCAATCTCTTAATAAGAACTTATAGTGACGCTGCGCGAATCTTAGCCGTATTTCCAATGCCCTTTATAAGTCATCAAGTTGTGTGTACTTACATAAGACTGTAACAAAATGTCTGTATTATATAATATACTTTTGTGCAATCTCTTAATAAGAACTTATAGTGACGCTGCGCGAATCTTAGCCGTATTTCCAATGCCCTTTATAAGTCATCAAGTTGTGTTTCGACCTTAGACCTTAGACCGACCTTAGACCACTCAAGAATTAGCTAGAAAAGGACACGAGGTTGTTGTTATTACTACAGATCCAGTTCTGAAGAAACCAGAAGGAAATATAAGTTTGACAGAAATTGATGTTCACGATATATCATATAAAATATGGAGTGAGACTTACATGAAAGCGCCCAAGGGAAATAAAGATGATTTACCATCACAAACGAATACAGCTTTCAATGTGTTTATTATGCTCATGGATGGCCAGCTAGGAGATAAACGAGTAAAAAAAATAATTGAAGATAAAAGGCAAACATTTGACCTACTGCTCGTTCGCTCTAACTTTGCCGCTCGGCTCCATACTAAAGTCGAATTTTTAATTAGACGAAGTAAATTGACAGCAACTAATGTCACTTCTTCATACAATGTTGCTTATTTTCTATGACGATTTGACATTAGCTACTGTCAATTTACTTCGTCTAATTAACAATTCGGGTATACGCCTCTACGCCAGCGGCAAAGTTAGAGCGAACGGGTAGTAATTCTAACAGAAGCATGTATGAGGCCTGCTCTTGTGTTTTCTTATTTTTACAATGCACCTGTAATTCAGGTTAGCTCTTTTAGTGCAATTTTTGATAATTACGCAACTATCGGCGCACCTGTACATCCATTACTTTATCCAACAGTGCCTCGTCAAAGATTGCACAATTTAAGCATTATTGAAAAAATCACTGAATTATATAACGAATATAGAAATCACAAAGGCATCGAAAATAATAAAGCTTTAGAACATAAAATGCTACAAAAACATTTTGGCAATAATGTTCCATCTACAGATGACTTAAATAATAACGTGGATATGTTATTTCTAAATGTACATCCCATTTTTGAAGGGATTCGACCTGTCCCTCCAACTGTCATATACATGGGAGGATTGCACCAACAACCTGATAAGGAACTGCCAGCAGTGAGTATTTATTATAATACGAGTATGTACGAGTATATGTTTTAAGCAATACAATTTGTTTTTGATAAATTAAACCTTTGAAACAATCATTATAATGTCAAGCAAACACGATATTTAGGTAGTTTACTTTTATTAATGTTTCATTTAACTCCCACCTACGAGAGTAGGCTTCATCTGTCGTTCAGAACAATATTGGTCAACTGGCGAATTATAGTTTCTTGCTGATAATTTATTACAGATTGTCAAAGATCATGTATAGTAATTAAACAATCATGACGAATTGAGGTCGATGGCTTAAATATGAATCTGAAGTGCCAAACGTCTAGTAAAAGCGTGATAAAAAATTAATTTTTGAGTCTTTTTTTGGGAGGTAAAGCTCTATTTAAATCAGCAGTGCTATTTCATAAATACATTACATTAATCTATAAAGATTTTTAGCGCACTCCTTTTACATACTACCTCTGTGCAGCATTTGTCTTGATAATAATTATGTTTTACAACTTTTTGGCTTCTAGGATCTCCAATATTATTTGGATTCTTCCAAGAATGGTGTAATTTACTTAAGTTTTGGTAATAACGTGGACTGGTCACTGTTGCCACCTGAAAAAGTTCAAGTCTTTTTACACACCTTTTCAAAACTGCCTTACGATATTTTGTGGAAATGGCATACCGAAAAGCTACCTGGATGTTCTAACAATATTAAGATTATGAAGTGCTTGCCACAATCAGACTTACTGAGTGAGTTTAGGCAGAATATTTTTATTAAATTTGTTTCTAAACCGTACTTAGCAGTGAATTTTAAGTCAGCCTAATTTAGCCTTTGCACTAAGATTATTTGTAAGTAGTTAGACATCCACTAATAAGCAGTATAGCAAAAATCAATACTATCTTCTTTTCGCTGATTTAAAGCAGGATAAATGTAAATGAATTCCGTTGCGATAGCTTCAGCTGACTTTTGTTTTACAGAACATCCGAAAATGAAACTATTTATAACACAAGGAGGCCTACAATCGACAGACGAAGCTATAACGGCAGGAGTACCCTTGATTGGAATACCTATGCTAGGAGATCAATGGTTCAATGTGGAAAAATATGAGTACCATAGGATCGGGATCAAACTTGATATGGAAACTCTTAGTGTGAAAAAGTTGACAGAAGCAATCAACACTATAATAAAAGACGACAGGTTAGCATGTTACATTGTTGGTTAATTGAAAAATGAGCTCTATACATTCACTGTCTACGTGAACTGCCTGTCATTTCTACAATACACCTTTTAATCTGCATTGAATCTCACCACGTGTAGTATACAATTGAGCTTTTAAGGTACCTTAAAAGCTCGATTGTATACCTATTAACATGTATTGTAGCATACGTCTATACTGGGGTTTTTTTCCAACAGTAACTGATAAGAATAAATTTCACAATAACAATGGGAATTCGTTATAATGCAATGGTAAGACGTCTCCTAATCTTTTACTGAATGACGTCTGCAATGACGAAGGTCTAATTTGAATGACAAGAAGCCTTGAAGTAGACACGCCCTTTGTAAGTAAGGCTGGTTTCGTTTCGAAGATCTTAGAGAGGATACCCGACCATTATTTTTAATCCAATACATTTTATTATTCAAGCTATTTCTGTAATTTACAGTTACCGACTCAACATTAATCAACTACGAGAATACATGCGGGATGAACCCATGAAGCCACTTGAGCGTGCCGTGTGGTGGACAGAGTATGTTCTTCGACATGGCGGAGCTAAACATTTAAGGTCACCTGTAGCTAACATTACCTGGGCAAAGTACTTAGAACTTGAACTAGTTCTCATAGTCCTAGGAATAGTTTTTGTAGTAATGACTTTGGTCATTATAACTTTGCGCTCAATGTCCAATTTCTTTTTAAGAAATAATTTTATTGTCAAATTCAAAAATGCTTGACTCCATGTACATGTTGTAAGTTTTATAATTGGTACCCACTTATAGAATGTAAAGTGTATTTTTATTGTTTAATAATCAAAGTGCAAAATGGTGATTTGGGTTCGTTTTATTTTGAATGATGGGTTTTAAATGACGTTTGGGTAGGCAAACCTTGTAAAAAAAATCGTTTACTATGTTACTATGCATGTTGAGAATTTCATATTTTGCGAATCTGATATTATGCGATTAAGGGAATATGCCTGGTTTATATGGTTATTTTTCCCATACCTGATAGAGAGACGCACATGGGAAATTGATGGTTACTTGTGGCGTACCGATAAATACAATAGCCTATATAATAGACTGCGTTATTCTATGAGTGTATATTGCACTGACGGGGTAACTATGCGTAAGGGTTGAATTTTAGTATGATACGAAGATAAAATGCGTTTCTTTGTCGTTAATAATATTCGCTACTAGAGTCAACGGACATGTGGATGTGGTAGCCTACCTAAAAAAAATTTAAAAAATCTGTAATTTAAAGAATTTAGAACTTTGCTTAAACGCTTCCACGATGATCATTGAAAGATATTCAGATTATACCCGTGCAACGCCCTTTTTTTTTTTTTTTTTTTTTTTTACCGTGAGGGAAAATCCTCCTAGGATGCTATGCCGGACTCTTACCGACTAAAAAAACCTCACGTAGCGCCCAACAGCCTATGGTTGAGAGCCCCGGGTAAGCCCTCAGGAAGGATGTCCCGTGACTCCCAACAGACCTACGGCCGCCAATGCGGCCTCGCCCAGGGGGTGGTTCGGGTGCAATCCCGCGTCTATGGGGGGTTTCGGGTGTGACCCCGCTTCTAAGGGGGGGCGTGCGTGAGTGCTCACGTCACGCTGCCGTCATGGGCCTGCTTCTGTAAGGACGGTGAGCGGCCCTCTCACCGTCCTCAGACCCCCGGTCATGGAGGCCGATAGTCCTCGGCGAAGACACGTCGGCGGCGCCCAGGGCGCCGACTGCGGAACTCGGGTGGGAGAGTTCTCTCCCGCACCCGGCCCGCCGCCTCCTTCGCGAGCATGACCTGCTCGCAGAAAGAGGCGGCGCAGTCCCACTTACTCCCGCTGGAGAGCATGGCTCGCACCATGGCCTCAAGCGAGAGAGTGTCCACGCCCAGACCCACTACGAGGACCTGTCGCTGTTGTGCCCACGCCGTGCACTCCACCAGCGTGTGGAGCGCTGTGTCATCGCTGCGGTCCTCGCAGTGCTGACATTCGGCCGTGGTTTCCCGGTGTTTTCGCCACAGATACCTACCGAAGCTACCGTGCCCGGCAAGCATCTGTGTCAACCGGTAGGAGAGAGCGCCGTGTCTTCTCTCCAGCCACTCGTCCATGACCGGTCTGACGGCCGCGATTGTGGTGAATCCCCCCTTTGGTTGCTCAAGTCGCATCTTCCATGTCTCCAGGGTTTCCTGGTGGAGCAGGGTCCGCTGGGCCTCGATTTCTCGAGACGCAGGCCTTTGGCCCCGCTCCAGCGCCTCCTTGCGCCATCTGAACAGTGACGCAAGGGCTCTCGCTTCCAGGTCCCATGGAGGGGTCCCGGCTAGGAGACATGCCGCCTCACCGGAGATCGTGCGGTATCCTCTTATCACCCTGTTATCACCCTGACGGCCATCACTCTCTGCGGGCTCATCAGTCTAGCCACATTGCTGGCCGTCAGGGTTCCCGTGCAACGCCCTTACCAATACTTGATGATGAAGTAAATGCATACACCTCTAGTCAATAACTAGACAATTACTGTGTTTATCTAAAGGCGCTCCCTCACCGGGATCATTCGCGCGTAATGTAACGTTACAGAGTCGAGAATTACAGCCGTGAGGGAGGTGAACCGAATATTGCAATGCGCACCTTGTAATGATACAAGACGAGGTTACATCAGTGAAGGAGGAGAACCGAGCATTACAATGCGCGCCTTGTAATGATCCACTGTGTAATGTTTTGATACAGCTTGTAACATCAATGCGCTTTGCGCACCTTGTAATGATACAATGTGTAATGTTTTGATACAACTTGTAACATCAATGCGTTTTTTTTGTTGCGACTGGCCGGCCGCACGCTGGTTCGTATTTTAAAATAGGTGGACGATCTAAGATGTCAAATGCAATTGGTAATTTTTTTTTTGGATGGGTAGAAGCCGTGAGCCGGTCTCACCCGACTGCCCTTCTCTAAAACGTTTATTGTGCAAGTTTAATCCGATTGACGTTGTCATTTTTGTTTTATTTCACACTTTGAACAGTTTACTGCGGTTATTTTGATTAGTTCGAAACCGTACAAAAACGATTCCTTACTTACAAACAATGTCGAGCTTCTTTACAGTAAAAGATCTTTCGCCTCCTTATGCGTTATGCGTGTTCAACGGCCTATACATTAGTTTGTTGTCTGAGTAAATGTTTACTGTGGTCCCGCAGTTACCTTCTATCATCATACAGCTTGCCACAGGCAGAGTGTTTCCCCCAAACTTTGCACGTAGCGCTCTTGCACGGTAAGGTCCAAAAGGGTTTTTCCAAGCACGTCTGGAAATAAACTCCCTGCCTAGGTCTTACCGAAAGTTCAAAGTATGAAGTTCTTTAAAAAAAGAATCCTGGAATGTTTCCGCATGGTCGGCAGTGTGACTGTAGGGCCTCTAGTGTTACAAACGTTCGTAGGCTACGATAACTACCTTTGATCAGCTGGGACGTATATTTGTCGACAAATTTATTGGTATAAGTGGTTTTAGCTAACGAGATTTTAGATACTCCACCATGACCAGGTCTAGGAATACCTAGGCCTGATGCTATGTATCATATTTATGGATGTTATTTACACGGCGAATTGTTTTAATTTGCCTTTAAAGGACTTCATGAACTCATGGTGTCACATTTGTGTGATTTGATCTAAATTGTTTATTTATTTTTCGTGATGCATAAGTAATAGTTATTTACTAGAATAAGTTGATATTTCTATAGTAAAGGTAACAGATATCAATTTATGAAAGCTATAGCTTGTTTTGTCTTACTAATATAAAAGGTGGAAGTTTGCAAAGATGTTTTAATACTCAAACATGGTAACGGCTGAACGACTCTGGTTTAAATTTGGTACAGGGATAGATTACAGCCTAGAATAACAGATATGCTACTTTTTATCACTTGGGAATGTTCCTGTAATGGCGGGAATGGAAACAGATTTCCACGCGGCTTAAGGGGCGGTCATGAGCTAATATTTAATAAAAACCCATTTTAAGTACGAAATTTACGCAAAACTAGTGTTTGAGTTTGGTAACCGTCTTCCTTTATCAGAAAGCAACTACGTATTACTTATAAAACTTACTTGCTGTTAAAATACTTTTTAGTAAGGTATCGAAATGCAGTACAACTTTCAAAGAATAGTATCCAAACTGGTAGATTCGACACTTTCTATAAATTTATTAACCACAAACACTATAGAATCTGCCACTTTCGATAGGACTGCCGAATTTTTGACAAGGTACATCATCGAAAGTGAAATATAACAAAATATAAATATAAGATATAGGGTCAAAAAAGCTTATAAATTTTGCTACCTCATACATTGATTAGTTTCATTATAACATTTTAATTTATTATTACAGGTCAAATATATAACTTCAAACTACTCTCCTGTAAAGTTCGTGTTTTGCAGATTCGATACTGTCCGTAGTCACAGTCGATGTAATCACCTACAGAGATAGATTGTAGTCTGAAATGATACATTTTTTATCGTGGGAATAAGTTCCCGTTAGACGCGGAAAAGAGATCAAAATTTCACGCAGGCGAAGATGCGGGCATCAGCTAGTTTATAATAAATATTACATTACACGCGAATGCTCGTGTTGGTCAGGGAGGTAGTATCGTAACGTAATGTTCAAAGTCGAATCTATAATGTTAGATTACACGCGAATGCTCGTCGATCAGGGAGGTAGTATCGTAACGTAATGCTCTAGTCGAATCTATAAATGTTACATTACACGCGATCGCTCGTCGGTCAGGGAGGCAGGCCGTAACGTAATGCTCAAAGTCGAATCTAATTTGTTACATTACACGCGAATGCTCCCAGTGAGGGAACACCTTAATAGTGCCATTTACATAGTCATGTAGCTACTCAAAAATGTAAATTAGATGACTAGCGTAGTTGCCTCAGTGGTAATAAGATAGATAGATAATAATTGGTAGAATAAGGAAACAACTGCTTTATATAACGAATCTACCACTTATAAATATTCCTCATTTCAAATTCAAGTCAGAATATGACAAGTTACAATAATGGTAGTAGCCCTACTTTTGTATCATCTCTTATTCGTAAGTTCAAGTGAATCAGCAAGAATTTTAGCTGTGTTTCCAGCTCCGTCTATATCTCATCAAGTAGTGTTCCGACCTTTTACCCAAGAATTAGCCAAGAGGGGCCACGAGGTAGTGATCATAACACCAGATCCAGCTTTCCAAAAAACGGAATCGAAACCGAATTTGACAGAGATTGACGTACACGATGTATCGTACAAGATATGGAAAGAAACGTTCATGAAGACCTCCAAAGGAAACAAAGACGATTTAATAGTGCAAATAAATATTATATTAGAAGCTTTTGATATGGTTTTTGATGCCCAGCTGAAAGATAAACAAGTGTCAAAATTAATTCAAGACAAAAGTCAAAAATTTGACTTAGTGCTAACTGAGGCATGTATGAGATCTGCTCTTGTGTTTTCTTATATTTACAACGCACCAGTAATTCAAGTTAGCTCTTTTGGTGCATCGTTTGATAACTTCGCAACAATTGGCGCTCCACTGCATCCAATACAATACCCTGCAATAACCCGTCAAAGACTGAACAACTTATCTCTCTGGGAGAAGATCACCGAGCTGTATCATCACTACAAGTTAGAAAGACTTTATGAACAGCATAAAACCTTAGAACACGAACTGCTCAAAAATCATTTTGGAAGTAGTGTTCCAACTATAAATGAATTAAATAATAATGTCAATATGTTGTTCCTAAATGTACATCCTATATTTAATGACAACAGGCCTGTACCACCAACCGTCGTGTTTATGGGTGGGCTACCTCAAAAGCCTGACAAAGAACTAGCTGTGGTAAGTTATAATAAGATTGTTGACATAATATTTTTCTGATTTTTTTTTTATTAATATTGCATATTTTATTACAGGATCTCAAGTCGTATTTAGATTCGTCCAAAAATGGTGTTATTTACTTTAGTTTTGGTACAAACGTAGATCCTTCGCTTTTGCCGTCTGAAGTAATACAAATGTTCGTTAATGTCTTTTCAAAATTACCTTATGACATTCTATGGAAATGGAACAAAGATGAGTTGCCTGGACGTACCGACAATATACAAATCTCTAAGTGGCTACCACAGTCAGATTTATTGAGTTAGTATATTTCTCAAATCTATAATAACGAGCTTGAAAGATTGGTTGTTTTAAAGTTAGGAACTTAATAATTTTTCAGGGTAGACTACTTTTAGTCTGAAATGTTGACTAAAATCTCAATCAATTGTAATGTGTGTGTGTGTGTGTGTGTGTGTGACTCCGTGAAGGAGTGGACACAAGGAGAACCAATTTCGTATCTGTTTCTTAGCGTAGGGTTTTTGGACCTCTTTTTATCAAAATCGTATTTTTTTCTAAAATGTTTAGAAAACTTATCTGTTACTGATTACCTAGCTACTATTGAAGTACCTAGTCACTATTAAAAAAATTAGATTTCATACGTCGAAAATGTTAAGTCTTGTTTAAATAGAATTTTAAGATATACTTTTCTTACAGAACATCCAAATGTTAAATTATTTATAACGCAAGGAGGCCTTCAATCAACAGACGAGGCTATAACAGCAGGTGTACCGCTAATTGGGATACCTATGCTTGGAGATCAGTGGTTTAATGTTGAAAAATACGAATACCATAAAATTGGTATTAGGCTTGATATAGAAACTATTGATGAGGATAGATTGATAACTGCAATCCATACTGTTATAGAAGATAATAGGTTTGTATTTTAATTATTAGACTTGTTTATATTATCAAAAAAACAAAACTCTACTATTGCTAGGATTTAATTTACGGGCATGTCCGTAAAATGCAAAAAAAGGCACTTAGAATTTTGTTAATATTCAAGAACTCACTTTATTAAATGACACACAAATGGAACCTTAATTCTTAATAGATGAGACTACATTAACACCGTGTGCTATTTACAAAATAATTATTTACATTAGAAAAACACCTCTCATATTATTAATAATCTATCTAAAATAGCAGGAATAATCAAATTGACAAATGTAAATTTTGATGATTTTCAGAGGTTTTTTCGCAAGTAAATAATTATTCTGTAAATAGCTCACGGTGTTACGCCCTTAGCACACCTCCGCCGCGAAACCAGAACAGCGGAACCGCTAAATGAATTCCGCTGTGATCAAGTGTGGATTGAACAGCGGAACTGGGCAACGGAACCTAACACGAGTCAGTCGATGTGACGCTATCGCAATGTTTTTCATTTTATTTTTATAATCTGGATGACTTAATAAATACATAAAAGGTCTATTTCTGATGGCTTGAAGTACTTTTTCCGTAAACTCCACGTCTATTTTATGAAAAAATATTAGTTTCGCTGTTTCGCTCTGTCAATTTGTCAATTTTGACAAACCCACGAATAGACAACGCGGCACCGCAACAAAAAGGCGGCCGAAGTGCGGAGGTTTGACTGTCGTAGGAGCAGATTGGCAAAACCGCACGGGGAAAGAGATAGAAGATAGTTAAATCTATGCATTTAGAACAGGCGGTTTCGCTAGTCATCCGCTCCTCCTACATGTGACAGCACTTGGTGAAATTACTGCGGTTCCGCTATCATGGATTTGCGGCGGAGGTGTGCTACGGGCGATAATGTAGTCTCATCTATTAAGAATTTAAGGTTTCATTTTAGTGTCATTTCATAAAGTGAGTCCTTGAATATTTCCAAAATCCTTAATGCATTTTTTACGGACGGGCCCCTTAAAGAGTCGAACGGTGACTTGAACTTGTTGCCTATTGTCTATAATGGGTGACACGCAAACTACTAAGCTACCGAACTTAATTTACAAAATGTATGTACAAAACATAATATTATGCAAAGATGCAACTGAAACTCGTTCGGCCAGTATCAAAATAAAACATATTGAATCTTTTATTAGTCTTTGAAACCACCTTTTCAAAGTTACGTTAAAACAATCTATCGAGCTGCTCTTGGTTACTAAATATCATCAATGAATTTAAGCCATTAAATTACAAATATTTGATTTTAACTTTCAGCTTGTTATGAAAAGTTTATTCAGCAATTTTCGCAAAAAGTCCTACAAATATTTTGCTTCGAGATTTTTATACTACTAAGAAAGCAGATAAGCTTAAGACCTAACTAATGATTGGTTACCGTAGCCTATTGATGTTTGCAGCACCAGAGGAGCTACACATGCGCTGACATTCGCAGTTTTTATCGTGTTAATTATACCTAGATCGTTAATTTTTAGTTACCGACGCAATATTATTCAACTTCGAACATACATGCGGGACGAGCCTATGAGTGGTCTTGAACGAGCCGTCTGGTGGACTGAATATGTTCTAAGGCATAGAGGAGCTAAACATCTACGATCACCAGCTGCAAACATATCCTGGAGTACGTACTTAGAGCTGGAACTTGTATGTATAGTTTTGACTGTAGTTTTTACAGTGATTGCTTTATTGATAGTGATTGTCAGATATATTTACAACTTTGTTTTAAGAAATGATTTTTCTGTAAAAATAAAGCATGCTTAATTTTATTGATGTATGATTTAAGGTAAATGCAGGTATTACCGACCCTGTTAAGACAATTTTAAAATTGATGATAGTTATTAAGAATGGTGATTGAGTTCACACCCAATGTTTTGATTTTATATGAAACTTTAGTTTGTCTAGTTTATGTTTGAATTCAAACCCTTTTTTTTTTTTGTTTAACGTGAGGGAAAATCCTCCTAGGATGTTATGCCGGACTCTTACCGACTAAAAAACCTCACGCCACGCCTAACAGCCTATGGTTGAGAGCCCCGGGTAAGCCCTCAGGAAGGATGTCCCGTGACTCCCAACAGACCTACGGCCGCCAATGCGGCCTCGCCCAGGGGGTGGTTCGGGTGCAATCCCGCGTCTTTGGGGGGTTTCGGGTGTGACCCCGCTTCTACTCGACGGTGAGCGGCCCTCTCACCGTCCTCAGACGGGGGTCTGAGGACGGTGATTATGCATGATTTATGCTCTTTCTGCGATTTTTTCTCTTTCGATCGTGCAGATCATGGTCATGATTTATGCATGACCGGGGGGTCATGGCGGCCGATAGTCCTCGGCGAAGACACGTCGGCGGCGCCCAGGGCGCCGACTGCGGAACTCGGGAGGGAGAGTTCTCTCCCCTCTCCCGCACCCGGCCCGCCGCCTCCTTCGCGAGCATGACCTGCTCGCAGAAAGAGGCGGCGCAGTCCCACTTACTCCCGCTGGAGAGCATGGCTCGCACCATGGCCTCGAGCGAGAGAGTGTCCACGCCCAGACCCACTACGAGGACCTGGCGCTGTTGTGCCCACGCCGTGCACTCCACCAGCGTATGGAGCACCGTGTCGTCGCTGCGGTCCTCGCAGTGCTGACACTCGGCCGTGGTTTCCCGGTGTTTTCGCCAGAGATACCTACCGAAGCTACCGTGCCCGGCAAGCATCTGTGTCAACCGGTAGAAGAGAGCACCGTGTCTTCTCTCCAGCCACTCGTCCATGACCGGTCTGACGGCCGCGATTGTGGCGAATCCCCCCTTTGGTTGCTCAAGTCGCACCTTCCATGTCTCCACGGTTTCCTGGTGGAGCAGGGTCCGCTGGGCCTTGATTTCTCGAGACGCAGGCCTTTGGCCCCGCTCCAGCGCCTCCTTGCGCAATCTGAACAGTGACGCAAGGGCTCTCGCTTCCAGGTCCCATGGAGGGGTCCCGGCTAGGAGACATGCCGCCTCACGGAATTTAAACCCTAGACAACGACAGTCGCATATGGCACTGACGTCTAGTTAGTTTTAAAAGATGCATCATAGTTCTATTAATTAAAGCTATTTGTCGTTCTTTAAATTATATAAAAACTGACCTCGTTAACTATAATAGAAGAAAACCCAAAATGACATCGTCAGCTAGCCTCATAGTAAGGTATGATTTTATTCATTCAGTGAAAATACCTAACTACTATTTTCCTTTCTAAGTACTTCGCCGTAGTTCGCAAAAGACCTTGAGATATGCTCTACAATATTCACTTGTAATAGGAGCGTAAGCCTTTGTGGCAACTACACCCACGGAAATATAAGTAGCTAAGTGGTTTACTGCCACGCTTAGCTGTGGCATTTGCATGTGCCTATGAGAAATGGCAAACCGAAGAAGAGATACGTCTCAAAAAAGTCTTATTAAGAGCCGTAACCAATATCATAAATATTTCAGAACAAAAGGACACCGAGCCAATTAAAGTTTCACTTAAAAAAGAAAAATAAATCTGCGCCCTACGTTCATTTTTTTATGTCCCACGTGATAGCTAGAAAGTTAGAATTTTCATACACATGACGTATCTCTGTTGCCGCTATACCAAAAATTACTTACAACAGAAAAAAAATACTATACTTATGAGACTCCCATAAAACATATGTGTTTTTTTACCGTTATTGACACAGAACACTCCGTGTACGAGTCCCACTTGCACTTAGCCGTTTTTCAAAAATCCTTTGATACATTATTTCCTTTGAAATAAACATTATTAGCCACATTTTGACCTTGTCTATTGGTTCCAGTGCTTCTGCGCCGCCATCTCGGGCCTGTTTATTTTAGGACAGGGAGCAGCCCACCTATGCGAAAAACGCCTTGAAGATGCTAAGTACATAGAAATTATTATAACATTCCTATCCACAGTCAGTTGAAAATCACACAAAAACAAACAAAAAATACTCGGAACGTCAAAACAATTAAAACTGAAATCGTATCAGTTTAAAACCCGCACAGAAATTAATCTTCTCATGTGATAGAAACTCCTCGCAATTTGTATCCGCATCAAAGAAGTCAATGACAAAAAATCCATTACTCTGATATACACTGACAAATCAGCACAAGTATGTAAGGCTGAGGAATTTAATACAGTTTCGAGCATTTCAACCGTGTCATATGATAGCATAGAGACAGAAGTTCAAAATAAAATCAATAGAATAAAACAATCATTTGAATAGATGTATTCGTAAGCATTCAATGTCCTGAAGTGATAAGAAGCCATAAGTCATTGGCGCATCAAAGAACTACAGCATCTTTGGTAGCATTCTACCGATTCTATCGCGGCGAATGTTCTAAAGTGTTCTTCAACCTGATCACTAATTTACGTTCTCCAACAACGCATATCGCGCTGAGGCTAAGGTGACTCAACAGATATTTTGTCTTTCGGTCTTTCGAACAATAAAACCTGGTACGAGATGCCAGCACACATGTTTACACACATACATATCGTCACGCCTTTATCTCCGAAGAGGTATTCAGAGGTATAGTATACGTCCTCTTTTCACCTTTTAGTGTTATTTACCAAAGGTGGTGGTGTTGTGTTAAAATAGACAGGTGCAGGTTGTGACAACCCACAGTGGAAATACTTTAAGTCACCCATAAAGCCTTCAACTTGACTTAACGATTGTCATTTTACTGACAGTTTCTTTCCAAAAATATGCCTAAATACTTTCTAAGATGATTCAAAATAAATGTTGGAACCGAGTTCTACTACTGAGCTATTGTTCATATCGTGGTATTCTAAAGCGTGATGCAATCCCACCACGCGTGCGATTATTGTTCGTAGATAAAAGAACGAGGGTGGCAGCGCCAATTGTCGGCTGATTGGAAACAATTTCAATGTTGATTTCTAACATATATGGGGTAACAAAGGAACAATTGGAAATTTTTGTTGCTGTGTAGATTTGTTTCATAGTACAACTTTACAATGTATAATGTATGGCTTAACGATTGTCAGTCGGGTTTCATTTCGAGTTTTCCTTCTCTACAAAACACTTTCGTAAAACGATCCAAGTGTGCCCTTAGTCGCGTCTTACGAGACCCTCGGGATGTTTTAGGGTGGCGATGTTTTATACTCTTTCCAGTCGCCACATGGAGCAAAAAACGGGGCCGCCAACAAGGAAAGTTGCTGCTATAACAACAAATTGTCAATAAAATGACAATCGTTAAGCCAAGTCGAAGGCATTTCTTTTTTTTTTATTTGAGGGAAAATCCTAATGGATGTTATGCCGGACTCCTACCGACTAAAAACCTCACGTAACGCCTAACAGCTTAAAGATGGGAGCCCCGGGTAAGCCCTCGGAAGGATGTCTCAGGACTCCCAACAGACCCACGGCCGCCACTGCGGCCTCGCCCAGGGGGTGGTTCGGGTGCTATTCCGCTTCTTTGGGGGGTTTCCGGTGTGATCCCGCTTCTAAGGGGGGGGCGTGCGTGAGTTCCCCCCGTCACGCTGCTGTCATGGGCCTTCTTCTGTAAGGACGGTGAGCGGCCCACTCACCGTCCTCAGACCCCCGGTTATGGAGGCCGATAGTCCTCGGCGAAGACACGTAGGCTACGCCGCGGAACTGCGGAACTCGGGTGGGAAAGTTCTCTGCCTGCTTCACGAGCATTACCTGCTCGCAGAAAGAGGCAGCGCAGTCCCACTTACTCCCGCTGGAGATCATGGCTCGCACCATGGTCTCGAGCGAGAGAGTGTCCACGTCCAGACCCTCTACGAGGACCTGGCGCTGTTGCGCCCATGCCGTGCACTCCACTACTGTATGGAGCGCTGTGTCATCGCTGCTCAGCTGTGGTTTCCCGGTGTCTTCGCCACAGATACCTACCGAAGCTACCGTGCCCGGTAAGTATCTGTGACAATCGGTAGGAGAGAGCACCGTGTCTTCTCTCCAGCCACTCGTCCATGACCGGTCTGACGAAAGTTGAATGCCTTTTAGAAGGGCTTGAATAATTTCAACTGTGGGTAGTCCCGATCTGCGCCTGTCCATTTTTCAACACGGCATTAGGCTCACCCCCTATTACGTGAGACATATAACTATTAAGGTAAAATGTGGGCGTATACTATGCCTCTGCCTACCTCTTCGGGGATAAAGGCGTGAATGCAAGTTTATCGTACGTAGTAAGTTTCTTTCGTATTTTTGATGATGCAGAAATTAAGTAATGGAATCAGGCATTACATGGCGGCAGTTCATCCTAGAACGATAATAAAGGAGGGGAGGGTTAGTAATGAGCATACTCCGCATAGCGACGTGACTTTTTTTGAGTAGTGCTCATTATTAACCATCTGTGGAGGGTACAGGTAATTTTCCTATCCAACATCAGAGATTCCTTTCCTGAGAAGTTTGGTTCATCAATCCTTCTTTACAATTAGATGTGAATATCCCTAACTGTTTTACGTTAGGATTGACGAATCGAGGGTGTGAAGTGGGTTCCTCCCCCTCCCCTCCTGTATTATTGTTCTAGGATGAGGAAAATCATAAAGTTCATAGATTTACCTAGATTTCAAACCATTCATTGTGCTGCATATCAAATAAAATGAAGTACAGTCAACTGCAATAAAATGAACTAGTTTAATCTTATAAAATAATGTATCCCTGCGAGTACCATAATGAACTGATCAAAGATTGTGACTAATATGGAATCCACCGAACTTGACAGTAACATGTATTGATTGCTATACATGCTATGCATGCTATTTTATTTTTATATTAACCCTAGATCACTAAACATTCGTCTAATATACTACCAGTACTCCGCGCATTTGATGTATCGATAAGTTCCCGTTGGCGCAACAGCGCCAGGTCCTCGTGGTGGGTCTGGACGTGGACACTCTCTCGCTCGAGATCATGGTGCGAACCATGCTCTCCAGCGGGAGTAAGTGGGACTGCGCCGCCTCTTTCTGCGAACAGGGTCATGCTTGTGAAAGAGACGGTGGGGCGGCAACGGGAGAGAACTCTCCCACCCGAGTTCCGCAGCCGGCGGCCTGGGCACCGTCGACTTGTCTTACAGAACCAGGCCCATGACGGCAGCATGACGAAAGGAACTCACGCATGCCCCCCCTTAGAAGCGGGATCACACCCGAAACCCCCCAAAGACGCGGGATAGCACCCGAACTAGCCCCTGGGCGAGGCCGCAGTGGCGGCCGTGGGACTGTTGGGAGTCTTGGGACATCATTACGAGGGCTTACCCGGGGCTCCCAACCATAGGCTTTTGGGCGTTACGTGAGGTTTTTTAGTCGGTAGGAGTCCGGCATAACATCCATGAGGATTTTCCATCACGTTAAACATAAAAAAAGCCCGCTTTCAATACCTGCATAATTTCCGTTATTAGTGACTCCTGTGCACTCATTGCAGGCAGACGTTTAGTTGATAGGTGTATATCGCGTTATCGTCGTCCGACGAACAAAAGGTTAGTAATTACGTAACATTTTTTACAAAGTATTTTACAGATATATTTTGAATTTTTTTATAATATTTACTTATTATAGTTACATTGAAGACTCTCAGGAAGGTGTCACTCATGAAGTACCCAGAACAAGAAAAATTAGCAGCTATTGTCCTGCTAAAAAGCGTCACAAGATGAAAAATTTCTGTAAGGACTGCAAAAGGGCTATTTTCATGTGTAACAATTGCAGTGTTTTTTTTTAAACAAATGCTATTATTGCATTACCTCATACCCAAGACTGTTGATTTAGTGAGTATAACACATTAGAAGAGACTGATTAATATAAATTTCTGTGTTTTATTTCGTAGTCTGAGACACGAAAGGTTAGTGATAATGTTACTTGAAAATAAGGTTAGTGAGCTAGGGTTAAAGTTGAATAAAAAAATAAAATAAAATAAAATAAAATAAAATTTATTCCCTTTGAAATTTTTAAAAAATAATTTAGGTTTGTCAAAATTTTTGTGACTCTACCGGGGGTTCGGAAATGCTACAGACTGAGAAGAACACCCCAAGAAACTCAGTCCGGTCCCTCTTATTCATCTTAGTATCTAATACAGTTTTTTTTTTAAATGTAGAAAGGAGCAATTCGTGTCACTGCCAGGCAGTCTTGTCTTCTAGAAAGTCTTTAATGCTATAATAAGCTTTCTGGCACAATTTAAGTTTTACTAGTTTTTTAAATTTATTAACTGACAAACCTGTTGTGGCTGTCGGCAATGTATTGTACATTCGAATACAATTGCCCGCAAAAGAATTGCTTATTTTATTAAGCCTAAATCTAGGTACAGCCAATTTATTCTTATTTCTTAAGTTTAGGTTATGGATATCACTATTTTTAATAAATTTACTGTTATTTTTATGAGTATATAATAAGTTTTCAAATATGTACTGTGAATACACAGTAAGGATGTTGATATCCTTAAACTTTTCTCTTAATGACTCCCGAAACCCCATACCATAGATAGCCCGGACAGCCCTTTTCTGCAACACAAAGATACATTCGATGTCGGCAGCGTTACCCCATAATAGTATGCCATAGGTCATGACACTGTGGAAATAGCTATAGTAGACAAGACGCGTTGTTCTAATGTCTGTCAGTTGTCGGATCTTTTTAACGGCATAGGCTGCAGAGCTCAGTCTGCCCGAGACTTTCTCGATATGAGGCCCCCACTGCAAGTTGGAGTCTAACTTTATGCCCAGAAAGACAGTTTCATCGACCAATTTTACTTGATCATCCCTAATCTTAATACTGGTGTTAACGAGCCTAACATTTGGCAAGGTGAATCTAATACATTTTGTTTTAGTTTCGTTTAACAATAAATTATTAGCGTTAAACCAGTGGAATACCCTAGAGAGGGCATTGTTTACTTCGTCAAGATCGCGTTGTCCACGTTCAACTTTAAATATTAAAGATGTGTCATCAGCAAACATAACTACCTCGTGATCGTCTCTTATAAGGTGAGGGAGATCATTTATGTACACTAAAAATAGAAAAAGTCCCAGAATTGAACCCTGAGGCACCCCCATTGTTACAGCAGAACCATGTGACTGTTTACCATTTATAACTACTCTCTGTACTCTATCTCTAAGGTAAGAACTAATTAAATCCAAGGCCGTCCCCCGGATTCCATAATGATCAAGTTTTTTAATTAAAGTCTGATGCTGGACGCAATCGAAGGCCTTAGATAAGTCGCAGAATACACCATAAGCATCATACGACTCCTCCCAGGCCTCATATATACACTCTAACAATTTGATTCCAGCATCCGTGGTAGACAGACCGCGCGTGAAACCGAATTGTTTAGTATGGAATAGTTTATTTGTATTAAAATGATTTTGCATTTGATTAAGCATTACCTTTTCAAAGATTTTACTAAACGTGGGTAGTACAGAAATAGGACGAAAATTGGACGGATCTGAGGTGCTACCCGATTTAAACAGAGGAGTTATTTTACTAAACTTCATTAAGTCAGGAAACACACCACTATCAACACAATTATTAAATATTATTGATAATTCAGGGGCAACCATTTCAAATCGCACCGCTCGCCATAGACTGGGATTTCATCCTCACACCCTACGTCCGGAGCGTTCGAGCACGGTTAGATCCGATAGGGGATTTCTTCCGCGCACGCTTAGGTTGTGGAATGATCTTCCTGCCTCGGTTTTCCCAAACGCCTACAGTATGGGGTTCTTCAAAAGGGGTCTAAGAAGGTTTTTACAGGGTCGGCAGCGCGAGTGTGGCGCCTCTGGTGTTGCAAACGTTCATAGGCTGCGGTGACCACCAGTCCTCCTGGTGGGCCGTATGCTTGTCTGCCACCTTGGTGGTATAAAAAAAAAAAAAATTAACGAAATAACTAAATGTACAGAAATTCCCCAGAGGTCAGCAGTTTTCTTAATATTTAAAGATTTAAAAGTTTTTATGACAGTGTGTATACTAATTTTACTGAATTTGAATATTTCATTACAGCAAGGAACATTTGCTTTTAACAAGGATTTTGCTATTGGGGTAGAAGAACCTAGGGCTCTGGTCAAATCTACTGGAATTCGAGAAAAAAATTTTTCAAATTCGTTAGCGACTTCGGCATCTGTTGTAATTATGTTACCATTTACTTTAAGTTTAAAATTATTATCATTCGATTTTGTTTGGCCTCTTTCTGCGTTAATTATTTTCCAAGTAGATTTAACTTTGTTTACACTATTGAGAATTTTATTACTTATATACTTTCTTTTGGCTGCTAAGCAGTCTGCTTTAAACTTTTTTGAATAAGTTTTAACATAATTTAGAAATTCATCTGTTCTATTAAACTGTCTTTCTGAGTATAGTTCATACAGTTTTTGTCTACTTTTATGTATATCCTCAGTGGCCCATTCACTGAAGGCTGGCCTATCACCGATTGTGACTTCCTTAGACTTGAATACGGAGTTGAACTCATTGTAAAAGGAATCAAAAAATAACTTATACATTACATTTGGATCTAAGCCAGTGTCTAAAAATGGAAGTTTATTGCAAAGTCCAACTCGCATACGTTCCAAGCGGTCACTAGTTACTGGTCTACATAATATTTTACGTCTTTTAACTTTTTCTCTTGTGATCTTGAAAGATGCTATTTGCCCAGTATGATCTGATTTTATCTTATTTATAATACTCTTACTTTCTGGCAACATATCACTGTATACAGGGTGGAATTTAAAGACGGTAGTTGAAAGGAAAGTACCCTTAATATTAATAATGGCAAGTTTTGCTGAAAGGAAACATTCCTTTATTTTCAAAAGTAAGTAAAACTGCATTCACAGATTTTTGAAAAATCACATGCTTGAACCGGGAATCGAACCTGGGAGATGTGAAAAAGAAACATCCTGTATTTTATGATACCAACCGCAACAGTCTTAATTAAGGATAAATTTCTTTTAAACAACATAGTATCTTAAAACAAAGGAAGATCAAGTAAAATATGTTTTTAGTGTAAAGCTTACTCACTATCTGAAGAAAAAAAATCAGTCTAATTAAGAAACTCCTATTTTTTTTTGAAGTTGGTTGGTTAAGTGACCAGAACGAATATTGCCATTCACAGAAACTAAAACATTTTTTTAACCAACTTCAAAAAAAGGAGAAGAATCTCAATAAGACTTTTTTTCTTCAGATAGTGAGTAAGCTTTACAATAAAAACATATTTTACTAGGTCTTCCTTTAATTTAAGATACTATGTTGTTTAAAAGAAATTGTTCCTTATTAAAGACTCTTTCGGTTGGTATCAAAAAATACAGGATGTTTTTTGTTTCACATCTCCTAGGTTCGATTCCCGGCTCAAGCAGGTGATTTTTCAGAAATCTTTAAATGCAATTTTACTTACTTTTGAAAATAAAGGAATGTTTCCTTTCAACAAAACTTGCCATTATTAATATTAAGGGTACTTTACCTCCAACTACCGTCTTTAAATTCCACCCTGTATATTGTCCAGACAAGTAGCTGTTGTATCACAATATCTAGTAGGCTCTAAAAATAAGTTAGTGAGATTGTGTGATTTAAATAAATTTAAGATATCATTGGTCTGACGCGTATTTATAAGTATATTAACATTAAAATCACCGCACACTATTAGGTGTTCATTAGTTTTTCCAAGTTTAAATAGCACTTTATCCATGTCTTCCTCAAACTCACAAAAGGGTGAGACTCCAGGTTTATATACGCATACTACTATGAATTGCTCCAATTCTACGCACGATATTTCAACTGTACACTCTACAGAGAGGGACACAACATCTTTCCGTTCCTTATATTTTAATTTCTTATTTAATAAAGTCAACGAACCCCCCCGTGTTGTGTTGACCCTGCAGAACGCACTACCAACCCGGTGACTACTGAAACTGAACATGAGCTCATACTCCTTACGCATATGTTCTGTAAGACAAACAATTTCAATATTTTCTGAGCTCATGAACAGCTCCAATTCAACCTCTTTGACCTGTGTTAATGTTGCAATATTATAATGCACCAGGCTGATGTAATTTACATTTTTTAATTTAGTTTTGTTCGGAGGACAGTTTCCGATAAAATTACGGTTTGCAATTAAATTTAACTCTATTAATTTACAATGTTGGCTAGAGGGTAATTCCTCTGTTGTCCCAGCAGTTAATTTAAATTACTTGGAACAGATTCCAAAGTCCTAAATCTACTCTGCTCAAATAAAGCAGTTTTGTCAGCCAAGTTTTTGGCTACAGACTTTCTCAGTCAACTATAAATTAAAAAATAAATGTATTGAGATACATAATTATTGCTCTTTACTCGCATTCATGCTACTGTCAAGTTCGGAGGATACTATGTTTGGTTAGTTCAATATGGCACTCGCAGGCATTCATCATTTTGTAAGATTAAACAAGTTTATTTCATTGTAGTT
Source organism: Miltochrista miniata (assembly GCA_933228765.1). NCBI lineage: Eukaryota > Metazoa > Arthropoda > Insecta > Lepidoptera > Erebidae > Miltochrista > Miltochrista miniata. The sequence goes on along the minus strand of OW121773.1, from coordinate 15,764,391 downwards.
GACTATACCTACTACTGCCCGATCTGACAATAATGTAAACATGTCATGTTTTGATAATCGTTGTCTAAGACAGATTAGTAGAAAAATATAGTATGACAAATCATTGAATTTTTGTTCTATCCAGAGTAGGTATTTTAAATGAAAAGAAACTGTCATAAAGAAGTTATTTGGTGTCGAAATGATTGTAAGAACACTGTATGACTCCTGGATACTGGAATATAATCAGGGTGAATACTCAATTGCAAGTAACTATAGATATATAGGATCAAATGTCTTTGTTCACATTTTTGTGCAAAGCTATTGAAATACAGTATATCTTTATTGCGATCTCGAAACAAATAAATTAACATTGTATTATAATTAATAGAGTAATTTGCATTGTATTAATTTATATTTTGCCATGCATTCTCAAGCAAACAAGTTTATTTTACTATACTGCTTGATACCATAAGTAGTTAAAAGATTTCAATTATCATTTACAAATTTTAAACCGATGAGGAATGGCTCAAAAAAAACCACAACGATTTGAGAAACAAATAATCAGACAGACTTAGAATAAAATTCTATAAAGTCAAAGAGGAAATTACGAACATTCCTAACTTTGAATAAAGGAAAGTCGAAAACGAACAGTGCAGCTTAACAGACACCCGTTTAAGATGCCACGCCTTTGTGTTGGGGAACGATTGATAGGCTGTGAGCGTATTTGTCTTGCTGCTTTTATAGTGAAAATACATTTTAAAAGGGTATAATTTAACTTAACGCTCGAAGCGCTCGTGGTCCCGCAGTCTCAGTGTTCTGTAAACGATCACTGTAACTATTCATGTAACCACTTCGTGACATTTATTAGAGCGTTTCCGTGCTTCAGAGAGCACGTTAAGGCGTTGGTTCCGGTGCCAAGTTGAAGGAGTTTTTAGGCGGCTTGAAAATTTTCAACAGTCTGTCCATCTCAACACGGCAATACGGATCACCACCTATTACGTGAGACAAATTCTAAAAACGTGAAATGTGGGCATATAATACGCTTCTGCCTACCCCTTCCGGGATAAAGGCGTGACCATGTGTATACATGTATCTATGTGGAATTTAACTGCAAATCTCGCTAGGTAGATTACAATCTCACGGTTTTCACGATTTTACGGTGACATAATATACTCTCGGGTTAATTCTATGTACAATCCAAAAAACGGGTTAATTCTATGTGAATTTCGAGAGACACTTGTTCGATTATTGAAATATCGACTGAACGATTGTGCGAATAGAGTTTATTGCGAAACAACTTTTTGTCACTAAACGCTGCTTTGACTGAACGATTCTTGGTATATTTATTAATCGATGGACTGATCTTTCGAATGTTAAATTTAGAGTTACATGCAAATTGATTGGTATGTATGAAGAAAAAACATAATTTTTAATCAAGTAGGTATTTATTTTAATTAAGCAATATTGACATAATATATGTAATAAAAAACTAAACATATGGTGTTATTTTATTTTTTAGAGTGGCAAACGTAAGCCATCGAGCTCATGAAGTCAGGCCTCTCCATGTGGTCTTTTTGATTTAAAAGTTTTTTCAATTTTTCTTCTTTTCCTGCCTGCGTTTTCTTTTATAACCGACTTCAAAAAAAGGAAGAGGTTCTCAATTTATCTGTATGTTTTTTTCACCGATATTTCCGTCAATTATTCACGGATTTAATTTATTTCATTTGTTGAAAAGGATCGACTTCTGAGGTGGTCCCATTGTCACCAGGTCAGGATTTGATGGTGGAATCCAGGAGAAAACGAGGGCAACCAAGGCAAAACAAAATATTTTTCAGTTTTTGTTTGAAGTCGGTTTTATTTTTATTATTTTTTCTTGTTGGGAGAGACTGGAGTCTGTCTCTTCCTGATTCTAGAAAATGTTCCCGCCTGAAACATGGTCTTTTCATGATCGTTTTGTATTAAACACTCCTACTTCACCAAATTCAGTTGAATCATGGCATCACCGCTGGAATGGGCTCCTACGAAGAAGGAGGTGGAACTTATTTAAAACAATAAAATAAATTGAAATAGAACAAAATAGTAATGAGCTGATTATAGAAAAATATTAGATTATAAGACAAAGATGAGTCAGTTTCTCCCAACAAAAACAAAAAGCAGGCAGGTTTTAGGCAAATTATGTTTTTCTTAATACATACCTACCAATCAATTTGCATGTAACTACTCTAAATTTAACATTCGAAAGATCAGTCCATCGATTAATAAATATTCGAAGAATCGTTCAGTCGAAGCAGCGTTTAGCGACAAAAAGTTGTTTCTTAATAAACTCTATTCGCACAATCGTTCAATCGATATTTCAATAATCGAACATATGTCTCTCGAAATTAAGTTACGGACCCATGCAAATCAAAATTTCTTTGCTGAATATTATAGAAGTAGAGATGTTATACATGAGGAGGCAACGGGAGTTCCTAGTGCGTCACGGGCGAAGCCATGTTGTACAGCTAGTCTATAGGTACTAATATGAAGAAAGATTTGATTGTTTGTTTGCATTGAATAGACTCTGAACGGTCCCATCTCATACTGTCCTTTCTCAAAATGTCCTTTTCCCAAATGGTTATAAAAAAAATAACCACGAAGGCTAATGCGGAAGCTCCCCGCCTTAGCCTTCTAACCTAACCTATCCAAGTCGGATTCAGAGGGGTTAATCCTGTAGTGCACATATTTTGAGAAAGGGACATTTTCGCCCTCCCCGGCGAATAGTATGGTATTGTGGTATAACGATAGTTTAGGTTTTATTGCATTTTCGGTTTTTAGAGCATCGAATACACATTGTAAATTTTTTTTGGAATTTTTCAGTGGATATTTTTGAAAATACAATAAATCCCATAGGTCCATAATGAACATAACAATTTTATTCAGTTAAATTAGTTATACAATTTGCACATGAATAATACCGTAAACGATAATGCAAAGTTATTTTGTCCCGTTAGTATCCGTAATGCCCTTTTACAATAAATTACAGATCTTAATAAAAAGGTAATGTTTCTTACCGTATCATATAGATCAAATTCTAAAAGTAAGGGGTTTTACATTGAAATATTGCAATTATGTTGGAAGGCAATGCAATAACACACTACTATTTTCGGTAGTATTAGCGGAGCAAAAGTGCTCGCGTATTTTGTTCGCTTATTTATAGTGACCAACCGAAGTTTCGGTTTCGGTTTCGGCCAAAATAGGCCGAAACACAGGTTTGTGAATTTTGAGACGATCGCTCTGCTTAATTAGCCTGTGACGGTTGTGTTTGTCTGTCAGCAAGCTGTACCTATCACAAACACCGTGATAGTTGAACAGTTAAGTTTCACACAACAAATAATAAAAACAGACAAAATAACAATATTAAAGGGGCCTCCCATACAAAAAACGTGACGTTCTTGTTCGAAACTCCACGTGCGCGAGTCAAAACCTTATTTGTCCATTCAAAGGTTGCTGCTGAAAGAAATTGCTTTGAGCGATAAGGCCGCCCTTTGTATATTTTCATTTTATTTTATATTTATTTGTCAAATCTTACTGTTGTGTCTACAATGAAGTTTTACTTACTTAAAACCGGCCAAGAGCGTTTTGACGTTTTTTTAAATATTTCTAAGCCCATCTTCGATTCGCCTGATGCAGTAATAAGAGGGTATAGTATTGTCTCCGTTGAGCAGCATATCTCCTTTTAGGGACCACTCAATGCAAAATACATAGCCTAATGAAATTTAAAAAATGAAGGCGAGAGCCCTTGCGACGTTATTTAAAAGGCGTTGGAGTAAGAAATCGAGACTTACCGGTCTCCGGTCTACCAGGAAGTCATGGACACTTGGAACGGATGCGATTTCAGTAACCAAGGCGGGGAAATGCTACAATCGAGGCATACAATCTCATACCGCTAGTGACAGATAATATCGGGCACGAATAATGCTACAGACTAAGAAGAACACTCCAAGAAACTCAGTCCGGTCCCTCACAAAATTCATCTTATTATCTAATACAGTTTATTTTAATATGTAGAAAGGAGCAATTCGTGTCACTGCCAGGCAGCCTTGTATTCTAAAAAGTCTTTAATGCTATAATAAGCTTTCTGGCACAATTTAAATTTTACAATTTTTTTAAATTTATTAACTGACAAACCTGTTAAGGCTGTCGGCAATGTATTGTACATTCGAATACAATTGCCCGCAAAAGAATTGCTTATTTTATTAAGCCTAAATCTAGGTACAGCCAATTTATTCTTATTTCTTAAGTTTAGGTTCTGGATATCACTATTTTTAATAAATTTACTGTTTTTTTTATGAGTATATAATAAGTTTTCAAATATGTACTGTGAATACACAGTAGGGATGTTGATATCCCTAAACTTTTCTCTTAATGACTCCCGAAACCCCATACCATAGATAGCTCGGACAGCCCTTTTCTGCAACACAAAGATACATTCGATGTCGGCAGCGTTACCCCATAATAGTATGCCATAGGTCATGACACTGTGAAAATAACTAAAGTAGACAAAACGCGCTGTTCTAATGTCTGTCAGTTGTCGGATCTTTTTACAGGCATAGGCTGCAGAGCTCAGTCTGCCCGAGACTTTCCCGATGTGTGGCTCCCACTGCAAGTTGGAGTCTAATTTTATGCCCAGAAAGACAGTTTCATCGACCAATTCTACTTGATCATCCCTAATCTTAATACTGGTATTAACCAGCCTAACATTTGGCAAGGTGAATCTAATACATTTTGTTTTAGTTTCGTTTAACAATAAATTATACATAGTGCGAACCATAAGCTCCAGCAGAAGTAAATAGGACGCCGACTCTTGTTTCTACGAGCAGGTCATGCTCGTTGAGTGAGCACACTCACTAGCATGACCTGTCACCTGGCAGGGTGGGAGCGGAAGAGAAATACCAAGTTCCATAGTCTAGAGCGCAGGCGCTGCATGATTGTCTTCTATCAGGACTATAGGTCTCCATGACCGGGGCCAGAGGACGGCGGAATAGTTGCTCGCCATCCTTACAGAAGCCGGCTCAAGACGGTGGCATGACGTTAGAGTTTCATGCACGCCTCACGCCCCAAATAGCGGGATAACACCGAAATCAACGCTTAAGACGCGGGATAGAAACCTTATTCGAAACGGCAGTGCTAGCCAAGGTCTGTCGGGATGCGATGCGATATGAACACACCTTCATCTCCGAAGGGGTAGGTAGAGGCATATTGTAGGCCCACATTTCACCTTTTTTTTTAATTTATCCCACGTACTAGGTGGTGAGCCGTATTGCCGTGTTGAAATGGACAAGCAAAGGTTGTGCCTGCCTGCTGTTGAAATTTTTAAAGCCGCCTAAAAAGGCCTTTAACTTGGCTCAACGACTGCCATTTTACTGGCAACTGGGACCAACGAATTAAAGTGTCTTCCGAAGCAGGGAAACGCTCAAATAAATGTCACCAAGTGGTCACATAGATAGCCACCTATCCAGGGACTAGCCACAGTGAAAGTAGCTTACTGTAGTGAGTGTTTACAAAACACTGAGTTAGCGGGGTCACGATCGCTTCAAGTGCGGTTGGAAATCATGAGATATCCTTCCGAGGACTTACCAGGGACACCCTTCGTAGGCAGTAGCAGGGTAAAGTGTGGTTTTAATAAGTAAGAGCTTGCAATAGCATCCTTGAGTAATTAAACACGTAAAAGAGAGAAAAAATAGAAATATCTCCACCTAAAGAAGTTAGGTGGAGATATTTCTATCAAATCCATGATAGACAGAGATCTAAATTTTTCACAAGTGATGTATGTCTGTGTTTGTATGTATGTACCAACTAGAAGCAGAAAAAAGAATCCCCACACAATAAACTGGGACCACTGGGGCCGAAAGTTCAGTTTCGGTTTCGGCTTAAAAACCAGTTTCGTTCGGACTCTATTTTTAACAAAGAAATCTGCAGTTTTATTTATTTATTTTATTTGAACAGAAAGAAACAGTCACTTATAACTATATTAACACAGAAACCCTTATTGAATAATAGACCTACAGTTTCCTAAATTTCTAACATCATGAATAGGTACAGTATTCAAATTTAATGCATTGTATTTCTTAAATATTATTTATGATTATTATTTAAATAAAACATGTACTACGAATATCAACTGCCTCTAATATTGCATATTATATGTAATTTTATTAATTAGTACTGTATTATTTATGAAATATTATATTTGCAATATAGTATTACTAATAATCAGTTGACACTATATATTGATGAATAGTTTGCAAAGTAATATTACCGTTGACACTATCACATGCATTTCCCCGAATAATATGGTAAAGTTTACGTGCCGTAAACGTTTTTAGCTCCATATTTACATGAACAATACTGTAATGCATTATTACTGACCACGACAGCAATGGGAATATTACGCGAATAATATGGTAATGATACATTGCGTACTATACTTTTTATCTACAATTTCAGTAAAATGTTTTTCTTAAATTACTTTATTCCAATATCCTTTTAAAATAAAATTAATAAAGAAACTAGTCTGTACAAAAATTAGCTTTCTTTTGACATATAAATTATTACCATACAATCTACCTGCACTGAGATATAAGCACAAAACAGTTATTTCCTTCTCCTGTAAAATTTAGAATTTGCGATTACCATATTATTCGCCGGGGAGGGCGTTGAGAAAAGGACATTTCGCGAAAAGGCCATTTTGAGAAAAGGACATTTCGCGAAAAGGACATTTCGAGAAAAGGACATTTTGGGAAAAGGACATTTTGAGAAAGGACATTATGAGAAAGGACATTTCGAGAAAAGGACATTATGAGATGAGACGCTCTGAACTACAGAACCAAGTGAAAAAAAAATCACTGCTGGCAAGCTACACTATTCCCGAGTGACAGGGAATATACCTATTTTATTCCCGTATTCCCGCGGGAACTGGTTCTACGCGGGTGAAACCGCGTGATTTAAAGTAGTTTTCTATAAATTCTTGTATCATTAGATCCGAAGACCTATCAGCCTTTGATTTGAGACACACCTCAATGAGTAATTATTCAACGTCAGTTCCAAAGATATTTTGCCAATTTCAAGTTCTTGGATTTGAATATTTTCTGTAATAATTATTTTGTTTCCGGCCTATTTTCGTGTATTTATTTAATCTTCAAACTCCTGGACATAAGTTACTACTCTACCAAGCGAAGTTGACCATTCTAATGTTAGGAAAATTCACTATAATTGACCATTTTTATTGTCCTGAACTAAATTTTCGAAAACGGATACATGAGCGTAGTCTGCATCCTTGCGGACGGTACTAAGGCGATTTCGGTACCTGATGTAGGTGCAGGCGTTAAGGGATCTTTCCACGCGTTCGTCTACTTCGCTTGGTGGAGTAGTATAATTTTTACCCTAAAAAATGTTAGAAGCGATTGTAGCTCCGCTAAATTAGTGTTCCTGCTACCAAGTGACCACTTTTTGACATTTCTTTTCAGGCGTTTCCGTGCTTCGGTAGTCACGTTAAGCTGTTGGTCTCGGCAGTCAGCAACATGACAGTCGCAGTCGTTAAGTGAAGTGGAAGGCCTTATGGGCGGCTTGAAATTTTTCGACAGTGGGTCGAGACTACCGGCGCCATGTTGAAAAAAAGTTGCATACTGGGTCTGGATGCGAAAGGTGTAGGTGTGTGTTGTGGCGTGGATTGGGAGAGGCCTACATCCAGCTGTGGACTGCCATGGGCTGATTTGATTGATTGATTGATATGTATGTATGTATTTTAATTTAGCTAAGGATTGTATTCTTTGCTTTTAAGTATGTATTTATAGTTACAGTTTGTAACTGCAAATACATACTAAAGTTGCAACAGAAATACATCATCGTTCTGTGAAAATTTCAACTGTCTAACTACCACGGTTCATGAGATGAACAGCCTGATGACAGATAGACGGACAGACAGACAGGCGGACAGCGGAGTCTCAGTAAAAGCGATCCCGTTTTTAGCATTTGGTTACGGAACCATAAAGAGAACACAGGAGAAGACATGAGTTCAAATGACGCTCGAGAATAAAAAAAAACATTGAAATTTAATACATTGTAGTTAGCTTTTTAATTGCTTTTCAAAGTTATTCATGTCTCTGAAGTGTTTTATTCGCAGTATGTATATGTACCTACTAACTGGCCCCTGAGGGTAAGAAATAATTTTTAAAATTAATTACTCTTCTATGATTCCATAAGTACCTACTAAGTGCATCTGAGAGGAGAATTATGCATTTGGGATTTATGAATTATAGAAAAATTTGTATCTAATGGAAAGAATTGATGAAAGTTTTTGTTTAGCTGATTTTCTTTTATTATCTACTTCTTCTTTTTGTTTTCATACTATTGAGGTAGCAGGTAAGCGTAATTATATGGCACTTGGTCGAAAGTGGTCACAATAAGGATATTTGCAACACCAGAAGTGTCACAGTCGCGCTGTCTGTCATATTGCTGTGTTGTATCGTGCAGGAACTGATGCTTAGCATAGTGAGTAGTGACTGTTTACCAGAATAGGTTAAAGAGACTTGATACCTCATCATCTTTATGCTATCTCTCTACTATATACCTCATATCTCTTGAGAACCTGAACATCCTCGGCGTAGAAGTCAGTAAGCTCAATAATAAAAACTACTTAAAGAGTTGTATTGGCTTGGCCTGACGGAAACTATGGATCCTAAATAATTAGAGGCAGTGCTTTACGCCACACAGGCAGCGGTAGTTTTTTCCTCTGTATTTAGGATCATGGGACATTCGCCTTCGAGCCATAGATGCATAGGTAGGGATGTGATTTGACTTCAGCGTGACATGCGTGGATATTTCCAAACGTCAAAAAACACAATACCTATAGGAACAAAGACATAGACATAACTTACTATCACAATATACGTATAACAATATTCACCATAACAATAAATTTTCATTGACACCTATCGAAGCGGAGTTCGAGTGACGTTATGTAAAACAAATCTTGATTTATTGTGTACGGAACGCATAACGTACACTATTGGAAAATGAGATTTATGTTACGCGTTACGCAGTGTAGTTTAGTTCGCTCCATGACAAACACTAGCGCAGATTCTTCCATATTATGTAAGAACAATCGAATAACTAAAACTAAAAAACGATTTGGTAATTAGGCAACTAGAGCCATACAGGCTTGATCAATCGGATTACTTAAGTACTAAGAAACTTGCAAAGTGTTCTCGCTGAAGAGAAATATTTTCAATCAAAATAAAATATCATCCAGCACAATATCAACTATAATTTTGATTGTAATGTATACGAGTATGATACTATTAAAACTGATGCCAAAATTGCTACCTTCCGAAATTCGGAGCAAGCACCGACTTGGAACCACCAAGGACTATTAAAAGTCAAATGGAACCACTTGGGGCCCAAAAATCCACTAGTGTCACTTGAGCTGGTGGACATATCGTATCAAATTGGACACTTGGGGCCCTTAGGTCACTACTTGAGTCACCTAATCGTAATTCTGAAGGATCTGGCACAGTTTGCACTGCCCGCATCGTCCAATTGGTAAACAAAACCGCATAAGGCAGTTACTGTACCAATTCCTTTATCGGAATAAATAGGATTCTCATTTTCAATTTTCATTTTCAAACAAAGAAAAAATAAACTACAATGTTGTCAGTACCGTCCTGTCTACACACCCATCGTAACCAATATTTATTGAAAATTATCTTCCAACGACTTCTGAATTTTACTGTAACACATGAAACGGAAAATTGAGCCGTTATTCAGATGATACTGTTTCATTATGTTTGTCTCTTTTATGGAAATCCGAAGAATGTAGGACGTGATTGAATTTGTAACGCTAGGTCTATTATAATAAATATCTAGGTAATGTTCCACGTTGTTTAATATTCATTATCAATACTAAAATGTAAGTATAAAATAATAACAAAATTCGTCTTTCCCATCTGTCTGTTCGTGAGAAACTTAATAACTACTGTAAAAATTTCTTGTGTACGAAAATCAAATATTTTCTCGAGCTTTTCAGTTCTACGAAATAAGAGTGGTAATAGCTGAAGCTATTCCCCCTAAGTGTCTAACGGAATTGCTGGAGAGCTCATTGCCGTGTTAAAACGGACAGGCGCAACTGTTAGCTACTTAGTTCGGTCACACCATTTTGCCGAAATATTACTATGTTAATACCAAAAACATTGTGCCCTCAAAAGCATATGTATAAAGGAGAAGTAAGTAACGAAATTTTTACGTGCGGAATACCATGCTGGACTCCTACCCGGTAAAACAATACGGTGCTCTACAATGGCGTACGGCTGGGAGCGCCCGGTTAACCCGGTTCAGAAAATGACGAAAAACATGTGACATAGGTCATAGAGCAACGCGAAGGCGCGCATTGCTCTGTGACATACATACATACATATGGTCACGCCTTTATCCCCGAAGGGGTAGGCAGAGGCATTTTATATGCCCACATTTCACCTTTGTATAATTTGTCCCACGTAATAGGTGGTGAGCCGTATTGCCGTGTTTAAATGAACAGGCGCAGGTTGTGACTGCCTGCTGTTGAAATAAAGCCTTCAACTTAGCTTAACGACTGCCATTTTACTGGCAACCGGGACCAACGGCTTAACGTGCCTTCCGAAGCACGGAAACGCTCAAATAAATGTCACAAAGTGATCACATGGATGGTCACCCCACCCATCCATGGACCGGCCATAGTGAAAGTTGCTTACTGCAGTGATCGTTTACAGAACACTGAGTCCGCGGGGCCACGAGCGCTTTACATAAGTAGACGAAAAATGATAGGCAAAAGTACATTTTTAATCTACAAATAAAGTGTCTTTTTATAAATTGTATAATTATACATAATGTGTAAAATTTTCATAGAATCAGCCCCAATTTTTTTTTTTAATATTTAGTTCGCCAAATTGACGTCGCTACCAGCCTGATGAAACGCTGTGGCGGGCATCTAGCAATTGGGGGCCACTTCTGACAGTGGTCCTCAAGTTGGCGGTCCTGTGATGCGCCTCTTCACGCTCCTCTTGAAGAACCCGGGATTGTAATTTAAATTTTTAATTATAATTTTTAAGATGATTGCATTTTTTGAGTTCAATTTCAATAGACGCTTGACTTACTTTGACTTAAAAGGTCCTATGGCCCCTAGATGGGGCAGAGGGCGTCCACAGTGCATCGCCATCCCTGTCGGTCTTGAGCTTCGCGTTTTGTTTCGCTCCATGTCTTTCCAATGCCTTCCGCCTCTGCAATGACGCGAAAGAACAAAAAATTGCCACTAAGTAAATGAAGAAAACATACATCTCTAATTACTTTTTTAGATTTTGAATAAGTGTGAAATTTAATCCAATTAAAAAAAAAAAAAAAAAAAAAAAAAAAAAAAGATTAAAAGAAGAAAAGCTATGTACTTTAATTCCCAAATTTAATTTCTTACTCTAAATAATAATTACATTAGATCTGTGAAAGAGTAACAAACATTCATCATAATATTAGTAGGAAAGTAAGGATTGATCGATTTTTCAATTTATTTTCTAATATTACTCTACTCCGAACTATTTTACCTTTTAACAATAAATTGATTAGCAGTCCACTTGATTGATTGAACATCAGCAAGATAGCCAACGAATTCATTGTAAAATTTAAGTGTACTTTAGCTAAAGTACACACTCGAGTACAAGATGGAAATAATGGAAGCAGATTTGAAGCTACCACAACGACGAGATCGATTGTAAATGTTTGCACAAGTACTACTGTTCTACGACTATTCAACGTACATATAGAAATACTAGATTTCCCTTACATAATATTATGTAATATTAATCCCTACTTCCCTATTAATATTATTTAATGCGAAAGCAACTATCTGTCTGTCTGTCTATTACGTTTTCACGCCTAAACCGCTGAACCGATTCTGATGAAAATTGGTATATAGATAGTTTGACTCCAAGGGAAGACAGGCTATTTTTTAAAGAAGGGTTATGATTTTACGCGATAACGACTTTTACGCGAACGAAGCCGCGGGGAACAGCTAGTAGACAAGAAAATTAGGCCACTCCAAGCTTTATGATTTGTTTATTTTACAGAATGCTGAAAAAATATAAGAAACTGTACATTTTTGATCGTTTATTCGTAATCCATGCAGAGAATTAAAAAATATTTATAAAGTTAAACATTTCGCGTGTGCAAATTTGGCAGGTGGCGTAACTTTTTAGTCCAACAGTATGTCTTTATAGTCCAACTTCTTCGTGACTCCGTGTGGATTATATTTTATGAAATGAAAAAGTGTAAGGTAAAAAAGGCAACTGTAACAGATGTTCTTTCGAAATCTCAATTGGGTTTGAATTTTCTTTTATATTTTGGTGTGAGTTAGATTTTAAAAACGTAAAAGTTCAAGGAAAAAATGGACACACACACATCTTTCAGTCATCGCGTCTAAACTCATACTATTATAAATACATTAACTGCCGCGTTGGTTTAGAGGTCGTAAAGTGTGACTACTGATCACGAGGGCGTGGGTTTTATTTCCACCGGGCCCAAAATTTCTGTGCTCATACTTATAGAACTCGAGACTTCACGCGAAATAAATTTACTAACATACACCGACGCTTCGAGCACGTTGCAGCGTCTGTTATTTCGCGTGAAGTCCCGAGTTCTATAAGTACGAGTGTTAAAAACCGCGATAGTTTGAAAATAACAAATTTCTGTGATTCATAAATATTTGTTTCGAAAGTTTGGGTGTTTCTACATATTATTCTAAGCATCACATTTTATTAAAGTGTACAATTATTAATATTCGTGGTCTGATACCTCTATATAAGACAAGCACGTCAGCGAATTGACAGAAAAGCATAATGCCAGGTGTCGCAAAATGAAGATTCGCAGAATGACAGCTTCACAGAATGACGGATTTGCAGAATGACAGATAAATCTCAAATAAAAAAGACGTGTGGCACTCGGGGACTGCCGCGGTAAAGCTATTACATAGCATTTTTTACCAACTATGCTAGTATAATTATTTCTATATAAGAATACTAGCTGATGCCCGCAGCTTCGCCTGCGTAAAATTTGTTACCGCGGGAAGTTATTCCCGGGATAAAAGGTAGCCTATGTGTTATTCCAGACTATAATGTATCTCCGTACCAAATTTCAGCCCGATCCGTTCAGCGGTTTGAGCGTGAAAGAGTAACAAACATCCACACTCACAAACTTTCGCATTTATAATATTAGTAAGAAGTAAGATTTTAAGGCCTATGTTCAACAAAGTAAAGTACCAAGTGCCTACTTGACTGTGGACATTTAGGCTTTTGGAATTTTGTTTTAGAACTTTTTAAGAAGAACAATTATTTTGTAATAAATTATTTTTATGTAACTTCAACCATTTACGCAGAGGCGCAACGGATACTCTTATTACGATTAAATGTTTTCCGTTTTCGAAACATTCCTCATTGCTGCACCACTCCTATTAATCTTCGCATTATTTTATGTAGCCTATAGCCACTATCAATAAATGTACCTACTTACTATCGAACAGTTTTTGAAAGCCTACCAGTAGTTTCAGTAAGGCTTGCCTTGGTATGATGTGATTCATGGTCCCTTTGCAGCGTGTGTCCAATCCAGCGCAGCAGCTACACTTCCGACGTTTGATCTGTTGGGGTCTCACTGCAGCGTTCCAATAGTCTTACGTTCGTGATGTTCTCGGGCCCATATGTACCGAGGATCCATTGGAGGCAGCGTTTGACGAAGACTTATAGCTGGTAGCTGGTGCGAAATGTCTTTACTTTAGTGACCTTCCATGTCTCGCATCCGTATAGCAGTTAGCAGTACAGTTTTAACGTTTACTTTGTTTTGAGTTTCACTCTTCGTGTCTATTTTCGCAACTGCCTACGGGGCGCAGCTGTGTAAAGGTTATTCTGGCCTTGGCGAGACTCGAAATGATGTAGGGTACTCTTCTATTCCATCAGTTTCTGACACGACACTCCCGAGGTACGTGAATTAGTGCCTCCACCACATCTCTTGCGTCTGTCGATTTTAATTTCAGTCCAGCCATTCGCTGCCTTATCCTGCTCGTTGTCCTGCACGTTGTCCTGCAGACATGCATGACGGCGTGTGTGTGCCTCAGCAGGCACAGGACATCGGCATCATTAATATCCTCCAGGATATCAGTATAGGCCCCATTCTATGCCGCGCCGATTGTTCTTTGCGGTATTCAGCATTATACCATCTATTTTCTATGGATGGTTGTTAACTATCCTGTTATCTTCATAACGATCCTCTAAGGTAGGTACAGTATGTATTTTCAAAAGAGTTTGTGAACTCTATTTTTAATTTCTTTTTCAGAATATTGATGACATTTGATTGATGTCATTTTATACACGTTACGTCTACTACATTGATACATGTAATAAAATTCTAACACGCCGGTGTTTGTATGTAAATTGTTTATACTGAGGAAAATTCTATACTGAGGAATAGTTTTAACCATTAAGCTCTATTTTGATATAGCATACAGGGCAGATTTACACGCTACTTGATGAGTATGATTAATAAATACCTCTAATTTCATAGACCTTGTGTGACGTAAACAAAGTTGCGAGGGTCAGCTAGTTAAAAGATAAAACAATAGGTTTCTTCTTTCTACTTAAAAACTATTTTTACAAATTTTATGGTAATAATAGACATTCTTTGAAATATGCATGTATGGTATTGTTGTGACTTTTATGACACGTTTAAAGTACATAGGTATGGGATAGATGGCGCTCGCGGCTACGTCAGCGTGAAATTTTCTTCCCGCTTCCCATGGGAACGTACTCCCGGGTTTGGTTATCTTTATAGCAGTATTATATATAAATTAACAAAACAAAAAATGATACTGCATTGGTGATAATAATAATAAAATGTATGTATATAGAGTACTCACTCATTTTCTTTCACTATTTTTCGTGACTTTCTACATTAATAAATGCACTTTGTTTATTTATATTTAAAACACTTTTTACACAAATTATACGAGTACAGTTCACTGTTGTACATAGATGATGAATACCTATACACCTATAGTCGAATTTTTATTTAGACGAAGTAAATTGACAGCAACTAATGTAATTGACAGCATCGAAATTGTCATTTCACATTAAGAACTCTAAATTCGACCAACACTCTTAATTCAACTTTGGTCGAGTGGTTAAGACGCGGATCGGTACGCAGAAGGCGCAAGATCGATTCTGGGTTCAAGCATCAATTTTTGGATTATTTGACATAATAATAATAATATATAACGACTGCAGAGTTCATAATTGACGTAAACAAAAAAATTATGAATTGCTAGACTAGATACACGAACGTGGCCGAAGGTAGCCGAGAGTGTGACTCGTTTTCGTGACACAATTTCTGGATTCGGTCTCCACGCAAGGCCCGCGATAGAAGCTATGCAATAGCTTAAAAAAAATCTTCAAGTGATTATTAATCAAATTCTTTATTTAGTATAAATCAACATAAATTTCCATAAATTACATCAACAATAACAGATTGTAAGAGCCTCCATTAAAAATACATGATTGTCCAAACTATACTTAGATAGGTACTTAATGTCGCCGTCAGATATTTATGTGGTCTTATTTAACCTTGCGAAAAATTCTTTTTTATAAATTGTTATGGTTTAATTTCATGTTCGTTTAATAAATCAGTGTACATACTGTCTATGTTTTTATTAAAGGAAATGTCGGATTTACGTCGATTTTTTGCAGAGTAAAAGTAGCTTTTTCATAATATGTGGTCATAATGCTTACACTCATTCATTAATTTTTCTATAAAATGACATACTTGGGGATTCTTAGGAAATTTGACGCAAAGTCGATAGTGCCAGCTCTCCAATGCATTAGTTGCTCTATGCATATTTTCGGAACAGCTCAATAAGTCTGGCGAAATTTTCTTTAACCACTGACCTTCGAAATATCTTGTAAAAGCTTTGAGATTCCTCGTTTGTGAAGCATCTCTTATAATTGATTGCCAACATGACCGTATATAATTTCCAGGTATAAGAGGTAAACACGCTGTCGTTCTCGTAATGTTTCTACCTTCACGGGAGTCATATTATTTAAAACCTTTGCCCTTTTTTTCACGGCTTTTTGGAAGTGAAAGTAGCAACCGTTAATGGTTCACACATCAGGGAACACAATTTCAACAGCATTGATTATTGCATTTTTGTAATCACATTTAAAAGATCGTATCCCCAAACCCAATATGTCTTTATCTTATTGAAAAATCGAACATACGTCTCTTCAATCTTATCCGGTAATAAACCATAAATCACAGGGCAAATATTTGTCGTATTTTAATCAGATCCTAAATCAAGATGCACACTGAAAAGTTGGTAGAATGGTTTTGGTGCACATTTAAAAGTACCGTCACCAAAATATGTTCCCGCTGGATTAGATCGAAAGACCTTTTTGGTGGTTTTTGTACAAAAAATTCAAAATTTTATCGCTTCCACCATCATCCCAAGCCAACAATTTTAGCTAATGCCTCAGATATGATGATGTCCTCTAGAAGTGCAAAATTTAATTTGTTTGATTTATAAAAAGCTTTCCTGGTCCTGTAAAGGTTATCTTTAAACCGTTTAAATTCTGGTATGTAATCTAAATACTTAGAACCTTCGTTCTTTAAAGCTTAGAATCATCACATACTTCCTTTTTGCATTTATTTTTGGCAATAAACACCTTATTTGCTTTTGGTTGTGCTAAACATGTGTGTGTACCTTTTCCATATAATATTTTACTTTCATTATCTATAGTCACTGACGCACTGCATTCACTACGCTTGACGCACCTCCAGTTTGTATTTTGTTTATTATGAACATTTATAGTATAACGGTAACCTTCACACAAAAGCGTTTCCTTTCCTTTTTGATTTCGTTCAAAATGCAACACCTCGCCACCTTGCATTCTAAAACGATGAACACTCTAATAATAAACGAATCCGAGGTGTAATATCATCCAGAAGGAAGAAACCACGGTTTTCCCTTTAATGCTTATTTATTTATATTATGTAGTAAATTCAGATAATGCATATTTACTTTCATATTTTGTTCTAAATTCACAGACATGACACTAATTGATTTTTAATGATAACGGAATTGGACGGTAGTTATAAAATTATAGATTTTCTGTTGTACCCACTCTAACCAATATGTACGTTATGTTTATGCAATTGTTTTTTTATACCTACATAATTATGTTATGATGTAATTACTGCCAATACCCTTCAACACACTAAAAAAATATATCGAAAATCGGTAATCACGTGGACCTAGCTCCACCACCCTAAAAATGAAAAAAGATTTCCCATTTCCCAAAAAAAATTTTTATCTCACTTACCAGACCAAATTTTTCAATTCTGCAAACAGCAACCGGATTATTGATAAATTGTTTATTTTACTGTGTATAATAATAAACAATAATGAAAACACATTATCTATACATATAATAAAATGATAGAAAAGCCAAAACTGTACATTGGAAATATTAACAAAAAAATGCTCGCCGGGTGTTCTACATAAGATACCGAAGCTGAAAATATAGTTAGAATTTTTTTTGTCTGTTTGTCTGTTTGTCTGTTTGTCTGTTTGCTTTGCTTTGTCCGGAAGGATCTCGAAAAGTACTGAACAGATTTGGTTCAAATTTTGCACAAATATTACTTAGGGGTGTGGTCTTAAAATAGGCTATATATTATCACGCCACATATCCTAGGGGCTAAGCAGAGAGCAATGAAATGTTTAAACCGTTGGATTGATTTAATTAAAACGCAGCAGGAATATTAGTAGAAGATAGGTTTTACACTCAGACAACATATTATTACGCTAAATTTTTTAGGACCTCGGCAGAGAACAATGAAAATCTGTTTGTATATTTATGCAAAATACAGAAATTACTGAATAATTTTAATTAATCTTTTATTTGAATAGCAATCTAGAGGTTGGATCTTTAAATAGGCTATATATTATCACGCTACATATCCTACGGACTAGGCAGAGGCTAATGAAATATGTAAGTATGTGGATTGATTAAACTAAAACGTTGCAGTAATATTAGTAAGAGATTGGTTTTACACACCGGTTACATATTATCACGCTAAATATCTTGGAGGCCCGGTAGGGAAAAATTAAATTCTGTGTTTGCTACGATATCCAGACGACAGACGACTGATATACATACTTATATAATTCTAAATACATACATATTATACATAGAAAACACCCAAACTCCGAAACAAACATTTGTGGAACACACAACTAATTGGAACAACCCAAAAATCGAACCAAGCCCTCCGGCGCGACAGGCAGTATCACTACACCGACTACGCCACAGAGGCAGTCAATGAAATTATATTTCATATTCTTTCATATAATTATTCTAACGGCTTGACAGACACAAAATATATTTGTTTATGTATTTACGGGCAACAATCAAAAGTGCCTAACTGTAAAGATTAGTAGTAGTAATTTATAGGCTTGATAAAGAACAATAATCAAATTCATTAGAGTACGTGTTTGTTTTTAAATATGCATTTAGTATATAACATAATAAGTAAGTTTATCAGTTTTCTAGATCTCATAGCTCACACTAATATAAATCAAATTTCAGGCTACGCTATACTATTGTACAAGCCATGTAATATGTAGTATACTTTTTTATAACGTGAAGGAAAATCCATCGTGGATGCTATGCCGGACTCCTACAAATTAAAAAAAACCTTAAGTAACGCCTAAGAGCCTATGGTTGGGAGCCCCGGGTAAGCCCTCGGAAGGATGTCCCAGGATTCCCAGCAGACCCACGGCCGCCACTGCGTCCTCGCCTAGGAGGTGGTTCGGGTGCTATGCCACGTCTTTGGGGTTTCGGGTGCGATCCCGCTTTTAAGGGGGGGGGGGGGTGCGTGAGTAAACGCCTTCGGCGCGGACTGAATTATTTTACAATAGCCTTAATCATTAAGCTCTTTTATCATTAAGCCAACACGCCAGTTTATATTTACCCTCACATTCAAAGGGATCCTTGAATTCTAGGTTTTGCAAAAGTTGGGATGTCTCTAATTCCTGAACTAGAAAACCTTTAACATGGAAACTTGTGTGAAACATTCCTTACAGTATTCCCTTTATAACACTAAAAAAAAATTTTGGAATCCGAAAACGCATTGAGAAGTAACAACTAAAAAACCGTTTTGTCTTTCATCCCTTCTCCCAAAGGAACCGCGCAAAATATCGAGATCAAAAGTATCCTAGAACCTTCCTCGGATTATAAGCTCAGATTGTACTAAGTTTCATTCAAATCCATTCAGTGACTTCGGCGTGATACTTATTCGGAATACAGACAGACAGACACACATGAAAAATGTAATTTCATTTTCGGCTTCAGTAGACTCTCGACCCTCAACAGTTTTATTATATGTATAGACTAGCTAACCATCGCAACTTCGTATACGTCACATAAGATCTATGAAAGGAGAGGTATTTCTTCATCAGACTCATCAAGCAGCGTGTGAAACTGCCCTGTTTGCTTAATCAAAAAAGAGCTTAAAGATTAAGTCTATTCTAAAGCAATTCAGTCCACGCCTTCGGCGCGGACTGAATTATTTTACAATAGCCATAACCATTAAGCAGCTCTTTTATGATTAAGCCAACACGCTACACAAACGTTGTTTATAATGAACATTCTTAAAACAACTTTACTGAAAAATGTTGAGCTTTGGCTACAGTGACATAGGTACATAAATTAAATCACCTTAAACATAATAAGTACATGCATACGGTCACGCCTTTATCCCCAAACAAAGGGGTATCGAGTCATATTATATGTTTACCATTTTTTTATTTGTCCCACGTAACGTAATAGGTGGTGAGCCGCATTGCCGTGTTGAAATGGACAGGCTACTACTGTACTGCCTACTTTTGAAAATTATTAAATCTATAAGGTCTTCAACTTGGTTTAACGACTGCCATTTACTGGCTACCGTTAGCGTTAGTGTTATCGTCTCAACTCTTCCGATTATGCGTAAAGTTTTCAGTCTGTGGCCCTAATCTAACAAACGTTTCGTATTCGCGCTTCGCCATACTACTTACTCTTATAATTATTAAAGGGGCTAATTAATAAACACGTACGTCATACCGGCCTTGGACCCACTAAAACCATGAGGTCTCTTCCTATCTATCTAGCGCAGTCCTAAGGTATCCTTTAGTGGGCTTACCCGGGGCTCCCAATCGTAGGCTGTTAGGTAGGATACGTGTGGTTTTTAGTCAGTGGGAGTCATAGTACATTCATGTGGGATTTTCCTCACGTTAAAAAAATCCATCTAGCGCATAACTCCCCGGGTAAGTTGGAGGATGTCCTAAATTTGTTCCCACATTTTGGTTACGACTTATCCTAGAGGCTCAAATAGAATACGGTTCATACTTTGCTTATAACATAATTTCCACGCGGACGAAGTCGCGGGTAACAGCTAGTTTATAATAAAAAAACAAAACACACACGCACACTTGCACTTGGTACACACGCACTCAACAAAAAAAACATTGATTACTCTACCACCACACCATATTTTACGATCCTGTAAACACCAACCGGATTATTGATATATTGTTTATTTTACTGTGTATAATAATAAATAATAATGCAAACACATTATTTATAATAAAAACACGAAACACACACGTACTACACAAACGCACGCCATCCATGCGCAATCCACTCTCAACTTCAACTGTTCGATTTTTGTAAATAATTCTGGCCCATTGACGTCATTTCATAAGATTCCAAAAACAAGAAAATGTTATAAACTACACATGCAATAAACCTGTTCATTGAAAAGTAGGACGTAAGCAGGCTAAATTTAAGTTTAAAGTCGTCTGGGTAGGTGCGGCGACCGGTCGCCGCGCGGGGCTTTACGGAAAAACTTGATTATTATGCGCGGCGACGGGTCGCCGCGAGGAGCTCTAAGGGTTAAATTAATATTGTAATTAATATATCAAAAGTAATTATTATGATTGTATGAATATAAATATTATGTCATTCCATCAGCAGTTTACTAATCAACTATTTGATTACATTACTTATCAATAGATGGCGCCATCAGAAAGGTTATCCTTAATTTGGATGTTATCTATATCTATATACTACTAACTGACCCGCGCAACTTCGTTTGCGTGATAAATGAAGAACCGCTCGACCGATTTTGTGCAAACTTCACATAAACCATCTACTAAATAGTCCGAACAAAGCCTAAAGATTTGGTTTGGATAGGTAAGCCCGTTCTTGAGTTATAAAATTACAACGAAAAGTGGCATTGATTTTTATATATATAGATATACTAATATTACAAAGAGGAAAGATTTGATTGTTTGTTTCTTTGTTTGTTTGCATTAAGTAGGCTTCAAAACTACTGAACCGATTTGAAAAATTCTTTCACTGTTGGGAAGCTACATTCTTTGTGGTGAACATAGGTTATATTTTATTACCGTATTCCCACGGGAACGGGAATTTCGCAGCTGAAACCGCGTGACGTTCGCTAGTTGTGTATGAAAGCTAAATAAAAAAAAACATAAAAAGAAAAATAATGGTAAAATCGGTAAGTATTACTCGCAAAACTAAGATCTGGCATTTTGTGTATCTGTCATATTGCGATTTTGTCATTTTGCGAATCTGTCTTTTTGCGTTTCAGACCATTTGCGAGTAAGTGCCAACATGTAACATTCTGCGAATCTGTCATTTCGCGTTTCTGTCATTGCCTTAACCTCCGAAATTAGGTACTTTGGAATTCGATAGCGTTGTGTATAAAATGTCCGTGACAAAATGAAGGGCTTTGTTGTTAAACAATTGTAAATATTATAACAAAATAATATGGTGGTGTCGTCTATAGCTGTATATTTAATTTGACTTTCATTAGTGTAGGATGTATGCAGCTGTTATCTGTGCCTCACTAATTTATTGTTATGAAAAAAGTTTTGTCACTCCCTGTAAGTGTGTAATGGCATCATTACAGTGTTCTGAACTCCGCATTCCAGTCGTTAACTTTCCTGTAGTTTTCCTGAACATCCTATTAATGTCCTAAAGTCTTATTCGTCTTACTGTAACACATCGGCTAGACCGGGTGGTACAGGATTTTGTTTCGAGTTTTCCTTTTCTGTGCCATTACCTTGTCCGTTAGTCGGCAGGTGCTTAATAATGATCGTACAGTTTTAGTCATCCCAACTGATTTTTTTTGCAGAATGAAAGTAACCTATCCCATGTTTCCCATCCGTAATATCAGTATGGCTAAGATATTATGTGAAAGTAGGTATGCTTGTGATAGATTCGAATAAACTTATAATATCGTAGAATACGTCATGTCATTTCAAATAAAAATGCCCCATGCCACTTCCACAAACGTTATATCCATGTACTTCTTCACACTTGAACTCAGTTCCATCTGATAGTTTTTGAACCTACAATATGCAGTCAGTGATGCAAAATTGGTTAGATGTACTTGGTACTACATACATACATACATATAATCACGCCTTTATCCCCGAAGGGGTAGGCAGAGGCATAGTATACGCCCACATTTCACCTTATAGTTTTATGTCCCACGTAATAGGTGGTGAGCCTATTGCCGTGTTGAAATGGACAGGCGCAGGTCGCCGCGACCCGCAGTTGAAATTTTTCAAGCCGCCCATAAGGCCTTCAACTTGGCTTAACGATTGTCATTTTACTAACAACCGGGTTTCATTTCGAGTTTTCCTTCTCTCCGCAATGGATCTTTTTGCGAAAGTGTTCCCTTAGTCGCCTCTTACGACACCCTCGGGATGTATTGGGGTGGCGACATTTTGTACTCTTACCCGTTGCAACACGGGACCCCGTCGCCACACGGGGCTCTATATATATACTTGGTACCAAAGCATTTAATATACGTTGCTGTTGTACTGGGGTGCCACTCGGTTATTCAAGTCCAACGGTAAAGAGTCCATCGACGACTATACTTATAGATATGGAATAGATATTAGAAACGGTAGTAACTAAATCAGAGTTGATCATAGCAGCCAAGATAGGATATTAGTTTTTTATTAGTACTATACTATTGGTGACTATTTTAATGATACAGAGACATGGACATGAGTTGCTTGCTCCTCACTTAATTAGGCGCGATTGTAAATGTCGCTTGTACAAACGAATGTACTAAGACTATTTGAAGACAGTGGCCGTGAGTTTTCTTGCCAGGTTCTTCCTCACAGGCTCTACCTATTGCACTGCGAATCTGGCAGTAAATGTAAATGTAGAAGCAAAAATTTTGACGTTCATAAGTACTTTGTAACCTAAATTAATAAAGACATTTTCATTTCAGTGTACTACGGGTTTTGAATATAGATAGCGCTTGGTAGCAACTGGTAAGACGCTAAGATGTTGAATCTAAATATATATAACTCAAAGGTGACTGACTGACTGACATAGTGATCTATCAACGCACAGCCCAAACCACTGGGCGGATCGGGCTGAAATTTGGCATGCAGGTAGATGTTATGACGTAGGCATCCGCTAAGAAAGGATTTTGATATATTCTACCCCCAAGGGGATAAAAAAAAGGAAGCGGGAACTGGAACAAATTTTACGCGGGCGAAGCTGCGGGCATCAGCTAGTTTCAGATAAAATAGTAGTAGCTTAGGCGCGTCGTTGTGAACTACTTCCTGAAGCATATTTATCATCTCCTATCCGTGCTGGTCGGGACCCGTTGGAACTTACCCAGTGTAGTAATTTTTTTTATTTTTTTATACCACTAAGGTGGCAGACAAGCATACGGCCCACGAGAAGGACTGGTGGTCACCGCAGCCTATGAACGTTTGCAACACCAGAGGCGCCACACTCGCGCTGCCGACCCTGTAAAAACCTTCTTAGACCCCTTTTGAAGAACCCCATAATGTAGGCGTTTGGGGTTTATATAAATATCCATGTTGCTGTTTGTGCTAAAGGATCTAGACGACTTATAAACACACTAGCTAATAAAATATTTCTAAATACGCATATTTTGTAGATCACTAAATTTTTGATTCAACACAGGTTACGAACCTGAGACAGCCGCCTACACTACTACCTACGCCACCGAGGCACTTTTCCATCGTCATTGGTCTAAAGAAACTTTCTGCTGTAAATTTGTCTAAAGGAATATTTTTTATAAAATGATAACAAAAGTTTAAGTGGCTCAGCAAAACCCAAGTGTTAAAGAGCAGTAATTAAGAAAAATATGCAAATTTTATAGCCACGACTTCGAAAATTGGATTATGACCTCACTTTATTATGGGGTAAAATAGGATTTAAATTACCTCGAAAAGCGCTTGACCCTTTTCTGGAGTACCTAAAATTGTCTTTTACCGAAGCTTTACTTATTTCGTCTCATATATAAACGGCTCCAAATGTCAAGGAGCGATTTATTTCACAGACTACATTCTCGCTAGCCACTATAAAATTGTTCGAGGATTTTCTGCTTTTTATGGATGAATGATATCACTGTAGCATTATTTATATATCTTCATCATCTCCGCAGATTTGGCGCCCACTGCTGTGCATAGCTCTTTATCGTATCAAAAGAAAGCCCCAAGGATAGCAGCAACTTTCGATCTTATGCCGTCCTCATCCAGCAGGCTCCCGCAACCTTTATTAGATCATATCTATCCACCTTGTCACCTCCCCACCCTACGATTTTCAGTAAGTGGACGACATTCGAGCAATTTTCGCCCGGTCCGCCCTCTGCCATTTTACTTGGGCGATTTTTCGGCTATGTCAGTCACCACGTTCTGTCGTATTTTAAAATATGTGTACCTGCTAGCCGTTCCCCGAGGCTTCAGGTCCGCGCAGAAGTCGTTATCGCGTAAAATCATTACCCTCCTTTTGTGCAGTTTGCGCATCTCAAACTATCTCTATAATAAACTATCAAACTATCTCTAAAATAGGTTCAGCGATTAAGGCGTGAAAACGTAACAGACAGAGTTATTTTCGCATTTATAAATATGATAGTAGGGATAGGGATTTCTTATTTGCTAAGCAAAACCTGCAGACAGACATGGGCTCTTTGTTGTGTAAAGGTCAGGTATTAAAAATAACAGCTAGTAACTGCTCTGCGAAGTAAGTGTGACAGTGCCTGTGTATTTCAACATAGCAAATAGGTTTGCCATATTTCATTAAGAAAGGTAAACTGTCTCCATCTAGCTCTTGTGGGGTGACGACGTGACTATATTGTCGCCTGGTTGGAGGATCCTCCCTTTGTGTGTTGAAGGAACATTCCCAACCCTTCCTCCACATGTATAATAATGTCAGTATATGTGATGTTAGTTTAACCGTATAGTTAGACGTTCAAATAAAAACCGTGGTCTTCAATTTTAACCAAAAGTTCATCGAAATTTCACTGTTATATTTCGTTTCACGTCAGCAAACTTCACTCAAACTGCCATAATGCTTCAGAACGCGCATGGCTGTTGACATGTAGTCGTAATCCCATATTCGTTGTGTGCTGTTGATGACAGCCGGAACCAATAGACTGTCCTGCTTGGATTCATTCTTTTCACATAACGGTCTTATTGTGCTTCTAAATATTCATCATGACTATTATTTCAAATGTTGATTCTGATTACGTCGCCGAAAATTTTAGATTTGCTTTTTTTTGTACGTGAGGGAAATCCTACATGGATGCTATGCCGGACTCCTACCGACTAAAAACCATACGTATCGTACCGAACAGCCTACGGTTGGGACCCAGGTAAAGTAAGCCAGGCAAGCCCTCGGAAGGATACCCTAGGACTCCCAGATCTATGGTTACACCCGGTGTCTTCGCCACAGATACTAACCGCAGCTCTCGTGCCCGGTAAGCATCTGTGACAACCGGTATGAGAGAGCGCCGTGGCTCCTCTCTCCAGTCACTCGTACATTACCGGTTTTTAGAGTTGCTTATTATACTTCTAATCATGTTTTGTGGGAGCCCCGTATAAATATTATTATTTTTTCTCTTTTCCTAAATAAAAAAAATTCGGTGTGATAGTCTAGATAGGTCTTTTTTTCATATTTATATTAGACCCTCCTCACCACCTATGAATCTATTTTCAGAGTAATAGAGGATTATTTTCAGTATAAGTTTACTTTTAGCAAAATGATGGCACATAATAAATCAAATCCCTCTTTTTACGTGTGGAAATTCTCATGAATGTAATCAATATAATATCTACTAAGAACTGCCCATGTATGTCAAAAATAAACCATATTACCACATATAATATACCCATGACTTACCATACCCGCATGACTACACTCGAGAGCAATGAATTCGGGTCACTTAAAGAATCCTAAAAATCTCGGAAACTAAAAATGCTAGGTTAATGCAATAAATTGTATTTAATAGACAATGTAATACTCCTTAAATGAAGGTATTAAAACTTCTTAGTTATTGTAAAGTTATATCATAAAAAAATCAAATTTGAAAAAGGGCCACTTTCGAAGATGGAACTACGAAATTACAGCATTTGGTGTTGCTTTTGTTTGTAATCTGTCATTTATGTGGGTACATAAACCATGTTGATAGTGCTCTATATTCATTAATCAAGCTGAAATTATGTCGCTTACGCCTGAAGAATGCACCAGAATACTTACAATGCTGGAAACCGGCCGGAGTCAGCGCGATACAGCCAGGACTGTCGGTGTGTCGCTGTCAACAGTACAAAGAGTTCTCCGACGTTACGAAGAAACTGGTTCTAACCTACGCAGACCAGGAACGGGCAGAACCAGGTGTACCACAGCACGAGAAGACCGATACTTGGTGAACACCATGCTTCGAAATCGCTTTCTCACAGGAACTGAACTCACCAATCAGTTTCGACGCCTCGGAGGAAGTAACCCAAGTGCATGGACAGTAAGACGTCGGCTTGCTGAATCTAACTTAAAACCCCTTAGACCTGCAAACGGCCCTAAACTGGAGCGTGGGCATCGTATTTCGAGACTAAGGTATGCCCAGAGCCACGTAAATTGGAGTATTGAAGATTGGTCAAAAGTTATGTTCTCCGACGAATCAAAATTTATGCTCTACAAGCACGATGGAAGACACAGAGTGTATCGAAGACCAGGGGAAAGATTCAAGCAAGCATGCATCGAAGAAAAAGTAGCCTACGGTGGTGGGTCTGTACTTGTGTGGGCCGGAATTTCTTCTGAAAGTCGCACAGAGCTGGTGATCATAGAAAACGGCTCTTTAACTAGCGTAAGATATGTGGAAGAAATCCTCAATGATCACGTTGGTCCATTTATGGTCAATTTAGGTGAGGATGCTATATTTATGCATGACAATGCCCGACCTCATACAGGTAGGATTGTGAATGACTACCTTCAAGAGATGAACATTACTCGTATGGAGTGGCCAGCGCGCAGCCCGGATATCAACCCGATCGAGCATGCTTGGGACGAGCTAGGCAGATGCGTAAAACAACGAAACCCTCCCCCAATCACGCTTCGTGAGCTCAAAATTGCTCTCACAGAGGAATGGGAGAATATTCCCCAAAATCGTATAAGGAACTTGGTGTACAGCATGCCAAACCGCGTAAACGCAGTAATGGAAGCACGAGGAGGCAATACGAAGTATTAAAATTCAAGAAAATCGTAATAAAGTTCAAAAATTTCATGTTTCCTATTTTTGTTTTAAGGAGAGATCGGCAGTTTTTTCTTTATGTAATTTTGTGTTAATAAAATGTATGGTGACTCATATTTTTTTTACTTTCATTTAAGGAGTATTACATTGTCTATTAAATACAATTTATTGCATTAACCTATCATTTTTAGTTTCCGAGATTTTTAACATTCTTTAAGTGACCCGGATTCATTGCTCTCGAGTGTATTTAAGGGGAGTGGTTGACAAAGTTTGCGAAAAAGAGGTGCAGATAAAGACGTTCTTCTCGGTATTAGTATACGAAAAATGACAGCCAAAAGTAGATTTGAAATCTACAAGATGTGTTCCAGAAAATGGTTTCATCAGAAATTGTGTATTTATTATAAATAACTAGTAAAACATCACTGAACTAGCCCACAATGTTTTAGAAGAAGCCGTTTTATGACATGTATTTATTAATGAATGATAATAAAATTTATATCAAAGACTAAAGAAAACATTGTAACACAAAGATGATCAGTGTTACTCACCAACTAGCGCGAGGTAGCTATGCAGAGAACTCTATCCCAGGGCGCCTTATTTCTGAGTTTCCAGTCTGTGTGCAAGGGTAGGCTAGGGCTCTAACGAAAACAGACAATAGGGTGTACACACATATATTTATTAAGTACACAGAGATACACAGAGACACACAGAGAGCTTATTCACTGATAGACACAAATATCACAGGTACACAGAAATATAGTCAGGGCTTAGGTACTAATACCACTCAATAGACCACTGCCGCGTGAGCAAGTAAAACGGTTAAGCAGCTAACTACACTTATAATTGGGTGACAATTACTGGCCTTGAGTCAAGTTGAGAGCGGCACAGCACGAGAATGCCACGTGGAGGCGGCTGGTTCCTCTCAAAACCCCTCGCTCGTGCAGTCCACGTGTCTTTGGATGTGGCTCTGCCAACCGTGGACGGGCCGCTTTTCCCCGTAGTAAAAAACCCTGTTATGACAAGTAAACGACAAATGAAATAACTGACATCGCGACCGACGAAATTCGAACCGCTTTGCAAACAAGAAATGACACTTACCGGTATCCCGGGTGTAGGTTGAAACAGAAACTTATTCTTTGTGAGGAAAGTAGAACCTAGGCTATATTCCTCAACAAGTCCTCAGGTTTGTACAGTGCCCGAGTCAAACTATAACCTCGCAACACATGAGGTGCGCTAAATCATCAGAGCTCAACGTTGACTAAGATGTGAATCGTATTGGCTAGATGTTAGAAGAGAGCATGTGACCTCATGGCAGGGCTATTTATACCCTGACTATGCACTCCACCAGAAAATTCCTTCAAAACCCGTTTTATATTGTAGTTCCTGTCTGACAACGCAAAAAACAAGCGACTAGGTATCGACTCCTTACCAGAGAGATGTTGCCAAAGCCAAAAAAACAATGAATTGAATAAGGCGCTTTGACACGCTCAATGATGATTGTCAAGCCGAAAACTTGACAATACTACACATACAATATAAATGTTACAACATAGACGTCTAACATGGTTTTCTTCAATTTTAAATTAGTATAAGTTTTAACTAATTATACCTAATAATGTATTCAAAGAATACATCACATTGCTTGCTTCCCCGCGCTCGCCCGAAAATCTAGTGCGGGGGGAGTCGTGTTGCTAGACGGACGTGTGTCGCTCTGGTCTGCAAAATATTCTCGTAAAATTTTATATTTTCATTCATGTACAGAGTAATGCGTGTAACAGAGCCAGAGCCCGAGTTACACAATGCATACTGCATTACATGAGAATATAATGCATTTCAACTTATTTTTCGTATTGATTTATTAAATGACTTCGAAAGGTGGTCATGCTTATATTGTAAGCGGTACTTAATCATTTCAATATAATTAAATGAAGAAATATTTGTGGACATTTGCACACAACTTAAGCTATTATAACCTTGTGCTAAGGGATATAGACAACTGATGAAAATACTTATATTATAGTTATTATTAACACACTGCTTTTTTGAGACACTGCTCTCAACCTAAGCTGAAAGAATTGACTCTTTTAGCTTAGTACGTCTTGTGGGTCGCCACAAGTAGGCACCATCTACCGGCAAATTGGTTAAGGTATAAAAGTGAATAAAGTGAGTGCCCGCCAAGTTTCTTGCTAGTCTATATCTTTACATAATAATAAAACTGTTGAGGGCCGAGAGTCTGAATATGGAAGCTATTTAAAAAAAAAAGAACGCGTTCTCTAATCGATACCTACTTAAGCCAAAATGAAATTTAAAATTTTCATGTCCGTCTGTATTACGAATACGTATCACGCCGAAACTACTGATTTGAATGAAAATTGATCCGAGGAAGTTCAGGAGTTAGAGACATCTCAACTTCTCTAAACCTAGAATTCAAGAGTTCCTTTGAATGTGAGGGTAAATCTAAACCTGCGTGTTGCTTTATCATTTTTTTCATTCAAATCGATTCTGTAGTTTCTACGTGATACTTATTTGGGATACAGACAGACAGACAGACAGACATGAAAATTTTAAATTGCATTTTCGGATTCAGTATCGATTAGAGAACATCCTTCAATAAAAATTTTCAACAGACTCTCGACCCTCAACAGTTTTATTATAAGTATAGATAATTCAGGCCGCGCCGAGGGCGTGGACTGAATTGTTTTAGAATCTATTCTAAAATTTTCCACGGGGCTTAATCATTAAGCTCTTAACTATTAGAGCTTAATGATTAAGCCCCGTTTTATTATTATGTTTTATTATTATTGAAGGATGTTCTCTAATCGATACTGAAGCCGAAAATGCAATTTAAAATTTTCATGTCCGTCTGTCTGTCTGTATCCCGAATAAGTATCACGTAGAAACTTCAGAATCGATTTGAATAAAACTTGGAACAATTAAAGCTTATAATCCGAGGAAGGTTCCTGGATACTTTGATTCCGATATTCAGCGAGCTTCCTTTGGGAGAGGGGATGAAAGACAATATGGTTTTTTAGTTGTAATTTCACAATGCGTGCTCCGATTCCATTTTTTTTTCAGTGTTATAACGGTAGTACTTTAAGGATTGCTTCACAAGTTTCAGTGCTGAGGGTTTTGTAGTTCAGGAATTAGAGATATCTCAACTTTCTCAAAACCTATTATTCAAGGGTTCCTTGGAATGTACGGTAAATCTAAACAGGCGTGTTGGCTGAATCATAAAAGAGCTTAATGATAAAGGCTGTTGTAAAATAATTCAGTCCGCGCCGAAGGCGGGAACTGAATTGTTTTAGAATAAACTTAATCTTTAAGCTCTTTTATGATAAAGCAAACAGGGCCGTTTTACACGCTGCTTGATGAGTCTGATGAAAAAGTGCCTCTCCTTTTGATAACCTTATGTGACGTAAACGAAGTTGCGAGGGTCAGCTAGTTTTACAATATGCTTAATCTTTAAATTCGTTTATGATTAAGCAAACAGGGCAGTTTCACCCGCCGGTTGATGAGACTGATGAAGAAATACCTCATGTTTCATACACCTTAAGCGTCGTAAACGAAGTTGTGAGGGTCAGCTAGTTACATACATACATATGGTCACACCTTTATCCCGAAGAGGTAGGCAGAGGCATATTATTATGTCCCCACGTTTCACCTTTTTAGAATTTGTCCCACGTAATAGGTGGTGAGCCGTATTGCCGTGTTGAGATAGACAGGCGCAGGTTGTGACTGCCTGCTGTTGAAATTGTTCAAGCTGCCAAAAAGGCCTTCAACTTGGCTTAACGATTGCCATTTTACGGGCAACCAGGACTAACGGCTTAACGTGCCTTCCGAAGCACGGAAACGCTTAAATAACTGTCACAAAGTGGTCACATGGATGGTCACCTATCCAAGGACTGGCCATAGTGAAAGTTGCTTACTACAGTGATCGTTTACAGAACACCAAGTCCGCAATGCCACGAGCGCTTCTTATTTATACATATCTAGCTGACCCTCGCAACTGCGTTTACGACGCTTACGTACGTACATATTTTTGTTGGTTTGTAATAATAAAATGAAATGAAATTTTGTTTCTTAAAAGGAATAAAAATTTCAAGCGGGTGGAAGACCCCTTTTTTTTTTTTTTTTTTTTTAACGTGAGGGAAAATCCTCGTAGGATGCTATGCCGGACTCTTACCGACTAAAAAACCTCACGTAACGCCCAACAGCCTATGGTTGAGAGCCCCGGGTAAGCCCTCAGGAAGGATGTCCCGTGACTCCCAACAGACCTACGGCCGCCAAAGCGGCCTCGCCCAGGGGGTGGTTCGGGTGCAATCCCGCGTCTATGGGGGGTTTCGGGTGTGACCCCGCTTCTAAGGGGGGGCGTGCGTGAGTGCTCACGTCACGCTGCCGTCATGGGCCTGCTTCTGTAAGGACGGTGAGCGGCCCTCTCACTGTCCTCAGACCCCCGGTCATGGAGGCCGATAGTCCTCAGCGAAGACACGTCGGCGGCGCCCAGGGCGCCGACTGCGGAACTCGGGTGGGAGAGTTCTCTCCCGCACCCGGCCCGCCGCCTCCTTCGCGAGCATGACCTGCTCGCAGAAAGAGGCGGCGCAGTCCCACTTACTCCCGCTGGAGAGCATGGCTCGCACCATGGCCTCAAGCGAGAGAGTGTCCACGCCCAGACCCACTACGAGGACCTGTCGCTGTTGTGCCCACGCCGTGCACTCCACCAGCGTGTGGAGCGCCGTGTCATCGCTGCGGTCCTCGCAGTGCTGACATTCGGCCGTGGTTTCCCGGTGTTTTCGCCACAGATACCTACCGAAGCTACCGTGCCCGGCAAGCATCTGTGTCAACCGGTAGGAGAGAGCACCGTGTCTTCTCTCCAGCCACTCGTCCATGACCGGTCTGACGGCCGCGATTGTGGCGAATCCCCCCTTTGTGGCGAATCCCCCCTTGGGTGGAAGACCCCTTATGTCTGTATATAAACGTTTGTTTTTTAATTTACTTTTTGCCTCTCGCTATAAAATAGATTGCAGGGGGGCTTATGGCGAGACTTTGTCTGTAGTTTGTGACTCTGTTGCATTAAACTACGTCACTAGGTCATCTGTTCAAAGTTTGAACTAAAACAAAAATGACAACATCAATCGGATTGAACTTTCACAATAAATGTTTAAGATAGGGGTAGTCGGGTGAGACTTTCTTGTTTATTTGGTGAAGCCAGGAACGCATTTCCGCTACTATTTTCTTCTTCTTCCGTGGTTCTTTTACTCTGATGTCTCTGTAGTTGCGCTACTCTATGTTGGCGAGTCATATCGCCCAAATGCTCAAGGTCGTTAGCCCTGGGTGTGGCCTTAATAAGTGCTCAGTATGCTTATTTGCAACTCACTTACAATAATAACTTATGTACCATACTTCAGCGAATAACTAAATTTCAATTTCAACTACAGTGTACAAAAAATACCATTGGCACTCCTGGAATAGCCTACAAAGTGAAAACTTGAAAAATTATGTGTTTGTTTTTGAATCGACAATCTTTTTCTATCGAAATTTGTATCGAATTCGAAATGAGGTAACAGTTTCAAGGTGATCTGTAAGCAGGTTATTGAGTTCAATATGTTTTTCCCAGTACAGAAAAAGTCTAACGCGCCATAATAAGTTTTTATATCAAAAAGTTTTGTAGACACAATAGGTACGTCATCTTCACAAGGCTTTCATTTTATATAAAACTAGCAATTGTCTGCGGCTCCACCCGCTGCGTTATTTAAACAATAATGATCGCCCGGCTATCCGTCCGTCACAAAATATCATTATTTTATGAACGTCAAATTGACATTTACTGCTAGATTCTCAGCGCTATAGGTAGAGCCATGTTTGAACACGGCGGAACGAACAGTAGCAAGTGGAAAGCCATAGTCTCTGCCTACCCCGTTGCGAGACAGACGTGATGATAATTATGTATGTATGTACTTCTTCTCATTATACATTTTTAATCATAACTTCGCTTCTGCTTAACCGATTGCAATGAAACAAAAGTACGATTTTAAGGTTCACCAAGATCTTTGTAATAAAAAAATCCGGCTTAAAATCTGTTCAGTAATTTTTGCGTCCTTTGCGGATAAACTGATAATAATTCCAAAAAAAATATTTTAATTTTCTGTGTCGTTAAGATAATTCATCATAACTTAAGTAGGTATTATTTTAAAATCTTAATTTGAACAGACATGTCAACATTACAATTTTATAATACTATAGTAGATCGATAATAGACATACACATAGGCACTTCAACTGTAGCTCAAGTTTCGAAAACAACATTTTGTACTATAGTAGCTTAAGCTACGCGGTTTTACCCGCTTGGCATCCACAGGAATGTCAACTCCGTTCTTGTCGGAATACGGGAATAAAATAAAACTTATGCCACCCGGGGACAAAGAAACTTTCGAACAGTGATTTTTAAGCTATTGCATAGCTTCTATCGCTGGCCTTGAGCGTGGAGACCGAATCCAGAAATTCCGTCACGAAAAACACGTAACACACTCGGCTATTCTCGGCCACGCTCGTATATCTCGCACTTCATTTTTTTTTATTTACGTCAATTATGCACTCTGCAGTCGTTATATCGACGGTTAAAAGACGAATTGATTCAAGCGCCACTCTGGGCGATATTGAGTTATATACATCATTGGAATTGTGGAATTTTTCCGCGTCGTTTGAGCCGGGTTTGAGGCTAATCTGAGCACTTTATTGGCGCTTGACTCCATGACGAATTTGGGTATCTTTTCTACTTATTATGTATCAAGTGTAGTAATTTTGGTTGTTTTTTTTCAAAGCATGTATATGTTACGGCTAATACCCGAAGTGCAGCTGCACCTAGTTTTAGCCGGTTAGAACTAGGTGTAGCCACTTACTCTTGGTTAAACCTAGTACGAGCCGATTGTTTTCGGGTAAAACTAGGTCTAGCCTTCATCATGCCGGCTACAACTAGGTTCGGCCATTCCCTGTTGGATAAAACTAGATCTATCTGATATTATTCCGGCTAGAACTAGGTCCAGACAATCCCTGTTGAATAAAACTTAGATGCGTGTCCCGTCAAGCCTAATATATGTTACGGCTAAAGGTAGGTGTGAACATAAACTTAAGACTAGCCGGCTAAACTTAGGTTTATCTTCGAGAAGCAGCTAAAGTTCGAATACATGTTAGTTTGCGTCGGCATATGTCGGCATATTAATGTGCACATTAACCGAAACGAAACGGCTATAAATGTATTCAATGGTGTTGAAAGGTTATAAAAAAAAATAACCACGAAGGCTAAGGCGGGAGCTCCGCTACGCTTCGCTCCCGCCTTGGCCTTCTGACCTAATCTATCCGAGTCGAGGTGTTAACCATTATTATAAGCGCGACGCGTCTTGCGTGAGCCAGGCGCCTGTTACTTGTTTCAACTTGTTTGCATCTAGTTTTATCCAACAGGGAATGGCTGGACCTAGTTGTAGCCGGCATGATGAAGGCTAGACCTAGTTTTACCCGAAAACAATCGGCTCGTATTAGGTTTAACCAAGAGTAAGTGGCTACTCCTATTTCTAACCGGCTAAAACTAGGTGCAGCCGCACTTCGGGTATTAGCCGTAACATATATTATATAAACCCATTTAAAAAAAATATTTTTTTTACTATCTGTAGTTTAAACCATTAATCCCTGGATAAATGAAACTGGTTTTGACGTTTAAATTGTTTTTACTTGAACTTAAATAATTTAACTTGGATGTTAATTCATTTTGCACTTAAATCATTTTGCCTTGAACATGTGAATATTATCTCTGTCGCTTGAATTAATCTTACCTGAATAAGTATAATGGAAATATATGACTTGTGCTGATTATCCTTGACCAGTTTTTAGTATTTATGCCATTTAGAACAATTTTCTCTATGCATAAAATAAGGTTATATATTAAAATACCAGAAATCAAAATGCCTTTACTTAAAATGCATTAGACCAAAATACCCGAATTCAAAATACCATAACATTCAAAATACCTTATTTCAGTACACCTTACCGTAAAATGTCTAAATTTAAAATACAAATAATTATTATATCAGAATTCAAAATACAAATTTTCAAATATCCTTAATTTAAAATACCGAAAATAGAATACAATGTGTCACTGTCACTCACACGTTTTGTTATTAGGCTTTAACTTATTTACAAGCCCCTCCACCCCGCCCCCCCCCCCCCCCCCACCTAATTGAAGCCGCAGTTGTAGCCGTAGGTCTGTTGGTCCTTGGGTATCCTTCTGAGGGCTTACCCGGGGCTCCCAACTGTAGGCTGTTATGTAGGATACGTGTCGTTTTTAGTCAGTAGGAGTCCGGCATAGTATCCATGTAGAATTTACCTCATGTTAAAACACTTTGATTCAGAGTTACAAAAGTACTACAGTGGGCTAACGAAAAATCAAAAAAAAAATAACCACGAAGGCTGAGGCGGGAGCTCCGCTTCGCTTCGCTCCCGCCTTAGTCTTCTAACCTAACCGATCCGAGTCGGGATACTCTGAGTCGGGGTGTTAACCATTCACAGATATAGATATAGCATCCATGTAGAATTTAAATCATGTTAAAAAAAGGTATTTTGTGTTTGAACATTTTAGGATAAGGTATTTGATAAATTTTTTTTTTGGGTTTCGGTTATTCGACCGTAAGGCATTTTAAATTATTTGTATTATAAATATTTGCCTTTTGGATATTGATATTTCGATTTCGGGTATTTTGGGCTACGATATTTTGAGTTAAGGCATTATAATTTCTGGTATTGTGACGGTATACCATAAAATAAATATGTGCACGTTTGATTCCTTTATATTAGTTTCATAATTAAACTTATGTCATACTTAAATTAGTTTACTTCTTTCACCTCGCATTAAGGGGCGGTTAACCCGCACAAGTAGGCATTTGGCGCTCCCCTCGCCCCGGGCGCAAGACACACCGCGCGCCGGCAGCGGCAGTCAACTCTCATGCCACAGTATACAGTGTAGTAGAAAGAAACAGCATGTTAACTTTGTTTGACGTAGTAAATGCAGCTAACTTTATTAAGTGTAGTGATTTATTAGTTTCGTAAATAAAAATAAATGAGTTAATCGTAAATAAATTATGTATATTATACTATTATTTTTAAGCTAAAGAGTTTGTTTGTTTGTTTAGTTGTTCTAACTCTAGAGTCTGCATCTAACTTTATTAAGTGTAGTGATTTATTAGTTTCGTAAATAAAAATAAATGAGTTAATCGTAAATAAATTATGTATATTATACTATTATTTTTAAGCTAACGAGTTTGTTTGTCTGTTTGTTCAGTTGTTCTAACTCTAGAGTCCTAAGAGACTGCTAGTTGAATTTCAAGAGTTTCTTAACAGAATGTCCATTTTTGAAAAATACCAAAATATATAACATCACGCTAAGGCGAATAAGAGCTTAGCAGCAACGAAACATTTTTCGACAACTAGGATATTTCATTTCTTATGAGAGTTTCCGTTGCGTACGTTTGCTACAGTTGCGTAAAAAATGTAAATTACATAATAGCTGGTCATAAAAATTTCTAAAGTTTTCTAAAGTTGGTATGCTAAGTATGAATCACGGGATCATTGTGCAATCCAAAATGGCCGCCGCGGTGTAATCACAAAATTTCATGATGGGTGTCGTTTAAAGGGTTTTTTGGTATGCTGAGTACGAATCACGTACTAATTTTGCAATCCAATATGGACGCCGCGCTGTAATCACAAAATGTCATGATAGGTATCGTTTAAAGGGTTTCTTGGTATGCTGAGTACCAATCACGTACTAATTTTGCAATCCAATATGGACGCCGCGCCGTAATCACAAAATGTCATGATGGGTATCGTTTAAGGGGTTTCTTGGTATGCTGAGTACGAATCACGTGATAATTTTGCAATCCAATATGGGCGCCACGCCGTAATCACAAAATTTCATGATGGGTATCGTTTAAGGGGTTTCTTGGTATGCTGAGTACGAATCACGTGATAATTTTGCAATCCAAAATGGCGGCCGCGGTGTAATCACAAAAATTCATGATGGGTATCGTTTAAAGGGTTTATTGGTATGCTGAGTACGAATTACGTACTAATTTTGCAATCCAATATGGCCACCGCGCCGTAATCACACAATTTCATGATGGGTATAGTTTAAGGGAATTCTTGGTATGCTAAGTATGAATCACATGATAATTTTGCAATCCAATATGGCCACCGCGGTGTGATCACAAAATTTCATGATGGGTATCGTTTAAGGGGTTTTTTGGTATGCTGAGTACGAATCACATGATAATTTTGCAATCCAATATGGGCGCCTCGCCGTAATCACAAAATTTCATGATGGGTATCGTTTAAAGGGTTTTTGGTATGCTGAGTACGAATTACGTGATAATTTTGCAATACAATGTGGCCGCCGCGCCGAAATCACAAAGTATCATGATGGGTATCGTTTAAGGGGTGTATTGGTATGCTGAGTACGAATCACGTGATAATTTTGCAATCCAATATGGCCACCGCGCCTTAATCGCAAAAATCCATGATGGTTATCGTTTAAGGGGTTTTTTGGTATGCTGAGGACGAATCACATGATAATTTTGCAATCCAAAATGGCCACCGCGCCGTAATCACATAATTTCGTAATGAATATCGTTTAATGGGTTTTTTCGAATGCTGAGTACGAATAACATGATCATTTTGGAATTCAATTTGGCCGCCTAAGCAATTTAGGCCCACTTACGCGGAGAGTCGAGTTAAATATATAAATATAGAGTTAGTAAGCTCTGAGTTAAATAAATAACTTCTTAACTCTGACCACGTCTTGCACAGTTGCAAATTGGCACGCGGTTAACTAACTCACAGTAAGTTTTTTTAGTCTGTGTCGTTCCATGCAATCCAGCCACACACAAATGTTAGAACTAAGAATGGAACATGTGTCTCTATCTCTTTTACACTACAGTCTGCTACGTATGATTTACGATACTACCATACTTACGATACTACCATTTACGATACCAATCATAAAATTTTGTGATTACGGCGCGGCGGCCATCTTGTATTGCAAAATTAGTACGCGATTCGTACTCAGCATACCAAAAAACACCTTAAACGATACCCATCATGAAATTTTGTGATTATGGCACGGCGGCCATATTGGATTGCAAAATTATCACGTGAGTCGTACTCAGCATACCAAAAAACCCCTTAAACGATACCCATCATGAAATTTTGTGATTACGGCGCGGCGGCCATGTTGTATTGGAAAATTAGTACGCGATTCGTACTCAGCATACCAAAAAACCCCTTAACCGATACCCATCATGAAATTTTGTGATTACGGCGCGGCGGCTATATTCGATTGCAAAATTATCACGTGATTCGTACTCAGCATACCAAAAAACCCCTTAAACGATACCCATCATGAAATTTTGTGATTACGGCGCGGCGGCCATATTGGATTGCAAAATTATCACGTGATTCGTACTCAGCATACCAAAAAACCCCTTAAACGATACCCATCATAAAATTTTGTGATTACGGCGCGGCGGCCATCTTGTATTGCAAAATTAGTACGCGATTCGTACTCAGCATACCAAAAACCCCTTAAACGATACCCATCATGAAATTTTGTGATTACGGCGCGGCGGCTATATTGGATTGCAAAATTATCACGTGATTCGTACTCAGCATACCAAAAAACCCCTTAAACGATACTCATCATGAAATTTTGTGATTACGGCGCGGCGACCATGTTGTATTGCAAAATTAGTACGCGA
This sequence comes from Miltochrista miniata, assembly GCA_933228765.1. Classification (NCBI taxonomy): domain Eukaryota; kingdom Metazoa; phylum Arthropoda; class Insecta; order Lepidoptera; family Erebidae; genus Miltochrista; species Miltochrista miniata. Next base: position 15,724,946 of record OW121773.1, on the reverse strand, counting down.
TTCGTACTCAGCATACCAAAAAACCCCTTAAACGATACCCATCATGAAATTTTGGTGATTACGGCGCGGCGGCCATATTGGATTGCAAAATAATCACGTGATTCGTACTCAGCATACCAAAAAACCCCTTAACCGATACCCATCATGAAATTTTGTGATTACGGCGCGGCGGCTATATTCGATTGCAAAATTATCACGTGATTCGTACTCAGCATACCAAAAAACCCCTTAAACGATACCCATCATGAAATTTTGGTGATTACGGCGCGGCGGCCATATTGGATTGCAAAATTATCACGTGATTCGTACTCAGCATACCAAAAAAACCCCTTAAACGATACCCATCATGAAATTTTGTGATTACGGCGCGGCGGCCATCTTGTATTGCAAAATTAGTACGCGATTCGTACTTAGCATACCAAAAAACCCCTTAAACGATACCCATCATGAAATTTTGTGATTACGGCGCGGCGGCTATATTGGATTGCAAAATTATCACGTGATTCGTACTCAGCATACCAAAAAACCCCTTAAACGATACCCATCATGAAATTTTGTGATTACAGCGCGGCGGCCATGTTGTATTGCAAAATTAGTACGCGATTCGTACTCAGCATACCAAAAAACCCCTTAAACGATACCCATCATGAAATTTTGTGATTACGGCGAGGCGGCTATATTCGATTGCAAAATTATCACGTGATTCGTACTCAGCATACCAAAAAACCCCTTAAACGATACCCATCATGAAATTTTGTGATTACGGCGCGGCGGCCATGTTGTATTGCAAAATTAGTACGCGATTCGTACTCAGCATACCAAAAAACCCCTTAAACGATACCCATCATGAAATTTTGTGATTACGGCGCGGCGGCTATATTCGATTGCAAAATTAGTACGTGATTCGTACTCAGCATACCAAAAAACCCCTTAAACGATACCCATCATGAAATTTTGTGATTACGGCGCGGCGGCCATATTGGATTGCAAAATTATCACGTGATTCGTACTCAGCATACCAAAAAACCCCTTAAACGATACCCATCATGAAATTTTGTGAATACGGCGCGGCGGCCATCTTGTATTGCAAAATTAGTACGCGATTCGTACTCAGCATACCAAAAAACCCCTTAAACGATACCCATCATGAAATTTTGTGATTACGGCGCGGCGGCCATATTGGATTGCAAAATTATCACGTACTTCGTACTCAGCATACCAAAAAACCCCTTAAACGATACCCATCATGAAATTTTGTGATTACGGCGTGGCCGCCATGTTGGATTGCGAAATTATCATGTAATTCGTAGACATTTTAATGCATTAGGTAGCTGGTTACCATGTCGTGAAAACACTTAAAAAGTAAAAGATCACCACATTTTTACCATGAGTCACGTATGTATTTGTAACGGTTAATCTAATTACATTTTGCCCATTACTGATATTTTTATACTGTGGCGCGATTTCAACGTAATTTGGCATAATAATTACGAAATAGTTGCGAAAAAAACTGACACAGGTCCTGCCTCCACAAGCGCCAGGGCGAGACTGATCGGCCGTCGTCAGCGGCGCAATTCTATTGCGTTTGGTAGATATTCGTACATGATAACTATGTAAATAGTTGTTTATAGAAAAACGCTCGGAAAATGTGTATAAAAACTTAATACCTTTAATTGAGTGCAAAAAAAATATATAAAATGTTAATAGTTTAGCCACAGTATTGAAAAAACTTTTCTGAGAGAGTCAACTTGGGGATTTTTTTCTATCTAGTGAAATTTATTGGATCGTGTAACGGGCTCGGAATATGTTTAGCTTATATCCTTAACTATTATATATATATTTTTCAGATTTAAAAACCCTTTACTTTTTGACTAGGATTGTTTCAAAAAACTCAAAATCTGACCCACGCGGCCTTAAAAATGGCATTTATATCTCAAGTAACAGAATACAAACCAACGCGGGTAGGTACTTGGACCCACAACACACGTGTCGCGCGTGGTTTCGAGGTCGGTTCAGTCTAGCGATGCCAGATAAGTCGGATGTTTACGTAATTATTAAACGCGCGAAGATCGTTAGTAACAAAGTTCCATTCATTTAGTTATTATTAATTATAACATTGTGTTTTAGTAGTAAAGCAATCCTTATTATACGTATAAAGAGTTTTCAATTACGAGAAATAATGGAGGGAAAAAGACAAAACTATTTTAGAGAGGTGCCGCGGTGTAATCACAAAATTTCATGATGGGTATCGTTTAAGGGGTTTTTTGGTATGTTGAGTACGAATTATGTGATAATTTTTCAATCCAATATGGCCGCTGCGCCTTAATCGCAAAATTCCATGAGGGGTATCGTTTAAGAGGTTTCTTGGTATGCTGAGTACGAATTACGTGATAATTTTGCAATCCAAAATGGCTGCCGCAGTGTAATCACAAAAATTCATGATGGGTATCATTTAAGGGGTTTCTTGGTATGCTGAGTATGAATCACATGATAATTTTGCAATCCAACATAGCGGCCACGCCGTCATCACAAAATTTCATGATGGGTATCGTTTAAGGGGTTTTTTGGCCTGTTGAGTACGAATTATGTGATAATTTTGCAATCCAATATGGCCGCTGCGCCTTAATCGCAAAATTCCATGATGGGTATCGTTTAAGAGGTTTCTTAAACAATAACTTTGACTGCCTCTGTGGCGCAGTCGGTAGTGATACCGCCTGCGGCGCTGGAGGTCGTGGGTTCGATTCCCACCGGAGAAGATATTTGTGTGAACCATAAATGTTTATCTCAAGAGTCTGGGTGTTTTATGTATAATATGTATGTATTTAGTCTTGTCACACCCCTCTCTTCCTCTTTTTTTTGGTGTTAATTTTCTTTGTTTTTGTTTTTCCTGTATATAAATATGTAGAGTATAAGTAATTTTAAATCTCATTTTGTAAATATGTGAATAAATTTCTATTGATAAAAAAAAAAAAAAAAATTTAAAAGTATACAAGTATTAACATCCGTGATCTGATACCCATAACACAAGCAGGTTATTCCTAGCTTACATTGGGATCAGATAGCGTTGTGTAAAATGTTCGAGAATATTTTAACCGTCGATATATTAAGTCAATCCAAAAAGTGACGATTATACCTAGAATCGATCTTGCACCTTCTGCGTACCGATCCGCGTCTTAACCACTCGACCAAAGTTGAATTAAGAGTACTGGTCGAATTTAGAGTTCTTAATGTGAAAACAATTTCGATGCTCCGATTGAAATGCGTCAGAGATAAAAATATTGACAGCACTTTGCAAATCGCCCACTAAATTTAATTCACAATTTTTCACAACGGACACGGTAATGTTTATGTAAAATAGCGACACGAATCTATATGGGTTCCGTTTTTTGCCATTCGGCTACGGAACCCTAAAAATGCTATGCAATAGCTTTACCGCGGCAGTCCCCGAGTGCAAAACGTCTTTTTTTTAAATCTGTTGACTAGTTTCAATTGCAAGTAAACAAACATGGAGGAAACATCTTTCCTCGTTATAATTTTAGTAAAAAAATCAGTGTAAAATAGCTTTACCGCGGCAGTCCCCGAGTGCAAAACGTCTTTTTTTTTAATCTGTTGACTAGTTTCAATTGCAAGTAAACAAACATGGAGGAAACATCTTTCCTCGTTATAATTTTAGTAAAAAAATCAGTGTAAAATAGCTTTACCACGGCAGTCCCCGAGTGCAAAACGTCTTTTTTTTAAATCTGTTGACTAGTTTCAATTGCAAGTAAACAAACATGGAGGAAACATCTTTCCTCGTTATAATTTTAGTAAAAAAATCAGTGTAAAATAGCTTTACCGCGGCAGTCCCCGAGTGCAAAACGTCTTTTTTTTTTATCTGTTGACTAGTTTCAATTGCAAGTAAACAAACATGGAGGAAACATCTTTCCTCGTTATAATTTTAGTAAAAATATCAGTGTAAACATAATATAATTGTTTTTGTTCATGTTTTTGCTTCTAATAATTTTAATAACTGGACTTTTTATGCATTTCATTAACGTTACAATCGTTTATGCTATTTTTACACTGTGTGTAATTATAATTGAAAACATTGCAAGGGATATCCGTATTAACACACTTAAGCCTATCGTTTGTTTAAACGATCATTAATTTAAAAAGTATGACTACCCGATATTATCTGACATTTGTTAATTATGTTGTAAGTGGAGGGTTGGAGGTCACTCGTGTAATGCATTTATTCTAGGAAGAGAAGTTCGTTACATTATGTGCGTCTTAATATTGAACTTGTTTTTGGTTTCCATAAAAAAACAACATAACATATGGTCACGCCTTTATCCCCGAAGGAGTAGGCAGAGGCATATTATATGCCCACATTTCACCCTTGTATAATTTGTCCCATGTAATAGGCGGTGAGCCGTATTGCCGTGTTTAAATGGACAGGCGCAGGTTGTGACTGCCTGCTGTTGAAATAAAGCTTTCAACTTAGCTTAACGACTGCCATTTTACTGGCAACCGGGACTAACGGCTTAACGTGCCTTCCATAGCACGGAAACGCTCAAATAAATGTCACAAAGTGATCACATGGATGGTCACCCATCCATGGACCGGCCATAGTGAAAGTTGCTTACTGCAGTGATCGATTACAGAACACCGAGTCCGTGGGGCCACGAGCGCTTCTGAACTTAAAGAACATAAAAAAACATAACATAAAAATTCTTTATTGTACACCAGGATTTGAATTTACTTATCATTAAACATATTGGTATGACAATTGGCGGCCTTATCGCACAAGGCAATCTTTTGTATTTGCAAGGTTTTGGATTTTTATTACATTTTTTTTAAGAAACGTCAATGTTATTTTTTTATATTATAACTAGCTGACCCGACAGACGTTGTCCTGCCATAACTATGGTCCCAGTTCCAGTTTCTAGTTTTCTGATCCCTGTTCCGGGTTCCGAGTTCCCGGTTCTTGGTTTTCATTTCACAGTCCGTCTTTATGTTCCCGGTTCCCATTTTGGTGCTTCGAGTTCAAAGATCCGATCCAAAATCGCAATAGAAACCATTTCTTTGAACAGTTCGAGCCTGTTACAGTTATTGCAAATTTTATAATTTTCCACACAACTTTCTTTATTTTTTCTTCCATTAGAACCTTCTCCTGACAATAACAAACACAACAAAAAAACAGTAGATGTATTCTGTGAACCGTATTACGATTTTCATATAAAACTAGAAAAAAAGCAGTAAAGTTTGGGGGTCCCCATACTCAGAACTGAAACTCAATTTTTTTTTTTTATCGAACCTAGACCTACGTGTGGGGTATTTGTAGATAGGTATTCAAAAATGCTATTGAGGTTCCTAACATTAGTTATATTTAGTTTGCGCAAGAGACACTTCCAAAGTGGAAAAATGTGTACCCCCCCCCCCCCCCCTTTAACTTCTAAACTAAGAGTATGATAAATCTAAAAAAGAAATATATGATGTACATTGTCATAAAAAATACCAACAAAAATTGGTTTGAACGAGATCTAGTTGGTAGTTTTTTTAATACGTCATAAACAGCAATTTTCGCCTAAAAAAATCACTACCACTGCGAACGTGTTAAAACATCATTCAATCAAAGTTACAAAGAACTACAAGAATTTTTATATTATGTTATTTGCTGCTGCGGAACCCTTAATGTGCGAGTCCAACTCGCATTTGGTCGGTTTATATATATATATATATATAGACTTGCTGACCCGACAGACGTTGTCCTCTCTAATAACTATAAATATGGAAATCTGTATCCCGAGTTCTGAGTTCCCGGTCCCATGTTCCCGCTTCTGGTTTCCTGATCCCTGTTACCGGTTCCGAGTTACCGGTTCCTGTTATTCATTTCCCAGTTCCCATTTTGCAGCTTCGAGTTCCAAGACCCGATCCAAAATCGCAATAGAAACCATTTCTTTGAACAGTTCGAACCAGTTACAGTTTTTAAAAAAATCTAATTTTCCACGCAACTTTCTTAATTTTTTCTTCCATTAGAACCTTTTCCTGACAATACCTAACACAACAAAAAAAGAATGTCCCGGTCCCATGTTTCCGTTCCTGGTTCATTTCCCGGTCCGTCTTTCTGTTCCCGATTCCCATATTGGTGCTTCGAGTTCCAAGAACCGATCCAAAATTTATTTTTCATAAGAACCATCTCTTGACGATAGCAATCACAACAAAAAAAGAATTGGTGAAATTGGTCCAGTCGTTCACGCGTGATGTTGTGACCAAGGAAACAGGGATTCATTTCGGAAAGTTGAAACGCAGATTATGATGAATAAAGATTAGGAAGACTACAATTTAGTTTCGCTACTGAATTTACCTGTGTAGCACTGAGCCACAGCTGAAGTATAATATATTATGCTGACAGTGTATCCGAAGATGGGAAACACACTGCAGCAGTACCACTGGCCCATCTTGCTCAACATAAGTGCCCCGAACGAAACAATTCTTATTTCCTAGGACTTTAATCTCGTGTGCCAAATACATCTTCAACTTCGCTCTCAACTTCAGGCACTCGATTTCTCGTATCCAAAATGAAAATTGAAATATAAAACTTATAAACGGCATACAATATTTGTCCTAAGAAGTGATGATTGGTACTGTGATGACTTTCCTATCTTTGTACACACTGTCATATATTTATACTACAGCAGTGGCTTTGAGCTGCCACCCGCACCCAAGTAAATTCAGCAGCGATATGAAATTTTCGTCTACCGAATCTTCATCCGTCGATAACAGTTCCGGAGGGAAAATGTGTATTTAAGCAAATATTTAATATTCTTCATCAATATTATCCAATACTTCGATAATTTTATTCAACATGAGGTTTCGAAACCTGGACCAGTAAAATACTCTCCAATAATATAAACCGCAATAAAAGTATTCTTTCGTAATTTTATTAGTTTATGTATTTATAATTCTTATTTTGGCGATCACTTGAACATAAATTAATTTCATACTCTATAGTAGTGTATTTTACTAGCGTTTGTTACAACAATCATTCTTTTCCGATATTTCCAGTGGTCTTACATTTTTTATAGGCTAGTATAACTATTTCAACGAGATTAGTGAATTTCGTTAATTTTCATGCGAAAAATGTTTCAGGGTTATCTAGGTTAAAATTAAATCAGTATATCGATCAATACCCCATGAGATACCCCAATTCATCCCGAGAGCGTCGTAAGAGGCGACTAAGGGAATACTTTCGCTAAACGATCCATTGCGTAAAGAAGCAAAACTCGAAATGAAACTTGGTTGTCAGTAAAATAACAATCGTTAAGCCAAGTTGAATGCCTTATGAGCGAATTGAATATTTTCTACTGCGGGTCGTCTCGAGTCCTCATCATTTAAACACTGATAGGCTCACCACCTATTATGAGAGATATATAACTATACAGTGAAATTTGGGTCTATAGTATGCCTCGGCCTACCCCTACGGGGTTAAATTCGTGATTATATTATGTATGTATGTATCGATCAATACGCTCGCTTGTGCATCTCGCTTCGACTGCCTCGTTGGGCTAGACTAGAGGTTGTATAGTACATCTTATACCTCAAGCAGACTGTCCAATATTACACAGATAATACGACCCCAATAATAGCCTGTTTTCTGGACTTGTCGAAAGCTTTCGAGCTAGTAAATTATGAACAGCTCTAGAGTAAGCTTGCCCAAGATACTACCGTCGCAGCTAACTTTACATCTCTGCTAGGGTATTGGTACAGTCACGAGCAATAATATGTAAACATTGTCAAGGCTCCTAAAATATGTAAACACCTTCGGCTCCAAAACGAAGGGCTCAACGTGAAGAGCATAAAATTGTAACCACGAGTTCACATCATAAATATATATACACTCATTGCAAATAATAAGTATACAACTAAAATTTCATAGCTCTGTATACAAACAAATTCTTTAAAATTGTGAGAAACGAATGCATGCTAGAGTTCCTGTCTGTAAATCGGGCACCTTCGCGAACTATACGAATTTCACTGATCTATTTTCTCAGAAAAAATATTTGTTAATCTTTGTGGGTTAAATATACTCTCATGGACAAAATTAGGGAAACGCAAAGAAATGTTCATGTAGTAATAAAATAAAGGATTTATTTATGTTTAATACGGTTTCATTTGAGTATTCTTAATTAATTTAACTTTTTAAAATACAGAAATGTACAATTTACTGTTAAAAATAGACAAATATTGAAGTTATCGCTTATTAACGAGAATGTTAAGGAAACAATGAAATTTAATCTTATCATGAATTTTATGGAATGTCTGGTTTCTTCTCTAGTAAAAGTTAACATGACCACTCGTAGGTACATTCAGTATTTGGTAATTATCGCGTAAAATCATAACCATCCTTTTGCGTAGTTCGTTAAAAAGTAGCCTATGTCTATCCCAGGGCCTCAAACTATCCCTATTTCAAATTTCATCTCAATCACTCCACCCGTTTAGGTGTAAAAGCGTAACAGACATACAGGCAGAGTTACTTTCGCATTTATAATATTAGTAGGGATTTACTACATCAATTTTGAGTATATATTACTTTTTTCAGTTCAGTATTCTTTTTGTCTAAGGTTCTATTTAGATATTAAATCATCTAATTTGGAGGAATTTGGAAATATCTAATTTGGGGGTTTTAATCAAAAGTGATACATATTTATGCAGCACCGTTCAGATACATGTTATTGCCGGAGAAGTTAAATATAATTTAATGGAATATACATGAGTACATCTTATGAATGAACGTATGAATACATGTTATTGATGCAAACGTGCATACATAGTTTTGTTTTGTTGTATATATATTTATGGTGTGAACTCGTGGTTACAATTTTATGTCGTTTTCGTTGATCACTTCGTTTTGGAGCCGAAGGTGTTTACATATTTTAGGAGCCTTGACAATGTATACATTACATATTATTGCTCGTGACTGTACAGCAGTCAAAAGAACACAGTTAACTGGACTGGTCCTTATTCAGACGTTTATGGGTTACAATGTGGGCTGAGGCAGCCCCCCCCCCTGCCTCAGCCCACATTGTAACCGTTAACACATTGTAACCGTAGTTCTCCACTATTTTTCAACCTGTACATGAATAAACTGATAGTGGAACTTAATAGCACCAGAATCCTGTTCTGGTGCTATTAAGTTCCACTATCAGTGTCATGTAGATGGTGTTTGTATAAAAAACATCAACTATGCTGATGATATGGTGTTGTTGAGTCCATCGGTTGGCGTCTTGAAAAAGCTTCTTAAAAATCTGTGCAGGCTTTGCGCTGGCCCATGGATTTGTCCAACAGCAATAAGAGAGAGAGAGAGAGAGAGAATGGTGTTCAAGTCAAGTACAGCTCTGTACAAGCACCTGCAGAAGCTCACACTACGTGGGTCCTTTAGGTCGGGTTGAAAAGTTTAAGTACTTGGGCTACTGGGTCACAGATGACTTAAACGGTAACGTTGATATTGACAGTGCTGGCACGCCGGTTTGCTCGCTGATATTATTATTATTTATATATTAATATTATTACAGGGTCCACAAATGTATTGTGGACCCTGTAAAATCTGATCATCGAGGACAATTTGCTCTTTACTCTAGAAATATTAACAAAAGTAAGAATGTAATCATTTTCATACTAATCAACGCAAAGCGTTTAGAAACTTTCAGAGAAAATATAGTAAAAATCCGGCCAAGTGCGAGTCGGACTCACCCATGAAGGGTTCCATTGCAGCAAGTAACATAATATAAAAGTTTTTGAGGTTTGTTGTAACTTTTAACACGTTCTCTGTGTCAGTGATTTTTTTGGGTGTCAATTGCGGTTTATGACGTATTAAAAAAGAACTACTCACTAGATATCGTTCAAACCAATTTTTGGTAGAAGTTTGCATGTCAATGTACATCATATTTTATAGATTTATCCATATATTTAGAATTTATCATTCTCTTATTTTCGAAGGCGGTACTGGAGACCACCCATTGATCACTATCTTTAATTTGGTAACGAAAAAAAATATTTTCATAATAAATATTTTAGTTTATTTGTATCTAAAAATTATATGCAGTGGTCTCAAATAGTATTAGTAAAAGATAGAAGGTAGGTACTTATTTAAAATACAGAAAAGATATTGAGACAAGTATAATCACAGGTTCCTAAACTAGGATAAGCCTGTAAATATTTTAGGATACAATGTAACGTGCAGTTTTACATTTCAAGGTACGAGTTTACCACTGGATTCCCGCCTAATTCGTATTACACAGTCCGCGTGAGTGTGTTTGTGTGTATGATCCGGTGTGTGTGTTTAACTTAGGTGTGTGTGTGTGTTGGGATTAATTTAAGGTGTGTGAGTAGATTTTCTGTCTTTTGATCATCAAGTTGTTGTAGCAGGCTACGTTGTACATAACCTCCCTTCTATGTCCTGGGATATTCTTCCGAGGGCTTACCCGGGGCTCCCAATCGTAGGCTGTTGGGCGTTCCTTGAGGTTTTTTAGTCGGTAGGAGTCCAGCATAGCATCCTAGATGAATTTTCCCTCACGTTATAAAAAAAGCTTCCCTTCTATTCTGCTTTTCTATTTTCAGTTTCCTATTGATGGCATTGTATAGTTTGCAACTGATTTGACCTATGGCATTAACTAAACTTAAAGATGAATAAAATGATTGCAAATAGGTACTTTAAAGCTTTCTTTAAATTACTCAAAAAAATATTAACATTTGTAATATTTCGTAATATACCTACCTACTTGAAATGTTGAAAAATCACTACAAAACAAAATGAACTAAAATCACATAAACACTTAGGCGCTAGACAGACGACGGGGCGGGCCGGGCTTTTTGCCCGCGACGTAATAAAGACCGCGTCTGTCCGCCGATGCCCGCGACTGCCCGCCCCGCGAACGCAACGCACACGACGGCGACGGGCGGGCAGTTAGTTCACTACGTTCGTTCTAGTGAAGAGCGCGTCAGTGAAAATGGATACCCAGAGAATTCGAGTAGTTGCTTATTTAATGTACAAAAAAAGAAAGAGACGCAATCGTAATATAGTCCATTGAAATGTTACATGAGCTTTGCATTTATTAGAGGACGCAATTTTATTTTCGGGACATATGTGGGGGGTCAATAGAAGCTTAACCTCAAGTTTGTGGGGTCGCCACCCTTGTCCCCCGGCCGCCATCTTGAAAAGAGTGGGGAAAAAAATACTTTTTTCGCAACATTTCGGAAACTATGAGTCTTACAAAAAAATTGTAGAAGCATAATTTGTAGCATATTGTGTTGCCTACAAATGTGTATATAACTTAACAAAAATTTTTGAATTTTTTTATAAAAAAATTCTTTTTTGGTCTTAAACTTTTTTTATACATTTTACAAAAATAATACCTCAGACTAATCTTGTAGATGATCTTTAAAGAGAAATTTTAAAAAAAATGCCACAGAGCAAAAAAGAAATTTTTTATAATTTTATTTTCAATTTTTTGTTTATAATTTTTAATTTAGGACAAAAATTTGTTTGACATATTTGTAGGCAAAACAATTTGCTAAATTAAGTTTTCACAATTTTTTTGTAAGACTCATAGTTTCCGAGATATTGAGGAAAAAGTGTTTTCACCCCTTTTTAAGATTGCGGCCGGGGGACAAGGGTGGCAACCCCACAAACTTGAGGTTAAGCTTCTATTGACCCCCCACACCTGTCCCAAAAATAAAATTGCGTCCTCTAACAAATGCAATATTCGGTCCTTAAATTGTAACATTTCAATGGACTAATAGGGAGTACTGGGTACTCGATGACAACTCATCCCATACTGCAGGCGTATATATTGCCTGGCATATTTGGTTCCATAGCTTCCTCTTTTAATTTACATCGTGATATTCTTTTAATGCCGTATTATAAATCGGCGATCTTTTTTCGACTTGAGAAATTAAATTTTCGACGTCGAAGGCGTCCATCACTAGAAAACGTGCGGCGAGGACTGAGCCTGGCCGGCCCGCGCCGCCCCGCGCCGCCCCGTCTGCGTTACTTCATACAAACTGGTTTGTGTGATTCATGGCGGCGAGCCACGGACATGCCGCGCCGCCAGTGCCCGGCGGACAGCGGCGGCGCGGTCTTTTTGCCCTTCGTGTGCGTTGGTAGTATAGGATTCCTTTAGCGCTATCGTTCGCGGCGAAATTGACCGGCCCGGCCCGCCCCGTCGTCTGTTTTACGCCTTTTACGTGCGTCACTGAGATCGCTGCCTAAATTTTTTTACATATACAGGCTAAATGCGCGCAAATTTAATTTAAATAATTTTCTAATTACATGGGTTAAAAAAGTAAGAACTGCATAATAACACTAGTTGCTGCAATTCTTATTTTTATAACTTTGAATTTGAAAATATTCACGGCTTATTTTTTTTAATGAGATATTTTTTTACAGAAAAAAGCTACTTTCGGAACATGATAATAAAATTCTGTGGCCGTGAATATTACTCTATCTTTAAACTACTAGATAATAGGATGTCACACTGAAGCGCTCGTGGCCCCGCGGACTCAGTGTTCTGTAAACGATTACTGCAGTAAGCAACTTTCACTATGGCCGGTCCATGGATGGGTGACCATCCATGTGATCACTTTGTGACATTTATTTGAGCGTTTCCGTGCTTCGGAAGGCACGTTAAGCCGTTGGTCCCGGTTGCCAGTAAAATGGCAGTCGTTAAGCCAAGTTGAAGGCTTTATTTCAACAGCAGGCAGTCACAACCTGCGCCTGTCCATTTAAACACGGCAATATGGCTCACAACGTATTACGTGGGACAAATTAAAAAAAATGTGAAATGTGGGCATATAATATGCTTCTGCCTACCCTTTCGGGGATAAAAGGCGTGATGATGGTGATGAACACACTGCAGCAGCTGCAGCACCACTGTTCTCGGCCTCATTGGAATATGGGAATAAACTACTACTACATTACTATAGCCTTTCTCACCCAGGGATGGTGTAGCTTCACAGCGGACTATTTCTCCACATTAATGTATGAAACACCGGTCATAATAACCGTTAGATGTCAATAGAAAATCAGATTCACGAAAAAAAAAACTAATTGTTTTACCATGAAGTCCTTCTGTAGATAGTTTGCATGTTAACTAATTCTTTACACAGTTATAAATAAATGTCTATGAGCGCATTTTTTTTGTGAGTTTTTTTTTTATTTCTTAGATATTAATTCTTGGACATGTGTTTAGTGTGGTGAGTCTAGTCAGTTTTGTTGTCCGCTACGCACAGAGGTTGTCTTGGCATGTCTAAAAATGACGAGCACTGATATAAAGTTGGGTTTTTTAGAAAATTTGTTTGGATTGAAGAATAGAATAAAATGGGTTACGTGTACTAAAATTATTTTATATCATTTGCTTGCTGTTTGGTGGTGTTCAAAGTATACTTTTCCTGCGAAATTTATAACGATTGGTTTTGGTAAGAGAATATTTTATATTATTATTACTTATTAATTTAGATCTTTAAAAGTAATACATGCATACTTTAGTACATAGCATTTACAGGGTGAATTTTTGGAAAGGGCTTGGATGGCCAAATCTGAAACTATAAGGAATAGCGAAAAATGCTCAAAGGAGTCACGAGCCCGATTTTGATGAAACTTAAAACCTCATCATTAGATTTTTGTAAAACTAGTAAACTAGCTGGGAATCGAACCCGCTGATTTAGAAAAAAAAACATCCCATATTATTACACCAAACGATAGTGTTGCTGTTAAGGATCAAAGTCTGCGAAGAAAGGATATACGGCAAATTTATTTTATTAATAATTAAATACCGAAGCCGAAAATATAGTTAGAATTTTTTTTGTCTGTTTGTCTGTTTGCTTGGCTTTGTCCGGAAGGATCACGAAAAGCACTCAATAGATTTGATTCAAATTTTGCACAACTATTAAATAGAGGTAGGGTCTTCAAATAGGCTATATAATATCACGCAACATATCCTAGGGGCTAAGCAGAGAGCAATCAAATTGGCATTATTACATAATTTTCACGCGTACGAAGTCGCGGGCAACAGCTAGTTTTAACAATTTTTGTTCATCTGATTATTCTAGCTAATCTCCAAAACTGTTGAATTTATTTTAACAGGACTTCACTGACTGATAGTAGATATATTTTATGATAACTTGCTTGGGTTACTTTTGACTTTTGAAAAAACACGGATATTGATACGAGTATGACCGTATTTTCTCGAAACTCAAATGTCACCATGTCTGGTAAATTTTGTAAAAGTTATTATTATTTTAGTATCACTTCAACACTCCCAGATGGTCTAAGTATAGTATATAGTTCTTATCTAATATAAGAGAGAAAGAGGCCGTATTCTTAACATTCCATGGATTCTCCGTGCGGGTGCCGGGTTCATAGCGTGGCACAGGGGGGAACACCCCGATGGCGTCTGGGACTTGCGACCCATTTGAGTAGATTTAGGGCGGCCACCCTACTATGCGCATAAACGATCACTATCCACCGTCAATTTCGAAATTTTTATCTGGATAGAAATTATGAATTCTTTTCCTCATTTCATGCATGCTGTGTTCGCATGCTTAGAAACTTAGTTTAAATCAATACTGCACTTTTAGACATAAGATTTTATGTACATGTTCTGTTTTGTGAACCTTTAATAAATAAATAATTAAAACAAAATTAAAACCAATAATCATAGACTCTTGAACCATAGCAAGAAAGCCGTGAGATCGATCTCACCAGACTCGATAATCGTCAGACACGTTAATTGTGAAAGTGCAAGTTCATTCCGATTGACGTTGTCATTTTTGTTTTATTTCAAACTTTGAACAGATGATCCACGTGACCTGGAGTAAGATACGGACAACTATGATTGAAAATGGGTGCTGGATGGAAAGCCGTGGTATATCTAGCGATTGGGGGCAACTCTCTTACAGTATGAAAGACTTTTGACAGTTGTCCTCAAGTTGGCGGCCCTGTGATGCACCGCTTCACGCTCCGCTTAAAGAACCCGGGATTGTTAGATGAGGGAAACACGTGTGCGGGAAAGTCATTCGAGGTTTTTATAGTTCGACAAAAGAACGATCTTTTAAAACGCTCAATCAAGAATGTAACAGCTAAAGCTAGCTAATGCTAATTTACTAAACTTTGTTATTCTTTTTCAGCTCTTTTTATGGGTATAATAAATTGTATAGGTATTGGTTGTGGTATTCATCGACTATTTACGCACAAGGCATATAAAGTGCAGACGCCTCTCAAAATATTTCTACTCGTCTGTTTCACTTCAGCTGGTCAAGTAAGTAATATATATTTTCATGGCATTTGAGTCACTTGTGATCCCGTTGACTCAGTGTTCTTAAAACGATCATTACAGTAAGCAACATTGTTACTTACAGACTCAATTACCATAAACACTAATTAGACACTTTTAGCATACATGGGAACTTCAAATTTAGAAAACAGAGCAGTGTTTAGTGCAGAAATCAAAGAAATGTAAAATATTTTTGATGTTAGTTATGGTAAATTTTACTATACTAATATTATGAGCAGGAAAGATTAGTTTTTTTGTTATTTTGTTTTTTTGTTTGATTGTTTGTAACGAATAGGCCTCGGAACTACTGGACCGATTTGAAAAATTCTTTCATTGTTGGGAAGCTACACTCTTTGCGGTGAATATAGGCTATATTTTATTCCCGTTTTCCTACAGGAACGGGAACTACGCGGATGAAACCGCGTGACATCCGCTAGTTATCTATAAAGAGAGTTACTTTAGTGGAGACAATAAATAAACAATAAGCATATCTATACTAATATTATAAAGAGGAAAGATTTGTTTTTTTGTTTGTTTGTAACGAATAGGCTCCGGAACTACTGAACCGATTTGAAAAATTCTTTCACTGTTAGGGAGCTATACTCTTTGCGGTGAACACAGGCTATATTTTAATCCCGTATTCCTACGGGAACGGGAACTACGCGGGTGAAACCGCGTGACGTCCGCTAGTTATCTATAAAGAGAGTTACTTTAGTGGAGACAATAAATAAACAATAAGCATATCTGTACTAATATTATAAAGAGGAAAGATTTGTTTTTTTGTTTGTTTGTAACGAATAGGCTCCGGAACTACTGAACCGATTTGAAAAATTCTTTCACTGTTAGGGAGCTATACTCTTTGCGGTGAACATAGGCTATATTTTATTCCCGTATTCCTACGGGAACGGGAACTACGCGGGTGAAACCGCGTGACGTCCGCTAGTCTATACTATATTACAAAGAGGAAAGATTTGTTTTTTTTTGTGTTTTTGTTTGTTTGTTTGTAACGAATAGGCTCTGGAACTACTAGACCGATTTGAAAAATTCTTTCACTGTTGGGATGCTATATTTTTTGCGGTGAATATAGGCTATATTTTATTCCCGTGTTCCCACGGGAACGGGAACTACGCGGGTGAAACAGCGTGACGTCCGCTAGTCCATACTAATATTATAAAGAGGAATGATTTGTTTTTTTGTTTGTTTGTTTGTAACAAATAGGCTCTGGAACTACTGGACGAATTTCAAAAATTCTTTCACTGTTGGGAAGCTATACTCTTTGCGGTGAACATAGGCTATATTTTATTCCCGTGTTCGAACGGGAACGGGAACTACGCGGGTGAATCCGCGTGACGTCCACTAGTTGTTTATATTTTGATAAGATGTTTGCTGCAATAGCCTTTCAAGGAGTTGTAAGAGGCGCCATCTTTAAAGGAGTTGTAAGAGGCAAATGAAAACCACACATTCCCTATATCTATCCAGGAATGGAATGTTAGTTGGTTCGGGCCCGGCACAAAATCCATTGGTATTTTCAGACAGTAAAAAAACAAGTAGTGTTGAAATAAAAATGATGTTGTTATTAGATAGTAAAATAATTTTCCTCATACAGGTCTACAGGCAGGTCTAATAGGTAGTACAAAGTCTGTTATTGATATATTGTGACAAGATATTTTGATTTCTAGAATTCGCCATATCAATGGATACGAGATCACCGCCTACATCATAAATTTAGCGACACAGAAGCAGATCCACATAATGCCAATCGTGGACTATTTTTTTCCCACATCGGTTGGCTTATGACTTTTAAAAATGAAGAGGTGATAAAAAATGGGAAGAAAGTGGATATGACTGATGTCATGAATGATAAACATATCATGTTTTTTACTAGGTCAGTAAAAAATATTTTTTTTATTCATACTGCAATAAATTACCATGTTTTTAGAAGTATCTAAATTTATGATTGTAAGGCGGACTGTGTTCTGTAAACGGGCACTACAATAAGCAACTTTTACTGTGTTTGATTCTCTAATAGGTGATGTGGTCACTTTGCGACATTTCCATTTTGCGACTGTACTTTTTATTTCGGGAAAAATTAACTGCTTGAAGCACACGTGTAGAGTAAAACTTCAACGTACCAGCTAGTCGTTATTCAAGGAATAAGTGGCTTGGTGAAACGGGCATCAA
The DNA here is from genome assembly GCA_933228765.1 of Miltochrista miniata. Classification (NCBI taxonomy): domain Eukaryota; kingdom Metazoa; phylum Arthropoda; class Insecta; order Lepidoptera; family Erebidae; genus Miltochrista; species Miltochrista miniata. The sequence continues at coordinate 15,707,454 of OW121773.1, read as the reverse complement.
AAAACACAAAAACATCCTTCTTTAGGGGGCTTAAGCGGGCCTCCGACCGCAGGCAGTGCTAGGGTACCGAGTGATTTTAGTCCGTAACAGTCCAGTATAGCATCCATGACGGATTCCCACACGAGAAAGAAAAAGCCATCGACGTGAACTAATCTCACCCTCGTTACGGTGCGAGGAGCAACACACCGAAACGCAGCCCTAAAGGCCACGCCAGGCCTGGCTCAAGTTGTGGGTCGAATACGGCGGCTGGGTCTTGAGGTTGTCCTTCACAAATCCGAGGCTCTGTGCTTTCACGGACCTAGGAAGGTGCCACCTGTGGGATCTAACTTACAGGTAAGGGGCGATTCAGCATCGGCATCGAGCCCTCGATGAAGTATCTGGCTGGGGCTCGTATTCGATAGCTGGTGGAACTTCGGATACCTCTTCCGAAATCTGGTCCCAAAACTGAGGGAGGCATCAGCCGCACTCTTGCAGTTGTTGCCCAACATCAGGGGACCCAACGCTCCCTACAGGAGACTGTACCTTGGGGATGGGCGGAGATCCTGACGGCCAGCAACGCAGCTAGATTGCTTAGTCCGTAGAAGACGATGGCTGTCAGGCTGATAAGGGAATAATGCACGATCTTAGTTGACGTGGCATCTCTTACTAGCCGGGATCCCTCAATGGGACCTGGAAGCAAGGGCTCTTGCGTCACTGTTTAAATGGCGCAAGGGGGCGCTGGAGCGGGCGCATAGATGTCCATCTCGAGAAACCGAGGCTCGGTGGTCCCAGCTCCACCAGGAAACCGTGGAGACCTTACGTGGGCTTACCCGCGGCTCCCAACCCTGGGCTATTAAGTAGAATATGTATGGTTTTAGTCAGTAGGAGTCCGGCATAGTATCCCTGTAGGATTTTCCTCACGTTATTAAAAAATAAAATAAAAGTGATCTTATATAATTTTCCTTTTTTTATGTTGCAGATACCACCTCTTGTTTAATGGATTATTTTGCTTCGTGCTTCCATCACTGATCAATATATTCTTATTTGAAGAAAATTGGAAGTGTGTAATCGCTTGGCAGTGGTTTCTGCGGTTTTTGTATGTATTTCATAGCGAACTCTCAGTGAACAGTTTCGCTCACCTTCATGGATATACACCATATAATAAGTGAGTTTAAAACACCATAATAAAATGATACTAAAACAAAGGGGCTTTTGGAAGCAACTAAAGGAAATGGCGTAGGCTCCCTAATACCCTGGAAAATGGTTTTGGAGGCTGTTATGGCAGTCAGTTGCAATAATTTTTACTTCTTTTGAAAAGTCAAATCGCAGGTGCTTCTAACAACCTGTTCGAAGATGGAGGGGGTGAATGCAACCGGTTCTTCAATATCGGCGATAGTCCGTGTCTTTTCCAGGTTCTGGGAGTTTTACACAAGGCCTCCCCGCTATTTTTAGGGGCAAATGTGCAAAATAGTGAAATGCATGTCTCCACTTTACTACTCTGTAGAAGCGGAATCAAATGCATGTCAATATATCTCTATACTAATATTATAAAGAGGAAAGATTTGTTAGTTTGTTTATTCACATCGAATAGGCTTCGTAACTACTGGACCGATTTAATAAAATATTTCACTGTCAGGAAACTACACTATCCCCGGGTAACATGTTCCATATTATATTCCCGTATTCCCACGGGAACGGCGCTACGCGGGTGAAACCGCGAGACGTCTACTAGTCTCGTATAAAAATATACTGCAGATAACTATGACATTTATTTACAGGGAAATTATGCCGAAACAAAATCCCTACGTGTCTCTAGCTACCTTAGGGGAGGGTTGGCACAACTATCATCACATGTTCCCCTTTGACTACAAAGCGGCTGAATTCTTCGACTTCTTCGGTCTTTCATCAATTTTAATCAAATGGTGGGAGGCGAAAGGATGGGCTTACGATCTGAAGCAGTCCAGTCCGGACACAGTGGAATTTGTAATCAAAAAAATTGGTGAAGGGAAAGCGAGATTGGAAAACTGATTTGTACAATTTCATGTAATTCAAAAGTCTTAATGTATATAAAACGTGAATGAAATTAACGCAAAACCTTTCAAAATTATCTTTATGGTACCTCTAGTATTTGTAAGTTGTCATAGGTAAGTACATTCTCATTTTGATCGTGACTTTACTCGTAAGTGGACACATAATAATAATCATAGTGATGAATGACACTTATGTTGTTTATTATTCTAGTCCACGTAAAACCCAAATACATAATATTACTTACGTCATCGGTCACTTAGAAATTAGCGAGTTTTATAACTCATACGATAAAAACTTCACTTGTAAATAACATATTATGACAGGAAAACTATATTTAGTACTTAGGTACCTAGTATTTTTTGTGCCGAATTTCATATATACGGAGTTCATTTACTTTCAGAACAATTAGATTGGGGCAGAAATGGCGAATATGAAAGACACTACTTTTTTTCACCCAAGATTATCCACTTCCACATGACCGCGGAGTTGAGGCCGGAGGGCTGCTGCAGCTCATTTCCAATTTTCTTACAGCCATGAGATTTTTTATTGATAGGTCTAAATATAAAAGCCATATTTTTATGTTTTTATGATGCCTCTTTTTTTCTTTAACGTGAGGAAAATCCGTAATGGATACTATGCCGGACTCTTACCTGCTAAAAACTATGCGTTTCTTACCTACTATAAGTGTTTTGTATTATAATTTTGAATAATTATTAGAGTCTGACGGGAAGTATAGGAGTTTCTTTATATTTTGGGTTGATCAATTCCAGGTTCGGACACGCGTATATTCAAAGATCACTGCAGTTTGTTTGAATTATTTTGACTTTGAAATTAAGAATTCTTTAGTAATGTTTCATTACTTTAGTAATATCTTATATTTTTTCTTCCATATAGCAATACCGTGGGACGCTACTACGAACTTATTAGATCGAGTTACTTTAAATAAGAAGTTACTATATTTGGAACAAAAATTCATCAACAATAATCTTTCAAAGGTCTGAACTGAACAGATTATCTTATACCACGTTATCAAAAAACAAACTGATAAATATCTTTTTAAGCAGAACACATTTTATTCAACTGAAATCCACCTTCATCTTCAGTGGGCGTTAAAAAAGAAAAACAATTCGATAATTTTTTTTGAATTAAAAAGCTTGACTTTTTCGTAGAGAGCCTTTTGAGGTCGTGTGTAGGTACTGAAATAATATAGTTATTTTAAAGTAAAAGACGATGAAATAAATATTTGATACTTTTCGGCTAAAAAATTTGAGATTGTTATAAATTAAATTTATTCTTTACGTGGTTTTGTCTATCGGTGTCGGGGCCCTGGGGTTATCTTTCTTATAGAGTACTCGGGGCTCCTGGCCGAAGGCAGATGGATGGGCACCATGTGATTTTAGTCGGTAGGAGTCTGGGATAGTGTGTCTTTGTGTGTGTCTTCCCCCAAGACTATCGTCCTCCATGACCAGGGGACTGAGGACGGTGAGGGGTCTGCTGACTGTTCTTACAGAAGCAGACCCTAGAGATAGAGCGTGACGTGAGGGATTTATGCACACCACTGCCCCCAAGACGCTGGATAGCACCTGAACCCCCTAGGTGAGGCCGCAGTGGTAGCCGTAGGTATGTTGGGATCTGGCTCCCCCGAGGAGAACCTCGAATTAACGAGGTTCTCCTCGGGGGAGCCAGATCGACGTGAAAAATCTTCTTGATATCACTCGACCCGGCTATAGGGTAAGGAGAGACACCGCGGGGTTTAATGGTTAGGGCCGGGAGGCCCCACACCGTCCCAGCCTGCTGCCCCCGCGGCTGAGATGACGGCGCGTAATTTTTTCCCATTCCCAGCGTAAAAAAAAACACGTACGCTCACTTGTATCTAACTGGACTCAAGAATACCTTTAAATACGACCGGGAATTACGCTAACATGAGAATAAGACTTTATAACACCTTTGTTTACCCAGTAGGTACTAACAAAATGATAAATATTTAATTCATTAGCACCATTTCTTAAAAGTTCGTTTATTAGCATAAAATATTAAAAGATTTGGTTACTTGGAGAATATTTCAGCTTAATTTTTGTTGCCTTAACTTCTTGAAGCAGTTTACAAGTTTGAAAGTAATTAGACATTCTTTGGTGTCCAAAAATTTCGTTTACATATTTTGAAATTAATTTCTTATTAAGGTCCCGTACCCAAAGGATACAAACGAGAGCCTATTCATGAGACTTCCCTATCCGTCTGCCTGTCTGTCCGTCACGAGGATGTATCTTAGCAACCGTGATAACTAGAGAGCTGAAATTTTCAAAGATAGGTAATGTATTTCTGTTGCCGCTCTTTTTTTTAAGAAGAATAAGACTGACTGCCATCTTCCATCTCAAAGTTGCATCATGACGTCGTTCGTTGATCAGTAGGTGCACAACTCTCTTCCAACAGACCTAACATCAGACAGAGAAAGATAGATAGATAGATTAGATAGGTGGCGCGTTCGGTAATGTATAGTAGGTAATAAGGTCCTGAGTTTGATTCCCGGATCGGTTTTAATATTTGTGTGATTCACAATAATGTTTGTATCGGGGTTTGGGAGTTTTCTACATATATTTATGTGTATGTATTTAGAAATAGAAATAGAAATAATGATATTGTGTGGGAATTTTCAAGTTATAATAATAATAATAATAATAATATCGTTTATTAAGATTTCAACTCAAGTGCACTTACATACAATATAATTACTTAATAGGTAACAGGTACTGACATTTCAACTGTTTCTTGAGACACCCTGATCCTAAACTAGGTCGAAACCTGTGCTATAGGTATCAAGGCGCTATCTCCCCCGCTTAAATGTACCTGAAGTAAAGTTGAACTAAATACACTCGTTATTGCCTCTGTAGTCCTCAAACCGAGAAGGCTTTAATATATTGTAACAAATGATTTTTGTTAACGAAATTCCAAGGCGGAGCTATTTTAAAACATTTGCTAAACTTCTTTTTCTCAGAAAACCCTTTTTCCTAAATGAACATTTCTTAAAATTTTCATTTCGGAAAAAGTTTTTGCTCAAAGAATTCTTAAAAATACTACACTATTCGATAACCTTATTTTTGAAGTGAAACTTCTTTATCGGCGTTGGAAAAAAATTTGCGTCACGTCACGTCACGTCACGTCACGTCACGATTTTTGGTTACGCGCCATCTTTGTTCTGTTCCCCACCACGGTGGATTCGAATTCAGAGTACTTTATCCAGGGATAGCAGTCATTTAAGGGTTTTTGGACTTTTGGACTTTTGGACTTTTGGATGGGACCTTGGTACTTTGGGTCTTTGGGACTTTGGGACTTTGGGACTTTGGGACTTTTGGACTTTTGGACTTTTGGACTTTTGGACTTTCGGACTTTTAGACTTTTGGACTTTTGAACTTTTTGGACTTTTAGACTTTTAGACTTTGGGACTTTGGGACTTTGGGACTTTGGGACTTTGGGACTTTGGAACTTGATTTTGGGACTTTGGGACTTTGGGACTTTTGGACTTTTGGATGGGACCTTGGTACTTTGGGTCTTTGGGACTTTGGGACTTTGGGACTTTGAGACTTTTGGACTTTTGAACTTTTGAACTTTTGTACTTTTGTACTTTTGTACTTTTGGACTTTTGGACTTTTGGACTTTTGGACTTTTGGATGGGACCTTGGTACTTTGGGTCTTTGGGACTTTGGGACTTTGGGACTTTGGGACTTTTGGACTTTTGGACTTTTGGACTTTTGGACTTTCGGACTTTTAGACTTTTGGACTTTTGGACTTTTGGACTTTTTGGACTTTTAGACTTTTAGACTTTGGGACTTTGGGACTTTGGGACTTTGGGACTTTGGGACTTTGGGACTTTGGGACTTTGGAACTTGATTTTGGGACTTTGGGACTTTTGGACTTTTGGATGGGACCTTGGTACTTTGGGTCTTTGGGACTTTGGGACTTTGGAACTTTTGGACTTTTGGACTTTTGGACTTTTGGACTTTTGGACTTTTGGACTTTTGGACTTTTGGACTTTTGGACTTTTGGAATCTTGGACTTTTGGACTTTTGGACTTTTGGACTTTTGGACTTTTGGACTTTTGGACTTTTGGACTTTTGGACTTTTGGACTTTTGGACTTTTGGACTTTTGGACTTTTGGACTTTTGGACTTTTGGACTTTTGGACTTTTGGACTTTTGGACTTTTGTACTTTTGGACTTTTGGACTTTTGGACTTTTGGACTTTTGGACTTTTGGACTTTTGAACTTTTGGACTTTTGGACTTTTGGACTTTTTGACTTTGGGACTTTTGGACTTTTGGACTTTTGGACTTTTGGATTTTTGAACTATTGGACTTTTGAACTATTGGACTTTTGGACTTTTGGACTTTGGGACTTTGGGACTTTGGGACTTTGGGACTTTGGGACTTGACTTTGGGACTTGACTTTGGGACTTTGGGACTTTGGGACTTTGGGACTTTGGGACTTGACTTTGGGACTTGACTTTGGGACTTTGGGACTTTGGGACTTTTGGACTTTGGACTTTGGACTTTTGGACTTTGGACTCTTGTACTTTTGGACTTTTGGACTTTTGGACTTTCGTACTTTTGTACTTTTTGACTTAATTTAAGGTGAGGTGAAAATTAAGTTTATGAAAAAGTTTCTCTTCTTACGTGTGTACACTAAGTACACGCAATTTTTTTTAATCACACCTAGTAACAGCTATCATTTTTCTTTAACCTTAATCTGCCACAGATAAAAAAACCGGTCAAGTGCAAGTTGTATTGCGCATAAATAGAGTTCCTTACCAAAAAATTGCAAAAAAGTCTCATTTTTGTTTTTTTATTGCACCAACAGAAAATTAGTTTCAACTGCTACCACGGTTCATGAGATACAACTTTGTGACAGATATCACCCGCGTAGCTAGCGCTCCCGTGGGAATACAGGAATACAATTATCATAGTAGGCAGAGGGGGAAACATTGTGAAAGGTGGAAATGAGCGCTGACGCGTCTTAAGATGGCCATTCTAAACCTACTCAAATAGGTCGCAAGTCCCAGACACCCTCACAGTGTTTCCCTCTGTACCACGCTATGGACCCGGCGCCCGCACGGTGAATCCATGGTATGCTGAGAAAACGGTTTCTGGGTCTTTTCTTAGCGTATGTGACCCGGGGAAAGTGTAGCTACCCAACAGTAAAATACTTTTGCACATCGTTTTAGTAGTTAGCCTTAGAGACCGACCGAAGTTTCGGTTTCGGTTTCGGCCAGTTTCGGCCAAAAAATCGAGTTTCGGCCGCAGTTTCGGTTTCGGCCAAAACGGGCCGAAACTTTCGGCCGGGCCGAAACTCACGTGTTCATGAATTTTGAGTGCCTGGCTCTGCTTGTGACGTGGTTGGGGTCAGCCGAACCAGTTAATATAATTACTAACGGAAAATTTAGAGATTTACAAAGGACTTCCAATCAATAATTGTAATAATACAACTTTATTTAAACCACAAGCAATTACAATCATTGAGAAGTATTAGACAGTTGCCCCTGTGTTATGTCTTAGACCTCCTTTTTAGGTTCCCTTTTTTACTTTTGGTTACTGAATCCTAAAGATTTAGAACATTTCACAAATAAACCTTTGTTGTCGGTTCCGTTGACTGTGTTAGTCGTCTGTATGACTGTTGGCAGGCTGTACCTCATCCACCGTGATAGTTATACAGTTAATTTCTTAACAGATGATGTATCTCTGTTGCCGCTATAGCAACAATAATAAAAATAGACAAAATAACAACATACGTGATTTTTTTGCCGGTTTTCTTGTACAGAACCCTACGTGCGCGAGTCCGGCTTACTCTTGTCCAGTTTTAGTTATACACTTCTAGAACGTAACCAAAACCTTCCAAGAGCTAGTAGCAGGGCACCGTATGGTTTTAGTCGGTAGGAGTTCGCAATAGCATCTATGTGTAATTCCTCACGTAAAAGAAAGAAACTCATCTTTAGGAGGAGATATTTCTAAAATAAACACTTGAGAAGATTTATACCGTTGATTGATGGCACTTGGTGGAACTTGTTGCACCTAATGAGAAAATAACCTCCCAAGTACGTGTCGGAATCTCGCACGGAGGGGTTAAAGCGGACCCTATTAATGAGACATGAGGCCTAGCCGTTCGTCTGTCTATTAGTCACGAGGTTGTATTCCTGGAACTGCGCCAGATAGAGGCCTAAAATTTTCACTGATGATGTTTTTATGTAGCCGCTATTTTTTTTAGCGTGAAGAAAATTGCACAGGGATGCTATGCCGGAGTCCTACCGACTAAAAACCACGCGTTGGGATCCCCGAGTATGTACTGCGGCCGCGTCTTTGGGGACGTTGTTCAGTTGTTATCCCGCTACTCTAGGGGGCGTGCATGAATCTCTCACTTCACACTATCGTCTATCTAGGGCCTGCTTCTGTAAGGACGGTGAGCAGCCGTCCTCAGGCCCCCGGTCATGGAGGCTGATAATATAGGGATAATATTTTTTTTTTCTTTCTTCTTTCTTTTCTTTCTTTCTTTCTAGTTAAACAATGACGCAAGAGCCCTCGCTTCCAGGTCCCTGAGGTCCCATAGAGGGGTCCCGGCTAGAAGACGTGCCGCCTCAACTGAGATCATATGGTTTTCCCTTATCCTTACCCTGACAGCCATCGCCTTCTGCGGGATAAGCAATCTAGCCGCATTGCTGGCCATCAGGATCTCCGTCCATATGGGGGCCCCGTGTAGGGCCATGCTCCGCATGATCTCAAGGTACAGTCTACTGTAGGGAGCGTTGGGTCCCCTGATATTGGGCAACAACCGCGAGAGTGTGGCTGATGCTCCCCTCCCTCAGTTTTGGGACCAAACTTCGGAAGTGGTATCCGAAGTTACAACGGCTATCGAGTACGAGCCCCAGATCCGGCTCTCGATGCCGATGCTGACGCCTCCTATATGTAAGCCGGATCCCGCAGGTGGCCTTCAGGGCTGCGTGACCTGCGTCTCGGTGCGTTGCTCCTCGCGCTGTAATTAGGGTGTCGTCGTAACACGTTACGCCGACACCTCTGAGCAACGGACCACGCAGCACCCAATCGTAACCGATGTTTTACAAAAGCGGTCCTAAGACCGATCCATATGGAACACCGAACGACACATCTCGCCGACCCTGCCCTAGCCAGCTTGGGTAAGTTATGGCCCTCTCGGAAAGATAGGCCCCGACAATTCGACGGAGGTATTGAGGCATTCCATGGTAAATAAGTGCCTCTCAAACGCAGCTCCAGGGCAAGGTGTTGAAAGTGTTGGAGATTTCAAAAAACACTGCCACCACCAATCAGCTCACCCTGTGCTGTTGTCGCTATAACAAAAATACCTACTAAAATCAGAAAAAACATCCACATCACAAACGTAATTTTTGTAACGGAACTCCCTGTGCGGAAATCCGACTCGCAATTGGCTGGTTTTATTTATTTCAATATGAACACGTGAGTTTCGGTTTCGGTTTCGGTTTCGGCCGAAACTGACCCTGGGGCCGAAAGTTCGGTTTCGGTTTCGGTTTCGGCTGGAAAACCAGTTTCGGTCGGACACTAGTTAGCCTATTCCATGCAAACACACAAAGAATCTTAACTTTTCTTTTATAACATCAGCATAGACAAATGTACAGAGGAGTCTGAGTACCAGGGTCTTTTTTAACCTTTTGAGTACTGAACCCTAAAAATCACAACTTGCAGTTGCTGAATAATATTTATAGGGATATTTTTAAATGCACATCTGTTTAATTTTTCTGCACACTAGGTAACTCCACTAATTTACTGAATGCAAACCAGAAAATTAAATGCTGTGCAAAAAAGTCGATTGATTAACTAAACATGTCCTACTTAAAAAACTAAAATATAACTCAGAAATAGAATCCCTTTTTATTCGAATTCATACCAAAAATGTGGTTCGCACATCGAATATATGATTTGCAAAATAGAAATACGGATTGTATATCAAAAATACTAACTTGCACTCTAAGTTGTACAATCTTTTTTTTTTTTATTGTTTACGCGGGGAACGCATTTATGCGGTGTGTGGGACTCCCGGCCCGGTCCGGAATGGACCGTCCTACCCACTAAACCCCGCGGTGTTCCTCCTCACCCTTTAGCCGGGCCGAGGGGTATCAAAAGATTATTCACGTCGACCCGGCTAGGGGCGCCCCGTTAATTCGGGGCTCTCCTCGGGGGAGCCAGATGGGCGGCTCCCCAAAGCTCCCTAAGGAGCTGAAAAGACCACGCCTGCACCGCTCTCGAGCGTCCCTCTGTAATAGAGGAGACAGAGAGCGGCTGGCGCAGGCGTGCGCTAATGGGCACCCCCGGAACACGGGGAAAGTGCCCACCGCCGTGTGACCGTTGGTAGGTGGGGTCCCCCGATCTTACACCCACGGTCAAGAAACAATCCGGGGCGCGCAGTGACTGGTTACCGCGGCGCCCCCGAACTGCACGATAGGGCGGAAGCATCTACCCAAACTCCCGCCCATCCCGTGCAGTGCCTCTCACTTTGCCGCCATCGCCTCGTCAGCAAATGTGGCGAAGCGATGCCAGCCAAGCACTGCTGCCATCGGCCGCGCTGTTACTCGCGGCCGGCAGCAACACCGTGCAACTCCGTCAAATGACGGCCGAAAAACCGTCCCAATGCTTCTACCAGCCAGAAAGCCGGGAGCACTGGGGCGTCCGCCACGCTGTGTTGCGCTGCAGATGCAACGCAACACCGTGGGCCTAGCAGGCCCACCGAACTGCGACCCCCTCGCCATGGGGTCAGCTTGCCGGGATATCGGTACATCGACTAATGAGGGCTGCACACCGCACCCATTAGCCGATGTTCCAGGGTGCACCTTCTTAGTCCAGTTGTCACTCCCACCGGGCATATAGCCCGAAGGGATAGAAAACCGGACCAAGCACACTAGGAGGTTTCCCGACCTAGCACCCCAAGTTGTACAATCTTATAACGGAATAGGTTAGGTTAGGTTAGGTTTTTATTTTTTTGATCAATATATTTTAATTTTGTAGAGGTGAATGATTAAATTGGGGTTTTACTTAGAATAAACGATGTTCCTAAAAGTAAATTAGGCGATGGTTTTCCTTTAAAAAGTTTTAATATTTTTGTTGAACTAATCCAGTTCTGCAAATAACATTAAACAGTACTATGAATTTGATTTATTTAGTGTGCATTATTAGTGTGCATGTCAGTATTTTTGGTTTAACTTTGAAATATTTAGTTCGGAACAAGGGTATACCCAGATATCTATTATATAAAAATAAGTCGGGTTTTCCTTCCTGACGCTATAACTCCAGAAAGCACGAACCGATTTCCACGGTTTTGCATTCGTTGGAAAGGTCTTGGGCTCCGTGAGGTTTATAGCAAAGAAAATTCAGGAAAAATTTCAACAGAAAAGCGGGAAAATCATTTTTCACATACAGCGCCATCGCGGGCGAAGCTGCGGGCATCAGCTAGTCGATTATACTGTGGCTACTGACTACCAAGACTTCGTGTTCATTTATAGAAACGAGATCAATGGTTTGCCAGAAGCCGTTATCCTCTTCAGTTGATCCATGAACGACTATCCATCTACGCGACAGCACTCACGTATTCATTAGAGTGGACAAAGTGAAGACACCACTTCAACCACCATACGAAGGTCCCTACCCAGTTGTGAAGCGAACAGAAAAAGTCTATACCATTCAGTTACCCAAGCGTCAAGCAAACATCTCAATAGACAGATTGAAGCCTGCTTACCTGTTACCTGATACCATAAGCAGCAATGAAAAGCAAGTTACCTCCAAATTACCGCAGCAACATGTTACCATACCAGTACCACATCAAACCATTACCAATACCTGCAAAGTACCTCCAGCCGTACGCACAAACAACGTGACGTCACAACCAACTTGCAAGAAAACTCGCTACGGTCGTGTCGTCAAGTTGCCGGTACGTTTCACTTGAGGGGGAGTACTGTGGCTACTGACTACCAAGACTTCGTGTTCATTTATAGAAACGAGATCAATGGTTTGCCAGAAGCCGTTATCCTCTTCAGTTGATCCATGAACGAAGATGTCACACGCCACCATCTTGATATGCACGCCAACCCAAGCCGCGTTGCTGTCTTGCTGTCGACGGCCGACGTTCTGCGCGCGCCGCACATGTTCTCTCGCCGCTTGCCGCGTAGATAAAGGATCGACTTCGCGCGCGACCTCGCTTATATATCGTCGCATTGCAGTCGATTCATTACGTCACGAAGAATGATGTTTTGAAATGAATCAAGATGGATACTATACTCGCCACAATACTAGCCAGTTGTAAATAATCATTTGTACATATATATAAGGACATTTTGTAAATAAATCATTCTATTCTACACGCAACCAAATTGAGTTTCTCTTCTCTCCAAAATATAATATGATGATGATAATACATGCCATATTTAAATAGGATGCTCTATTTCATGACATCTGTCATCAGCCTCGGTAGCGCAGTAGGTAGCGCGTAAGTCTCATAATCTTAAGGTCGTGAGTTCGATCCTCACCCGGGGCATATCTTTTTTATGTTTGGAAGATCTACAAAGATAAGAACGGTGCATTTATTGCCACAAAACTCAGAATCTGATATAGGTGATGATTGCAATACTTTACTAATATTTGTATGTCTGAAATTATGAGCGTATTGTTTCAATTGTTTTGTGTAAGATCCATAGTGACAGCCGATTGCTATTGTAGTGGTTTATATGAATACTAGCTGATGCCCGCAGCTTCGCCCGCGTAAAATTTGTGCCCGCGGGAAGTTATTCCCGGAATGAAAAGGTAGCCTATGTGTTATTCCAGACTATAATGTATCTCTGTACCAAATTTCAGCCAGATCCGTTCAGCGGTTTGAGCGTGAAAGAGTAACAAACATACACACTCACAAACTTTCGCATTTATAATATTAGTAAGATGATTTCCCCCCGCAAAATATAACAGACAGATATGTAAAGAGCAAAGATGCTAGGTTCTCTCTCCTTGTACTGGTCGCGTTGCTCTGTGGGTTGCATTAATCTACTGTGTGTGTGTGAACTCACTATTGACATTTTCTCCATGAAAAGAAGCACGCATGGGATTGATTTACAAAATATCGACTAATAACTGAACTACTGATAAATCCAATAGACCTTGCAAGCCTTTCCAGTAATTTGAATAGGCACCCTTGAAATTAATTATTATAGAGATATGGTTAAGAGAATTTGATACGGATCTTTAACAGGAAAATTTGTAAAGAATGATGTACCTACGTTTTTTCTTGTTATGATTCTATTACACTTGACGTTACAGCAAACTTAACTTTTTTGGCATTTTTTCTTCGGTAAATTAAATCCAAATCCAAACAAAAAACCTGATGTCAATAAACATGTATAGTTTTATGAAAGTCGGAAGAAAAATGGGACTTGTGAAAACAAACCGGCCAAGTATGAGCCGGGCTCGCGTTCGGAGGGTTCCGTACCAAAAACGTCATAAAATCACCTTTGTTGTATGGGAGCCCTCTTAACTTTTTTTGTTTTAGTAGGTATTCGATGTCTAAGTGACATCAGAAATACATCATTTGTGAAAATTTCAGCTCTCTAGCTATTACGCTTCCTGAGAAACAGCCTCATGTTAGACAGACAGACGAACCGCAAAGTCTCAGTAATTGAGTTCCGATTATACTTTTTGGATGCAGAACCCTAAAAAGAAATTTGTAAATATGTAAAATTGAGACTCTTATTCACTACATTCATCGATCAATTACGAACTTCGTACACTAAAGTTATTTGGTACTAGCTATGTGTTATTCCAGACCTAAGAATACGTACTAACCTACTTAACATATCTCTGTTCCAGACTATAATTTATAGTCTGGAAAGAATATACCTACATGACCCCCGTTCAGCTGTTTGAGCGTAAAAGAGTAACAAACATCCACACATCTACGCTCACAAACTTTCACATTTATTATATTAAAGTAAGAAGTAAGATTTCAACTTTCTGTTAGTTTAAAAATTATCTAAGCACTTCGTTGTAAACTCTTGTACAGTCAACTACAATTAAATGTACTTGTTTAATCTTACAAAATGATGTATCCCTGCGAGTGACATATTGAACTAACCAAAGATTGTGACAAACATGGTATCCACCGAACTTGACAGTAACATCATGGCCTGCTTCTGTAAGGACGGTGAGCAGAGCAGTCCTCTCACTGTGACACCTCAGGCACTCGGTCATGGAGGCCGATAAACGTTGGCGGTGCCCATGCCGCCAACTGCGGAACTCGGGTGGGCGAGTTCTCTCCCGTTCCCGCCCCGCCTTTCACGAGCATGACCTGTGGGCCTAAAAAGGCCACATTGTACGTTTCTTTTATGGATCATATAGTGTTTCTCTTCACTAAATTGTCATTCACTAAATTGTCTTGAAGAATCTCATAGTGAATCATCTGAATTGACAGTTTTGTATGGAAATTCGTAAAATGGCCACATCCATGAATAATTATTTATTAATAATGTCAAATTCTATGTTCATGGTGAATTATTAGATTGGTAAGGGGGGGACTAAGATTTCACGTTTAAATTTAGCATTTTTATTGTCATTAGTGAAGTTCTTTTCGACAAAATTGCAGACTTGGGACTCTATAGAAACTTTTTAAAGCGTACACGTCAAGATAAACTCGTATTTTCATTAATGAACAGTGTAACCTTTATACTTTTTATTGTTGGCACTTGATGGAACTTGTTATACCTACATTATGAAAACTCACTCACTTGTACTATTCCACAACTTTTATTATAATTTTAGTAATACCTAACCGGTTTCGCTGTTATTAGTGGAATAGTACAAGTGAGTGAGTTTTCATAACAGTGTAACCGTAGGTAGGTAACCCAGGTAGTTGAAAACGTTTACAACACAAGTGATACAGTCGCTCTGCCGACCCTGGAAACTGTCTAAACGACATAACATAGAGTTAAGGAACTTTGAGAAGTCTGACCCTGAGTTTATTGGTTGTTTTCATTAATTACCTTAGCCTTTGATTAGAATCAAAAGGCCAAGGTGACATTAGGTATATAATTATATACCTAAACCTAATAAATACTCTAAGATACTTATAATGTCACCTTAGCCTTTTAACATGATATAGTGGCCATCAAGTTATAACAACCTTACCTTTGAGAATGCTGAAAGGCGAAACCAGTCAGTTAAGTAAATAAATTTTGTAGAACAGTACAAGTGGTGTTATTCAATATGAGCAGCAGGTTCCACCAAGTGTTATCAATCAACAGTATAAATAACCTTTTTGGGCTACCTACATGTCACAATGTTTCGGGGAGTGCCACGGGTCCTTCTAACTTCACATGGCATCCGCAGTGGTAGCTTATGGGATGTGCTATGGGTCCGGAATGCATTAATTGTTGGATTTATAAGCCCTTTTGGGCTAGCAAAGAAGACCTACATAATATCGAGACAGAGATATCTTATTTGCCATTATTCCGGATTGACCAATCCTAAGGGAGCCACAAATCGTTCTCCAATATTTACATGGCACCCACAATGGTACCTCATGGGGTTGTGGCATGGGTTCGGAATCCTAGGGGTACCATGGACCCTCCTCCAAAGATTATATGACACCCCCAGGGATATCTTTTGGAGGGTACCATGAGTCCGGAATGTATTATTCCTGGATGTGGCACAATCCTTCTCATAAGTTAACATGGCACCCCCAGGGTATCCTATGGGTCCAGAATGCATTTCCAACAGTGTTAAAAGCACAAGCCAACCTGTCCAAGCCAAACTCACCTGTCAACTAGTACATCTGCTAATCTGCTGTCATTCCTGTAGACCTGTGGCTTCGATGTGAAAGGATTTTTTAGATACATTGATGGTAAAGGTGAAATTAGAGATATAAAAATGATATAGAAACTTTGTACACTTAAGTATTGCTTAATTTATTTATTCATTCATAATAACAGTGCTCTAGCCATGGTAAAAAAATTGGACAATTCGCATACACAAAATCTTCAACATTCTATTGGTGTCGGTTAAATTTTTTTCTTCTGTAATGTCCTTCCAAACCGGTCATAATTAACATTGTGCATGTATATTCACATTCATTAATTGCTGCAACACATTGTTGACGTTAATGCAAGCCATGATGAAACTAGTCATGACTCCTCGGCTCATCCAATAAATACTATTTGGAAAATTATCTTGCATCTGAAAATGAAACAGTTTTCAATTAGGTAAATGTGCATTTATGTTGCATAAAAGAACTTCTTGTATTATTTGAAGATTATTTATCAAGTTTTTATGTGATTCAGGCTCCTTCCTCTAGTTTAATGATTGCTATTTTGAAAACTGAACCCAATATCCTTTATTGATAATGATAACTTAGCAATTTGCACTAGGAGTTAGGAATTTGTTGCAAGATGCATTCGGTGGCATCGGTCATGAAGGCCCTGTCTTTTAGCCTGATGACCTGTAGAAGTGACCCGTTGCATAACAAATGCTTATGTAATACCAAGCCATTGTCAATGGTGTTAGATTACTGTCATGGAGCTCTCTTAACAATAAGAAATACCAAAGCATGTATGCAGGTATAACAGATAATGCAAAACTAAACCCGGCCCTGATTCCCTGGTAGTAGCCGATTGACTGCAGATTAAAGGACACATCACATGCTCAAGCAAAAGCTTTGGTAAGCACGACCTAATTATAAGATAATTTGCAATCTAGTAATTAAGAACTATGAAATAAATATGTAACTAATTACTGAATTATAATTTTGTTTACCTTTTATTGATTTTTATTTTGATACAATAAGTACATGTAATAAAGTTGAGCTTTGGGTCTTGCAAAGGACTTGAATGTGACGAATGTCCCTTGTTTATAAATCTTGATTGCCTCAGAGTGTAGGATAGCACAATTCAATTCTTTGAATTCAATCACAGAAAGAGAAAGACATCATTTTCATATATTGGTGCCGTCGTTATCGTTGAAGTAGATTTACTATATTCATTGATACAATTTCTTGTTTTCTTTTTGGTGTTGAATTCAAGCTTGAAACTGATGCCTAGGTCACAGAAACCAACAATAATATCTCTTTGAAACAATACATAATGTAATATGAAATGAATGTTCTATAATTTTCTAGCTAGCTACAATTATTGATCAAATTGACAATGACATGACACCTATGACAGATGCAATAATGTCTGGCGTAAATTACGAGCGACCACAATAAAAAATAAAGTGCATTAATTATGTAATTTAATGCTTCATTTTTACTTATTTTATATTCTATAGATGGAAATCACGATATATAGTTAAACTATATATAAAAACTATAGTTTTACGTAGTAATATTGGCAAAATACTTTTACAATTCGGCGGTTCCCTGTATTTTTATAGAGCAGCAACATCGATTTCAAATATGTTGCGAGAATTGCAAAGATTCATTTTTTAATGTTATCTCTAAAGCATTTCTTGTGCAACTCTGCAAATGAATCTGATATGAATGAAACGCGCTATGTTGCCGTTTTAGCCCCGCTGCTCGCAGAAAGAGGCGGAATATGGTGATACATAATATTATTGCTCTTTACACGCATACATGTTACTGTCAAGTTCGGTGGATACCATGTTTGGTTAGTTCATTAGGTATGGCACTCACAGGGATACATCATTTTGTAAGATTGAACTAGTACATTTCATTGTACTTAGTTGACTGTACAAGATAGATACTATTCAATATCGACATGTCAATGTATCGACACTTGTTTATTTATTTAATTTTATTTAGAAAACCAATCTCAATGTTTTGGGAGCCCTGGTGTTATTTTCTGAGGGCGTACCCGGGACTCTCGGCAGTAGGCAGATGGGCAGATGGTAAGGCATCGTTTGGTTTTAGTCGGTAGGAATCCGGCATAACATTTATATGGCTATCTACTAGTAAAAAAACCAAGCGCGATAAATTTGTTTTACATTCGGGTATGGCCAGTAGTAGTAGGTAACTCTGTAGGTATAACAAGCTATGTAAATATAATGCAAACTAATTAAAGAGTTATGAATAATTAATTAAATTTAATTACAATAAGTATACTTATTATTGCTTTTTAGTGCATAATACAGAAACAAACCAATCCAAATAACAATTCAATTTAGATTTCCGTTTCTTGTTAATACACTCGAGAGCAATGAATCCGGGTCACTTAAAGAATGTTAAAAATCTCGGAAACTAAAAATGATAGGTTAATGCAATAAATTGTATTTAATAGACAATGTAATACTCCTTAAATGAAAGTAAAAAAAATATGAGTCACCATACATTTTATTAACACAAAATTACATAAAGAAAAAACTGCCGATCTCTCCTTAAAACAAAAATAGGAAACATGAAATTTTTGAACTTTATTACGATTTTCTTGAATTTTAATACTTCGTATTGCCTCCTCGTGCTTCCATTACTGCGTTTACGCGGTTTGGCATGCTGTACACCAAGTTCCTTATACGATTTTGGGGAATATTCTCCCATTCCTCTGTGAGAGCAATTTTGAGCTCACGAAGCGTGATTGGGGGAGGGTTTCGTTGTTTTACGCATCTGCCTAGCTCGTCCCAAGCATGCTCGATCGGGTTGATATCCGGGCTGCGCGCTGGCCACTCAATACGAGTAATGTTCATCTCTTGAAGGTAGTCATTCACAATCCTACCTGTATGAGGTCGGGCATTGTCATGCATAAATATAGCATCCTCACCTAAATTGACCATAAATGGACCAACGTGATCATTGAGGATTTCTTCCACATATCTTACGCTAGTTAAAGAGCCGTTTTCTATGATCACCAGCTCTGTGCGACTTTCAGAAGAAATTCCGGCCCACACAAGTACAGACCCACCACCGTAGGCTACTTTTTCTTCGATGCATGCTTGCTTGAATCTTTCCCGTGGTCTTCGATACACTCTGTGTCTTCCATCGTGCTTGTAGAGCATAAATTTTGATTCGTCGGAGAACATAACTTTTGACCAATCTTCAATACTCCAATTTACGTGGCTCTGGGCATACCTTAGTCTCGAAATACGATGCCCACGCTCCAGTTTAGGGCCGTTTGCAGGTCTAAGGGGTTTTAAGTTAGATTCAGCAAGCCGACGTCTTACTGTCCATGCACTTGGGTTACTTCCTCCGAGGCGTCGAAACTGATTGGTGAGTTCAGTTCCTGTGAGAAAGCGATTTCGAAGCATGGTGTTCACCAAGTACCGGTCTTCTCGTGCTGTGGTACACCTGGTTCTGCCCGTTCCTGGTCTGCGTAGGTTAGAACCAGTTTCTTCGTAACGTCGGAGAACTCTTTGTACTGTTGACAGCGACACACCGACAGTCCTGGCTGTATCGCGCTGACTCCGGCCGGTTTCCAGCATTGTAAGTATTCTGGTGCATTCTTCAGGCGTAAGCGACATAATTTCAGCTTGATTAATGAATATAGAGCACTATCAACATGGTTTATGTACCCACATAAATGACAGATTACAAACAAAAGCAACACCAAATGCTGTAATTTCGTAGTTCCATCTTCGAAAGTGGCCTTTTTTCAAATTTGATTTTTTTATGATATAACTTTACAATAACTAAGAAGTTTTAATACCTTCATATAAGGAGTATTACATTGTCTATTAAATACAATTTATTGCATTAACCTAGCATTTTTAGTTTCCGAGATTTTTAGGATTCTTTAAGTGACCCGGATTCATTGCTCTCGAGTGTATTTGCTTTTTATGAACTTAAGAGTGTCAAAATACACGTTTTGGGCGACATTAATGAACGTAATGTGTTTTTCTGCGTTAACTTAGAAGTTTATTTTTTTACAGTTTCAAGAAACAATATATTTATTCTTTTGGTGTTCATTTCAACTCGATACCATTCACTCTGCGTTTGGGCGGAGACCCTGACGACCATCAATGTGGCTAGATTGCTGAGTCCACAGAGGGCGATGGCCGTCAGAGTGATAAGGGGATACCGCACGATCTCAGCTGAGGCGGCATGTCTTCAAGCCGTGACCCCTCCATGGGACCTGGAAGCGAGAGCCCTTGCGTCACTGTTTAGATGGCGCAAGGAGGCGCTGGAGCGGGGCCAAAGGCCTGCGTCTCGGGAAATCGAGGCCCAGTGGTCTCGGTCCACCAGGAAACCGTGGAGACATGGACGAGTGGCTGGAGTGGAGACACGGTACTCTCTCCTACCGGTTGTCAGAGATACTTGCCGGGCACGGTAGCTTCGGTGGATATCTGTGGCGAAGACACCGGGATATCACGGCCGAGTGTCAGCACTGCGAGGATCACAGCGATGACCCAGCGCTCCACACGCTAGTGGAGTGCACGGCGTGGGCGCAACAGCGCCAGGTCCTCGTAGTAAGTCTGGACGTGGACACTCTCTCGCTCGAGACCATCGTGCCAGCCCTGATCTCTAGCGGGATTAAGTGGGACTGCGCCGGCTCTTTCTGCGAGCAGGTCATGCTCGTGAAAGAGACGGCAGGGCGGGAACTGGAGAGAACTCTCCCACCCGAGTTCCGCAGTCGGCGGCCTGGGCACCGCCGACGTGTCTTCGCTGAAGACTATCGGCCTCCGTGACCGGGGGCCTGAGGACGGTTAGAGGGTGGCTTACCGTCCTTACAGAAGCAGGCCCATGGCGGCAGCGTGACATGAGGGAGTCACACACGCCCCCCCTTAGAAGCGGGATCACAGTTGAAACCCCCCCAAAGACGCGGGATAGCACCCGAACCTCCCCCTAGGCGAGGCCGCAGTGGTGGCCGTGGGTCTGTCGGGAGCCCTGGGACATCCTTCCGAGGGCTTACCCGGGGCTCCCGACCATGAGCTTTTGGGCGTTACGTGAGGATTTTTAGTCGGTAGGAGTCCGACATAGTATCTATGAGGATTTTCCCTCACATAAAATTAAAAAAAAAAGCCTTACTCTTACCAACTAAAATTACATACACAGTGCCCTACGACTACCTTGTAGCATTTGTTTTCTTTAGATGCAACAATATCTGGTTGAGGGCTTGACAGTTCATCATTGAACGTGTCAGGACCCCTTTAGTTTTCTATTTTATCTTTGGCTTAGGAAGTGACGGAGTTTGTCTATGGCACCTCGGTGGTTTGGGTTAGCAAACAGGTTTTGCAAGGATTTTTCGAGACCTGCTTTGGGGTAGTTCGGGTCTTTTCTTTTTGCTCTGTAGTCTGTGCCTCGAATCAGTTTTCGCTCAACCACGATTATTTGTGTTATACTGTTATCTATACTATAATAAGAGAGTAGAAATCGTGTGTCTGTACAATTGATAAAATTAAAAAAAAAGTAGCGGGGGCGGTATAAAAACACCAATAGAGCACAAAAATGATGTTTTTAAAATTCTTTTCTGTCTGTCTGTCTGTCTGTCTGTATGAGCGTCAGGATTTCCGAAGATACTGAACGGATTCATTTGCTGTTTACAAAAAAAGATTAAGCTCAACTCGGGGGAGGCTTTAGGCTATTTTTCATCAAAATCGAATCGCAGATGAAAGAACTATAGTCGTATAAAGTTATTATCAATTATTGCCTAAACGGTTCATGGTACGGTGATGAAACTCCACTCGAGCGTTCTTTGTTACAATTTGAAGAAAGTAATTTTACCATTTTTGCAAATTCCACCTCCAAGGGTATAAAAAAGAAGGGTAAAGTTTGTATGGGACAACGTGATTCCTTGGTCTGATCTACTTCAAATTCGGCTTATAGCATTAAAATCATTATTGATTAAAGATGTGTTTCGTATTTTATAAAAAATTATACTATAACGAGCTAAAAAGGGAATGTAAGATAATTTGGGGAATTTTTTTTTCCAGAATTGTTATCAATACTCCTTAAAAAACTTACTCATTATTTTTGATTTAAATTACTTTTAATAGTGACACATTTTTGAACGTTAAATCCGATTGACATTGTCATTCCTATTTGATGTCCAACAGAGATTGATTTTGTGTTATTGTAAATGTCTTCATGTTGATTAATTAAAGTTTAACCGGTATAAAAGTTGAACCGGTAGACTTAGACACAGGCTGTTCAGGAATAATTAACGAACTCACTCTAAGTGTGTACGGTTCATTCAAATAAAACCAACTATTATCAGGGTATTCATCCTTCGACTAAAGACTGTCAACATGATGAACCAAAGTAAAGTTTTGCTTGATTTGGACGAAAAACATTCAGGGTTCCGCATCCAAAGGGGTAAAAACGGAACCCTATTACTGAGACTCCGCTGCCCGTCTCTCTATCACCAGGCAGTACCTATCTCATAAGCCGTGAAGTCACGCTCGCATAGTTCCCATCCCACCACGTAGTTCCCGTTCCCGTGGTATATAGTAAGGGAATATGTTAAGAGACCTCCTTGTCTCTAGTTTGATTTTGTTAAGAAAAAAGGATCCAATAGACATGGTCGCTTAGCAATGTTGTTGTTATCTTTAGTTCTTGTAGAAAAAATAACGTATGTACAAATACTTATAATAATATAACTTCTATATTCTTATAACACCGCATTTTCTTTATTAAGTTCTTGATTATGCCTCTAGAGCTCTCAAGAACTTAACATGGTAGCAGAGCGTGGTTAAGTGAAATTAAAAATGCTGTTATAGGAAAAACCTGTAAGTACGAACCCATTATGTCAAAGTTAAAAATTGATCCCCTTCATAGGGATAATTATGATACGTGGGTTATTCACGCAGAAGCAGTTTTAGTAAAACAGAAGTTATGGAAATATGTAGAGACTGAACTGTCAACTGATGCATCCAAAGAAGAAAAGGAAGATGACAGGTTAGCAAAATCAGAGTTGATACTCATCATTGCACCATCTGAGCTAAAACAAATTAAAAAATGTGTCACTGCTAAAGATGTTTGGGATAAACTGAAAGATATATATGCTAGTAAGGGGCCTGCACGAAAGGCATCTCTTCTGAAACAGTTAATCTTGACAAAGCTTGAAGGTCAGGACGTACGCAGTCACCTTAATAAATTTATGGACACAGTAGACAAGCTAGCTGATATGAATATAACTATCAATGAGGATTTGTTGACAATAATGATGCTATATAGTCTCTCTCCTGATTATGAAAACTTTAAAGTAGCAATAGAGTCACGTGACATTCTACCAAAGCCAGAACAGCTCCAAATAAAAATTATTAAAGAATATGAAGCACGTCACACATATTCCATTAGTAATGATGCCGAATCCTCCTATCATGAAGAAGCGCTACATGCCACTTGCAAGATTTGCAAACAAAGAGGAAATATTTTTAAAAGGAAGCACCATAAAATTTGTAGTATACCTTTTATCTAGAAACAAAATGCCAGAAAACTACACTTGGATTTTAGATAGTGGTTGTACGTCTCACATGACATATCAACGAAGCCTATTTAAGACCATAAAAGAATTATCCAAGAAACTGAATTTTGCATTTGACGATTTTTCAGCAGACATTAAAGGTACCGGGACTGTTTCTTTTATTACAAAAAATGGTAAAGGTGATGCTCTTACTCACCTTAAAGATACTTTATACGTACCTAGTCTATGCACGAACTTACTGTCTGTTAGCAAGATGACAGACGCTGGCTGTTCTGTTTATTTTGACAATGATAGAGCAACAGTCCGCAACAAAAAAACTGGAATTATTATTAATGCATTTAAACAAGATGGTCTTTATTACATTAAACCTAAACAACATAGATGCTACAACCTAGACCTAGATAATGACAATTTTCTAACATCCAAAAACCAAAAGCATTCGTCGAGTATGTTAGAGTGGCATAAAAAACTTGGTCATATGAACGCCAACGATTTAAAACTGGCACTTAAAAATCAAAGTTTACTGGGTTTGAACTTTGACTCCTCAGAAAGCTTACCAGAATGTGAAACATGCATTAAAGCTAAAATGCATCGCGTATCAGTACCTATTGAGAAAACCATTCAACGAACAACAGAACGCTTAGAAATCGTGCACACTGACGTTTGTGGACCTGTAACGGTTCGTTACACTTCCTACTATTATCATAGTTTAGCTACACTAAAACTATGCTTAATATATTTAATACTACAGTTAATAGATCTAAGTAAATAATGCGGAGGCAAACCTCGCGCAAACGAGTAGTATAAATATTCTTTTGTTCGCGCAGCTATATCTACATATATCTATACCAAACCAGTCACGACGCGCGGCGCGCGCACGCTGAGATCATTCGAGACTTGACTCGACCGACACAGAACCTTAGATCGTCTTAACGTGTGCACGTACCGCGCGCCGGCAACTAATATTGTATTTAAACAGTAAATTTTACCATATATAATGAATATCGTTAAATTAAATTCAGTGTGTGAACCCCGAGTTTATTGGGTAAGTGTTGCATTATCTATATTTATTACTATGTAGGTAACTCGAATCTAGAACTTAGAAATACATCTAAATACATCATTTCATAATTGCTAGATTCTTTCTAATTTTGTTTAGTACAGCCTTGCTAGTGCTTATGGAATATATGTAAGGCTTAATTACATTTTATGTAAGGATTGCACTGCTAAATTTTAATGGCAACTACCTACAGCCAAACTAATCTATCACGCAATTCAGCATTCCCATTGTGTAAAGTCTTCTTACTATTATAAAACTTTGCTTTGTATGACTGCCTCATCATCGAACACCATAGTAGCCTATGATGCCACTTGCTCCCTGCTTAGCCCTCTCCGGGAGTGGTCGTTGTGGTGTTCGTGATGTTGCAGTCAGTAAGAAAACTAGGACAAACTGTGAATCGACTAAATTTCGATTCCAGGGTTCACTTTTACGTCCACTTTCACTCTTCGCCTTCATCTACACATCATCTACGTGACGTCGGTCACACTGCCGCTGCATCTACCTGCACGGCCAGAGACCTGCCTACTGCTGCTGCACGGCCGCAGCTCCGATCCTACCCGGGGACTAACGCAGGACAGTGGCATTCTTATTTCTTGTAATTGCAACCTACGGTTACGAGCATACCGAACCCCCCTGAGAGAACCTTAACCTACCTACCCCTATTTTTTTAATAAATTTTGTATACTTACTATTTAATTGTTTTCTTCCTCTCTCTCCCTCCTAACCCCTAAGGTTACAGACCTATCCGAACACCTTCAATTTGCGGATATAATTATTTCGTTACCTTTATCGATGACTACAGTCGATATTGTCGAGTATATCTAATGAAACACAAAAGTGAAGTATTGGAAAAGTTTAAAGAATTCAAAGAGTCAGCTGAAACACACACTAGCAACAAAGTAAAATACCTACAATCCGATAATGGCACAGAATACATAAATAAAGAATTTGAATCTTACCTGAAAAGCTACGGAATACAGCGAAGGCTGAGCGCTCCGTTTACGCCACATCAGAACGGAATAGCAGAACGCAAAAACCGTACGCTTATTGAAAAAGCCAGGGCTTTACTGATAGAAGCACATGCACCTCTAAAATGTTGGAGTGAAGCTGTGATAACTGCGAATTACCTTTCTAACAGGAGTGTAAACAGCACCATTCAAAACAAAACACCATTTGAACTATGGGTGGGTAGAAAGCCATGCATCAACCATTTATATGTATTTGGTCGCAAGACATATATTCTACTAAAAGGTGTTAACAATCATAAATTTGCGCCAAAAGCAATTCCAGGCATGTTCGCTGGCTATTCAGAAATTTCTAAAGCATTCAAAATTCTGTTGCCTTCGAAAAACAAAGTAGTGATATCGAAAGATATTAGAGTGATGAAATCTATGTTTTTTGAACAACGAAGTCAAAATGATATCATCGGTCAGTCTCTAGAATCTTCGAATCCAGAACCAAAATATCTTGACAAGCAAGTGACAATACAACTTGATAATTCAGAAGACAGAGATAATTCACCACTTGAAAGTATTTCACAACAAAATTCAATCCGAAGCACTGATTATTTTCGACAAGTAGAACCGGCAAATATTGACAGTGAATATGAATCTTTATCAAGTTCAACCCTCACTGACAACGATGACGTTGACGATGAGTCTGTAGGTGTTGTTGAAAATAGCACATTCGATACAAGATCACTACGAAATAGATCAACTTTAAAAATGCCTAAACGTTTTGATGATTTTATTTTGGCTGCTGCTGCAAGTATAGAAAATCATTATAAACCAAAAGAGCCTGAGACTTTCAAAGAAGCAATGGAGTCTCACGATAAAAAACAATGGCAAGAAGCAATGAGAAGTGAAATCAGCTCTCTAAAAGAAAACCAAACCTGGGATCTGGTTGATTTGCCTAGGGGACGCAAGCCTCTACGAAGTAAATGGGTGTACAAAATTAAAATGAACCCAGATGGTACAGTTGATAGGTACAAGGCCCGATTGGTTGTGAAAGGTTTCACTCAAAAACCGGGTTTGGACTACGACAAGACGTTCAGTCCTGTTGTTCGTTTAAGTACAATACGAGCTGTCTTAGGGTTAGCTGCTCAAGAAAATATGTTTTTACATCAATTCGATGTGTCAACTGCTTTCCTAAATGGTTTAGTGAAAGAAGATTTATTTATGGTACAACCTGAATTCTGTACTGACGGCACTAAGAGAGTCTGCAAACTAAAAAGAAGTTTATATGGACTTAAGCAAGCATCTCTTTGCTGGAACACATGTATATCAGAATTTCTCAATGAAGAAGGTCTCATACAAAGTGCACAAGACTCTTGTCTCTTTATTGGAAAACATGTACTAGTAGCACTTTATGTTGACGACGGACTTGTAGCGTCTACTAGCGAAAAGGCTGCAGACTACTTCATTGATCGATTAAAAAGGCGCTTTAAAATAACGTCAAAACCAGCTTTATATTTTCTTGGTATGAAAATACATAAAAATAACGATGGCACTATTACACTTGATCAAAAGGCATACTCGAGGAAAATTTTACAGAGGTTTGGAATGGAAAACTGCAAACCTGTTCCTACTCCAGCTGTGAAAGCTACTGAAGAAGATGCAGAGGTAGAAAACAAACCAGATGATAGTAATTTTCCCTACAGACAGGCCGTAGGTGCGCTTGCCTATTTGATGGTGGCCACGAGACCGGACATCTGCTATGCAGTTGGTGTCGTATCTCGGCATCTGGATAACCCAACTTTACAAAATGTTAAAAGTGTAAAGCGAATATTCAGATACCTAAAAGGTACTACTGATATAGGACTGATGTTTAAAAAATCAGGAGAGGAGAATAGGGTTATAGGATACAGTGACGCCGATCATGGTGGAGATATTGTAACTGGACATTCTACTACAGGAATGTTTTTCCATTTTTCTGGACCAATCTTGTGGAAGAGTCAAAAACAAAATTCTGTTGCAATTTCGTCAACCGAAGCTGAATTAATTGCCTTGACGGAAACTGCCAAAGAAGCTATATGGTTGAACGCACTATTAGGCGACATCACAAAGGCACTCGAAATACCCATGATTTATGTTGATAATGAATCGGCCATCAAGCTCGCCGAAAATTTACCACATCAATTTCATCGCCGAACGAAGCATATAAAGCTGAAACATTTCTTTGTAAGAGAATGTGTTACCAACAAAGAGCTGTGTATCAAACAGGTGCCAACAGAGTTTCAGCTTGCTGACATGTTTACCAAACCATTGTTTAGTCCAAGAATGTTCCAGCTATGCAATCGAATGGGAATAAAAAGAATGCTTACATAGTTCTCATTCTTCTAAGTTCGGTGGGTGTTAAGAGACCTCCTTGTCTCTAGTTTGATTTTGTTAAGAAAAAAGGATCCAATAGACATGGTCGCTTAGCAATGTTGTTGTTATCTTTAGTTCTTGTAGAAAAAATAACGTATGTACAAATACTTATAATAATATAACTTCTATATTCTTATAACACCGCATTTTCTTTATTAAGAGCCTACCAGACGCCAAATTGTTAAAAGAAGATAGAAGATATACATTTTAGCGTGCAAGAAAGAGAGAGATGCGATCGGTTTTTGTGCGCTTTTAACGAAATAAATTAATTATAAAAAAACTATAACCAATATGAAAAAAATGCTCTAGTGCAAATGAAGATATTACTATTGTCTTTCTTATAAATATTTTATATTATAAAAATAACTTATAACATACGAGATCTAGCTTAAAATTTCACAAAATCGAGGTATTTTCAACACAAAAATCTATCGAGGATTTTATCAGTAATCGTGTTTCGAGCCTAGAGCGTTTTTAGTTCATGAACTGAAGTTGTCTGTGTTCAAATTTTAATTCAGCAGACCTCACGAGTCCTGAGATCTAGATCAAAGTAATAGTCTATTTGGCGTCATATGGACTCTTAAGTTCTTGATTATGCCTCTAGAGCTCTCAAGAACTTAACAGAAAATAGCCTATGTGACCCGGGGATAGTGTAACTTCCCAGCAGTAAAATAGTTTACAAATGAGTTCAGTAGTGGCGAAGCCTGCATACAATCAAATCTATAAATCTATTCTCTTTATAATATTAGTTTTTTTAACATGAAGAAAATCCTACAGGGATGCTATGCCGAACTCCTACTGACTAAAAGCCACACATTTTCTAACTAATTCCTACGATTGGGACTCCGGGTAAGCACTCGGAAGGACGACCCCTGGACTCCCAACAGACCTCGGCTACCACTACGGCCTCGTCTATGGGTGGTTCGGGTGATGTCCCGCATTTTGATACAATATTAGTTTAGATATTTAAACTATAGGGAAACATTATTTTACGGCGCAATATTCATGAGACTTCGCTGTCCATCAGTACGTACCTATCTCAGGCTGTCCACGCACGGTACTTATCTTAGGAACCGTGATAGCTAGAGAGTACATATTTTCACAGATGATGTATTTCTGTTGCCGCTGTAACAGCAAATATTAAAATCAGAAAAGAAGGGGATCAAGGGGGCCTACCATACAACAATCGTAACTTTTTTTTGCTTTTTTTAGTACCTACGGAACCACTCGCACTTTACCGATTTATTAGATTCACTAGCCGTTCGCGTTCTGAAATATGTCTATCTTATAAGTCAATGACGTATTTAGCTCCGTGTGGCGACGGGGTTCCGTGCTGCGAGGAGTACAAATACATCCCGAGAGTGTCGTAAGAGGCGACTAAGGGAACATTTCGCAAAAATATCCATTGCGCAGAGAAGGAAAACCTGAAATAAAACCCGGTTTTCAGAAAATGACAATCGTTAAGCCAAGTTGAAGACCTTATGGGGCGGTTAACCCGCACAAGTAGGCATTTGGCGCTCCCCTCGCCCCGGGCGCAAGACACTCCGCGCGCCGGCAGCGGCAGTCAACTCTCATGCCACAGTATACAGTATAGTAGAAAGAAACAGCATGCTAACTTTGTTTGACGTAGTAAATGCATCTAACTTTATTAAGTGTAGTGATTTATTAGTTTCG
The DNA here is from genome assembly GCA_933228765.1 of Miltochrista miniata. Lineage (NCBI taxonomy): Eukaryota > Metazoa > Arthropoda > Insecta > Lepidoptera > Erebidae > Miltochrista > Miltochrista miniata. The sequence continues at coordinate 15,677,975 of OW121773.1, read as the reverse complement.
TAAATAAAAATAAATGAGTTAATCGTAAATAAATTATGTATATTATACTATTATTTTTAAGCTAAAGAGTTTGTTTGTTTGTTTAGTTGTTCTAACTCCAGAGTCTAAGAGACTGCTAGTTGAATTTCAAGAGTTTCTTAACAGAATGTCCATTTTTGAAAAATACCAAAATATATAACATCACGCTAAGGCGAATAAGAGCTTAGCAGCAACGAAACATTTTTCGACAACTAGGATATTTCATTTCTTTTGAGAGTTTCCGTTGCGTACGTTTGCTACAGTTGCGTAAAAAATGTAAATTACATAATAGCTGGTCATAAAAATTTCTAAAGTTTTCTAAAGTTGGTATGCTAAGTATGAATCACGGGATCATTGTGCAATCCAAAATGGCCGCCGCGGTGTAATCACAAAATTTCATGATGGGTGTCGTTTAAAGGGTTTTTTGGTATGCTGAATACGAATCACGTACTAATTTTGCAATCCAATATGGACGCCGCGCCGTAATCACAAAATGTCATGATGGGTATCGTTTAAGGGGTTTCATGGTATGCTGAGTACGAATCACGTGATAATTTTGCAATCCAATATGGGCGCCGCGCCGTAATCACAAAATTTCATAATGGGTATCGTTTAAGGGGTTTCTTGGTATGCTGAGTACGAATCACATGATAATTTTGCAATCCAAAATGGCGGCCGCGGTGTAATCACAAAAATTCATGATGGGTATCGTTTAAAGGGTTTTTTGGTATGCTGAGTACGAATTACGTACTAATTTTGCAATCCAATACGGCCACCGCGCCGTAATCACACAATTTCATGATGGGTATAGTTTAAGGGAATTCTTGGTATGCTAAGTATGAATCACATGATAATTTTGCAATCCAATATGGCCACCGCGGTGTGATCACAAAATTTCATGATGGGTATCGTTTAAGGGGTTTTTTGGTATGCTGAGTACGAATCACATGATAAATTTGCAATCCAATATGGGCGCGGCGGCCATCTTGTATTGCAAAATTAGTAAGCGGTTCGTACTCAGCATACCAAAAAACCCCTTAAACGATACCCACCATGAAATTTTGTGATTACGGCGTGGCGGCCATATTGTATTGCAAAATTAGTACGCGGTTCGTACTCAGCATACCAAAAAACCCCTTAAACGATACCCATCATGAAATTTTGTGATTATGGCATGGCGGCCATATTGGATTGCAAAATTATCACGTGATTCGTACTCAGCATGCCAAAAAACCCCTTAAACGATACCCATCATGAAATTTTGTGATTACGGCGCGGCGGCCATCTTGTATTGCAAAATTAGTACGCGATTCGTACTCAGCATACCAAAAAACCCCTTAAACGATACCCATCATGAAATTTTGTGATTACGGCGCGGCGGCTATATTCGATTGCAAAATTATCACGTTATTCGTACTCAGCATACCAAAAAACCCCTTAAACGATACCCATCATGAAATTTTGTGATTACGGCGCGGCGGCCATATTGGATCGCAAAATTATCACGTACTTCGTACTCAGCATACCAAAAAACCCCTTAAACGATACCCATCATGAAATTTTGTGATTACGGCGTGGCCGCCATGTTGGATTGCGAAATTATCATGTAATTCGTAGACATTTTAATGCATGGAGTCACGGGACATCCTTCCTGAGGGCTTACCCGGGGCTCTCAACCATAGGCTGTTAGGCGTGGCGTGAGGTTTTTTAGTCCTTCATTCCCAGTAGTTCCGCGGCAGTAGTTCCGCGACGGAACTAGTGAGACTTTTTGTCCCAATAGTTCCGTGGCGGAACTAGTGAGACTTTTTTTTCCCAGTAGTTCCGCACCACGGAACTACTGGGACATTTTTATTCTCAGTAGTTCCGTGGCGGAACTAGTGAGAATTTTCTATTCTCAGTAGTTCCGTAGCGGAACTACTGAGACTTTTCCATTCCCAATAGTTCCGTAGCGGAACTACTGAGACTTTTCCATTCCCAATAGTTCCGTAGCAGAACTAGTGAGACTATTTTATTCCCAGTAGTAAAAAAACAAAGATCGAAGATCGGTAAAACAAATGAAGATCAACGAAACAAATGAAGATCGATCAAACAAATGAAGATCGATCAAACAAATGAAGATCAACAAAACAAATGCAGATCGGTAAAACAAATGAAGATCGGTGAAGATCGGCTAGCAAATGAAGATCGGCAAAATAAATGACGGTTAAATAAACAAAAGAAGATCGAAAAACCATATGCAGATCAGCAAAACAAAGGACTATATGCAAGTTGATAAGGTCAAAAATTACTTGCAGCCATATTTTGTAATCTAGATGAGATTAACATTCAAAAAAATAGGTGCAAGCAATTCTCGACCTTAATGACACTTCTCTAAAAATGTGTTTTTAGGCGTTTATGAACATCACTGATCACGAATATGTAAAAAATAAATAAATATTATGCATGTTCATAAGGTCGAGAATTGCTTCCACCTATTTTTTTGAATGGGTATCGTATCTAGATTACAAAAAATAGGTCCAAGCAAATTTCGACCTTATGAGCATGCATAATATCAATTATTTTTTTATATATTCGTGATCAGCGATGTCTATAATCGCCTAAAAGCACATTTTTAGATAAGTGTCATTAAGGTCGAGAATTGCTTGCACCTATTTTTTTGAATGTTAATCTCATCTAGATTACAAAATATGGTTGCAAGTAATTTTTGACCTTATCAACTTGCTTATAGTTCTTTGTTTTGCTGATCTGCATATGTTTTTTCGATCTTCATTTGTTTATTCAACCGTCATTTATTTTGCCGATCTTCATTTGCTAGCCGATTTTCACCGATCTTCTTTGTTTCATTGATCCTCATTTGTTTCGTCGATCTTCATTTGTTTTACCGATCTTCATTTGTTTGGTTGATCTTCATTTGTTTCATTGATTTTCATTTGTTCTGTCGATCTTCATTTGTTTTACCGATCTTCATTTGTTTTGTTAATTTTCATTTTTTAGATCGATCTTCATTTGTTTTACCGATCTTTATTTTTTTTGTCGATCTTCATTTGTATTCTTTTTAATTGTATTAGTTAATAGCCGTAAGACACCGTAGGGAACTAATGGGAACATAAATATTCGTATGTAAGTGATGCTTTCTCCCGCGGGACTACTGGGACTTGATTTATTAGTTTTTAATTTATGTTTTGTTCCGCGGAACTACTGGGACTTAATTTATTAGTTTTTATTTTATGCCTTGTTCCGCGGAACTATTGGGAATGAAATTATTAGTATTTCATTTATAATTTGTTCCGCGGAACTAATGGGAACTGAATTATTGATGCTTTGTTCCGCGGAACAACTGGGAAAAAAAGTCTCACTAGTTCCGCCACGGAACTACTTCAACGGAACAACTGGGAATAATCGTTTTTAGTCGGTAAGAGTCCGGCATAACATCCTATGAGGATTTTCCCTCACGTTAAACAAAAAAAAAAAGACGTTTTAATGCATTAGGTAGCTGGTTACCATGTCGTGAAAACACTTAAAAAGTAAAAGATCACCACATTTTTACCATGAGTCGCGTATGTATTTGTAACGGTTAATCTAATTACATTTTGCCCATTACTGATATTTTTATACTGTGGCGCGATTTCAACGTAATTTGGCATAATAATTACGAAATAGTTGCGAAAAAAACTGACACAGGTCCTGCCTCCACAAGCGCCAGGGCGAGACTGATCGGCCGTCAGTGGCGCAATTCTATTGCGTTTGGTAGATATTCGTACATGATAACTATGTAAATAGTTGTTTATAGAAAAACGCTCGGAAAATGTGTATAAAAACTTAATACCTTTAATTAAGTGCAAAAAAAATATATAAAATGTTAATAGTTTAGCCACAGTATTGAAAAAACTTTTCTGAGAGAGTCAACTTTGGGATTTTTTTCTATCTAGTGAAATTTATTGGATCGTGTAACGGGCTCGGAATATGTTTAGCTTATATCCTTAACTATTATATATATATTTTTCAGATTTAAAAACCCTATACTTTATGACTAGGATTGTTTCAAAAAACTCAAAATCTGACCCACGCGGCCTTATGGGCGGCTTGAAATATCCCAACTGTCGGGTAGCGGCGACCTGTGCCTGTCCATTTTAACACGGCAATAGGCTCGCCAACTATTACGTGAGAGATAAAACTGAAAGGTGAAATGTGGGCGTATACTATACCTCTGCCTACCCTTTCGGGGATAAAGGCGTGACTATTTATGTATGTATGTGTACGACGTGCGGGAAAGCGCGAGGGGAAGCCAGGTTTGCAGATATTTCCGCCGTAGTATTTATGTAAGGATTTTATTAGGCAGTTTCACGATATTAGATATTAAATTCTTTTTGGTCTGATTTACTTTTAATTCTAATTTCTAATGTTAAACTAAATGACATTTGTGTGGTATTAATACATACAGATCAGTGGGTGGCATATCTAATAAAAAATAGTGTTGTGACTAAAATGGATAAGTAAGTAGCTGACTACCTCGGTGCTGCGTAAGCGACCGCAGTGTTTAGGCCTCTGGTTTCTAACCCTGGCTCTGGAGTTGGGATCTATGAATACTGGTTTCTATGCATAATAATGTATGTATGTATGGTAGAATACAAAATGATGTGATGAGCCGACGATGACGCGAGCGAAGCCGCGGGCACCAGCTAGTATAGTATATAACAGTATAAATGTACTTACTACAAGTGCCATCAATGAACAGTATATATAATATAGTATTATTTATACAATTGATTGATGGCACTTGGTGGAACTTGCTGCACATATTGAAAACGACACTTGTACTGTTTCACAATATTTATTATTATAAACCTGACCGGTTTCGCTTCACAGCATTTTCAAAGGTTCAGATAGAAGGACAAGATATACTGTCTCGAAAACACTCCAACAATCAATAATCCAAATATTGTTGGAGTGTTTTCGAGACAGTAGTTTCGTTAGATCCGTACGGTGGCATAAATTGGGAGAGGCCTACGTCCAGCAGTGGATCGATATAGGCTGATTTGATACGTTAGATCGCGCCGCTGTCGCCATCGCCCCGCTCCCCGCTGTCATCCAGTTTGTGACCTTACAACTTGTCCACACGACACAGAATGCTACACGTTTGTAATTTATCCTGCGGTTTCAGTCGCGCAGTCCAATTTTCTACTCGTAGGACAGTCAAGACTAACCATTTTGCATAATGCTTGCGACGACGATATGTACCCATTACGAATATTTTGCTCTTAACGTTTACGATTGCATGAACTTTATTTGAAACGTAGGTAAGCAGAGTTGGAAACTAAAATTATCTCTAAAATTTACACAAAGGTTAATTATCTGCTCTGCTGCTTTAACCAAAATACATTTTCACTAATACTATAAATGCGAAATATAGTGACAATTCTTAAAGGTTTGCATATTTAAACTTTTCTTGTGCATGCCGGACTCCTACCGACTAAAAACCACACGTTTCTTACCTACGGTTGAGAACCCCAGGACCCTCGGAAGAATGACCCCAGGATTTAGATTATTGTCTGGAATAAGCCATTGGCTAATTAACGCTTTGTTTAGTCCTATACAACATTATAATGTCCGAGAATTTAGCGAAAAATTCACGTGGAAAATAATCGCACTGAACGATAATTTTGTTAAGCTGATTGTCTATGATAATTATAATTAGTATAGTGGAATTCAACAGATGTAAATAATATAGTAAACAAAGCAATTGGATCTTGACTGCTCCATAATTACTTACATTTAATTATCAATCCTGATCATAGTCGTTTCAAGGAACTCTAGTTAGATTTAAGATCAGTTAGATTTTTTCCCCTCGGGGTTTAGGGGATATGCGTTACTTCTCATGGAGCTAACGTTACACCCTGAGGGTACAGTAGTGGCTTCTTCAATGAGATCCCTAAGATTCAATATCTTAGGGATTAACGAAAAAGCCCACATTAGGAGGAAGGGCATAACGGTACTCCGTTCGTTGAGCAGCCCGCCTGGGGCAGTACCTCCGCCCTGCAGAAGACCGCGGTAATAGTAACCTGACTCCGGTTGGCTTATGTTCTCCGTCGGTTAGCAGGGATCCAGAGCTCATTTGGGCGACTTTGTGCCGGTGACGGTGAGACCAGAGGCTTACCTGGCTCCATTGGCGGATAGAGGCGCGGAGTATTGGTACGGCGGTCAGGGAGACCCGGTGAAACGGTTGACCGCTGACCGCCCGCAGGCTGTACGGAACCCGAACCTGGGGATTTTGCAACATCAGAGCATGCGACAAGTCCCGGCGTCGTGGAAGATCGCGTATGTACATCCTGTACCCAAGAAGGGTGACAGGACCGACCCGGCCAATTACAGGCCTATAGCCGTCACCTCCCTTTTATCCAAGGTGATGGAGCGTGTAATTAATACACAGCTCCTGGGGTACCTTGAGGAACACGACCTGCTCAGCGACCGGCAGTACGGTTTCCGTCACGGTCGCTCGACGGGCGATCTTCTTGTGTACCTAACACACCGATGGGCGGCGGCTATCGAGAGTAAGGGTGAGGCTCTAGCAGTGAGCCTCGACATCTCTAAAGCCTTTGACCGGGTCTGGCACCGTGGTCTTCTTACGAAATTGCCCTCATATGGACTACCTGAGAGATTATGCGGATGGGTGTCCAGCTTCTTGGCCGGTAGAAGCATCAGGGCCGTCGTTGACGGCAGCTGTTCAGACTGCATGGCCATAAACGCTGGAGTCCCGCAAGGCTCAGTGTTGTCCCCTACTCTGTTTCTGCTGCATATCAATGACATGTTGTCTATTGATGGCATTCATTGTTATGCGGACGACAGTACGGGGGACACTTGTTACACGGGCCGCCCCGGTATCTCTCGGGACACAGTAGAGGAAAATCGTGAACAGCTTGTGTCTGAAATCGAGGCTACTCTTACTAGAGTGTCCGATTGGGGTGGACAAAATCTTGTCCAGTTCAACCCTTCCAAGACACAAGCGTGTTTTTTCACCGCTAAGCAAACCCCAATTACTGTAGCGCCGCAATTTCAGGGCACATCTCTTTCCATCGCCAAAAGTATAGGGATCCTTGGCGTTGACATCTCCAGTGACGTTCAGTTCCGTAGTCATTTGGAGGACAAGGCTAAGCTGGCGTCCAAGAAGCTAGGTGTGCTCAACAGGGCGCGGCGGTACTTCACTGCGGCGCAAACACTGCTTCTCTATAAATCGCAAGTGCGGCCGCATATGGAGTACTGCTGTCACCTCTGGGCGGGAGCACCTGAATATCAGCTTCGTCCATTTGGCTCGGTGCAAAGACGAGCTGTAAGAATTGTCAACGATCCTGTACTTACAGCTGGTGTGGAACCTCTTCGCGACAGGAGAGACTTTGCCTCCTTATGCGTGTTCTACCGCCTGTACAATGGTATGTGCTCTGAGGAATTGTTTGATATGATGCCCACGGCTACGTTCTATCATCGCACCGCTCGCCACAGACAGGGAGTTCATCCTCACACTCTGCGTCCGGTGCGTTCCAGCACGGTTAGATCCGATAGGTGTTTTCTTCCACGCACGCTTAGGTTGTGGAATGACCTCCCTGCCTCGGTTTTTCCAAACGCCTACAGTATGGGGTTCTTCAAAAGGGGTCTTAGAAGGTTTTTACAGGGTCGGCAGCGCGAGTGTGGCACCTCTGGTGTTGCAAACGTTCATAGGCTGCGGTGACCACCGGTCCTTCTGGTGGGCCGTATGCTTGTCTGCCACCTTAGTGGTATAAAAAAAAAAAAAAAAAAAAAAAAGATTTATGCGGACATTTCGACACTAATAAACCTTTAGATTATAGAATAATTTCATGAAAAATACTCGGATGGTAAAAATTTAAGACTGTCATTTTTGCTTGTCATTAAATTATTTTTTCTCAGACTTGTTTGTCTTTGCCATAGTGTTGTAAAACTGTTGTACTGGCCAATTGATTTTAAAAGGAGGTCATTGTTTTATCAATCTGTCAGTTCGAAAAAATGTACTTACTTTAATAATATAACTTATTGACCCAGAGAGCGACGAGTGCGAGTCTTTGCCCCTTTCACACGTACCGGTTGCCGGGTGCCGGGTACCCGGGTGTATGGCCGTGTACTATAGCTTTCACACGTAACGGCGTGATTTGCCCGGCAACCGCTTGCATTCGCCGCCGGTTACCCGGCACCGGCTACCCGGCAACCGGTACGTGTGAAAAGGCACTTTGAGTTTGGGTCTTCGATTCTACAGTATAGACGATTTTGCTTTCGTCCGTATGTGTGTGTGCATGTCAGTTTCGGTCTAGAAGACGCATTTGTTAACCATGGCACACATGTTCTTTGATTTAAAATCATTGATCTACGAAAAGATAAAATTACAACTTTTGTCGAAAGTTTTTTTTAATAGGGCGGAAAATAAGGGAGAAAAAGGGCCCCGTTATATATGATGGGATCATAAGGGATATAATTCCTCACAGGTTGTTTTTTCCTGGGCGCTCGCGAGGTCTACTCTTCGCAGAAGTACTTGTATTAAATTGGGACTAACTAAGTATTTGTGCGACCCAGAAATCGTCAGAAAGATCCGGTTAGGCTTAGTACCGTGTGGAGGAGTAAGTTTAAAGAGGCTAACGTCCATCAGTGAACTGCCAAAAAGATAATCTATTGTTTCGAACGCCATAAACATTTAAATATGAATAAAAAGAAAAGAAATAATGATTCTTTAGGGTAGACTGGGTACGGTTGGGCGAGATTGGCAGCATACCTATGTATTTTGTTTCGTAACTTTTTTTATCAAATTTTGTGACCTAATGTGCTTTTATTGCGCTTGTTCAAAAAGCTATAATTTTTTACTACTTTGCTTCAAATATACCTGTCACCATGTCATTATAATGGCCTAGTTCCCTTTCTTTGGATTTAAAAACCCCACATTAGAAATCTCTCAAAATGTCTTAGTTTGCTTCTGTAAGAACGGCGAGCAGCCAACGAGGCGTCTACATATTTTATCATCCCTAAACTAATATATTATTGTAAATAAATGATTATACTATTAAATTTTCTAAAAGTTCCTTTTTTTTTTAAAGATCCTTTAATTAAATTAATATAAAAAGTTATTGCACATAATATATATAGATATACCGAATTACATGATTCGATGAATTTGGCGATTGATTAACCGAAGTAAATGAATGTACGGTGAACTAGATATAACTCAATGATTACTTACATAATTAGAATCAGTTTAGTTACAACACTATGATCATAGACAACTTCTGTCAGAACATGACATGTTTACATGATTGCTGAGCTGTCCAGAAAAAGACTATAGCAACCAATCCCTATCTACAATAATATAATAAAGTGAGTTGAACAAAAATTGTATGTTTGTAATGAATAAGCTCAAAAACTACTGCGTCGATTTCGAAAATTCTTTCACCATTGCAAAGCTACATTCACCCTGAGTAACAAAGGGTATATTTTATTCCCATATTCCCAAGGAAACAGGAGGTACGCGAGTGAAACCACGTGACGTCCGCTAGTCTATGATATAATATTCAACTTATTTTATTTCTTCAGTCAATATAGGTAACACTAAGCTTGTAGCAGCCAAGGAACTTATACTATAACTGGAATGCTCACGTGCACATCAAAAGCGTTCCGGAAAAGGAAAGCTAAAAAAGGGGATGCTATCTCTTTCTACTAATGTGTCCATGCAGACGCTTCAGCTAGTGAGACAATATTTTCATAAAGTTGAAAGACATAGGTACACAATAATAAAATAAATGATATCTATGGAACTTACAGTTATGTATGTTTTAATTAGGTCTTGCAGAAGACAATTTAATAATTTGACGAATTGAATGACTTGTAATAATTGACGTGAAATTTTTAAAATTAATGAATAAGGTACTAGATCAGTTATTACCTATGTGGAGCCATTCTTACACTACCGGCTTGGTATGATGGCCGTTAGTAGGTACGAAGAGAATTTGGCAGAGCTTGCTTGCTCTCTCTTTTTTTACAAGGCCTTTTAGTACCACCTAATATCTACTACTTTATCAACTCAACTACTAATGACTAGACCGTTTTACTCGGTCAATATCGTAACTTAGTTGATATGTCAAAAATTATAGCGTGCCGCACGTATAATTACGTATGACGGTCGGAAACCAAACTTATATTTTTGTTTAGATTCTTACGTATCAAACATTACGCAGCCAGGGTTGAAGGATGTCGGCCTATGCTTTTCATACACAAAGGAAAGAGGGGATGGAAACCACGTAAAACCAACTGTCGTATCATACAATCAAATAGGTATATGTATATATTTTTACCGAAGTATCTAACCCCTTTTTGCTTTCGGTAAGAATATTGGGAAAGAGAAATTTCATTCTACCTACACAAAAATCTTACATCAATCCAATTTCCTAGTAATTTAATACTTGTTCATTAGCGCTGGAGGTCCTGGGTTCGATTCCTAGGTCGGTACAAATGTTTGTGTGATCCACAAATGTTTGTTTCGGAGTTAGGGTGTTTTCTATGTATAATATGTATGTATTTAGAATTATATAAGTATGTTTATCAGTCGTCTAGATTCCATAGCACAAGCTTGTTTTAGCTTAATTTGGGCTACATCCACAAATATTTATTTTATTAAAAGTATGTCCGATCTAGAACGTACCGTGTTGGCACCACAATGAATCTTCAGAGTTGCCATGCGTAATTTATGAGTTACTACCAATAGTTATTATTTTTCAAATAAATTTATTTTAAGTAACACCAATAATGTATGAAATATTGAAATAATAGAATTTTGAAGTTAAAACATTAATTATTATAATAAACATTAACGCGTATTGACCAGCACGTATGAAAACTGTTACCTCTGATCTGGTCTACTACTGGTCATAAAAACTACCGTCTGTTTCTTTTTATTACCACTTACAACACACTGCGTTGCAAGAAAGAGACAGAATCCCCTTAAGTCGTTGTCCTGCTCGGGAACGTTTTTTACCTCTGACATGAAGTAATGCAATATAAACCGAATGACGTTGAAAATAAAGTTCAATTTTAATTTGTTTTTGTGATTTCGTAAGCATTCCAGTTAGAAGTATAAGTTCCTTGGTAGCAGCCAATCCCTATCTCTAATATGTGTTATTCCAAACTATGGTCTATCCTAGTGACATATTTCAGCTAAGTTCGATCAACTGCATTAGAGGTGACACCGTCCAATCACGGCGACACGAAATTTGTTGCGCGTTGTATTGATTTTGCTGTATCTCATAATACTTTTTTTTTAAGTTTGAAGGTTGGTCTAAAGAAAAAAGAAATCATGTAACGCTCAAGCCAACTAACGTATTTTTAAGTAACGTTAAGTAAAGTTAACGTATTGAGCTCGTAGCAGACAATCCCTATATTTTATAATCGGACGCTTTGGTAAATCAGCCCCTATCTCGATTCTCGTGATTCTGCTATTGCAAAGTTGGTAAGCCTTTCTGCACCGTCTAAATCTAGTCAGTACTTATAAGTTTAAAGCGATGAAGTGCAAGAAGTGGAGCAATTACATAGTACTTATTCTATAGTTATATTCTATAGTTCTTATTCTATTTTTATGGGTGAGTAAAATACTTTAAATCTAAAGAATAACGCAACACAAAATATATTTGTGCCAATCTTTATTTCGAACTGGTGAACCCAGTATGGTAGTAGCATACCCGCGAGGGTCGAAAAAGTATCCATAAAGTCCACGTAAAAAAAAGGCTAAGTGCAAGCCGAATTCACGCACAGAGGGTTTCGTACCAAAAAATCCGGCCAAGTGCGAGTCGGACTCGCGTACAGTGGGTTCCGTACCAAAAAACGGCAAAAAAATAACGTTTGTTGTATGGTAGCCCCCTAAATATCCCCATTTTTCTGATTTTACTATTATTATTACTAGTGCGGTTTAGTTTTAGCGTCAGTTGCATTTGAGACTGATTGTAAACTGTGAGAAATAAATCCCTTTTTTAGTTTTGTCTTCGTACAATCTTAACGGCAATAGAAATACAAATTTTAGCTTTCACGATTGACGAGATACAGCCTCCCTTTGAGTACGGAACCCTAAAAAGGAGCATGTTTTTCAACAAAATCTCAGAAAGATACTCAATACTGTCAGAAGCATCTCATCCTAGTAAGCCTGTGAGCCCCTATACTTGTCCTATCGATTTCGAATACACAAAATGTAGTGGCGATGACATAAATTGTCCTGTTATCGCTTTCCGGCTCACTTGACGTCGTGTGCGGCCGTTATAGTCCGAGAGCTGGCACGAATTTTTGGGTAGGTATTTGAGGCAAGCTGAAAACTTGTCAGATACCTCTCCTACTATATCCCAACTCGGAATTGCAGACCTGGCTGGTGAGTAGCGGGGCTAAATCAACCCCTAAATTTTTAAAAATATTTTTTTTTTTTTCCAATAAATATATTTGAGGCACTACGCAATTTATATATGTTGCAGTGTAATACTTAATGAATACGAAAAAAAATAAGCCAGATAATTTAATCGGGGTTTTAACATTGCCAGACGCGTGCAAAAATATTTTGCAAAAAATTATAAAAAATGTTTTTGAGGCAGCTTGAAATTTTAATGGAGCGTTATTTTAAGTAAAAAATAAGATTCCCAAAAAGACAGATCGTTTCGGTGGGGCTTTCTACCTGCCAGGTGATCAAACAAATAATGAATGGGTATAGACAAGCTGTAGTGCTATAGACAAGCTGTAGTGTGAGAGAGAGAGCGCATAACGACAGCTGTCTTTGTTCTTGCTTGCCGCGTTACTATTGGCTCTGGCGAGGCCACGTGACTTGCAATAACCCATGAGGTTTAAATTAATTTCATCAAAAACAATACAGATATAACTTAAAAAATTAGGATTACAGTAATTCAGTCATTGTAGGCACATATAATATTTTCTTTTTCTATATCAAAGTAATAAAAGCAGTACAATCGTTAATATCTTACAATTCATGGTTTAACTTACACTTGACTAAAGTAATGGAATACCTATCAGCTACGGCAAGAAGTTGTTACAGTGTATTATCAGATCCTTGTCTGAACTAGGATGTTAATCCTGTGTCTCAGACGTTCATCTGACTAAGCAAACAAGAGAGCACATTATGATACTAATAATATATAATAATAATATATACTACACACATACATACATATTATCACGCCTGTTTCCCATCGGGGTAGGCAGAGACTATGGCTTTCCACTTGCTACGATCCTGGCATACCACTTTCGCTTCTTCTACTTTCATAAGTGCTTTCATACACGCTCGCCGGTTAAGGGTACTCTTGACCTGGCCTTTTTCCAGCAGGTCATCAATTTGGTTACCATGCTTACGCCGAGGATGACCCCTACCAGCTTGCCCATTCATTCTCGCCTTATAGATCTGTTTAGTCAGTCTATTTTCATCCATCCTCTCAACATGTCCAAACCATCTAAGCATCCCTTTTTCTATCTTTGTCACTACATCTTCAGTTATACCACATTGTTTTCTAATCACGCTATTCCTTTCTTTGTCCATCAATTTCACTCCAGCTATACTTCGCAGACTTCTCATTTCCACGGCATTAATTTTACTTTCATGCTTCTTCTGCCACACCCAACTTTCACTACCATACATAAGTGTGGGAATAAGCACACCGCTATGCACAGCCACTCTTGCCTTCTTAGACACGTTTTGACTGCTCATAAAGGTATGCATCGCCCCATTCACTTGATTTCCTGCCAAAACTCTTCTCTCAATATCCTGGTCACACTTTCCATCCCTCGTAAATTTTGAACCCAGGTATACAAATTCTTTCACCTGTTCCACTCTTTGCCCTTCGATAATAATAGGGCAATTCGTCATACATTTCTCTCTTTCAAAAACCATTACTTTAGTTTTACTTACATTCACTTTCATTCCTCTACCTTTCAGCGCCTCATGCATAATATTAACCATCAACTGCAACTCCTCCGCCGATGCAGCTAAGATCACCTGATCGTCAGCATATAGGAGGCATTTGATGGTCAGCTCGTTCAGTTTTATACCGCACGCACTCTCTTGCAATTCTTTCAAACAACTGTCCATGTACAGGTTAAACAGCCACGGTGGCGCTACACAACCCTGTCTCACACCCCTTTCTATGTTAAAGAAGTCCGTGCAAGCTCCGTTGATCCTGACACAAGCACTCGAGCCCTCATAAAGAGATTTCAGTGCTCGTATCAAGCTGCTGCTCACCCCGTACAAAGACAATGTTGACCATAGTTCATTCCTCACCACTTTGTCATAGGCCTTCTCCAGATCTACGAATACGCAATATACCTTTTGGCTTTTCGCCAAAACTTTTTCTGTTATGCATCGTAAGGAGAAGACCTGATCCGTGCATCCCCTTCCTTTCATAAATCCTGCTTGAACATCCCACATTTTTCCTTCACTTTCATCCATCACTCTTTTTATCAACACTTTCGCATACAGTTTACCGACGATGCTGAGCAGGCTTATACCGCGGTAATTTTTGCACTCTTGCTGCGACCCTTTTCCTTTGTACAGCGGCACAATGACGGCTTTGGACCATTCTTTTGGTACGCTGCCACTCCTCCAGCACAGATTAAAAAGGCGGTACAGCTGGTCAATCACCACGCCACGTCCTGCTTTCAGCATCTCAACGGAAACCCTATCAATCCCAGCAGCCTTGCCTAGTTTCATACTATTTAATGCTTTCACTATTTCTTCCATACTAATGTCGTTTTCATTGCCGATTTCATTCATTTCACCAAAATGAGTTTGCACTTGCGTATCCTCTTTATCAAATAGACTTTCAAAATACTCCTTCCATATTTTAAGCACACACTCTTCTCCTCCCACAAAACTTCCATCCTGGTTTCTGATCTTATTAAGCGGTGATGTGGTCTGTGGGCTCCTCACCGCTTTTATGGACTTCCAAAAGAATTTTATATTCTGTTGGAAGTCACCAGATAACCTTTTGTCAAATTCATCTCTATCATACTCCTTCTTTCTTACTAACACCTCTTTTGCCACACGCTTATACCTTTTATACTCATCGTTGGCTATTCGTACATCCTCATCCGTTGCCTTCTGCATTCTTTGATTGGCCTTTGTGGCCAGCCAGTCCAACCATGCTTTCTTCTTCTCAGACAACGCTTTCAGAACTTCCGCGGTCATTCTTTTTAACTTACATCCTTGGCTTCTCTTGCTCACACCACACACTTCAATCGCAACTTCCACGAGTCCTTCCTTAATCGGCTTCCATAATTCTTCAATCTCACATACTT
Source organism: Miltochrista miniata (assembly GCA_933228765.1). NCBI lineage: Eukaryota > Metazoa > Arthropoda > Insecta > Lepidoptera > Erebidae > Miltochrista > Miltochrista miniata. The sequence continues at coordinate 15,662,636 of OW121773.1, read as the reverse complement.
CATCTAAATTATCAAACTTTTTGCTTAGTTTGCTCACAAATTTCTCTTTTATACCTATCTCTTGCAAATTCTCAACTTTTATGCGTTCTAGTACACTAACAGGTTCACGCACACGGTGCCTCCACCGCTGAAACAGACCTCTTACTCGGCTGACAACCAAGAAGTGGTCTGTGTCAATCCCAGCACCGCGGTAGGCTCGAGTGTCTAGTACTTTCTTTCTCATCCTTGCGTCAACAATCACAAAGTCAATCATGCTCCTCTTACTTCCTTCTTGTCTCGTAACCAAGTGGATATCTTTGTGGTGAAACATGGTGTTAGTCACCACAAGATTCTTCTCCAAACATACTTCAAGCAAACTTTCTCCATTTTCATTCACTCGCTCATCACCAAACTTTCCCAATACTCTTTCATACCCATCACGCTTGACTCCAACCCACCCATTAAAATCGCCTAACATTACTATCCTCTCATTTTGTTTGCACTTACTCAAAACATCACTCATGCTCTCCCAAAATGCCTGCCTCTCACTTTGGTCTCGTAAAGATCGGCACCACCGCGCATCTTGTGGAGCATATACTCCTAAAACAAAGATGCGGGTAAGTCCAACCTTCAGCCTCAACCAAAGGAGTCTTGGGCTTACACATTCATATTCTGTGACACATTCATTCATTCTCGCAAACAGTACTACACCAACGCCCTGACACGCTTTACTGGTTTTAGGCACACCCGACCAGTAGGCAGTGTAGGGTCCATGTGTGGTGGTGTCACATCCTTTCCTCTTTGTCTCATTCACGCACAGAATATCGAGTCGTCTCTCTTTCATCATCTTGCATACTTCCTCAATTTTGTCTATCATACCTCCTCTTACATTCAACGTAGCAAAGTGGCTATCCCAAGTCCACTTTTCGCCTCGATGGGAAACGAGACGTGATGGGTTGCGAACCACATCGCCGCCATTTCGGATTTTGTTATTGGTTTTGTCCATTGCGTTCCCACGAAAAGCAAGGGAAAATAAAGTCCACCCAGACAGAGCCCCGCATGTCTAAGTAAGGCTAGCCTTCTTCTGGGGTCGCCCGGCCCCAGGGCAATTGGCACGCTAATACTAGGCTCGCCCCTAGTCACGCAGCACATACGCACGGCATACTAGTAATATATAATATATAATTTATTATTATTCCTATTCCGAAATATGTTTAATAAATTTTAACTCCCAAAATTTTCAGTTTTCTTTGGCAGTGTTACCGACACCCTTCTAAATTACTGTATAAGGACAACATTTTAGATTCTGCAGTGGGTTGTCAACAAGGTGACCCTCTCGGGCCACTCATTTTCAGTTTATCAATTCACCCAATAATTAGCCAACTAAATTCGAAATTTAACATCTGGTATCTAGATGACGGCACTCTGGGAGGGGATGTTGATACAGTAATTAAAGATTTTGATTTAATAAAAGATAAATTTACAACCATTGGTTTGGAACTAAATCCTACAAAATGTGAATTATTTGTTAATGATAATATTGACAGTGTTTCTACTATAAGAAAATTTCATAATTTGGCACCAAATATTAAAATTCTTGAAAGACATTCTCTACGCCTCCTGGGGTCTCCTATTCTAGAAGATGCCTATGATTCCTTTATTGAAGAAAAAATTCAAAATTTTTGTGAAGTTTCGGATCGACTCTTTCAAATTAATATACATTCAGCATTTACTATCATTCGGTATTGTCTTTTCGTCCCAAAATTAACTCATGCTCTCCGTTCATCTCAATTTTTTAAACATAAAACACTTTTGGAAAAAATTGACAATATTATTCATACCACGCTTTGTAAAATTTTGAATGCAAATTTGGACGACCGGGCGTGGCTCCAAGCGTCTTTACCGATACGTTTGGGCGGCCTCGGCGTACGCAAAATTTCCGACATCAGTTTACCAGCATTTTTGTCTTCAGTCCATGGCACTGATGAATTAACCAGGAAAATCCTAATTCCTACACTGGTTAATTCTGAAGTGCCAGGCAAGATTGAAGCCATTAATGCTTGGAAAATGTCTTGCCCGGATACTGTTTTGCCCACACATCCATGCTCCCAGAGGCAATGGGATAGGCCGCTCTGCAACGAAGTAAGGAAACAGTTATTGAACACGTGTTCGAATGTTGCAGAACGTGCTCGTCTATTGGCTGTGGGAGAATGGGAATCAGGTGTCTGGCTTCAGGCTCTTCCGTCGCCCAACATAGGTACTATGTTGGACGATATTACATTCAGAATTGCTGCCTGTCTTCGTTTAGGTGCTCCCTGCGTTTCTCCTCATTGTTGTCAATGTGGAGAAGCAGTCGACAGCCTTGGGCATCACGGCCTGTCTTGCAGCAGGAGTGCTGGTCGCAGGTCCCGCCATGCATACATCAATGATATTATCCGCCGAGCTCTTGTCACCGCCGGCGTTCCAGCCGTGCTAGAACCTAATGGTTTGGCTCGCGACGATGGCAAGAGGCCGGACGGTATGTCATTGGTGCCTTGGAAGATGGGAAGGTCTTTAGTTTGGGACGCTACTTGTGTGGATACCCTGGCCCCTTCTCATCTTCCTAGCACGGCGACCTGCGCCTGTGCTGCTGCTGCATCTGCCGAGACACTCAAACGGCGCAAATATAATAATTTGATAGGAAATTATATTTTTGAGCCGTTTGGGGTCGAGACATTGGGCTCGTGGGGTCCAAGTGCACATATGCTTTACAGAGACATCGCAAAGCGTTTGATCGACTCTTCTCGTGACCATAGGGCTGGCCTCTTCTTCGCTCAGCGAATAAGCATAGCTATTCAACGCGGTAATGCGGCCAGTCTTATGGGAACCTTACCATTTGACGGTGATGGGGAGGAATTCTTCGACACCTAGACGGGGCATTGTCAGTTTTGTATAGATAAGTATTTTCCCCCCTTATTTTTATTTTGTTGTAGTTATTTTTCTTTTTTTCTGTTCTTTATTTTACTCTGTACATAGTTAATTTAATATTTAATAACCTTGTAAATTTATGTTTAATTATGTAATTTTCAACATTTAAAAAATTAAAAGATAAATACAATAAAACGGGTTGTATAAAATATAGAATAAAATTAGTTTGACCAAATTATAAGTAGGTTCCTACATTTATATTAACTCAATATCTCTAAAATATTAATAAATGAATAGAATTTATTTCAATTTTATTTTATACTTGAAATAATTGTACTACTGGAGAGATATTATATTTTTATAAACCTGGTTTTGCGATTTTTTATTTTAATTATTGCTTTTTTTAATACGTAACGTCCATAAATCAATACAATCTCTTTTACGCAAAATGTTTCTAGTAGAAATTCAGAAAATTTAATATTTTTAACTCCGAAATTTTAACTAGAAACCTCATGGGTCGCACGTGGCTTCGCCAGAGCTAATAGTAACGCGGCAAGCAAGAAGGAAGACAGCTGTCGTTATGCGCTCTCTCACACTCCAGCTTGTCTATAGCACTACAGGCTCGTACCCATTCATTATTTGTTTGATCACCTGGCAGGTAGAAAGCCCCACCGAAATGATCTGTCTTTTTGGTAATCTTATTTTTTACTTATAAATAACGCTCCATTAAAATTTCAAGCTGCCTCAAAAACATTTTTTATAATTTTTTGCAAAATATTTTTGCACGCGTCTGGCAATGTTAAAACCCTGATTAAATTATCTGGCTTATTTTTTTTCGTATTCATTAAGTATTACACTGCAACATATATAAATTGCGTAGTGCCTCAAATATATTTTTTGGAAAAAAAATATAATATTTTTAAAAATTTAGGGGTTGATTTAGCCCCGCTACTCACCAGCCAGGTCTGCAATTCCGAGTTGGGATATAATAGGAGAGGTATCTGACAAGTTTTCAGCTTGCCTCAAATACCTACCCAAAAATTCGTGCCAGCTCTCGGAATATTACGCGAACAATTGCGGTCTAGCCGAAACGTTAGTGGCCATTTTATTGGAGCATCACTGTAGTTTATGAGTTTACACAGTCAAAGATTTCCTGGAAATCTTTTGATGATACTCTTTATGTGGAAATTTTCTTGGGTTTTGCCATTTGAATAGGGTAATTTAAGTGGGTAATTGTTTTTTTATCATATGAAATAAAAAAATACATACCTACTCTAAGTATATTCTGAAGTAGCATTATATATTCTGTTCCACTTAATATTAGTGCTTACGAACAGAGGCTAGTTGCGGAAGTTCAACTTATTGAACAACATATTATGTCATGTTTCATTTTGTAATATTTTGTTTGAATCCTTGTTGTAATATTTTTTTATAATTTGAGTTTTATTTAGCAAGTTTATTTCTTTATTAACTAAATGCCAACTATAAAAACATCTTTAAATAGGTATTTTAGTTGCCTCAAGTTGCATAATAGAAATGAGTCACCTGTGACTCATTTCTCTGTACATTTTAATTCAAGTTTTTCGGGATGATTGTAACGTGAATTTTTTTAAACCATACGTGAACGTATAACCAAAATTTTTGTGTTTTTTTATAGTTGGCATTTAATTACTATTAGATTAATTTACAAAAAATATGTACCCAAATTATATCTATAGTTATTATATTAGCCCAGCAGTTATAATAAAAAGCATTGTATTGAGCCACATATTATGTCATGTTTCATTTTGTAATTTTTTGTTTGAATCCTTGTTGTAATATATTTTTATAATTTGAGTTTTATTTAGCAAGTTTGGTTCTTTATAAACTAAATGACAACTATAAAAAAAATCTTTAAATATTTTAGTTGCCTCAAGTTGCATAATAGAAAAGAGTCACGTGTGACTCATTTCTCCGTACATTTTAATTCAAGTTTTTCGGGATGATTGTGACGTGATATTTTTTTAAACCATACGTGAACGTATAACCAAAATTTTAGTGTTTTTCTTTATAGTTGGCATTTGATCACTATTAGATTAATTTACAAAAAATATGTACCCAAATTATATCTATAGTTATTATAGTAGTCCAGCAGTTATAATAAAAAGCATTGTATTGAGCAACATATTATGTCATGTTTCATTTTGTAATATTATTTTGTTTGAATCCTTGTTGTAATATTTTGACTGCCTCTGTGGCGCAGTCGGTAGTGATACCGCCTGCGGCGCTTGAGGTCGTGGGTTCGATTCCCACCGGAGACAAATATTTGTGTGACCCATAAATGTTTGTCTCAAGAGTCTGGGTGTTTCTATGTATTATATGTATGTATTTAAAAAGTATATAAGTATTAATATCCGTGGTCTGATACCCATAACACAAGCAGGTTATTCCTAGCTTACTTTGGGATCAGATAGCGTTGTGTGAGATGTCCGTGAATTTATTATTTATTTATTTAATTTATTTTTATAATTTGAGATTTATTTAGCAAGTTTGGTGAACCAAACTTGCTAAATAAATCTTCTTCTTGCTAAATAAAAATTTATGATTACAATATTTAAATTATTTAACACACATCGGTAGTCAACATACAATAACAACAAAAATCATCACGAACCCAATGTTTTATCATCAATCAATCAATTCGATATTAGCAAGTCACGGAGCTTTTTCTTGAATAAAGTAACATTGTCCTCACACCGTAACTTTACTGGCAGTTTATTGTACAACTTACATGAGGCGCTAAAAGGTAGAGGAATGAAAGTGAATGTAAGTAAGACTAAAGTAATGGTTTTTGAAAGAGAGAAATGTATGACGAATTGCCCTATTATTATCGAAGGGCAAAGAGTGGAACAGGTGAAAAAATTTGTATACCTGGGTTCAAAATTTACGAGGGATGGAAAGTGTGACCAGGATATTGAGAGAAGAGTATGTATTTTTTTATTTCATATGATAAAAAAACAATTACCCACTTAAATTACCCTATTCAAATGGCAAAACCCAAGAAAATTTCCACATAAAGAGTATCATCAAAAGATTTCCAGGAAATCTTTGACTGTGTAAACTCATAAACTACAGTGATGCTCCAATAAAATGGCCACTAACGTTTCGGCTAGACCGCAATTGTTCGCGTAATATTCATTATTAACTAAATGCCAACTATAAAATAAAACCGGCCAAGTGCGAGTTGGACTCGCACATGAAGGGTTTCGTAGCAGCAAGTAACATAATATAAAAGTTCTTATAGTTCGTTGTAACTTTGACTGATGTTTTAACACGTTCGCAGTGATAGTGATTTCACTAACCGGAAATTGCGGTTTATGACGTATTAAAAAAAAACTACCAGCTCTATCTCGTTCAAACTAATGTTCGTTGGTAGTTTTTGTGGCAAAAGTTTTTATATTTTTTATAGATTTATCATTCTCTTAGTTTAGAAGTTAGAGGGGGGGGGGGGACACATTTTTCCACTTTGGAAGTGTCTCTTGCGCAAACTATTCACTTTAGAAAAAAATGATGTTAGAAACCTCCATAGCATTTTTGAAGACCTATCTATAGATACTACAAACGTATGAGATTGATGAAAAAAATATTGCATAATAGAAATGAGTCACGTGTGACTCATTTCTCTGTACATTTTAATTCAAGTTTTTCGGGATGATTGTGACGTGATATTTTTTTAAACCATACGTGGACGTATAACCAAAATCTGAGTGTTTTTTTTATAGTTGGCATTTAATTACTATTAGATTAATTTCTTTGTTTGAATTTTTTTTGAACTGAAAGAATTGCAAGAGAGTGCGTGTGGTATCAAACAGAACGAGCTGACCATCAAATGCCTCCTATATGCTGACGATCAGGTGATCTTAGCTGCATCGGCGGAGGAGTTGCAGTTGATGGTTAATATTATGCATTCAAATTCAAATTCAAATGACTTTATTGTGGAATCATAGGTATAAAAGATGTTGTTCGTAGAAGATACAATAATGTGTCCAACTATGTCCAGCCGCATAGGCGTACAAAACTTATAAATTAGAACATGCAGAAACTCAAATATAACTTTTACAATTATTTTCCTGTCAAAACTGAGATTTTTTTTTTTGGTTTAATACAATTTTTCATAATCCGAAAAAAAATACTATGAATATCAAATAATAAATACTACATGTCAGAATAATTATGAATAAATATATAATATATTGTCACTGTTAAATGTCATATCACTAAATAACAACATGATCATTAACATTTAATTAACATAAATTTATGATTACAATATTTAAATTATTTAACACACATCGGTAGTCAACATACAATAACAACAAAAATCATCACGAACCCAATGTTTTATCATCAATCAATCAATTCGATATTAGCAAGTCACGGAGCTTTTTCTTGAATAAAGTAACATTGTCCTCACACCGTAACTTTACTGGCAGTTTATTGTACAACTTACATGAGGCGCTAAAAGGTAGAGGAATGAAAGTGAATGTAAGTAAGACTAAAGTAATGGTTTTTGAAAGAGAGAAATGTATGACGAATTGCCCTATTATTATCGAAGGGCAAAGAGTGGAACAGGTGAAAAAATTTGTATACCTGGGTTCAAAATTTACGAGGGATGGAAAGTGTGACCAGGATATTGAGAGAAGAGTTTTGGCAGGAAATCAAGTGAATGGGGCGATGCATACCTTTATGAGCAGTCAAAACGTGTCTAAGAAGGCAAGAGTGGCTGGGCATAGGTGTGTGCTTATCCCCACACTTATGGATGGTAGTGAAAGTTGGGTGTGGCAGAAGAAGCATGAAAGTAAAAGTAATGCAGTGGAAATGAGAAGTCTGCGAAGTATAGCTGGAGTGAAATTGATGGACGAAGAAAGGAATAGCGTGATTAGAAAACAATCTGGTATAACTGAAGATGTAGTGACAAAGATAGAAAAAGGGATGCTTAGATGGTTTGGACATGTTGAGAGGATGGATGAAAATAGACTGACTAAACAGATCTATAAGACGAGAATGAATGGGCAAGCTGGTAGGGATCATCCTCGGCGTACGCATGGTAACCAAATTGATGACCTGCTGGAAAAAGACCAGGGGGCCTACCATAAACTTTTTCTAAAACTGCCAAGCGCAGAGCAGCTGAACTCGACACGTAACCTGGCAGGGTTTACATTCGTACCATGACGTCTTTTCGGTTGAGCTGTAAAGTATCGAATTCTGACACGCGTAATTAGACTCCAGCAGGCGAGCCGCGGCGCTCGGATTATTACAAACTGTACTACACGCGCGTGATACGTTGATTCACACTAGGTAAGAAACTCTTCCCAAGCGTGTCTCAACTTATCGCGCACGCATATTACAATGTGTTTGTTTAACTAGAAAAGTACTAACCTAATCAAGTGTTATCAACTATTCTTGAACGACATTTTGACTTATATTGACGATTGGAATGTACGATGGAGTTTGTTTAAAACAGTGGATTATTGTTGTGAAGTTTTGGTGTACCTAGTTATTTAAATTCTCTAGCCCCTAAAGCTTTATTTTTTGTGTACAATCATCATAGTTAGTGCCGGTCACATCCGTACGTAATTCATTGTGTCATTGTAGGTACTTACATTATGGAATATAATGTTTTTTTTCGCACTCAAGTAAGTTCACAGTTTTTAGACAACCTTTGATTTATTACCTACTCGTTTTCTTTCTCGAGTTATCAAAATCATCCTCTGAAAATCTTAGATCATCTAACCACAGGATGCGCCTTACTTAAGCATTGTTTTCTGCCATTGCACATGACCATTTGGTCTTTTGGCTTTATGAAAAGCCTGTACATCAGTACATCATTTTATATGATTAAACTAGTACATTACATTGTAGTTGACTGTACAATAACAATTAACACACAACAGCCATTACGCGTTTGTCGATTAATACATTTTTAAATGCAATGAAATTTTATATGTCTTTGTGTTTCCCCCTTCACTTGTATGAAAACTGGCAGAATATTTTTGTATGCGGTGGTTCGCAAAGGCTAGTCCCGTGTTATATGGTCTAAGCTGAAAATCTAATAGGTATTGCATCTTCATCACACATCTAAAATAGTGGCAAATACAGTGAAATTTAGTGTTTAGATTAATCTTTAATGATATCAGTATAATATTGTAAACACAAATTAATCAAAACATTAGATTTTCAAGTAAAATTAAAGAAAACAGTTCAATTAAAGTTACTTTTGTACGCCTGCTAAATACGACAGCGCGGCAGCTCAGTTGTCGGTAGTAAACTGGACAAGAATCACTTCATGGTAACGCCAAGCCGCTGAAATGCTCAATCACGTGACGTCTGACCGGCAATCGCTAACTCGCCTGCTGTTCATCGCGTTTATGGTACGAAATAAGACGTCCGTTCAATTATCGGCTGATATTGGCCTGTTTTAAGAGCTTATGGTAGGCCACCAGGTCAAGAGTACCCTTAACCGGCGAGCGTGTATGAAAGCACTTATGAAAGTAGAAGAAGCGAAAGTGGTATGCCAAGATCGTAGCAAGTAGAAAGCCATAGTCTCTGCCTACCCCGATGGGAAACAGGCTTGATGATATGTATGTATGTATGTAGATTAATTTACAAAAATATGTACCCAAATTATATCTATTGTTATTATATTCAAGATTTAAAAAAAGCGCCTTGTGGAGTCAACTAGTGACCCAAGAGCTGGCAGTTTTCTCGCTCAGCAAATAGGTATTGCTATTCAAAGGGGGAATGCTGCTAGTCTTTTGGGCACAATGCCACGGGGGCTTTATTTAGGTTTAGTTTAGATAGTAATAGTGTAAATATATAAGATATGTAATATTTATGTTTCTCTGTAATTTTTAATAATAAATATTTTTTGTTTAGTTTATTAGCCCAGCAGTTATAATAAAAAGCATTGTATTGAGCAACATATTATGTCATGTTTCATTTTGTAATATTTTGTTTGAATCCTTGTTGTAATATATTTTTATAATTTGAGTTTTATTTTGCAAGTTGTGTTCTATATTAACTAAATGCCAACTATAAAAAAAAATCTTTAAATATTTTAGTTGCCTCAAGTTGTATAATAGAAATGAGTCACGTGTGACTCATTTCTCTGTACATTTTAATTCAAGTTTTTCGGGATGATTGTGACGTGATATTTTTTTAAACCGTACGTGGACGTATAACCAAAATCTTAGTGTTTTTTTTTATAGTTGGCATTTAATTACTATTAGATTAATTTACAAAAAATATGTACCCAAATTATATCTATAGTTATTATATTGATGCGATTCAGCTAAACATAAAAAAAAACAGTGTATGTGGGGTGGGGCCTCAGCAAAAATAATTGTATGGGGACAGGGAAGTCCTTAAAGTTCTGTAGTAAAGCAACACCAAATTAAAAAAAAAAAGCTATCTTCCTGTTATAAAAATGTTATTCTTTCTTCGCGTCGAAACTTTTTAAGTAGAAAATATATTATTATATTTTTTAATTTTTATCCAAAGAACTACGTAATAATAAATAGTACCAAATAAAATTCTTCCTTGCACTGTAAAAGGTAACTGTAGGGTGACCAAATATTTACATTTCATCCGGTTATTATGTAAATACGAGTTGGAAGCGTTTGCTGGTATCTTATTTGCATACGAAGTTACAGTTCTGCAGCTACTGAGAGATTATTTTGCCGAAATAGTATACCGGCTTATGGAAGTCTGATTTGATTTTGATTTAAAAAATATATTGCTTAAGGTAAATCTAAGTTTTTGATAATTATTGAGTAATTTTATGACGTGAGTCCAGGTATTTTTAGTTTGATATCCTCTTATCCCATTAGATTTTTTTATACTAATAAGTGGCTGACAAGCCTATCACCCACCTCATAAAATGGGGTTATTATAGTCTATTAACGTTTGCAACACCAGAGGCGCTACAAGGCGCTAAAAATAGCCTATGTGATATTTCAGACAATAATCTATCCTTATACCAAAGTACCGAAGCCGTAACTGTGTTGTGGGCAACAATCGCGGCGTTTTGCTTATAGCTGCTCCTGAATGAGGAGAAAGCCGGCTAGAAATTGCAAGAATCTACAAAGTACACGCCTAAAAGAGCCTCACACGTAACGAGCGCATCTTCCATGATTCGGTCTTAATAGCCAATAGGCTGGAGTGACTATTTTATCCCTGGAATATGTTTCCATGAAAAGCAGGAGTCGCGGGCACCATCTAATAAACAATATTTTAAAAGCTTGTAACGTTGTGAAACAACGGGTGCAGATATTGATTAATATTAGGTGATTAGAATTAAAATTTGGGTCAACATATGAAAGCGCCATCTACCGAGTAAGTGTCGCAACGACGGAAGCCTTGATTCGTAGTTATAGATGCGGTCTTGACGATTGAGTAGTTTCGAGTGGTGCCGCTGGAGGCGCTGTACAAACATATAAATACAACCGCGCGCGAATTTCAAGGACCATTATTCGAAAAATTAAAATATACTCGTCGAACATACGAAAGTAAAGAGATATTATAGGGAGCGAAGTACTCCCAAAGTGATCAGTGATTTAGCTGCAAGCGTCAATAACCCCATCATTGGGGTTCACCCTACGGGCTACAAGCAATCGTCCACCTACGGATTGGGAAAATCCACCCTTCGAGTTCTACGAGAACCTTCCACCCTACGGGTTGTCAAGAGCTACCCTGCGGGTTGCGGAAATCCACCCTACGGGTTGAGAACACCGTGCCAGCCGAAGTTGTGGACGGCACGGCTACGTCGCTGACGGCGTCAATCCAAGAAGGCCAACCCAAGATAAGTCGAACCCTGCGAAATCCTTCGGAAACCGCACTTTCTGCCTGAAGTTACCACACCCACGACCCCCAAGTGTTCAATTCAAATAAATTATTAATTTTTTTATATTCTAAATTCAATCTTTTCATTTCTCTCTCTCTTCCTGAAAGCTACAGCTTTTCAGTGGCGCCCATATCGTGGTTTCAGGTAGCGAGAAAGCGATTTCCGACGGGAGTCGGGAGGTCATAGTTATAAGGAATTTTAAGTTGTGCAAAATAGTTTTAAGAGTGCCCGTTAGCGGGGTAGTTTCCCTCCAAATTATCATAACTACCCAGGAATTTGGCTCTCCTGACCTCTGCTGCCAACTTGTTCTTTCCGGCTTATTTTGTGTGTTTTTTAGTTATTTTAGACAGATTTCGGCATAAACAAGAACAAGGCAAAATTTGAATTTTTTCTCAACGTAAATTGTAATTTTTCCAAATTTTAACGGTCCCCAATTTATTTTTCACACCCTCAAGTATTTAATGTATGGTGGAAAATTTTTTAAGTAAATTTAAAGTAAAAATTTTTTTTTTCAATTCTAAACATTACACTTGTTAAAGTTCTGAAGTAAAACGTCTGATTTGAAACTGATTTGAAACGCTTACATTAATTTTCGTTAGCGAGTTTTATAGCATATATTCATCGTAAAAAAGTAGGCAAAGGATATCACCATCACAATTTTTATTTTTTTTACGGCGTCAAACCGCCTCAATTTGTGTATTATTTTGTTGTATTTCCTATATGTGAATTTACAGCGAGACCAACAGCCGATAATCACACTTCTGGGTAACAATCTCTATTGAAATTCCACTTTAGTAAAACGGTAGAACAAATATTTTACGTATTTCACTTCACGTAAATAATAAAAGATTTATAATTGTTTCACTTTTCGAATTACGTTGAATTCTGACACACTGAAATAAAACTGTAAGAAAAAACATTCCAAACGTAGATCATGCAGTGAAAACATTCTTGCCAAAAACAATTTGAAACTAATAACTTTGATTCGTGTTCTGAATAAACAACGGCAGATTTTGCTTTCATAACGTTTACGAGTATGGTTATTTACTAGCTCGATAGTAGCGGAAATTTTTTTTCCATATAAACTGTGGGTGGAAGTGAATAAAATACACTCCGGACACCAACAGTCTGATACAAAATATTTCCAGAATCGTCCAAGTACGAATCGGTTTTTCAAACAATTCGAAATATTCAAGGGTACCGTAGTGGTAAGGAACAATTTACATAAAAGGTTAGTTACTACTATATAGTTTATTTCAAGAACCGTCCAAGTGCGAATCGTCTTTGACACAGTTCGTAATAATTAAGGGTTCCGTAGTAGTAAGGAACTATTTAAAAAAAAAATTAGTTGGTACGAGTTAATATACAATTAACTCTTAGCACGTTCGTGGGAATAGTTACATTTTAATAAAAATAATAATAACGTCAAAAATTGCATTAATCGATTAAAACGGTCAAACATTTAGCTAACTTCATCAACCAATCATCATACACCTCACTTTCACTACTTACTGCTTCGGATTAGATTACATTTAAACACAGACAGACAGACAGACAAGTTATATCTAGAAGGGTCCAATTTATTATTTGAGTGAAGGAACCCTAAAAGGTAATATTTCCAAACTTAAGTATTTACTAAAGCAAATACTAAGTTTATAAAGGTTCAATTTATAATTCGGTTCAACGAACCCTAAAAAGAACAAATTTATTTTCGTTATTCCGCGGGTGGGTCGAAAAATAGACACATTCTGCCAACATTCAAGTACGTAAACAGACAACGATAAGGGCCGTCGTTCACTACAACAGAATTCGTTAGCGAATATAGCGAACATTCGTTGTGTGAACATGTTGGTGTGTTTTCGAGACAGTAATACCGTGTCCTTCCATCTAGACCTTTGAAAATGCTGTAAAGCGAAACCGGTCAGGTTTATAATAATAAATATTGTGGAATAGTACAAGTGTCGTTTTCAATATGTGCAGCAAGTTCCACCAAGTGCCGTCAATCAACAGTATAAATAATCGAACATTCGTTGTTTACATGAAATTAACTTTTCACATAAAATAAACAAACGGATTAACAAATTAAAGGTGTCATACACCAGTAGTGGATTTCACTACGCAGGTGGCACAGTAGGCACCACAGTTCAGCACACATTACAGTTATACACATATTGATACGAAAGTTTTCACAATTCATTTGATACAACTAAAGTAGCAGAAAAATACACTATACATTGGAAAATAATCATCATCACTAAAGATTCCCGGTAATAGTAATTGAGTTAGTCATTACAATGGCATTCAAATCAAATTTCACATCACTTCCAAAGGCGGAACTTGCATATGAAGTTAAGATCCGGGGAGAGGAACCTGGTTCAACGGTGGCAGCCCTCAGGCAACAAATTAAAAAATTAAAGATAACCACGGACGAAGAGGACTTACAGGTCTCCCCTTTGGATTTGGAGGAAGACTTAGTAGGGTTGTATTCCTCGCTGGCCGTGTTGGAGAACAACGTGGCGTCCCTTCAGGACAAATACATACTAGCTTTATTGACTAGCTCCAAAGCCTTATGTGCTCACATGGAGTCTAGGTTCGCTAGAATCATTCCCCCAGAGGAATCAGATCTAAAGGAAAGATACGACGACTTTCAATTCACTTTCAAAACTACATACAAGAGATTGAAAGCCATATCCGAAAGTTATTCGCATGCATCAAACACCAGCGAAGTTGATGATGCGGACGAGAGCATTGCTGCCCCTACCAATGAAGCGCAGGAGGCAGAAACCCTCGCGGAGATGAAAGAGAAAGCAAATAGCAACAACCTGAAAGAGAGTCACTTTCTAAATCTTCCCATAATATATGAGCGATGCTCTCTTACGGAGCTTTCCAGATTTAAATACGACGGGAATTCGGAGGTACACTCTTTCATTGAGCGGGTGGAAGATTTTAAACAAGCTCGAGAAATCGACGACAAGAGATTGTTAACAGCAGCCTCTGAACTATTCACAGGCAACGCTAGGCATTGGTACCGCAGTAATCGCGATAGATTTGCGTGCTGGCAAGACCTAACGGATGCACTAATACAGGATTTCAGAGTCAGCAACTACGAATACCGCCTATGGCAGGAAATTCGACAACGCACTCAGGGAAACGGAGAAGGAATAGTGGTGTACCTGGCCATCATGGATGGAATGTTTGCTCGTCTAAGCAACAAGGTGTCTGAAACGGAAAAACTACACATTATCTTAAACAACATCAGACCCGTCTACGACAACATCCTAGCAACCAATGGAGACATAGTCTCATTGGAACAATTAAAAAACTTTTGCAAAAAACATGAGGACATGGTGGCACGCAGAGCGTTCTTTACAGAGCCTCCAACAGCATCTGAAGGGATGGTAGCAGCGGAATTCGCATTTACAAATAGAAAGACTGCGAGCAAAACCTCAACATCTACAAGACAAAGTTACAACAACTTCTACAGAAACGGCAGTAACTTCCCAAGCAGTAGAATTGCGGCCAATACCTACGGGAACAGGAACGCTTACAGCGCAGGTTACAACCGCGACAGTCGTAACTTCAGATCGCAAAACACTGTGGCGGCGACAACATCGGACGACACACGGCCATGTTCGAAGTGTGGTTCCAGATATCACTCGACTATGGCATGCCGAAATACGAATGAGTCGTATGGTTACAAAGGTGGGACAAAAGAAGTTAGGTCTACAAAATGCAAAAACGAAATTACAAGTCAGAAGGAATCTTCTATACTCTCCCCATTACCTACAAATGACCCCAGGCCTTACGCCAAAATAACAATTATGTCAAACCCACAGTTAGAAGCATATGGATTGTTGGACACAGGAGCCGCAATCACAATTTTAGGTAACAACTCACACAGAGTGTTACAAAATATAAGATATAAGATAGAGGAAGACATAAGTACAACGGTTACAACGGCCGGCGGACACACAACCGTAGTACAAGGAAAGGTACATTTACCCATCAAATTCGAAGATAAAACTCACATAATTACGGCATATATAGTGCCTAACATAACCACTAACCTAATTTTAGGTATAGATTTCTGGCTCAGATTTAACCTATGTCCCAAGTACTTCGGACATATACCCATATTAGTGGACGATGACCCTAAACTGTCATTAATATCCGAAGAGCAAAACAAACAGTATGACTGGCGTAGTCTCACGCAACAACAACGCTTAATAGCAGAAAAAATGATATCCAAATGTGCCGAAATATCATATGAGAAAGTAGGGCTAGGCAGAACACATCTGATAGAACACACAATAGATACGGGAGACAGCAAGCCAATCAAACAACGTACCTATAGAATGTCCCCTGAGAAAACACGAATAGTATCAGAACAAATAGACGAGATGCTAAAGGCTGACGTCATCGAGCCTAGTTAGAGCCCATGGTCAAGCCCCGTACTAATAGTAAATAAAAAAGACGGCAAGCCCCGTTTCTGCCTGGACAGTCGCAAGCTCAATGCAGTCACAAAAAAGGACGCATACAGCCTGCCATACATATCAGAAATATTAGACAACTTGAGAGAAGTGAAGTATCTAACAACACTGGATCTCTCCAAAGCCTTCTGGCAAATTCCTTTAGCACCAAAAGACCGGGAAAAAACAGCCTTCTTCATCCCAGGACGAGGAGCATACCATTACAAGGTTTTACCATTTGGACTAAGCAACTCAAGCAGTTCACAACAAAGACTAATGGACAATCTATTTGGGCCACAGTTTCAAAACAAGGTGTTCTGTTACATAGATGACATAGTGATAGCGTCATCTACATTCGAAGAACATGTGTCACTCATTTCAAGAGTTCAACAAATATTAAAAAGGGCAAATCTAACCATCAATCTAGAAAAATCTAACTTCTTCAAGGACAGGCTAAAGTTCCTAGGGTACATCGTGGATGGTCTGGGTCTCAGAACAGATCCGGAGAAAGTCAACTCAATCCTGAAATTCCCAGTACCAACAACAAAGAAGGACGTTAAGAGGTTCTTAGGCACTGCGTCATGGTACAGACGGTTTATACCCAACTTCAGTACGATTGCTGCACCTCTTAACAAACTGACTACAACAAAGAAAGGAGCCCCGGCTTTTCATTGGAACACAGAGGCGGAAAGGGCGTTCATGGAATTAAAAGCACATTTAATAAAAAGCCCGGTACTAAAATGTCCAAAATACGATGAACCATTTCAGGTACATACAGACGCAAGCAACTTTGGCATTGGTGCCATGTTAACACAACTACACGAGGGAGTAGAACACCCAATAGCATATATGAGTCGGTCACTGAGCGGGCCGGAAAAGAATTATAGTGTAACAGAACGAGAATGCTTGGCGGTGATAGCCGCATTAGAACATTGGAGATGCTACCTAGACAATGGTCAGAAATTCACGGTGTATACTGACCATCCGGCACTAAAATGGTTCATATCATTAAACAATCCAACCGGCCGGTTAGCTCGTTGGGGCATACGGCTTAGCTGCTTCAACTTCGAGTTAAAGCACAGGAAGGGCAAAGACAACATAATACCAGACGCATTGTCACGAGCTGTACCAGTATCTACCATATCCACGAAACAATGCAAAGTCACCGACAGCAAGGACGAATGGTTCATTAAAATATGCAACGGCGTGACTAGCTTACCGCAGGCATACCCCAACTTCAAAATAGAGAACGACGTACTATACAGACGAACTGACATAAAGGACTTTGTAAACAATGAGTTCGAGTGGAAAACGGTAGTACCACCCGAAGCGAGAAACGCAGTATTTCGAGAAAACCATGACTCACCCACAGCCGGACACTTCGGTATTTTTAAAACATACCATAAAATAAAGTTACGGTATTACTGGCCGGGGCTATATAAGGACACGGTAAGCTATGTGTCATCTTGTGAAAAGTGCAAAGCACACAAACATGACACTCAAGCATCCATAGGTAAGATGGGCCGTCCCAAACAATGCTCTCGCCCGTTTCAGACAATATCGACTGATCTAGTAGGACCCTTACCGGTCTCTAAAAAACAACACGTATACATTCTCGTCGTCACGTGTTGTTTCTCTAAATACTGTTTAATCTTCCCACTGCGCAGAGCTACCGCAGAACCAATAGCCAAAATACTAGAGGACAATGTTTTCATGGTACATGGCATACCACAAACGGTATTAACCCTTAACCACCTGACAACGTCTCATAGACGCAGTGAAATTTAAATCGCTCGTATTTTGACGCGTGATGCGCGTATCAACCTGTGCGTCCCTGTACCTTCCCGCCGCGTCCCTCAGTGCCACGCAAGCGCTTGTCGAGGTTGGACGTGCGCGCGTTTAATCGCTGGTAAGTAAAAACTTTCGTTGTCCGTCTCTAATGCGTATGGTAGGTGGTTGTGTGATTTTTTTCAAATTGTGTTTTTTTTTTGTTTTAGTATAAAATGGCTTCTATTGATAATAATATTCAGCGTTGGTTGGATAAAGATTTATCTGATGATGAAAACCTTCCAAATGATGAGGGTAGCGATGTTGATTTGGACATTGACACACAACAAGCATTGGAGGAAAGCTGTGTATCGGATTCCGAAGATGCAGAATCAAATTCTGAGGAGACTCAAACTCCGGTGTTACCTGCAGAGGAAGAATTTTCGTCTGAAGATGATGAGCCTTTGACACAATTGCTTTCGAGACCATCGAGACTTCGTAAAAAAAACTATTTTGGCAAGAATCGCTTTCGATGGTCTTCTACTCCTCCTTCATTGCGGTCGAGAACACTGCAACATAATATAGTCGAAGAAAGAGAAGGTATAAAGCCAGCATACCGGAATGACTTGAATGCTTCCTCTTCACCGCTGGATATTTGGCAGAAATTGTTCACCGACGAAATGCTTGAAAAAATTGTTCGTAACACTAATGTCAAGATTCAAGAAATTAGACCTAATTACAAAAAACCAACCAGTGTTCAAGATATGGATCTTATGGAATTAAAAGCTTTTATAGGGCTTCTCTTCTATACAGCTATATTCAAAGAAAACCATGAACACTATACATCATGGTATAGTAGTGACGGCACTGGGCGAGAAATATATAGCTGCATCATGAGTAAAAACCGATTGGAAGTATTACTGAAAACACTTCGATTTGATGACTCAGAGACCAGATCAGCACGCCGAGAAAACGATCCTTCGGCGCCTATTGCTGAGCTCTTTAGCTCATTTATTGATCGATGCCAAGCCGTTTATGCGATTGGTATCTATGCATGTATAGACGAAATGTTACTGGCATTTCGAGGAAGATGCAGGTTTAAAATGTATATGCCAAAGAAACCGGCTAAGTACGGCATAAAAATACAATGCCTGACGGACGCAAGATCGGGATACCTTTTAAATGCTTATATTTACTTAGGAAGAGACTCTGATGGATTAAATTTACGAACAGAATATCAGCGATTGAAAAAACCGACTCAAGCTGTACTGCGACTTATTTCTCCGATAGAAGGATCTAATCGGAATGTCACTACTGACAATTGGTATACTTCTATAGAGCTTGTAGATGCTCTGAGAGACAAACATCTAACCCTTGTGGGAACGATGAGGAAGAACCAAAGGGAAATACCTCCAGAGTTCTTACCAGACCGTCACCGACTTGCTGATTCAACGATCTTTGGTTTTGCAAAAGATATAACTATATCATCTTACGTCCCAAAGCCAAATAAAGCAGTGATTATCGTGTCGAGTATGCATCATACGCCAGACGTCGATGAAGTTACTAAAAAACCGGATATCATACTTTTTTATAACAAAACCAAGATTGGAGTAGATCTACTGGACCAAAGGTGTTCTAATTATACCACAGCTCGTCGAACGCGTAGATGGCCATTGGCAGTATTTTACAGGATGCTCGATATTTCAGCCTCAAACTGCTACGTCATTAGTTTATCTGCTCAAGTAGAGGGACAAAAGATTGAGAGTAGATTTAAATTTATGAAGAAGCTAGCTGAACAGCTGACTAGACCGCATATGGAGCGACGAGAACAGAATGTAAAGATTCATCGTGACATTCGAATCACACTTCGACGCATCCTTTACAGCGACTCCAACCTACCAGCCCTACCAGGTGGGAGCAGTTCCGAAGAGACATTGGTCTCTCGAAAAAACTGCTCAACCTGTGACCCTAAAAAGAAACGTAGGACACAGTACATGTGTTTCGAATGTAAAATGCCTATTTGTATCGAATGCTCCAACAAAATGTGCATCCGTTGTCGTGAAAATCTCTAAGCTTGCAATTTTGTAAAAGGTTTGATTATATTCTTGAACTTTTGATTTTATATTACTTGCAAATTATTGTACTTTTAGAAACTACAAAGAAAAAGTTCCTAAGTTACGTGATTCTTTTTGTAGATCTCATTTTTTGTAAGAAAGAAAATTTAAGCTAGAATTAAGAGTTGTTTCGAAGAAATTAAGATTTTAAGAAGATATGTTGATTTTTATGTGCCTTATTTGCTTTAATAAATACTTTAATATGTTATTTAACCGATTTTAATTTAAAAACATCCCTTTCCATCATAAATTTTACATACAAAAGGTTTTTCACTCGCCCGTCTGTGAGACGTCTGGTAGGTGCTTGTGTGACAAAAATAGGTGGTAGGTGGTAGAGGGTTAATGGATAACGGTGTCCAATTCATAAGTAAAGAGTTGAACACATTATTTACAAAATATAAAATTCCCAACATCAACTTCACACCTAAATACACACCCCAAGTAAATACCGTAGAACGGTACAACAAAACTATAATGACAGCCATATCAATTTTTACCAATAATGACCATCGATCATGGGACATACATATCCCAAAAATCCAATTTGCGATCAACAACTCAATCAACGCGTCCAACGGTTACACACCAGCATATTTGGTTCATGGTAGGGAATTGGTAACATGCGGGTCACATTACTTACAAAATGATGACCCAAGTGAACTTAACCTATTGCCTAGAAACATATACGCGGAGAACCTAGGATATCTCGCAGAGGTGTTCAACACAGTACAAGAGAACCTCTGGCGTAGCCATCTAAAGTACGCACACCATTACAACACGAGACACCGTCACGCACAATTCGAAGTAGGCGACATAGTGTGGAAAAAATGCTATTTCCAAAGTGATAAAGACGCATACTTTTCTAAAAAACTGGCCCCCAAATTTATCAAATGTAGGGTCAAGGAAAAGCTATCAAATTTGGTCTATATCCTGGAAGATATGACAGGAACAAACCTCGGAAGTTGGCACGTCAAAGACATAGAACAACATTCGGTATCGTCCATTGCATCTGTGAGACGAAAAACATAAACATTCCTCAACAATGCGTGTACGAATGCAGATAACGGTAAAGGCCGTAACACACTGCATTAAGATGCGTTTGCGAATAGCGTATCTAGTACATCAAGACAGTTACACAATAGTGTTTTTGATAATTATTTTTGGAAAATATAAGGGTGTTAGCACACCGTCATATAATTTTAGTACTTAGGTGGCACTTATAGGTACCACATTTCGTGTCATGTTACACGCATACATGTTATCATACGGAAGTTTCACAATTACACTTACAGAATAATTAGGTAATAGATGATCATCACATATTCATCTCAATTATCTTCACACACAATTCCAAACACTCAATAAGCAGTTTTTTTTTGTTTGTTAACATAGTGACACTTGCATTTCATGTTGTGTGACTCCCAAAGGCGGAAGGAGGGGGCAAACTAGCTACAGGCGAGTCACATTCGTTGATAATAGAAGGTGACTCAAATGTCCTAAGTTTTGTTCCCGACTAAAGCTGACGGGTTATTATATAGCATGGAATATAGTGTGACACTGGCCTTAGATGCAACGATAAATAACACGTTTACATCAACATTAATACGTCAACATTAGACGCGCAATCAAAACAGAACTTACACAAGGGAAATTTCATACGTACATACATACATATTATTTATTTGGGCACGCACATACATTTTACACTGCCATGGTGGCACACAAGGGTACCATATTTTTTTTGGATATTTGGCATAATGGCCAGAGAGCATTTATCTTCGTTATTTATTAGGGTTGACATAATAGTCATAGTCAACATTCTTCTACTAAAGTTGCGAATAAGCACTTAGCTTTTGTTATTGCTACTAAGATTGCGAATAAGCACTTGGTTTTTATTTTATTTGGTTAAAGGGCTGAATAGCCTAGTAATTGATTAGGGACACTACACATTACACACGACTTTCAAATAACTACACATGACAACGTAACAAACACATGCCGTGTTCGTCATGGGGACATAGGGGTTAATTGGCATCACGGAGGATTCTGCTAGTAAATTATTTCTATCACTTTTCTGTTTCTTGGTTTGGTTGGGAGTTTCTGTTAGTTGGAGGCATGAGTCTATCCCTAGCAGAGTTCGTCGTTAACTGTTAGTTGGCAGCATGGTCGTGCCCTAACAGAATTATGTTGTAGGTTACTGTTACGAGGAAGCATGAAGCTTACCAGAACAGATTTATGGTGTAGGTTTATTACTGTTACGAGGAAGCATGAGTCTTACCCGAACAGATTTATGGTGTACTGTTATTTGGCAGCATTTGTCTTACCCTAACAGTCTTAGGTGTAAGTCACCTTTATGTTTATTTTCGTCATATGGCTACTCCTACCACTCGGAAGCTAGAGGCTTGCCCTGGGGGATAGTCCATCCTATGATTCGGAAGTGCTACACTAGCCCTAGTAGGATGTTCTTCTCTGGGACGGTTGTGTAAATCCCAGCCTTCAGCAAAAAGCCTTATTATACACACCCCACTTTCAGGCGGTGCGTATTACCTGATCCTTCAACCCAAAGCCTCAAATACGTCTTTTCTCTTTCTGTCCCACAAGATCCTTCAGAATCACCTAAATACATCCTGCGAGTTGGTTTCATTAAGGTTAAGGCCGACTCTTCGCTATACCCAGCATCACCTCATTCACACAGCACACTAACATACACACACACATAAATGAGTAGTAGGTCTTAAGTTAGGGGCGTTCGAGGACGAACGCAGCATTTGACGTGTTATAGTACGTCAAACGCTCACCGGGGAGGGGGAGTATGTAACGTTGTGAAACAACGGGTGCAGATATTGATTAATATTAGGTGATTAGAATTAAAATTTGGGTCAACATATGAAAGCGCCATCTACCGAGTAAGTGTCGCAACGACGGAAGCCTTGATTCGTAGTTATAGATGCGGTCTTGACGATTGAGTAGTTTCGAGTGGTGCCGCTGGAGGCGCTGTACAAACATATAAATACAACCGCGCGCGAATTTCAAGGACCATTATTCGAAAAATTTAAATATACTCGTCGCGAAGGCGTATGTGTATCAGAAAATAAATCTAATCAAAGTAAAGAGATATTATAGGGAGCGAAGTACTCCCAAAGTGATCAGTGATTTAGCTGCAAGCGTCAATAACCCCATCATTGGGGTTCACCCTACGGGCTACAAGCAATCGTCCACCTACGGATTGGGAAAATCCACCCTTCGAGTTCTACGAGAACCTTCCACCCTACGGGTTGTCAAGAGCTACCCTGCGGGTTGCGGAAATCCACCCTACGGGTTGAGAACACCGTGCCAGCCGAAGTTGTGGACGGCACGGCTACGTCGCTGACGGCGTCAATCCAAGAAGGCCAACCCAAGATAAGTCGAACCCTGCGAAATCCTTCGGAAACCGCACTTTCTGCCTGAAGTTACCACACCCACGACCCCCAAGTGTTCAATTCAAATAAATTATTAATTTTTTTATATTCTAAATTCAATCTTTTCATTTCTCTCTCTCTTCCTGAAAGCTACAGCTTTTCAAGCTTCAATTAATGTGCATGCAAATATGCACGATAGTTATTTAAAAATTCAAATCCTTGCCAATTAGTTTCGTAACCATTTTAGGGGCCCATTAGTACTAATAGGCTTAGTAGGCGCAAAACTACAAACGAATAGTAAATACAATTTAAAATGTGCCAGATTTCATTTATTTTGTGCTTAGTAATAAAATAGAAACAAAGTAAAAAATCTGTGCCTCCTGTGACAAGTGATACAACACGAGTTGTACCCTTTTCGTGTTTTCAACGCAGAATTATTTAGAAAAAAATTGCGAATTTTTAGGTCTAACTCACGTTCACGTATCTGTTATAGTTTTGGAGATAATTTTGTGCAGACTGATATAAGTACCCGGATTTGGGCAAAAATATCGTGCATATTGATATAAAATTAAATTGTAACCAATTCATGTAATAGCGCATTAGTTTTTTTTGTGCCTTGTGCTATAAGTGCATTTATATTTATTTTCACATTTATTTTTTCAGTATATTTTTCGTGATTATTGATACATTGCGAGTTAAATCACCTTACACCAACTTTTTTCAGTTCTGATTACGGTACAATTCGATATATACCTACTGATGCGGATGTAAATTCATACAGAATTGGTGACAAGTGATATATATTGATTTATATCATTCTTCACAAACCATTTTTTCATGTGTAAATTGATATTAGTTGAGTTGTATCTAAAATTCAATGTAAATCCCAAAAAAACATCTGTAGAACAAGATGTGCTAAATAATACAAGTGCGTACACGCAAACGAGAGACAGAGTCACGCAGGGCTACGCGGGGAAAGCAACACGGGGTCGGAAATGCGCGGGGACTTGCTAATTACTGATTCATCAAATATCCCAAATGAAGATGCTCCCTTAAACCTGTTAGAATATTTCCGTATTACTGATTCATCGGATGATGGTGATTTTTGATCATTCAGTAGTGATAACGGCATGAATAGCGGCGGTAAAAAGATGAAAATAAGAAAAAGTGAGAAAGAAAGAAGGCAAGATAGAGAGAAGAGGAAGCTTTTTCGCAACACAGGGTCGGAATACAACAATATCAGTAAAAACCAAGAAAAGTCGAGTGTTTCGTGATCTAGACAACTGTCGTATGAATTGCAAGAGACTGCCATTACAACTTAGAAAATATCTTTTTGATACACTCGTATGTCTTGTTGATTTTTTATCTTTGTGATCTCCTGACTGATTAATTTTAACGTGTAAGCTAATTTACTTTAGTTTATTATTTTTAAGGATTTTACAATATGCTGGCCTCGCGGAAACTAGGAATCCTGAATAAGGTGAAACGGTATTTCACGCTACATCACAGATGTTTACTGTACAAGATGCAGATTCGCCCCTGCATCGAATACTGTTCTCTCCTTTGGGATAACTCCGCGAGGTACTTACTAAAGCGCTTGACGCTATGCAGAGACGTGCTATCCAAATAATTGTTGTCCTGAGGTGACGGGAGGCCTCGAACCGTTAGCGCAGTGAAGAACCATAGCGTCCTTGGCTGCCTTCTACCGAATGTATCATGGTGAATGTTCTGAAGAGCTCTTCAACCTGATTCCACCCTCTCCTTTCCGATCCCGAACAACGCGTGCCGGGCAGAGATGCCACTCATACACAGTGGAAGGAATCTTCGCCAGAACTGAGCGTTTTTAAAAGATTGTTTCTCTGTCGAACTATAAAAACATGGAACGACCTGCCCGCACACGTGTTTCCCTCATCTTACAATCCCGGGTTCTTCAAAAGGAGTATGAAGAGGCACATCACAGGGTCGCCAACTTGAGGACCACTGTCGAAAGTTTTACGGACTGTGAGACTGGCCCCTAATCGCTAGATGCGCCACGGCTTACCAACAGGCTGGTGGCGACGTCAATTTAGCGAGCTAAATTTAAAAAAAAACATAATTTTGATTGCGATGCTATAATATTCGTACTGACTACATTAAGGTTTCTGTCTGTGATACCTGCATAAGATTGAACTGTGCCATATGAAAGTTAACTACATAGTGCTGATAACGTAATAAGTTCCTACCGACTGCTAAAGTATTAGAGTGATTAGATAGAAGTATAATATGTCTATTTTGAGAATTTTTAATAAACGTTTGACAGTTCGGCCGCTCGACTGGTTATTTGTAAGGAAATTTTTAGTTTTGATAAAAAGTAATAAAGATTTTATTTTATTTTTGAATCTTGTATCTTTTTACACAATAACTATGAATTTTACTGATGGGTACAACTAGACTTGTATCGTTTAACACATATTATATACAGAGAAACTTATTAGCAAACAGATATAATTCTGATAAATATATAATTTTTATGCATGATATGGAAAAAAATCAAATCTTTGGGCTAGGATTGTTATGGTTTGTTTGAGTAACATGGCGCTAGAAGCATAATCTAATCAGTTATTAGACTTTTTTACTCCATGTATATCAGTTTACACAAAGACACGTAATACATAATTTATTGGTGCAATCTGATTTAACTGGACTTGTATCACTATTTACGTAATTATAATAGACGTTATAAATTCAAAAGGTTACATTTTAAAGGTTTTCATTAAATTACTTTAAAATTATAATGCACAGCGTAAATAAATTGAAACAGGATTATAGACAATGATTTTATCTATAAAATTAGGTAAACAGATTACGCCTAGCCCTCGTAGTTTATGAACCAGAATTTTTTTAAACTTGTTTTTGTCCTCCTGAAAAGTCTCGATTTTTTAATTGTATCACTTGTCACAGGAGGCACAGAAATATATCCTTTGAATTTTTTACACTTTCCATTTCAACACGGCATTGGCATTACCACCAGTAGGACAAAAAGGAATGGTGAAATGCGGGCGTATAATGCGGTAATGCCTCTTACCCTTTCGTGGATAACCGCAAGACATTTAGGTATGTATTGTATTTACAATATCTATGAATATGTTAGCAGGAATAGGGTAGTGGGTACTTTTATAGATATTTCGTCTCTTTGTACGACTCCGGTATGTTCACAAAAGTTAAACAACGAGAGGAATTTTATTCAAATTCTCATCACATTTCAATTTTCACGTGTTGTCACAAACGGAGGCGTGTGTAAGAACTAGTGTTGAATAATCTGTGTTATGCTAACAAGGCATATAATTGGGGCAATTATTTTGTTCAAACACTGAGACTATTAACATTACAAACCCCCATTTGAATGAGTGTTTCTTCAATTGAAAATTAATGGTTTCGGTGAGTGAAACTTGGGCTAAAGTATTAAATTGCTATTTCTCGTTTATACGAATAATTTCTAACTGATCTCTGTCAATACACACGTACATAGAAGCGTAGTTCTTAAGCATTTTTTGTGCCAATTTTGTTTGGGACATACTCCCAGGTGGTGGCGCTGCCGACGCATTTCATTGTCACATTCATTGTCATTGCCCCCCCTCCCTCTAGTTGAGGCCGCGGTGGTAGCCTTAGGTCTGTTGGAAGTCCTGGGTTCATCCGTCTGAGGGCTTACCCTTGGCTTCCAACCGTATGCATTAGGCAGGAAACTGCGGCCTCGCCCAGGGAGTGGTTCGGGTGCTATCCCGCGTCTTTGGGGGGTTTCGGGTGTGATCCCGCTTCTAAAGGGGGTGTGCGCGAAACCCTCACGTTACGCTCCTGTCGTCATGGGCCTGCTTCTGTAAGGACGGTGAGCAAACCAATCACCATCCTCAGGCCCCCGGTCATGGAGGCCGATAGTCTTCGCCAAAGACGAGCCAGCGGCGCCCAAGCCGCTGACTACGGAATACGGGTGGGAGAGTTCTCTCCCGCTCTCCACTTTCTGCGAGCATGACCTGCGTGCACTTACTCCCGCTGGGATTATGGTGTCAGACCCATCACGAGGACCTGGCGCTGTTGCGCCCACGACGTGCACTCCACCAGCGTGTGGAGCGCTGTGTCTTCGCTGCAGTCCTTGCAGTGCTGACACTCGGCCGTGGTTTCCCGGTGTCTTCACCACAGATACATACCGAAGCTACCGGGCCCAGTAAGTATCGGTGACAACCGTTAGGAGAGAGCACCGTCTCCTCTCCAGCCATTCGTCCATGACCGGTCTGATGGCCGCGATTGTGGTGAATTCACAGTGTCATGGTGGAGCAGGGACCGCTGTGCCTTGATTTTTTTGGACCCGCTTCAGCACCTTCTTACGCCATCTAAACAGTGACGCAAGGGCTCTCGCTTCCAGGTCCCATGGAGAGGTCCCGCTAGAAGATATGCCGCCTCACCTGAGATCGTGCGGTATCCCCTTATCACCTTGACCGCCATCACCCTCTGTGGGCTCAGGAATCTAGCCACATTGATGGCCTGTGCTCCCCGTTTGGGCAGTGACCCTGACGTCACTGCCCAAACGGGGGCCCCGTAAAGGGCTATACTTCGCACGATCCCCAGGTACAGTCTCCTGTAGGGTGCGTTGGGTCCCCTGATGTTGGGCATCTCCCGCGCTAGTGCGGCAGATGCCCCTATCAGTTTTGGGACCAAACTTCGGAAGTGATTTCCGAAGTTCCACCGGCCATCGAGTACGAGCCCCAGATACTTCATCGAGGGCTCGATGCCGATGCTGACGCCTCTACCTGGATAGGCTGGATCCTGCAGGTGGCCCCCTCAGAGGTCCGTGGAAGCACAGAGCCTCAGATTTGTAAAGGGCGACCTCGAAACCCAGCCGCCGTATCCCACCCACGACTTGAGCAACCCCTGCCATGGCCTTTAATGCTGCGTCTCGGCACGTTGCTCCCCGCGCCGTATCGCCGGCGTAACATGTAACGCCGACCCCTCTGAGCAACTGACCACGCAGCACCCAGTCGTAACCGATGTTCCATAGGAGCGGCCCTAATACCGATCCCTGTGGAACATCGCACGACACATTTCGCCGACAGGTATAGCAACCCTGTAGGATATTCCAAACGTTAAAATAATAAAAAATACTCCCATCTTTTATCGCCTAGAAATGTCCTGGAAGTATAGATAATGGAGAAAAATTTAGCCAGAACCGTGATATTTAAAAATCGTTTTTCGGCAAACCTATAGAAACTTTTCATTTCAACATTTCGATAACTTATCTTAATCCCAAAAATTCCATATTTTAGAGCTACAGCGGTTTACGATTAAAATTTAGGCTCAGGTGTCAGCAGCTTAAATAGTATAAAAAAATAGGTATGAACGTGAATTTATTACAACGAAAAACATTTTATAAAGCATTTTCTCACTTAAAATCTTGGCGACATTTATTCTTGTTCCAACACGAGCCGTCTACTCAAACTGTCGCCTTTATTTTCAAACCTTTTATTTCCTCTTTTTAACAGTTCAGCACACTTAGTTCAAAATAATGGCTCAACAAAATATATGTGCCTCTTTCACCCTAGAGCGTGGTGCGAAAATGATTTATAGATAAAAATTCGGTTTCACATCCATTTTTAGGGTTTCGTAGCCAAATGGCAAAAACGGAACCCTTATAGATTCGTCATGTCTGTCTGTCTGTCTGTCTGTCTGTCTGTCCGTCCGTGTGTCACAGCCACTTTTCTCCGAAACTATAAGGCCTATGCTATTGAAATTTGGTAACTAGATGTAGTCTGTGAACCGCATTAAGATTATTATATAACACTAGAAAAAAAGCAGTAAATTTTGGGGGTCCCCATACTCAGAACTGAAACTCAACATTTTTATTTTCATTAAACCCATACGTGTGGGGTATCTATAGATAGCTCTTCCAAAATGCTGTTGAAGTTTCTAAAATCATTTTCTTCTAAAGTGAATAGTTTGCGCAAGAGGGACTTCCAAAGTCGAAAAATGAGTGTCCCCCCCCCTCTAACTTCTAAACTAATAATAATATAGCCCTTTATTCAGATCTCTTATCTAATTTACATGCATTTAGACTTAAAGTTTAAAAACATTGGATTCTTAATCTTAACTATGCTAATATCTGTTGCTTGGTTATCTTTCCTAGATCTGTTTGCCAATCGGCAAAGGCCTCCTCCAACCTTTTCCATTCTTTCCTTTCCTTTGCCACTCTGTTCCAAGTGACTCCTGCAACTTGTCGGATGTCGTCGTCCCATCTTTTATGCGGTCTCCCTCTCTTCCTCTTGCCCTCTCTCGGATACCATTGGGACACCCTTTTGCTCCATTTGTCACGTCCTCTTGTCATGTGGCCAGCCCATCTCCATTTAAGTCTTTTTATTTTAATTGTCACATCTGTAGTTTTTGTTTTATTTCTGATAACGAAGTTTTTCAATCTGTCAGACTTTTTGATGTTTAGCATACTCCTTTCCATGGCATATTGGCAGGAGGCTAGTTTGTCTATTTCATGACCCAAAACCCATGATTGACATCCGTACGTCAGAACAGGTAGTATGCAGGTGTTAAACAATTTACTTTTTAAGTTTATATGAAGATTTTTATCTTTCATAGCTTCTCTCAGGCTCCAGTATCTTTTCCAGCCATTAGTAATTCTTCTCTCAACTTCCTTTCGCATGGGTTCTTTTTCAGTTATAAGCTGTCCCAGATAAATGTACTCGTCAGTATATTCTATTTCGGTGTTTTCTAGTTTAATAGTATATTTGCTTCCGTTTGTCATCGCTCTTGTTTTTCCCGGTTTCAGTGTCAGTCCCACTTTCACACTCTCTTTCGTTAGTTCTTCTAGCATTTTATTTAAGTCTTCTGATGTTTTAGCAAATATCACTACATCGTCAGCGAATCTCAAGTGCGACAACAATACGCCATCTACGTTAATACCATTCTGGTCCCAATTAAGCCTTCTGAAGATTGATTCCAGTACTGCGGAAAAAAGTTTTGGAGATAGAGGATCGCCCTGTCTAACGCCTTTTTCAATTCTGAAAGGAGCGCTTTTCGTTTCTAGTTGGATTCTTCCTGTACTGCAACTGTATATGTTTTTTATTAATCGAATGTATTTGTGTTCGACTCCTTGTTCTAGTAGTGCCTCCCATATTTTTTCGTGTAGTAGAGAGTCGAATGCTTTACTGTAGTCGATAAACGCGATGTAATATGTTAGTTGGTATTCGTTATATTTCTCTAGGACTTGTCGCACTACGTGGATGTGGTCGATTACCGAATAATCTTTGCGGAATCCTGCTTGCTCGATCGGTTGGTGTTCGTCTAGTTTTTTTTCGATTCGCTTTAAGATGATCTTGGCAAAAATCTTATACACGTTAGACATAAGGCTAATAGGGCGATAGTTTCCTATATTATATTTATCTCCTTTCTTATACAGGAGAATGATATTAGACTCTGTCCATTGCTGGGGGATGGTTTCGGTATTAATAATGTCATTAAACAAATCTGTGAGAACAGGTATTAGGGTTTCCTTGCTGTGTCTTAAAATTTCATTGTTTATGCCATCGGGTCCGGGTGCTTTTTCTTCTTTTTGGGTGTCGATAGCTTGCTTGACTTCGGAGAATATTTGGGATATTTGAGCGTTCCCTCAGTTCGATGTTGCGTTGCGCAGTTTCGTTGCCATAGAGTTTTTTGTAGTATGTTGTAGCTGTTTCTAATATGTCAGTTCTGTGGCGATTACATTTTCCTCTTTCATCTTTCATTTTTACTATCCAGTCTTTTGTGTTTGTCATTTCCTTGAGCGCTCTTTTGGTTCCCCCTGTTTTGAATATATGCTTTTCTATCGTTTCCATTCTCAATTGTTTTCTATCGTTTCTGATGCTTTCTTTGATTTCTTTGCTAATTTTTGTAATTTCTTTTCTTCTATTGTGAGTGGTTTTTTCATTAAGAAGGTGCTTTCTGTCTTGTAGCAGTTTAATTGTGTTTGTTGAAAGCACATTTTTTGGGCTAGCTTTAATGTTTGTTATGAGCTTAGTCTGTGTTTTAATAATATTTTCTATGTAATTGTATTTTTCTTGTATTGTTAAATTAGTAGTATTTTCTTTGAAGTCTATAAATTCGTCTCTTAGACCAATTGTTAGTTGTTCTAGTTGATGTTTGCTGAAATTTCTACTTTCTATGTTTTGTCTTGGTCTTGGCTTTATTGGTTGCTTTATCTTGAGTTCAGCTCTGATTAGCCTATGATTGGTGTTGAAATTAAGTCTTTTGATTACTGTAAAGTTGGTGAAAAAGCTGCTTCTATTTGTCATAAAATAATCGATTTGATTTTTTGTTTTGCCATCGGGGGAGATCCAAGTCCACTGGCTTTTACTGTTTTTCTTGTACATTGTATTCAAGATTGATAAATTGTTTTCTAGTGCAAAATTTGTAATTTTTTCCCCATTTCTGCTTCTAGTTTTGTTGCTATATGAAAATGGTCCTAATATTGTGTTTTCCCCAGGGCGTCGTGCTCCGATTTGGCCGTTATAGTCTCCCATTACTATAAGGTTCTTATGGGTGTATTCATGGATGGCTACGTTTAAATCTTGGTAAAAAGTATTAATTGTTTCTAGGCTTGATTGTTCTGTAGGTGAATATATCTGTACTATAGACCAGGGGTTCTGGTATCCCGGTAGTTTCACATTCATAATTGCTATGCGTTCTGAGATTCCGATGAATTCTTCTATGTGGTTCGTTATATGTTTCTTGATAATAAATCCTACTCCGTAAAGGCCTTGGGTCTCTCCTATCTGGTACAGTAAGTAGTCTGGGTGGGAAGTAATACTTTCGCCCATTATTCTCACTTCACTCAGGCCTACGATGTCCCATTTGATTAGCTGAAGCGCATTAGTAAGTTCTGTAAGATTTTCTTCATTCATCAGAGTAAGTACATTAAGGGATGCTATGTATATTACTGGTTTTTTATGTTTGTTTACCTTTGGCGTTGGAGGGTTGTGGTCTCTTTCCCCCACGAGGACCAGTCGGCTTGGGGGAGCTTGGTATTTTGTTGGATTTTTATTGACGGTTTCTTTGGTTAGTTTTGTTTTCCGTTTGCAGTTCTTTAGTTGCTATTTGTTTCTCTTAGTGTCTGGTTTATTCGGAAAGGAACCGGATCTGGACCGCATTAAGTCGAAGGCATTGGTTCTGCTAGACATGGCTGTGTTGCCTGTTTGTTGCTTTTTTGGTTGGTTGTTATAGTTAGAGGGCGAAGCTGATATTTCTCTTTTCCTTTTCTCTTGGCTAGTACTATTCTCCTTAATTATTAGTTTATCATATTTCAAGTATGCCGTATTGCCTTTTTTCCTCTCTTCAACTAATTTTGCTTGCAGCTCCTTCCTTTTTTCCAACACTTCTTTCGAGTAGTCCTCATTTATATAAATCGTCTTGAGGTTCCTTTTGTTTTTAATAATTTCATTCTTCTTCCAGTTATTTATAAATGAACATAATACAGGTCTCGGTTTATTGCTCTCTCTATCTTTATTTCCTAAGCGATGAATTTTGTTGACTTCATACTCTTCTATGTTAATATTTAAATCCTGATAGAAAATTTCCTTAAGCTTTTGTATTAGTTCATAAGAGGATTTTTCTTTTTCTTCTAAGCCAAAAATTATAATATTATTCTTTCTTTCAGCCCTCTTAAAAAACGTTATCTCTTTTTCTAATTTTTCTACTTTAATTTTTAAGCTTTTATTCTCTTCCACAATAGGGGATAATTTTTCATCTAATTTGTCCATTATACTTCTTGTAATGGAGTCCTTTAACTCATCATTTTGGTGTTGCATTTCTGTTTTCATTTTTTCGAATAAAATTTGAAGTTGACTTTCCATTTTGTAAGTTTCGAAGTTTCGTTTGCGTAAAAAGGAACGTGATAGTAGACTATGGTAGAATTTTCAAGCTGACAGCAGCAATGCTATGACAGATTGACAGATTCTTTGACGTTTTAGTGACAGTGTCACTGAATGATGAATGAGGGTGGGATAATAAAATTTTGTGTTTTCTAACCATAAGTAGTTGGCCTTGTTTCTTTTGCTTGTAAATACTTGATAAATATCAGCAATCACACGCCGCTGGTTGTTTGATGTCACTTCACAACACTTTTGCTATAGTTTAAGACGGAGTATATTTACTGTGAATCGTGTTTACTATTTTATTACGCTGAAATCTATCGGAGGTCTTCTAAACTAAGAGAGTGATAAATCTATAAAAAATATATGATGTACATTGCCATAAAAACTACCAACGAAAATTGGTTTGAACGAGATAGAGCTGGTAGTTTTTTTTAATATGTCATAAACCGCAATTTTCGGTTAGAAAAATCACTACCACTGCGAACGTGTTAAAACATCAATCAAAGTTACAACGAACTATAAGAACTTTTATATTAGGTTACTTGCTGCTCCGAAACCCTTCATGGGCGAGTCCAACTCGCACTTAGCCGGTTTTTTTAGAGTATTTCTCAAAAAATGACCGCGGGTTCTGTTACACTTTGTAGATATTATTTATTATCTTAAGGTTAAAATTGATATTTAGGCTTAACTTTAGATTAGTTGCCATCGAGTTTGAGGTTCATATTTTTTATACACAAAGCTAATATTATTAGAAGCCTACACGCGAAGTTTTAACTTGCGGAGATTAATGGTTAACGAGAAAAAAAATAATGAAAATCGTAAAAAAACACCAATAATTTGTCACTTTTCACCACAGAACACAAACACTTCCAATGTTTTTGACATTCGGCTCGTCCAATACGTTTTGTTTTACGTAACATTAACGCACAACAATGTTTTACTTCATTTAAAAATTTAATTAATAATTATATTTAGTTATTAAGTTAAATTTTATGCATATTTTATTATATTACGTATATTTATATAAATGAACGCTATTAAATATTATAATAATTTAATGACGGTTGCCGATATGTGAAACTAAACGTAAAACGTCGTACGCATTCTATGGGTTGGTCAAGGTCAACACTTTCAAATGACACCCTATTTGTGAATTTGTGTCTTGTATAGGAGACGCGTAGTTTTTTTTTTCAACCCCAGGTCGGCATTTGAATTACGCATCCCTAATTCAACCATAATTAGTACTTAATGGTTAACACCCCGACTCGGATAGGTTAGGTTAGAAGGCTAAGGCGGGAGCGAAGCGGAGCGGAGCTCCCGCCTTAGCCTTCGTGGTTATTTTTTTTTTGGCTTGTCGACGAGTTCTTATTTGGAGAACGATTACTTATGTTGTCGATTTTATTGAACATAACCTCAAAAAATAAAAATCTAAATTCAAGGTAACTATTGATTTCCTAACTTTGGGGAGGGGTCAGGGGGATTCCCCCCTCCCCCTCCATTTTCCATCTTCCAATTTCGACCTTGAAATCGATTTCAAAACAAGAAAATGCGAAAGTTAGGTTAGAATTTTAAAAAAATCATAACTCAAAAAGGGGGGGCGTCCGCAACTTTTCCGTCAGGGGGGGGGTTCCCCACCCCCCCCCTCCCCCCTCCCCCCCACTCCCACCCCTTAAATCGTTGGATAGTAATCCGAAGTCCTACCGATATTTATTTTCACTATTTCGTAGGTATTATGGAATTCAATAGGTACTGAATTCAAGGATTTTGCATCTTACTAATATTATGAATGCGAAAGTTTGTGAGTGTGGATGTGTGGTTTTTTGTTACTCTTTCACGCTCGAATGGCTAAACGGATCTGGCTGAAATTTGGTACAGGGATAAATGTATCCCTGTACCAAATTTCAGGCTACAGTTTATCCCGGGAATAAGTTCCTACGGGAAGCGGGAACGGTAACAAATTTTACGCAGCCGAAGCTGAAGGCATCAGCTAGTATTTTGATATAGGCGGGATATATTATATGAAATAGCTTAAATTAAGCATAAGAAAATGTATCAAAATGTTACGCCTCGACGAAGAAGGATACTACCCACTCCCCCCTAAAGAAGCAGTATAGCACCCGAAACAGAAGTGGGATAAAAACCCAAACACTAGGAGACTGTCTGCAATGGTAAGTAGACTAAGCTTGT
Organism: Miltochrista miniata; assembly: GCA_933228765.1. Taxonomy (NCBI): domain Eukaryota; kingdom Metazoa; phylum Arthropoda; class Insecta; order Lepidoptera; family Erebidae; genus Miltochrista; species Miltochrista miniata. The sequence goes on along the minus strand of OW121773.1, from coordinate 15,627,053 downwards.
CGGAAGTCCTGGGGTTATCCTTCCATACCCGGGGACTCCCAGTCATGGGCAGATGGTAGTGCACATCGTGTGATTTTAGTCGGTAGGATGAGGATTTATTTATTTATTTATTAAAGTTTCACAAAACAGAACATAGTACATGCTAATCTTATGTCTAAAAGTGCCGTTTTGGTTTAAACTATGCTCCTAAATATGCGAACACAGCATGCAAAATGTGGAAATGAATTCAAAACACTATTAACTTAGTCCATCTGGGAGCGACACTTAAATAACAATAACTTTTCAAACTTTATAAAATTTACTAGACATGATATTTACTAGACATGTTATGTCCAACCTTGATTTCCACACGTAAAAAAAATTAACGTTCGTGTTTGTATAAGATTTCAACTATTTCTTTCCATCAAAAACATTGTCTGTTTACAGAACAATTCTATATTTTACACATCGTTTCATTCAATTCCGGCGCCCGCTCAGCTGGTTAAACTAACCAACACTTTTACTTGCTCGATACAAAACCAACAAATCATTCACAATGATTTATGGACTGTTTGAAACTCTGTTCGCTGTCGGGAAACAGCTCTATAGATGTATATCGATGATACAATGTAGCCTTTGAATGGCAGACTGTATTCCGGAACTGAATATGCCTCAGTAAATTTGGATTCAAAAAGTTTCATGTGTGAATATTCTGATATTTGAACTCCTGAAATAACTAACTACGATCTAGGTAAAGTGGTGAAGTGAATTTATGTAATTTACTACATAAATTCAGCGTTCACAAAGCGGCTGTGTAATGAACTCCCAGCACTGCAGAGGTACCAAATTTTATCCACTACTTCTCCACTACCACAGTATTCTACTCCACCTTCAAGGATTCGCAGGATAGACCATAAAAACCTCATGGGATGGCGGACGAGCTCTTGAAAGCCCAAATCGATGGTGGAACTTCTTGCTATGAATAAACGAAAATAAAATAAATATTTGTTGACATTTCCACACAACATCATTTAGCACAAATTAAGCTAATATAAACTTGTGCTGTGTTGTGATTATTTAAGATTTTTTCATACTTTATTTTTTAAGGACATTTTATAAGAGATTAGCAACGTTATCTATAAAACTCTCAAAGACCTGCAAAATTAATGATGAATTAAAATTTGTGAAAATGTTTCTTACCCAAACACTCTAACGGCTTAAGAGAAAGATTTAAAGTCAGGAATAACCCTTAGTTACTTTTTATTCTTTGAATACTTTCCATTAGACGCGGCAATGGGAACAAATTTCCACGCGTGAGCATTCTTATATTACTGCAAATTCCTTCTTTACAACATAAACAAATCCTACTATCCTACTATGATCCTACTATATCAGCTAGTCAGCTAGTATTATAAATGTGAAAGTTTGTGAAGATGTTTGGATGAATTTCACGCGGGCGAAGCCGCCATTTTCCCCTAGTCTATACTAATATTATAAAGAGGAAAGATTTGTTTTGATAAAAAAGTTGCTGATCAGGATTCCCAAGATTTCGATGAAAAAACTTTCTACTCCCATCTATTATTGCCTAGAATTCCATAGACGCCAATACCCAAAATTCAATTTCAATCAGGGTCTTCATTATGCTTTTTTTATGTTACCTCATGGACACTGTCATTCCAGGAACCTCTTTATGGTATTTGGTCCCGAAAATCACATACTGGAAGTATGTGAAATATTAGAATTTAAGCCCAGGTGTCAGCAGCTTAAATAGTACAAATAAACTTAATTAGTAAGAATACAAAAAACCCGACTGCAAAGTAAAACTACAATTGAAAAGCAAAAAACAAGCTCTACATTTATTTTGTAATTCTCTTTAGCTACTTACTGTTTTACTTTGTCGGCAACATTTGCCAGCAGGAACAAGCTATCTCAAGCAAGTGGTGGTTTACAAAATAGCTAAATGTTTCCATAGCTTGTTTCTACCTGCAAATATTGCCGAAAAAGTAAAACAGTAAGTTGCTAAAGAAAATTACAAAAGAAAAGTAGAGCTTGTTTTTTGCTTTTCAGTTGTATTTTAACTTTGCAGTCGGGTTTTTTGTATTCTTAATAATTAAGTTTATTCAAAACTTTTTATTTATCTTAGAAGCGGTGTTATAAATTTTTTTTTAGTGAGAGGACTTCACTTTTAACCTTAATTATTATATTTTTGGTCATATTTCTGGTTCTACTCAACCGATTGCAATCAAACAAATGTAAGGATTTTAAATCTGACTAAGACCTTATAAACAAATAAATCGCATCGAAATAGGTTTAGTAGCTTTTCGTCCATCGCAGTCAAATAATAATAGCGCCAAAAATCCACCATTTTGATGCTTAAGGAATTTTATTATACCTGGTGCCACTCACACAATCATGACGAGTCAAATGACACCTTGTAGAGAGAGCAAGAAAAATTTTCAAGGATTTCATTTTAGCGCCAAAAGTCTATCATCTTGATTTTTTTTAAATTTGTGTACCTGGTGTCACTCACATCATTACGACGAATGAAATGACATCTCGCATGTTAAAATCCGTCGTAAAGCCGTTCAGGCTGTAGAGTGTGGAAGAAAAGTTTTCAAGGTTTTCAGTTTAGCGCCAAAAGTCTGCCATTTTGATTTCTTTTTAAATTCGTATACCTGGTATCACTCACACAATTACGACGAATCAAATGACACCTCGCATGTCAAAATTCGTCAAGCCGGTTAGGCTGTAGGACGTGACAAGGAATTGGATATACGTACATAACATGATCTCGAAAAACATTACCCTCCTTTCTTTGGCAGTTCGGGTAAAAAGTAGGTATGGACGTGAATCTATTACTACGAAAAACATTTTATAAAGCATTTTCTCACTTAAAATCTTGGCGACATTTATTCTTGTTCCAACACGAGCCGTCTACTCAAACTGTCGCCTTTATTTTCAAACCTTTATTTCCTCTTTTTAACAGTTCAGCACACTTAGTTCAAAATAATGGCTCAACAAAATATATGTGCCACTTTCACCCTAGAGCGTGGTGCGAAAATGATTTATAGATAAAAATTCGGTTTCACATCCATTTTTTAGAGTATTTCTCCAAAAAATGACCGCGGGTTCTGTTACACTTTGTAGATATTATTTATTATGTTAAGGTTAAAATTGATATTTATTTTCACTATTTCGTAGGTATTGCGGAATTCAATAGGTACCTACTGAAATCAAAGATTAATGCATTACATATTTTGATATAGGCAGGATATTTTATATTGAAATAGCTTAAATTAAGCATAAGAAAATGTATCAGGAGTTAGGCTTTCCACAATAGCATCAAATGATTCAAAACAGAACAAAGTATTTTAGTGTTTTTAGAAATAAATTACATTTTATGACCTGCGAGCATACGTTTTGGTCCAACTCAAACGATACAAATCTAGGTATTGAGTGGTTTCATGAGTGCAAGGGGTCTAACACAGATCTTCTGAGCCCAAGCCAACCTGTAAGCTAAATGGTTCACCTGCTGACTAACGGACGACCTCATGACTAAGACAAGGACACAAGGCGAGCTGCTGAAGTCCAATCAACTTAAATAGTGAAAATTTGCAGCAACCTACGTTCATGTTCGTGACTACTCGCCGTTCTTACGGCTTAAGCAGGCCAAGGCGGTGTTGAGACTCTCTTCCCCTCGAGGAAGTACGATACTACACCCCCCTAAAGAAGCGGGATAAAACCCAAACACTAGGAGACATTCTGCAATGGTAGGTAGACTAAGCCTGTCGGGAGCCATGGGGTTATCCTTCCGAGGGTATCGCTGGGGACTCTCGGCCATAGGAAGATGGTAGGGCATCGTTTGGTTTTAGTCGGTAGGATGAGAATTTATTTATTTATTTATTAAAGGTTCACAAAACAGAACATTGAACATGCTAATCTTATATCTAAAAGTGCAGTTTTGGTTTAAACTATGCTCCTAAATATGCGAAAACAGCATGCAAAATGTGGAAATGAATTCAAAACACTATTAACTTAGTCCATCTGGGAGCGACACTTAAATAACAATAACTTTTCAAACTTTATAAAATTTACTAGACATGATATTTACTAGACATGTTATGTCCAACCTTGATTTCCACACGTAAAAAAAATTAACGTTCGTGTTTGTATAAGATTTCAACTATTTCTTTCCATCAAAAACATTGACTGTTTATAGAACAATTCTATATTTTACACATCGTTTCATTCAATTCCGGCGCCCGCTCAGCTGGTTAAACTAACCAACACTTTTACTTGCTCGATACAAAACCAACAAATCATTCACAATGATTTATGGACTGTTTGAAACTCTGTTCGCTGTCGGGAAACAGCTCTATAGATGTATATCGATGATACAATGTAGCCTTTGAATGGCAGACTGTATTGCGGAACTGAATATGCCTCAGTAAATTTGGATTCAAAAAGTTTCATGTGTGCATATTCTGATATTTGAACTCCTGAAATAACTAACTACGATCTAGGTAAAGTGGTGAAATGAACTTATGTAATTTACGACATACGTTCAGCGTTCAGCAGGCGGCTTTGTTGTGTGCCCAACACTGCAGAGGTACCAAATAAATTTATCCACTACTTCTCCACTACCACAGTACTCTACTCCACTTCTAATAATCCGCAGGATATACCATAAAAAGCCTATGGGATGGCGGGTGAGTTCTTGAAAGTCCAAATCGATGGTGGAACTTCTTGCTATGAATAAACCAAAATAAAATAAATATTTGTGGACATTTCCACACAACATCATCTAGCACAAATTAAGCTAATATAGGTTGTGCTGTGTTATGATTATTTAAGATTTTTTCATACTTTATTTTTAAGGACTGTTTATAAGAGATTAGCAACGTTATCTATAAAACTCTCAAAGACCTGCAAAATTAATGATGAATGAAAATTTGTGAAAATGTTTCTTACTCAAACACTCTAATGGCTTAAGAGATAGATTTAAAGTCAGGAATAACCCTTAGTTACTTTTTATTCTTGGAATACTTTCCATTAGACGCGGCAATGGGAACAAATTTCCACGCGTGAGCATTCTTATATTACTGCAAATTAGTTCTCTACAACATAAACAAATCCTACTATCCTACTATATCAGCTAGTCAGCTAGTATTATAAATGTGAAAGTTTGTGAAGATGTTTGGATGAATTTCATGCAGGCGAAGCCGCTATCTTCCCCTAGTATTTCATATGTAATGAAATTTAGACAAGCAATGATAAGGCATTGCTAAAACTGAAATTTTCAGACTAAAATCGCAATGCTCGCGGTTATATAGAATTCAATGAGTTGAGTAAACTAACGGGTGGTATTCTATCCTTGCATGAGTAATGAGATTATTCTTCAAGAACAAATTTAATTAAGCGCCTAGTGGGATTAAATTGAATTGTTCTGTATGAATAAATTTAATTTTAACTTATATTTGCCTTGTAAATGTTTTCCTTACTTATCTGGCTTGATTAGCTCTTATATCACTTGTAATTAGTACTGTTGTATGTATATTTGCTCAGTTTTTTTGCCCAAAGGGCTGAGGCAAACGTAGGTCCTATTTTTTATCTATGTATTGTGTTTTACCTTGGGGATATCCTTCAGCTTAGCTGCTTAATCAAGAGAAGTTGAGAATTCGAACAGCAAGGTAACAGACGGACCGTATCAACGTGGCAACAGAATAGACAACGTGAGCGTAACTCTTAAAACTTGCCGTCTGTATTTTTTTTATACCACTGAGCATACTGCCCACCAGAAGGACCGGTGGTCACCGCAGCCTATGAACGTTTGCAACACCAGAGGCCACATTCGCGCTGCCGATCCTTTAAAAACCTTCTAAGACCCCTTTTGAAGAACCCCATACTGCATATTGTTTGCTGCTTGTTGTATCAAAGTATACAACGTAGGTTTGCAATAAATTTTCAATTATCTAGCTAGCACGGTTTGTCTAACTAATATTATAAAGAGAAAATATTTGATTGATTCTTTGTATGTTTACTTGTTTGCATTGAATAGGCTTCAATTTCCGAATCGAAAAGTTATTTTATTGTAGAGAAGCTACACGGTCCCCTGATGATGGTAACGGTTCAAACATCCGCTAGTGAGATATAGCTTGGTGATAGACAGATGGACAGACGGACAGTTAAGTCTCAGTAATATGGTGCTGTTTTATCTTTTGGATACGGAAACCTTAAAAGCATCTCACACTTCAAAATCAATTGTAACATTGTAGAATTAATTTTTCATTCAACATTTTCTGTAAAAGATATTCCGAATTATTAATTTGAAGGCTTTCGTGGAAATTCAAAAAATCTTTTAAGAGAATGTTCGAGTATTGCTCGTGTACTAGACAACTCTTTACTGTTTACTAAAGATGGATTGACTTTGTAAGCGAAACTCGATAAATTGATGAATGGTACCAATGTTTTTCAGATTCATGGAATTTTCTTGTTATTTCCTTTCAACTGCCACCGTAATCGTGCTATGTAACCTACTGGTTACTAACCTTAGAAGAAATTGTAAATTTGTACCGTAACAAAGTTCCAAATAAATATTTCGCGTGTATTGTGTGAATTTAATTAGTTTTTTTTATACACTACTTAGGTGACAGGCCAGCTTACGGCCCTCCGGAAGGCTAGTTACCTTAGCCTATGGACGTTTGCAACACCAGAAGCTCCACACTCACGCTGCCGATCCTGTAAAAACCTTCTAAGACACCATTTGAAGAACCCAATACTGTAGGTGTTTGGGAAAACCGAGGCAGGGAGGGAGAACGCCCTTTTCGAATCTTACCATAACTTCTTTTTTAAAATTATCTTGTCGTATTTGATTTGTTTATTCCGTCATTTATAAACTAGGTATAGCTGTCATATCAAATTTTGTTCTAAAATATTAAATAGGTTCCGCGCATGGAGCCACACAATATAATTATGATTTATCGGGAGGGGAGGCGCAATACTGAGACTGTCATCAAAGATACAAGCGGACTCCTAAGGGGTACGTTAATACACACACACACATATTAAGAATTATGCGTGTACTAGCTGATGCGCGCGACTTTGCCCGCGTGAATTTTGGTTCCCGTGCCCGTTTCCCGTGGGAACATTTTCCCGGGATAAAAAGTAGCCTATGTGTTATTCCGGACTGTACTCTATCCCTGTAACAAATTTCAGACAGATCCATTCTGTTGTTAGAGCATGATTGAGTAACAAACATCCAAACATCTAAACATCCAAACATCAAAAGATTTGTGTAAGTTCCATTGTGACAGTTATCAATGTAGCTTTTCCCTCGCAACTTCGTTAGTAATAAATAAGGTATATGAAAGAAGAGGCAGGTAACATTTTCGTCGGCGTTTACTGAATTATTTTACAACGCCCAATTATGACTAACCAAACACGCCAGTTTAGAATGACGTTTTCATTCAAAGGAACTGTTGAATTCTAGGTATCAGATTAAAAGAATAAAGATATTCTATTAGTCTGAATAATATTCTTTTAGTCTGAGTTCTAGGTTTAGCGAAAGTTGATATGTCTTCGATTTCTGAACTACAAAATTCTCAATATTGAAACTTGTGTGGACCAATAATAATAATAATAATGTTTATTTGTGGATCATAGGTTAGTTACAGATCTTAATTATAATATTGTTATGTACTCTATGTCCTACCACAAGTGGTGTACAAATTTAACTTAAGTATAATAATAAAATCATTCATTCACTACATTACATTTTTACATTCCATTACAACATTACAACATTCTGATATACAGGTATTACATGTGATGTTAGCAATCATATAGTCACATTGTTATGCTGGGTCCACATTTGTGTCATATCATCGACTAGTGTAGTGTGTAATCGTGTCGAACATGTAACGCTCAATGTGGACGGGCCTAGGTTATGCCGCCTGGTTGTGCTGTCAGTGTTGAGCCTGTCACAGACGTAGCTATAATATATTAACATATCGAGATACCTATACTAATATTATAAAAAGAAAAATTTGATTGTTTGTTTGTATGTTAGTTTTTTGCATTGAATATGCCCAAAAGTACTGAACCGATTTGGATAATTCTTTCATTGTTTTGATGAAAGCTCGGGTGACTTATGCTATATTTTATTCCCGTATTCCCACGGAAACGGGAACCACGCCGGCGCAACCGCGGGCGGCAAAAATTGACTATTATATTATAGCAAGTAATACACACGGGAGTTAAACTTTAATATATTTTTAATCTCACTCGGTCTATATATCGACATATTTTGTTGAGCGCATAGAAATTTTGTTATAGCTCCGTGTGTGGACTCTCGTAAATTTTGTTAGAAGATATGTCGTAATTTGCCTTGCCATGTTTCATATTCATTTATATTATAGTTAGGTACCTACGTATGTGACGGGCTTTATATGTTGCTGACAGGCAACTGCAAGTTTTAAATATCGAATGCAAGGAACGGGTCATGGATCTTTTCTTTTTTTAAAATTTAAAAAGTACATACTTCCCTTTCGCTCTAAGTTTGCCGGCCGCTTTCCCTACTACGTCTCTACACCAGCTCTAAAGCCAGCAGCAAACTTGGAGCGAACGGGCTGTAGACATTATCTCATTGGTAGTAACTATGCATTTCGTACTGTGACTGGTATGTATTGTAGATAATACGAGTAGGTACATACATAATTATGGTCACGCCTTTATCCCCGAAGGGGTAGGCAGAGACATATTATATACCTACATTTCACCTTATTTTTGAATTTGTGCCAGGTAATAGGTGGTGAGTCGTATTGCCATATTGAGATGGCGAGGCGCAGGTTGTGACTGCCTGCTGTTGAAAGTTTTCAAGCTGCCTAAAAAGGCCCACAACTTGGCTTAACGACTGCCATGTTACTGGCAACCGGGACCATCGGCTTAACGTGCCCCCCAAGCACGGAAACGTTCAAATAAATGTCACCAAGTTGTCACATGGATGGTCACCCATCCATTGTAGATATTAATGATATAAAAAACCGGCCAAGTGCGAGTCAGACAGTCTGACTCGCACTTGGCCGGTTTTTCCGCACGGAGGGCTCCGTTGCGGAAAATCACGTCTGTTATATGGGAGCCCCCCTTAATCATAATTTTACTAGATGTTGTTCGCCTGCGTGAAATTCGGTACCCATTCCCGCTTCCGTTGGGAACATATTTCCGGGCTGACAATAGTAGTCTCTGTTATTCCAGACTATAAGCTATCTGTGCCAAATTTTAGCCCAATCCGTTAGAGCGTGATTGAGCAACAAGCATCCAAACATCTTCACAAACAAACCAGGGAAGTAGGGTGTATTTGTTATAACAGTACTAAAAGTAATTATTATTAAAGCGGCAAAACTAAAACCTACATCATCTGTGAAAATGTCAACTTTCTAGCTATCACGGTTCATGAGATACAGCCTCGTGATGGACAGACAAACAGACGGACGGAGAAATGTCATGAATAGGGTCCCGTTGTTTTACCCTTTAGGTACGGAACCCTAAGAATCGTAAAATCAAATTAGATCTTAAAATCGGGCACAGCGATGAATTATAAAATTATTGACACAAAGTAATCAGGTGGTAATCACCATCCAAAGAATTGCCATAGCTAAAGTTGTTTGCTTCTGTGATCGTTTATGGAACACAAAGTCACCGGGGCGACGCGCGCTCCAAACTCCAGTGGTCCACTCTGTACCCCGTCTCTGTGTTTGTGTCGTCCAGTGTTCCTCAACCCGGGTCATAAATGCGAGTGCGGACGTCTCCCGGTGACGCGGACAATGAACAGCACCGAATACTCTATGAAAGTACACACCAAAACCCATTTTCGATTTCACGACCCGTTCCACGTGTATTTGATGTGTGTCCGTATACAAACAGCGTCTACACTGGGCATAACTACTAGTTAGTAACGCCATAAATCACTGTGACGTTTATTCTATGTCAAGCATTTTCTTCGGGTGTTCGGCATGGATAGCTCCGAAACTGCAGTTTTCATGGTATCAAAACGCAAGTCTGACACAGTAGTGGAGAAACGTGCTGTCCAAATGTAACAAATGTGGACGCAGCATTACATTATGTCCGTGCATTCTCCAAGTACACAAGTCCCAATAACCAATGCTTAAAGTACTTCCTTATTGACATTAAAAAAACAATTGAAATCGGACCAAGCGTTGAAAAGTTACAACTGAATAACCATTTTGTCTTTCATCTCCACTCCCAAAAGAAACTACAGTATTAAACGGGTAGTAAAAAAAAGTAACAGGGGGATAGTCGCTATGACTACTACCATCACCACGCGGTTCCTAAGATACAGCCAGGTTACAAACACAGAGCGAAGTCTCAGTAACAAGGTTCCATTTTTAGTCGGAATTCAAAAAATAGACTAATACAAAATCCCTACTACTTGCATACATTATGTTTACAATTTTCCAACAACCCAGTTACTAAAGGAAAACCGGCTAAGTGCAAGTAGGACTCACACACGGAAGGTTCCGTACCAAAAAATGGCAAAAAAATCTTGTTTGTTGTATGGGTGCCCACCCATATAACAAACTACATTTTTTCCATTTTCTTTCACCTATTTTCCTTATTTTTTGTTATAGCGGCTACAGAAATATATCATCTGTGAAAATTCTGCTCTCACTCACGGAGTATTCCGTATCAAAAAACAACAAAACTCACGTTTGTTATCCATTTTATTTTAATAAAATTATTTCTAGTCCAGGAAAATAAACAGTTCGAAGTTCTGTAGGCATTACAAGCGTTTACTTGTCGCCATCATTATAAAAATTGAAAATGCAAAAAGCACGTTTGTTGTATTATGCCCTCTTATTTTTTTTTTGTTTTGGTATTTTTATTGAAAAATAGTTAACATTTTTTTACAGGTTATAACCTGTACATTTTTTTACCTGTAAAAAATGTTAACTATTTAGCTATTGCCATTCTTGAGATACAGCCTCGTGACGGATACACAGACAGATATACAAACGGACGACGAAGTCTCATGAATTGGGTCGCGTTTTTAGCCTTTGGGTGCGGAACCCTAAAAACTGTGTTGCATATTTAAACTATGTTTATCCCCCCAACCCTCCCCCCATTCGTGTCTTGAACTGACTGTAGTTGTAACGAGTTAAGTTCTTAGTTGGCTAATTAATTCCGAAGCACGCTGTTATCTTTGCTAATTTAGGAACGATGGTATGCAATAATTAGCCGTAAGTAGTTGGGAGATCTATTATTTTGTAATTTTTTTTATGCTGACTAACCACTGTAGAATTTTTTCAAGCTACCCTTATGGCCTTCAACTTGACTTAACTTGACTTAATGACTGTGAACCGTGACAGGCTTAACGTGCCTTCCGATGAACGTAAACGGTCGCAAAATTACCCATTGTGGTGGTCACCCATCCAAGGCCACCCTGAGTCCACAAGTCAGGAGTGATTTAATTTTGTGAAATAATGATTAGCTATGAAGAGTTCATTTGTTTTAGGGTTCCGTACCCAAAGGTAAAAGCTGGATCTTATTACTAAGACTCCGCTGTCCGGCTGTATATTAAGCTTTATCTCATGAAGCATGATAGCTGTTGAAATTTTCACATATAATTCTATTTTTAACCCCTGACGTCAATATACGAGTGTTATTACTAGTGTTCATCATCACGCCTTTATCCCCGAAGGGGTAGGCAGAGGCATATTATATACCCACATTTCACCTTTTTATAATTTGTCCCACGTAATACGTTGTGAGCCGTATTGCCGTGTTTAAATGGACAGGCGCAGGTTGTGACTGCCTGCTGTTGAAATAAAGCCTTCAACTTGGCTTAACGACTGCCATTTTACTGGCAACCGGGACCAACGGCTTAACGTGCCTTCCGAAGCACGGAAACGCTCAAATAAATGTCACAAAGTGATCACATGGATGGTCACCCATCCATGGACCGGCCATAGTGAAAGTTGCTTACTGCAGTGATCGTTTACAGAACACTGAGTCCGCGGGGCCACGAGCGCTTCATATTACTAGTGTAAGTGTGTTTATGTGAATGTCTGTCATTGGCATCGTACTGGCGCATCCCAACGGGTGTGAAACGGTGTAAATGTTGATGCGGTTCTTTTTGTTCGCAAAACCGATGTGACAGGAATGGTTTTAAGCTATGAATTTTGAAGATCATCGGCTTGTTTATTCAGTGATGCACGGATTATACCAAAATCCACAAGTTAATGGTATTTCAACGGTTTGGTAACCTAGAACTTTCTCGTTGTAGGGTTTTCATTAGTTTACAAGGTCCTCAGAGTGATAGGTTACTAAACACCAACATTTAATTTTATCAGGAAAACTGCGACAGTGTCAAAAAATTTCTTTTGGCTTTGCGTTTCATCATATATCAGCTGAAAGAAGATAATCATGTTTTGCTATACAAAGCCAAATTTTTGTTTGGTTCCCTCTCACATAAGTCAGGTTCTTATAGAGTGTCTAGATATAAAGTAAATGTATACTAAAGAAGGAGTTAGGGGCACCGCGAACGTGCTTTATCGCGAACTAGTAATAAGCGATGCATGCATGTTTGTGTGTACTTTTCTTTGAAAGTTTGAAATACTAAAAAGATTTAGCGAGAGATGTAATATGGAAATGATACTTTGACCGCAATCTGTTCCAAACAATGAAATTAATTTTGTAAACCGTTGTTTTCTAAAATTTCCATATTCATAATGCTGGGGATTTATATTTTATTCAACGCTATGTCTTTTACAGTCGAAGTTTTAACTGGGCGAGAATTATAACGCGGTATAGAGCTGTATATTCTATAGATTCTTGTAGAGCTCTTGCCTGAATTTATTGCAACTATACCGTTATTATCACAAAAACATTTACCTATTTTTTAACCGACTTCAAAAAAGGAGGAGGTTACTCAATTCGACCGTATATTTTTTTTTATGTTTGTTCGAGCAGAACTCCGTCGTTTATGGACCAATTTGATTTTTTTTTGTTTGTAAATAGATACTGCCAAGGTGGTCCCATTTTAAGGAAGTCAGAATTTGATGATGGCATTCTGGAGAAATCGAAGAAAACTTTTAAAAAGTTTTATTACTTAAAAAAATTTACAAACGCCCTAGATGTCCCCATCTAAGGCGTTTGTAATTTTTTTTAAGTAATAAAACTTTATGTAGGTCTGGATTCGATCTGATGACGGAGACGAAAGACAGTAGAGAGAATTCCTTAACGATATACAGCAGTTACTTTGTGTTTGGGCTTGATTAATTTGTATTGTCGAGACCTTTACACCTAGATAGATAGATTTTCAGTCTGCACATCACTAAAAATAGTAAAAAAAAATAACAAAAGCGATCAGAAGATACTAACTTTGTGCTAAGTAAATTTTATTTTTCAATTTTTAGTTTAGTTTGAAGTCAGTTTCTTTTTTGTTAAAAACTTTCTTTAAGATCTCTACATATTTATAAAAAAAGAACAGTTATATCATACATACATACATACATGGTCACGCCTTTATCCCCGAAGAGGTAGGCAGAGGCATATTATATGCCCACAATTCACCTTTTTTATTTTTTATTTGTCCAACGTAATAGGTGGTGAGCTATATTTCCGTGTTGAAATGGACAGGCGCAAGTTTTGACTACCTGCTGTTGAAATTCAAAAGGCCTTCAACTTGCCATTTTACTGACAACTGGAACCAACGGCTTAACGTACCTTCCGAAGCACGGAAACGCTCAAATAAATGTCACAAAGTGGTCACACGGATGGTCACAAATCCAAAGAATGGCCATAGTGAAATTTGCTTACTGCAGTGATCGTTTACAAGAGCACTGAGTCCGCGGGGCCACGAGCGCTTCTGGTTATAACGGTTCATGATAATACAGCCTGGTAAATCAGATGATAGACAAACACCTGGAGAGCGGAGTATAGGGTCCCGCTTTTACCCTTTCACTATGAAAAACCCTAAAAAGGCACGTAAGTACCAGAAACGCGAGATTTCCTGAGATTGAGTAATCTGCCAACATGTGAAAGAAAGTAAGAAATAAAATGTTCTTTTATTTTCTCAAATGTCAGTACACCGATGATGAAACAAAAATACCGACTTAAAAATATTTAAAAAATAATAAGACAAAACGATAATAATAAAAATAGAGAAAAATAAATACTAAATCAATAAAAATGTACCATACCATACATCAAAGCACATTCCATCCGAGCAAAAAGCAAAAAGACCTCCTTTCATCACCTCGTGAATGCGAAACATTTTAATCCGTCCCTAACTTTAATCCGTCGTCAATCCACCCTCATTTCCCCTATACCGCCTACACTTCGCGTAAAGTTTAAAAAGTGCTTTCACACAACGGCCTTGTTAACATAATTCACTTGCAAAGAAACTTGTTCGTTAATCTTGTAAGTAACTGAGAGCTTCCTGTAGGCACACGTCGAAATCGTGAATTAACGAAAAAATTGGAGTAGTTACATCTTTTTTATTTAAATTGAAAGTGATTTTGTTCATCATTCATCTCGATGCTGTCGTAAGAGGCGACTGAAGGAACACTTTCGCAAAACGATACATTGCGTAGAAAAGGAAACGAAAATGACAATTGTTATGAAGACGTAGTGCCACATAGGCATGTTGTCTATGATGATGGTAGTGCAATTGACAGCATGTAAAGTCAAACATCGTATCGTGTATTAGTCGTAGTGGCACAGGGTACGTAAGGCCGTATACATTTTAGGTAAGCCGTAATTTTAAATGAAATTATATTTTCATTCCTGGCTGAAACCAACCTAGGATTCTGACCCATCCATCCCTATGTGGCACTACGTCTAGTTTCGGTAATAGATTGTATGAAGCCCAGTGTCCAGAGTTTTAAAAGATCTTTGCAGCTATAAAAAATCATCATTCCAAGTACTCACACCATTTTAGATATAATTATGTGATACAATATAGGTACTGAAAGTACCAAGACTTTGTAAACTTCAGAGCAAGTTACACAAAAACATATCCATTTCATTTACAATCTCTGTACGAAGCGTATTACAGAGCTGGACCACAAACAATCTGTGTATTAAGTAACAAAGTTACTAAAGATTCTCAACTTGAGGGTAACTCGGTAAACCATTTGCCAAGTTCCGTGTTGTGGGACCAGGGTGATATTGTGTAAATATTTTATTTTTGGAACAATGTTATAGACACCGCAGATTGTTATTTTCATAAAGGAAATAAGAAAAAGTAATATCTCTAGATAAAGTAACACTTTATTATTGCACAAAAGTTTTTAAATTGAATTACAATTTACCCAAAGGCTGGCAGTTTTCTCGCTCAGCGAATAGGTATTGCTATTCAAAGGGGGAATGCTGCTAGTCTTTTGCGCACAATGCCACGGGGGCCTTATTTAGGTTTAGTTTAGATAGTAATAATGTAAATATATAGATATGTAATAATTATGTTTCTCTGTAATTTTTAACAATAAATGTTTTGTTTATTTTCCATAATCAATTTATCGATAATATTACATTCATTGAAATAGGGAAGACAGAGGAATAACACAAACGTTTTAGAATAAAATTGGGTATTTACGTATAAAAACTAAAAACAAGATGAAAGTTACGTTGAATCCATTTCAAGCGACATTCATTGAAATTGCAGAAAATTATATGGCATTATAATTTCCGATAAAAACATACTTTTGCCCTCCTGAAAGATGACGTTACAGAGATAATGAAGCTGAGGAAATGAGGTGGCACAAGCAGAATACTGCCCTGTAGAACTACATTCACGGTTTTTGAGCGGCCGGTAAGATAATTTTGAAACAAATGGAGTTCAAACCTCTAGATGGAGTTCAAATAATTCCCATTATTCCCCATTGTTTAATTTTCTATAGGTATTGCCTTGAAATAGCGCTGGCCAGTCTCTCATAATACCTACTAGAATAATTCTAGCCTGGAAAATACAGGAACTAATCTGCAAACGCCAAATTTTGAATATTAAACTATATTCCGGGAAAGAGATGGTTCCAAAATTAAATATTCTAGTGCATTTGCATAGTCGCAGCTGTTGCCCATTTACATTTCGAAACGGGCTTATCTGTGAACCGTAGGCAGTTTGGCAGTTGATAAGTTTTATATTCGATACGAAGCTGGTCATTATACTCCTGTGTATATTAATCTATACTAATATTATAAAGAAGTAAAGTTTGTGTGTTTGTTAAATTGTAAGGGGTAATCTCGGGATCTACTGAACCGATTTTAAAAATTATTTCCCCAATAGAAAGCTACGTTATTGTATAGCTATATATATATATGTAATAGTAAATGTTTCAAAAACGGGGGACAAGTTATTCCTTTTGAGAGCTTCGTTGCGTGTGCTGCGTAAATATTTATAGTTATGTAAAAAATATGTACTGCAAAATTATTTCTCTAAAAAAGTTCTAAAAAAATTGCGCGACAGCATGTGTCTATCTTTGGGTTGGTGCACAATAACATTGGTGTCCAAGTTACAGCCTCGTGACGGAAAGACAGACAGACAGACAGACATACGGACAGCAGAGTCTCATGAATAGGGTCCCATTTTTACCCTTTGGGTACAAAACCCTAAAATTTTAACTTAAAAAATACATCTCTGTGATCTTCAATGGATGGTTGATATCTGTTGACTGCTCCCATTACACTACACTCTGTGATTCATTGGATTCCCTCCAGGAGTTGAACACCTAACTATACCTTTCCTGTGACTCAACCCTATATATACCTAACAGTTTCACAGGGTAATCCAATTTCGGGGAATCCCACATAGGATCCCTGGGTTTTTTTTTT
Organism: Miltochrista miniata; assembly: GCA_933228765.1. NCBI lineage: Eukaryota > Metazoa > Arthropoda > Insecta > Lepidoptera > Erebidae > Miltochrista > Miltochrista miniata. The sequence goes on along the minus strand of OW121773.1, from coordinate 15,610,226 downwards.
ATACTACTTAGGTGGCAGACAAGCTTACGGCCCACCGGAAGGTTGGTAACCGTAGCCTATAGACGTTTGCAACACCAGAGGCGCTACACACGCGCTGCCGACCCGGGCGCAGGTAGTGACGACCCACAGTTGAAATTTTTCAAGCCGCCCGTAAGGCCTTCAACTTGGCTTAACGACTGTCATTTTACTGACAACCGGGACCAACGGCTTATCGTGCCTTCCGAAGCACGGAAACGCTCGTAAATAAATGTCACAAAGTGGTCCACGTGGTGGTCACCCATCGATATCCGGCCATAGTAAATGTTGCTTACTGCAGTGATCGTTTCACTGAGTCCGCGGGGCCACGAGCGCTTCAAAAGGATTCTTCTAATAGTTTATAGATACCAACGTGTATTAGTATTTCAACTGGACTTAACGATTATCGTGTTACTGGCAGCCGAGACCAACCGTTTAAGGAGACTTCCGAAGCACGTAAAAGCTCAAATGGAAAATTCACGAACAGTAATTCCATTAGATTCATTCCCCATTCCGTAACATTACTTAACATTAGATACTTATGGTAGTTGTCGTTTTCATAATACTAATCTAACGGGGAATATGAGCGGTTCAAAATGTATAATAGGTAGTTATAATTTAGAAAATAAAAAATAAGAAAAAGTTTACCTTAGCCTAATTTCGTTATAATTTTCTTGTGAAAATCAAAGCAAAGAAAAATTAGGCCCAAAATATATCTATTTTTTTTTATAGTCTTATTCAATAATAACTGACTTCTTTGGTCTGCTGCGACAGCCGTCGATTCGATTCGATATTCGATTCTAGGGTTGATCGAATATTTCTGTGGTCCATAAATGTATATTTCAGAGCTTGGTATAAGTATAAAATTATTATCTATTATACAAGGCGCTTTTTGAAGTGAAACTTCTTTATCGGCGTTGGAAAAAAAATTGCGTCACGTCACGTCACGATTTTTGGTTACGCGCCATATTTGTTCTGTTCCCCACCACGGTGGATTCGAATTAAGAGTACTTTATTCAGGGATAGCATGTCATTTAAGGGTTTTTGGACTTTTGGACTTTTGGACTTTGGGACTTTGGGACTTTGGGACTTTTGGCCACGGTCACGCTGCATTTATGGGCCTGCTTCTGTAAGGACGGTGACTGACCCTCTCACCGTCCTCAGGCTCCCGGTCATGGAGGGCGATAGTCTTCAGCGAAGACACGTGGGCGGCCGTAGCCGTGATCAACTGATCGATACTGAAACGAGCACGTACGACACCGGTTCAATTTGCTCGCCTATCCGTACAAACCACTAACGCGTTTTCCAACTCCGTATACAGACTGTTATAGTAGCCATTGTTAGGACGACTATGTTTCATACATTTGAGTACTCTTATTACTGTTCACTAGTTGCTATATAAATGCTTTTTTAGGGTCCCGTGCTCTAACAGTTAAACGGGAGCCTATTATTGAGACTCCACTGTCCGTATAATCTGTCTTTCACCAGGCGGTATCTTAAGAACCACGATAGCTACATATTTATGTAATAAGTTATTAAAAGTATGTGTATTATCAGTTGTCTAGATCCCGTAGCACAAGCTTAAAGTAATTTAATTTGGACAAGACGCCCTTGTGTGAAAATGTAAAAATGACTATGATACAATCTACAAACATCGTTACGATAAAGTCAATACCCACAGGAACAATAATGGTATACCAGGCTTCCATTAAACGACCAAATTACAGCCGTAGCCGTGATCAACTGATCGATACTGAAACGAGCACGTACGACACCGCTTCAATTTGCTCGCCTATCCGTACAAACCACTAACGCGTTTTCCAACTCCCTATATAGACTGTCTAGTAGCCATTGTTAGGGTGACCATGATATTTACTGTTACAGGCATTATTTCCAGAAGTCATGATTGCTTTTATGTGTCCCGTGTGGCGACGGGGTCCCTTGTTGCGACGGGTAAGAGAATAAAATGTCGCCATCACAATACATTCCGAGGGTGTCGTAAGATGACTAAGAGAACGTTTTCGAAATGAAACCGGGTTGTCAGTAAAATGACAATCATTAAACCAAGTTGAAGGCCTTATGGGCGACTTGAAAAATTTCAACTGCGGGTCGCGGTGACCTGCGCCTGTCCATTTAAACACTGCAATATGCTCACCACTTATTACGTGGGTCATAAAGCTGTAAGATGAAATGTGGGCGTATACTATGCCTCTGCCTACCCCTTGAGGGATAAAGGCGTGACTAAATGTGTGCATACCAAGTTGTATAAAACAGACACTGCCATCATTTTAAGTTTCTCAAACGCTTTCATTAGTACATTTAGATCGGCCCGTTAGTTTGGTAATTATAGTGACAGAAATGTCAACAGATAAATTAGGTCCTTTGAACTGGGTTTAATTGAAAACAGGTGTAACTGTGTGTAAAAATAACACAAAAATATTTTTTTGGGTAATTTTTGTCGATAATATCATCAAAACGTATGCCAGCAAAAAAAAATATTGAGCTACGAAGAACTTTGAGGTACTCAATTAAAACCTAACATTTTCTAATGCATCAGAAAGTGAAAAAAAAATACAAATGCGGCATCGTGTGGCTACCCTAGCAATTATAGTATCGATACAAGTGATTCTGAGTACTGAGAATCTCTTCGAATATTACAAACCACACCGGTCTACCTTTGTACTGTACTGGCTTGTTATTTGCGTCCTTTTACATTTTATATCATTATTACAGTATAAAAGCCTATTTCCACCGCGAGCTGAGTGAGTCCATTATTGACTCGTGTTTCATAAAGATGTTAGAAAAACAAGTATCCAGTTAACATTTAGGTACCTCGCTCAAATCGAAACTAGCCATAAGGGTGGAAGGGACTTCTCAAACTAAAGATGCAACGAAACAGACGTCCTTACGCGGTTGGTAGCTCAGACGGCAGTCACTCCCAACGACACGGAAAATAAAAACCAAAACAGAACCGTAGCTGCTGCTCCTACCAGTCACTAAAAGCGAACTTAGGAAAATCTTGAATTCTAAGAATTACTAAAGTAAAGAATATTTTTACATTTTGTAAAAAAAGGCTTTTTTGTCTGTGGCCTTGGATCTTATGAACTACTTAACGGATTTTATGTAATATTCAGCAGTAAATATAGTGCAGTGATTCAAAATAAAAGTTTATTTGTAAAATACACATATATTTTAGCACAGAAAACCCAAGCTGTACCCAAAACTAAGTTGCCATGCAACTTAGTTTTGGGTCAGCTAGTACGAGTGTAGTTATCAATACCATCCATACTAATATTATAAAGCTGAAGAGTTTGTTTGTTTGTTTGTTTGTTTGTTTGTTTGTTTGTTTGTTTGTTTGAACGCTAGGATCTCAGGAACTACTGGTTGGATTTCGGAAATTCTTTTACAGTTTGATAGTCCATCTATTGAGGATGGCTATAGGCTATATAACATCACGCTAAGGCAAATAGGAGCGGAGAAGCTATCAAGAATGTTTCGAAAACGGGGAATATTTTTTACCGTCTGAGAGCTTCCGAAGCGTACGCTGCGTAAATGGTTAAAGTTACGTAAAAATTGGGTATTACAAAATTGTTTCTCTTAAAAAGTTCTAAAAAAAAGTCCGCGGCAGCATATGTCTATCTTTTAAGGTTCGCCCACAATAACCTAATTTGTCTATCTCTTAAGGTCCGCTCACAATATTTTAAAACCGAAGAGTTTGTTTGTGCTACGATCTCAGAAACTACTGGTTGCAGTTCAAAAATTATTTTACAGTTTCATAGTAAATTTATTGAGGATGGTTAATGACAGTATTACATCACGCTAAGACGAATAGGGGCGGAGCAGCCATGTATAATGTTTTGAGAACGGGGAAAATTTATTTCTTACACTGTGGAAATGATTAAAGTTACGTGAAAATAGTGTACTATAAAATTGTTCCTCTTAAAAAGTTAAAAAAAAAGTCCTTGACCGCATATGCCTATGCCTATCTTTTACGGTTCGCTTACAATAACCCTCAAGTAAGTTTTAAAATATGAGCGAGGCGACGACGGCAGTAATCGTGGTCTGCAGTGGCAGCCAGTCAAGTGAACGATAAAAACTGGTCAAGAGCGAGTCGGATCCGTACCATAAAAGGACGGGCGGAAGTAGATGCGACGGGAAACATCATATCACTTTACATATTAATACCACGCCTCTCTCCTTCTCACTCTCATGTGACGCAAACGAAGTTGCGCGGGTCAGCTAGTTATTTATAAAGTTGGTACAGGAAACCTCACCGCGCGGACGAAGCCGTGAGTATTAGCTAGTATGTCAATAAATACTTTACTTAACGTAGATAAAGTCAACAATAATCTTAAAAGTGCGACAAAAGTTAAAAATGTAATTCCGCGAACCAAGAACTCAATTCCAGAATTATTTATTGCAAATTGAACAAAGAAAGCACCTTTTCGGTTAAGAAAAAACTTATCCTATTTCTCGTGAAATACATTTGCTAAGTTAAATTTGGTAATTATTACTTTATGGCACAACTAATACACTTAGTTTATTTGGTTTGTGTTCAGGTCAGCTCCCACTGCAAGCTGAGCGGGCACATTAATGAATCCGCTTAACTGGTGACGGAAAAACAAGTGAAATCTTAACGGAGCTAGTTTTGTACGCCTTTTTGAAATATCGCTCTCTTCTAACTGTCTCTCTGTCTTATATGACACACACACAGTTGCGCGGTTTTATTTACTTAATTTTTTGGATAGTTTGCTTGACTCTGCACTATTAAATTCTTAAAAAACATTAAATCAATGACACTGTTTCTCCGAAAATATTCTGTAATGAATTCCCAATTAATGTGGCACCAATAAAAATGAATGTTCAATAAAACATGAAAGTTGTTCAAATATTCAGTAATTTCAGTGACGTCGATCACTTATTTCATAACGGGATAATCTCGTATTCCATTGCTAAAGTGATTCGATTCCAATAACTGGAATTTATCTTTATTTTAATTGAGAGTTTCCAATCTGTGATAAAATTTAAAAGGTTGTGTTACTTTTGATTGTTCTTACTTTTTTGTTGCTGTATTTATTTCTTAGTATCAAATCCATACTACGAAATAAATGCAATATTAACGTTTAAGCCTCGGCGTTTAATGTTGAATGATGAAAACGTATATTCCTATACTCTCAAGGGAATAAAACTTAATAAGGTACTTCCTGTCGACTTAACATTAAGTAGGTAATATCTTATTTTACATAGCTGTTTACCACGAATTTAGGCTGATCGCACATATATCTAATCCCACTATCTAATAATGATCTGTCCATTCCAGTATAATGCTACATGAGTAACGGGCGTGTTTTAAGTTTTATACCAATAAAGTCAGTGCTTCTCAAATATTTTTTTTTATTTATCGCATATTGTTTTCGTCTTTGTTGACATCACTTTGGTACACATGGATACACGTAAGTGTGGGTCTTGTGATGATCTTTTGTCGGAAGGAGCACTCTGCAGTGGTTGCCAGCAGATGCTGCATTTTCATTGTGCCAGCATAACAGAGGCCGGCTACCGCAAATTGGGAGATAGAAAGCTGACATGGCGTTGCAATAGGTGCAGACAGGTATCGGGTTCGCAAAGATCACCTAAACCCAGTGCAACCGAACCCTCTGTACTGGAAGAAATAAAGATCTTGTCAGCCAAGCTGACTCCCATGGAGGGCCTCAAGGAGGAAATTTTTGCGCTGAGAACTGAGTTCGCCGAGTTAAAGACTTCACTATCTTCCAAGTTCGACGAGGTTCTCAGTGAATTTAATAACAGGGTACGGGACGTGGAGCATAGAGTATCTCAGTTGGAGGAAGCTCGTGGTCAGGTTGCCCAGTTGCAGGCCCGGATGGAAGCATTGGAGTTGGCAGCCAACGATAGGGACCAATGGACTAGGATGTCTAACCTGGAAATAAAGGGTGTTCCTCAGACAGCTAATGAAAACCTGTTTGATATTGTACATAAGATTGGGACAAGAATAAATCATCCAATATCAAGGAGTCACATAAATTTTGTATCTAGAGTGCCTACACGCGAGAAGGAGCGAACGCGACCAATAATTGTGAGCTTCTGCAGTCGCTACGTGAAGGAGGATATCATTGCAGCGTCTCGCTTTCAGCTGAAGTCCTCACCTCTTACTGTGGACCAAATCGGATTTACAGGTCATGGGAGGATTTATATAAATGATCATCTTACTATAGGCAATAAAGTGCTTCTATCAAAAGCAAAAAAGATAGCGGCCGATATGAATTTTCGCTATGTGTGGATCAAGCATGCCAAGATTCATTTAAGAAAAATGGACTCCTCTCCCGTAATCATTGTGAGGTCAGAGAAGGATTTGGAGAAGCTTGCGCTTGCGTAGTGGACTGTGTATTCGTAGATGTTTTTTCGTTACGTAAGTTTATTTATTTAATCTCTCTCAAGTGGGTGTGGGCTGGAAAAAGTTTGAGAATCATGTTCCTGTGTGTTCATACTGTGTTTTCCTACAATTTGTTTGTGTGCTTAGATTTGTTCCAGCTTTGTTGTAACTATATCGTTTTCTATTGTCACTGTAAAGTCATCCTTACCATAATAGATTTAAGGCAGACTGTTGCCTGCAGCTGCTTTTGTCTTGTGACTGTTGGGGACTGGCGTACCTTATCTGCGCTTCGATCCTTGCATTTAGTTTCTTATAAAAACTTGTTTACTATCTTTCTAATGTTCAGAAATTTGTTACACTGTGCTGACTGTGTTTTGTATTGTGCTACGAAAAGATTCATTGCCCCTACCTACCTACTGTTTATTAATTGTTATTTTTTCATTAGATTTTATTTAATTTTACGCTGTTTTAAATTAATAATACGTAAACTATTGATTTATGTAGATATAGTGAAACTTTGCAATGACTAATATTAACATATATTACCAAAACGTACGTGGTCTGCGCACTAAGACTTCTAATTTGTATAGAAATGTATGCAAAAGTTCGTATGATGTGGTCATGATTTCTGAGACCTGGCTGGTGGACAGTATTTACGATGGTGAATTGTTTGACGATAGGTATAACGTCTGGAGGAGGGACCGTGACTATTCGCGTACTGAGCAGAAGAAGGGTGGCGGTGTGTTAATAGCGGCTAAAAAAGAACTTTGTGTGCTTGAGAGGTTATGCTGGCGTAGTTCGGCTGAGGATTTATGGGTGACCCTAAAGATACAAAAAACTAAACCACGGGTATCTTATAACATACATTTATGCACTGTTTATCTATGTGATGAAAATATGGGTCACTCGTATAAGACCCAGTTACAAAATTTCATTGACAATGTTAATCAATTGATTCTTGCACATCCCCTGGATAAATTTATAATTGTAGGGGACTTTAATTTTGCACACAATGTGCAGTGGTCTAAAGCATATTCTGGGAGTGCCGAGCTGCTCCCGCATGACATTCTCTGCTCTCATATAGCCGACTGTTTGAACACCACTCAAATATCGAGCCTGTCTCAGTATAATTGGGTAAGAAATGTTAAAGACAGGTTATTGGATCTAGTCTTCTCTAATGACTGTGTCACGGTTTCTGAATGTATCACTGATCGTCTCGTGGTGCCTATAGACGCTCAACATAAACCTATTACTATACAGACTGGATTTGTGGAAATCCACGCCCTCACTGACAATCCCACCCAAAAGTACCTATTCTCTCGTGGCAACTATGATGCTATTAAATCTCACCTAGACAGCTTGGATTGGAGCGAATTGTTATCTGCTGACTCATTAAATGATGCTACTTGTGCTTTTTATGGCAAATTGCATGAGCTAAGGGATAGATATATACCCGTGAGGACGGTGCGGAGGTCCGTATATCCAGTTTGGTATAATTCTGTGCTCATTAAAATTTTAGAAGAAAAATACAAGTACCATTGTAAGTTTAAAACCTATGGCAACATTTCTGATTACCACTCTTTCACTGTACTTCGTAGTAGAGCTAGGACAATGGAAAGGTCTTGTTTTGAGGACTATATGCAGAGGACTGAGGCCTCCATTATAAGCAATCCCAGGTATTTTTGGAGGTATGTGAAAAGTTTGAGAAATCAAGGATCTTTTCCTACAATTATGAGATACCAGGATCGGGAAGCGTCTAATGGTGAGGATATCTGTAACCTATTTGCATCCTATTTTCAATCTACTTTTCAGGAACCTGATCCTAATGGATGTGCTGGTGTTACTGTCGAGTCCTCCATATGTAATAGTGTGTCCTCTATTAGTACTGTAGAAATATGCCCAACACAAGTACTTCGATTACTTAAAGAATTGGACCTATCTAAGTCTGGCGGCCCTGACTGTATCCCCCCAATATTCATTGTTCGCTGTGCTGATAGTCTTGTAACACCTTTGTGCCTTCTGTACAAAAGATCCGTATCAGAAGGTATAGTTCCCAATATCTGGAAATCGGCATTCGTCACCCCTGTATTCAAAAAAGGAAATAAATCAGATGCTGAAAGTTATCGTCCTATTTCAAAGGTATGTCTATTTTCTAAAATATTGGAGCGTTTAATATATACAGATGTCTATGCGGCGGTACGGTCTGGTCTTGGGGAGGAACAGCATGGTTTTGTGAGGAATAAGTCCACCACATCAAATTTAATTCTGTCCAATGAGTTCATATCTGATGGTATGGAAAAAGGTGCACAAGTGGATGTCATATACACTGATTATCGCAAGTGTTTTGACCGAATAGACCATCAGCTACTATTAAAGAAATTATTGGCAGCAGGAATTCACGGAGATTTGTATAGATGGTTTTCATCATATGTGGAAAACAGGACACAGGCTGTGGTTCTGCAGGGTTATACATCTGCCTGGAAATCTGTTCCCTCAGGCGTACCCCAGGGCTCGATCTTAGGTCCACTCCTCTTTGTATTGTTTATAGCTGGCATAGGCACCTGTTTTAGAAATTCATATATATTACTATATGCTGATGATATGAAAATACATAAAAAAATAAAAACATTATCAGATGCACGGGACTTACAGACTGACCTTGACAGATTTGAATTATACTGCAATGACAATAAACTCCAACTTAACATATCAAAATGCTACCTACTAACATTTTCACGGCTAAAATATACAATTGGCTACGGCTACACCTTAGCTAACCAACCTATAAATAAAGTCAGTAATATCACAGACTTGGGTGTTGTACAGGACAGCAAATTAACTTTTGACCAACATATTGATAAAATAGTGACCAAAGCATCAAAGGCTTTGGGATTCATATTGAGAGCAACAGCTAACTTTCAAAATATAAAGCCTGTCAAGGTGCTGTATTGCTCTTATGTGCGCAGTCACTTGGAGTACTGTTCCCAGGTATGGAATCCTCAATATGATATATCCAAGTCAGCTATTGAGAAAGTACAAAGGAAATTCCTCAGATATTTGGATTATAGAACAAGGCAGATTTCGTTGGATTATGAACATCGCTGCAGGAGGTACCATTTCTTGACACTGGAACATAGGCGCAACATCAGTGATGTTTGTTATTTGGCGAATATTGTCAGTGGCAGAGTGGACAGTGGTGAGCTTTTGGGTAATATAGGTTTACGAACAAATCTACTCGGACTCCGTCAGCGACCTCTGCTTAATGTACCATTCGCTAGATGTAACTATAGGCGTAATTCTTTCTTCTTGAGGAGCGCATCTTATTTTAATGATCTTCCAGCTTCATTACACTTTGATTTGTTCTGTGCTCGGGCATGTACGATAAGAAGAAACATGGCAATGGATTTTTTCGGTAATGATGTGGATCGCAAGGCTTGCGCGGTTGGGTCACGGGCTTCTCGTCAGTCTGAAACCTGACACGAATAGTTAATGTAGTGATTTTTACTTAAACACTAATCTTTCTTTGATCACTTGGACGCTACAAATATGTTATTTACCTTGTAAAGTTGTATTGTAGTTTTAAGCCATGTAATTATGCCTATGTTGTGCGCGGTGTGTAGGTAGTTTCCAGGGTTGAACACTGTATAATTGTTTTGCATTAGTTTATTATATATATAAGTGATTAATTATCGTAGCTGGAATTTGTTAAAAAATAATTGTATTGTATTACATGGTAAGCATACAAACAAAGGATGACTGACATTGACATTGGCCAAACCATATAGCTTACCATAGGCTTGTCAATAGCAATCTTGTATTCTATTTCGTATTATTAGTTTTTATATTAGTCTGTAAGCCTTCTTCAAGAGCAATAAAAAAAAAAAAAAAAACGTTTATTACATATTATTCAGACATCCACAACCTTGAATTTAAACAGTTATGCAAATGGGGTATTTTTTTACAATTATGAACATTTGTTTTAACTACAATTTTTAAATGTTATAAAGTTGATTTTAGGTGAATAAGGTAATGAAGTCTATACCTTAAGGTATGTTTATTGTATATAATTCACTAAAACACTTACGTAACTTACTATTTTATATATATATAGCCTTGAATAGAAGACTATACTTTTCCAGTTCCTTTATTATTTAAACTGTGAAAAAGTTTATACTAAAGTGCACTTAATCAGGATTTTTAACATATTTCTAAAGCTTATATGTGTAGCTTTCATATGACACTAAATTTAGCTGCCGGCCGAACCACACCGGCGTAACCCAGTAGTTCCATTGCGTAGTTCCATGATGGAACTACTGGGATTTTTTTTATCCCAGTAGTTCCATGGAACTGTTGTCTTGTTTTTTCGTGTCCCAGTAGAACTACTGGGACACGAAAAAACAAGAGTAGTAGGTACTTAACTGTACTTTTATTCGTGTAATGGAACCATTATACGAATAAAAGTACAGTTAAATAGTGAATAAATTATCTTAAAGCAAATTGAGATCGAAAAAACAAATGAAGAACGGCAAAACAAATGAAGATCGACAAAACAAATGAAGGTCAATAAAATAAAAGATTATAAGCAATTTGATAAGAGCAAAAAATACTCTCAGCCATATTTTGTAATCTAGATACGATTGACATTCAATAAAATAGGTGCAAGCAAATCTCGACCTTAATGACACTTCTCTAAAAATGTACTTTTAGGCGTTTATAGACAGAACACTGAGTCCGCGCGGCCACATTACACTTTGATTTGTTCTGTGCTCGGGCATGTACGATAAGAAGAAACATGGCAATGGATTTTTTCGGTAATGATGTGGATCGCAAGGCTTGCGCGGTTGGGTCACGGGCTTCTCGTCAGTCTGAAACCTGACACGAATAGTTAATGTAGTGATTTTTACTTAAACACTAATCTTTCTTTGATCACTTGGACGCTACAAATATGTTATTTACCTTGTAAAGTTGTATTGTAGTTTTAAGCCATGTAATTATGCCTATGTTGTGCGCGGTGTGTAGGTAGTTTCCAGGGTTGAACACTGTATAATTGTTTTGCATTAGTTTATTATATATATAAGTGATTAATTATCGTAGCTGGAATTTGTTAAAAAATAATTGTATTGTATTACATGGTAAGCATACAAACAAAGGATGACTGACATTGACATTGGCCAAACCATATAGCTTACCATAGGCTTGTCAATAGCAATCTTGTATTCTATTTCGTATTATTAGTTTTTATATTAGTCTGTAAGCCTTCTTCAAGAGCAATAAAAAAAAAAAAAAAAAACGTTTATTACATATTATTCAGACATCCACAACCTTGAATTTAAACAGTTATGCAAATGGGGTATTTTTTTACAATTATGAACATTTGTTTTAACTACAATTTTTAAATGTTATAAAGTTGATTTTAGGTGAATAAGGTAATGAAGTCTATACCTTAAGGTATGTTTATTGTATATAATTCACTAAAACACTTACGTAACTTACTATTTTATATATATATAGCCTTGAATAGAAGACTATACTTTTCCAGTTCCTTTATTATTTAAACTGTGAAAAAGTTTATACTAAAGTGCACTTAATCAGGATTTTTAACATATTTCTAAAGCTTATATGTGTAGCTTTCATATGACACTAAATTTAGCTGCCGGCCGAACCACACCGGCGTAACCCAGTAGTTCCATTGCGTAGTTCCATGATGGAACTACTGGGATTTTTTTTATCCCAGTAGTTCCATGGAACTGTTGTCTTGTTTTTTCGTGTCCCAGTAGAACTACTGGGACACGAAAAAACAAGAGTAGTAGGTACTTAACTGTACTTTTATTCGTGTAATGGAACCATTATACGAATAAAAGTACAGTTAAATAGTGAATAAATTATCTTAAAGCAAATTGAGATCGAAAAAACAAATGAAGAACGGCAAAACAAATGAAGATCGACAAAACAAATGAAGGTCAATAAAATAAAAGATTATAAGCAATTTGATAAGAGCAAAAAATACTCTCAGCCATATTTTGTAATCTAGATACGATTGACATTCAATAAAATAGGTGCAAGCAAATCTCGACCTTAATGACACTTCTCTAAAAATGTACTTTTAGGCGTTTATAGACAGAACACTGAGTCCGCGCGGCCACGAGCGCTTAAAAAAAATAGGTGCAAGCAAATCTCAACCATAATGACAGTTCTCTAAAAATGTGCTTAAAGGCGTTTATAGACATCACTGATCACAAATATATAAAAAATTAAACGATATTATGCATGCTCATAAGGTCGAAATTTGCTTGCACCCATTTTTTGTTATCTAGATGCTTTAACCATTCAAAAAAATAGGTGTAAGCAATTCGCGACCTAATGAACATGCTTAATATTTATTTATTTTTTATATATTCGTGATCAGTGATGTCTATAAACGCCTTTAAGCACATTTTTAGAGAACTGTCATTATGGTTGAGATTTGCTTGCACCTATTTTTTTGAAGCGCTCGTGGCCGCGTTGACTCAGTGTTCTGTAAACGATCACTGCAGTAAGCAACTTTCACTATGGCCGGTCCATGGATGGGTGACCATCCGTGTGATCACTTTGTGACATTTATTTGAGCGTTTCCGTGCTTCGGAAGGCACGTTAAGCCGTTGGTCCCGGTTGCCAGTAAAATGGCAGTCGTTAAGCTAAGTTGAAGGCTTTATTTCAACAGCAGGCAGTCACAACCTGCGCCTGTCCATTTAAACACGGCAATACGGCTCACCACCTATTACGTGGGACAAATTATACAAAGGTGAAATGTGGGCATATAATATGCCTCTGCCTACCCCTTCGGGGATAAAGACGTGAACATATGTTATGTTATTTTTTTGAATGGCAATCGCATCTAGATTACAAAATATGGCTGCAAGTATTTTTGATCTTATCAAATTGCTTCGTCTTTTGTTTTATTGATCTGCATAAATGTTTATCCGACTGTCATTTGTTTATTGGACCGTCGATCTTCATTTGTTTTGTCGATCTTCATTTGTTTTGTCAATGTTCATTTGTTAATCCGACCGTCATTTGTTATGTCGATTTTCATTTGTTTATCCGACCGTCATTTGTTTTGTTGATCTTCATTTATTTTGCCGATCTTCATTTGTTTTATCATTTGTAAATAAAAATGAATATTAAAAGATTTCAACATTGCTAATAAATGTGCTTGTGATTGTAACTGTACCGGAACTATTAGGATTAATTTTCTCGTGTATAAAAATCACAGTAATTCCATGGAACTACTGGGACCAAAAAATCCCAGTAGTTCCATCATGGAACTAAGCAATGGAACTACTGAGATATGCCGGCAGGTGACCTGCATCACCAGAACAAAGTAGTGCTAAATATTACAATGTTCATTGTATGAAAAAAGTACTCACAAAAATGTTAATGATAAAATTATCAATTTTTTCATGTAATTATTATAAATGTTACAAAATAATCATACATAAGTACTTACGTACAGTAACTTTTATAATGTAATGGTATTATTTTTGGACTTTCTAATTTTTAGGGTTCCGTAAACCCTTGTAGTTTCACCATGTCCGTCCTAGACTTACTGTTCAAACAGTTAGTGCTAGAAAGCTAAAACTTTGCATGGATTTGTGTGTTTACCACGCCTACAAAGTATTAAAATAAAACCCCGAAAAAAATGGGGGTGTATCTTCAGGGTGGATGCTTTTTAGGGTTTCGTAGCCAAATGGCAAAAACGTCATGTCTGTCTGTCTGTCTGTCTGTCTGTCCGTTCGTGTGTCACAGCCATTTTTCTCCGAAACTATAAGGCCTATGCTATTGAAACTTGGTAGCTAGATGTATTCTGTAAACCGCATTAAGATTCTTATATAAAACTAGAAAAAAAGTAGTACATTTTGGGGGTCCCCATACACAGAACTGAAACTCAAAATTTTTTTTTTCATCAAACCCATACGTGTGATGTACCTATAGATAGGTCTTCAAAAATGCTATTCAGATTTCCAACAGCATTTTTTTCTAAAGTGAGTAGTTTGCGCATGAGACACTTCCAAAGTGAAAAAATGTGTGTCCCCCCCCTCTAACTTCTAAACTAAGAGAACGATAAATCTAAAAAAAAATATATGATGTACATTGCCATAAAAACTACCAACGAAAATTAGTTTGAACGAAATAGAAATGGTAGTTTTTTTTAATACGTCATAAATCGCAATTTTCGGTTATAAAAATCACGACCACTGCGAACGTATTAAAACATCAATCAAAGTTACAACGAACTATAAGAACTTTTATACTATGTTACTTGCTGCTACGAAAACCCTTCATGGGCGAGTCCAACTCGCACTTGGCCGGTTTTTTTACTTAGGTCTACTCAATGATATTTAAGTAAAGATATGCTACCTTCATACAAAACAGCGTTCAGTTATTGTTGAGTTATAATTTCACGTGCTTACCTATCGGTACCTAATAGATTTCATCTATGAATGCGATAGAGAATACAAAACGTTTAAAACAGAGAGGGATAGCTATCTGTGTCGTTTTGCACACAGCAGCAGACCACAACACGGCTTGTTTCGCTCGCAGCTATTAGCAGACTAAATGAAAAAACAACAATTGTGTGACTTTGTCCGCAACAGTTTTTGAGCGCTAATGCGATATCTACGTCTTTTTTACTATAACATCATTGGGTCTACTCCATTGTGTGGGGTATTATAAGATAAGATTTTGAGTTTTTTGAAACAATCCTACTCAAAAAGTGAAGGGTTTATAATTCTGATAAATATATATATATAATAGTTAAGGATATAAGCTAAACATATTCCAAGCCCTTTACACGATCCAATAAATTTCACTAGATAGAAAAAAATCCCAAAGTTGACTCTCTCAGAAAAGTTTTTTCAATACTGTGGTTAAACTATTAACATTTTTTTTTTGCACTCAATTAAAGCTATTGAGTTTTTATCCACATTTTCCGAACGTTTTTTTATACATAAGTATTTACATAGTTATCAACTTATCATGTACGAATATCTACCAAACGCAATAGAATTGCGCCGCTGACGGCCGATCAGTCTCGCGCTAGCGCTTGTGGAGGCAGGACCTGTGTCAGTTTTTTTCGCTACTATTTTGTAATTATTATGCCAAATTACGTTGAAATCGCGCCACAGTATAAACATATCAGTAATGGGCAAAATGTATTTAGATTAACCGTTACAAATTACAATACTTTGTTATGCTTAATTCAATTACTCTGTAACAGATTACTTGAGTAATTATTTACAATGAGTACTAGCAGTAACTAATTACTGAGTAATGGAATTACACGTTAATCTAATTACATTATAACTAGTTACTCATTAATTCAATTAACGAACTCTCATAATTAACAACTCTGTCCTGTGAATTCGTCACGGCCCAAGGGGTGGATCGATTTTGATGCAGTGTTTTGATCGTAAGTCAATGTATCCATGATGGTACTTAGCTATTCATTTTGAAGACCATCAGCTTAGTTCCTGAGTGATGAAGGGATTTCACTAAAATTCCCATACGCGACTCATGATAAATGTGGTGATCTTTTACTTTTTAAGTGTTTTCACGACATGGTAACCATCTACCTAATGCTAATGTAAAATGTCTACGAATTACATGATAATTTTGCAATCCAACATGGCGGCCACGCCGTAATCACAAAATTTCATGATGGGTATCGTTTAACGGGGTTTTTTGGTATGCTGAGTACGAATCACGTGATAATTTTGCAATCCAATATGGCCGCCGCGCCGTAATCACAAAATATCATGATGGGTATAGTTTAAGGGGTTTTTTGGTATGCTGAGTACGAATTACGTGATAATTCTGCAATCCAATATGGCCGCCGCACCGTAATCACAAAATTTCATGATGGGTATAGTTTAAAGGGTTTTTTGCTATGCTGAGTACGAATCACGTGATAATTTTGCAATTCAAAATGGCCGCCACGCCGTAATCACAAAATTTCATGATGGGTATCGTTTAAGGGGTTTTTTCGTATGCTGAGTACGAATCACGTGATAATTTTACAATCCAATATGGCCACCGCGCCGTAATCAAAAAAATTCATGATTGGTATCGTTTAAGGGGTTTTTTGGTATGCTGAGTACGAATCACGTACTAATTTTGCAAAACGATACCCATCATGAAATTTTGTAATTATGGCACAGCGGCCATATTGGATTGCAAAATTATCACGTGAGTCGTACTCAGCATACTAAAAAACCCCTTAAACGATACCCATCATGAAATTTTGTGATTATGGCGTGGCGGCCATTTTGAATTGCAAAATTATCACGTGATTCGTACTCAGCATACCAAGAAACCCCTTAAACGATACCCATCATGAAATTTTGTGATTACGGCGCGGCGCCCATATTGGATTGCAAAATTTTTACGTGATTCGTACTCAGCATACCTAGAAACCCCTTAAACGATACCCATCATGAAATTTTGTGATTACGGCGCGGCGCCCATATTGGATTGCAAAATTAGTACGTAATTCGTACTCAGCATACCAAAAAACCCTTTAAATGATACCCATCATGAAATTTTGTGATTACACCGCGGCGGCCATTTTGGATTGCAAAATGATCACGTGATTCATACTTAGCATACCAACTTTAGAAAATTTTAGAAATTTTTATGACCAGTTATAATGTAATTTACATTTTTTGCGCAACTGTAACCATCTAGCAAACTTACGCAACGGAAACTCTCAAAAGAAATGAAATATCCTAGTTTTCGAAAAATGTTTCGTTGCTGCTCAGCTCTTATTCGCCTTAGCGTGATGTTATATATTTTGGTATTTTTCAAAAATGGACATTCTGTTAAGGAACTTTTGAAATTCAACTAGCAGTCTCTTAGAATCTAGAGTTCAAACAACTAAACAAACAAACAAACTTTTTAGCTTAAAAATAATAGTATAATATATATATAATTAACTCATTTATTTAGGAAACTCGAATAAATCACTACACTTAATAAAGTTAGATGCATTTACTACGTCAAACAAAGTTAGCATGCTGTTTCTTTCTATAGTCCAATCCAGCCCGATCTGGCAATAATGTAAACATGTCATGTTTTGACAATCGTTGTCTAAGACAGATGAGTAGAAAAATAAAGTATGACAAATCATTGAATTTTTTACTGAGTAGGTATTTTAAAAGAAAATAAACTGTCATAAAGAAGTTATTTGGTGTCGAAATGATTGTAAGAACACTGTATGACTCCTGGATACTGGAATATAATCAGGGTGAATACTCAATTGCAAGTAACTATGGATATATATGATCAAATGTGTTTGTTTACATTTTTGCGCAAAGCTATTGAAATACAGTATACTCTACTGTATACTGTGGCATGAGAGTTCACTGCCGCTGCCGGCGCGCGGTGTGTCTTGCTCCCGGGGCGAGGGGAGCGCCAAATGCCTACTTGTGCGCAATAACCGCCCCTTGAAAGCGTTGCAAAGTTGCTAAAATGTGATTTTGTTATTAAGGTATCAACTTTTATACTACTGAGGTGGAAGACAAGCTTACGGGCCCACCTGATAGTTGGTTACCGTAGCCTATAGACGTTTGAAACACCAGATGCGGTACACACGCCCTGCCAACCTAGACGCAGGTTGTGACCCACCGTGAAACTTTTTCAAGCCACCCACAACGCCTTCAACTTGGCATAAAGACTTTTATGATACTGATAACCGGGACCAATCGCTTAAAGTGCCTTCCGAAGCACGGAAACGCTTGTAAATAAATTTCGCAATGTGGTCAAGTGGTGGTCACCCATCCAAGGACCGCCCATAGTGAAAGTTGCTTACTGAAGTAAGCAACTCAGTGTAATATACATTACACTGAGTGCTTAGAGTGACGAGCGGTCCAAGCTATTTGCAAGAAATCTAATTTTAAAGGGCATTTAATTGTTAAAATAGGGCGTCTCCCATCCCCTCTCTAAAACCTAATCAGCTGGTTCAAAAAAATTTATAACGGCTGCGATGAATTTCTTAGTTCAGGAGTTATAGGGTCCACACGGAGTGACTATAAAGTCCTTTTCTATACGCGACCTAACACTCGCTTTGCCGGCCTATTATTATTAGTAAGATTAAATAAATCAATGAAACATAGTGTCAATAAAGTAAAGTTTTAATAAAGCATCTTCTAATTACTATTTTTGACAAATTGCAGCAATATAAATAAAAATAAACTGGCAATGCTTGCTATGCTTGGCGTAACTTGCTATGCTTGCTATTAGTTGCTATGCTTGGCGTAATAATGACCGTCTTTTGGGCATATTTCACCTGTGCGTTCGGCGATATATTTTCCCGTTTTCTACAGGAAAATAAAACAGGGGCAAAAAGAACTACAGTCAAATGTGGGGCTCTGTTTTACCCCTCAAGAAAATAGATATCTTTGTATGTTGTCTTATACCTACTTAAATTCATTAGTCAGATTATTTGAATTCAATCATAATCCAAGAGATTACTACATATTCCAATCTAGTAGAGATTAAATTATTGTTCATTTGCACAGATATTAGATTGCGGTTAGCGTTCTATAATCTGATACCATCCAAACTGAATATTAGAGCTAAATTTCAAATACTCTTGGTGAGGTAACCAGAATTGCAGCGATTGAGCAAGATATTATATCAGATCTACAGGAAATCTTACATACGAGTACCTAATCAGTAGTACATAGGTACTTATTTAAAAATACATAAAAAAGTAAGAAAAAAATCTGCTATTTCATTATTACGTAGAACGTTATGTAATAAGATGTTATAAGAAATTTAGCCCCAAGATTAGCCCCCTCTCTATTTTTCTCTGCTTACAGAGTGTGAAGGTGTGGGCTTGGTTGTTCAGCTCTTAATGCTTTTGGCTTTCCTAAGGGTGCCAGGGTGCCAGGGCGAAGGCGAGCCCCAACACCTTGGGACACTCATTGCTGGGTCGCCTTGAATAAATCCACGATCTACCTATATAATTGAACTCCGCGAGGTGTTTGTAGGACTCTTAGTGGGTCTGGACGTGGACACTCTCTCGTTCGAGACCATGGTGCGAGCCATGATCTCCAGGCGGGAGTAAGTAGGACTGCGCCGCCTCTTTCTGCGGTCATGGAATGGGAGAGAACTCTCCCACCCGAATTCTGAAGTCGGTGGCTTAGGTGCCGCCGATGTGTCTTCGCGGAAGACTATCGGCCTCCATGACCGGGGGCCTGAGGACGGTGAGAGGGCTGCTTACCGTCCTTACAGAAGCAGGCCCATGACGGCAGCGGGACGTGAGAGATTTACCCCCCCCCCCCCCCCCCCCCACCCACACCTAGAAGCGGGATCACACCCGAAACCCCCCCAAAGACGTGAGATAGCACCCGAAACACCCCCTAGACGAGGCCGCAATGGTAGCCGTGGGTCTGTCTGTTGGGATTCCTGGGACATCTTTCCAAGGGCTTACCCGGGGTTCCCAACCATAGGCTGTTGGGCGTTACGTGAGGTTTTGTAGTCGGTAGGAGTCCAGCATAGCATCCATGATGGATTTTCCCTCACGTCAAAAAAAAAGGACTCTGCCTAACAAGCCCCGTGGGGGGTAGGACTCCCTCTTGTATCTTGTATTGGTTTAATTTCATCAATTGATTCTGTGGTAACTCTCGAACTACTACCAAAGTAGCTGAACTAATACGCAAGTACGCTGAAAAGCCCAATCAATGCAAATCTCTTGTCTCCTGTCCTTACAGTGTTTATTTTATCCAAAAAAGTAGAAATTACTTATCGCTGTACAACGTGTTTCATATTATCTATGAAGATATTATAGTACTGCATTATATTATTAAACTCGCCCTGAAACACGTGGCATTTTATACGAGGCTGGTATACAGACATAACTCAATACTAAGGCGGTAACACGCACCGAACGTGACTCATACGCTGCATCACGGCCGTTCGTGATACTGAATAATAATAACGAAAGAGCGTTTAACATGTTTACTGATGGCCCTTACTTAGTATCTTGAACGCATGTGGGTTACATTTCCGTGTAAGTTGCTTTACAGTCAATAATTCTTTAAGAATTATCATCAGATCATCCTACCAGTTCAATGGTTAAGTCTAAGTTTTAATTTCAAAACTTAAAACAAAATCCTTTACTATCCAATCTGGCCAGAGTAATAATGACGTCATTATCGTCCTCCTGAAATGAAATGGTTTGAATACTTCAACAGTAATTTTGAAGAGATCGTAGCCCAGTCCAGCCAGCTTAATGTTCTGTATACGATAATTGTTAGAACACCGTTAAATTGACCAAAAACTGCTCCAGCAATCAATCTTACTTCTTACTAATATTATAAATGCGAAAGTTTATGAGTGTGGATGTTTGTTACTCTTTCACGCTCAAACGGCTAAACGGATTATGCTGTAATTTGGTACAGGGATGCACTATAGTCTGGCATAACACATAGGCTACTTTTTATCCCGGGAATAAGTTCCCACGGGAAGCGTGAATTTTACGCGGGCGAAGCTGCGGGCATCAGCTAGTTATAAATAAAACTTCCTACTAAAAAAACTCCAAAGATTGTAAATAGCTCAATTTTTTTGATCAAATAAATACAGCAGATTTACTTGAGGAGTAAATTTGATGAAATAATTCCCATTTTTATAAAGCTTCGCTTTTTTTTTCACGTTTAAACTGGTGCTGAACATTTCACGAAACTACGATTGTAACTTGAATAGGATTATTAAATGCTCGGATGCTGACGACTGTATGGATGATGTAATAGTTTTAAACTACTACCGTTTCCAGCTCCTAAATACTGAAAGAAAGAAAGAAAGAAAAATAAATTTATTTCACATAGGCATATACAGATGCTCTTGTAAAACGTCCAGAATATAAATCAAAATCTACCACCAGTTCACAACGCGACCCACCTGAGAAGAACTGGCAAGAAACTCAGCGGGTTATTCTTTTTAGAGCTCTATTTACAAAATGAATCTAAAAACTATGCATTTTTACAATTTATTTGAGAATCCAGTAGAGCAGGTCATTTCCAGGCTTCTCCATCCAACAAATAATCACCAATTGTATAGTAGCCCCTGCAGTACAATTTACTTTTTACAACCTTTTTAAATTTATTAAGGGACATACTTTTAATTTCGTCTGGTAGCCTGTTGTAAAAGCGTATACAGTTACCCATGAAAGAATTGCTGATTTTGTGCAATCTGCTATGATAAACAGCAAGGTTACTTTTATTTCTAGTGTTGACATTGTGTCTATCACTTAACTTAGCGAAACTATGTAAATTTCTTTGTACGTACATCAGATTCTCAAAAATATATTGTGATGCTACTGTAAGAATTTTAACCTCTTTGAATTTTTCGCGCAGAGAGACCCTTGGACCTAATCTATATATAGCTCTTATGGCCCGCTTTTGTAAAATAAAAATTTTATCTATATCTGCAGCATTGCCCCACAGTAGAATACCGTAAGACATTATGCTATGAAAGTAACTGAAATAGACTATTCTAGCTGTATCTACATCCGTCAAGTGCCTTATCTTTTGTACAGCAAATGCTGCTGAACTTAATCTATTTGCTAGTTTGACAATATGTGGACCCCATTGTAAACCAGCATCGACCGTTAACCCTAGGAACGTCGTTGATTCCACAAGTTCCAACACCCGACCATTAAGTTGAACATTGGTTTCTGACTGTGTTACATTAGGCAAGGTAAATTTTATGCATTTAGTTTTATTATCATTCAGTCTAAGATTGTTAGTGTTAAACCAATGAACCACTTTCAAGATTGCGTTGTTGACATCGTCATAGTTATCTATTTGTCTTTTAACTTTGAAAATCAAAGAAGTATCATCTGCAAACAAAACAATCCTGTTGTTGTCCCCCACGTAAAAGGGTAAGTCATTAAAATATATAAGGAATAAAAATGGTCCGAGTAATGAACCCTGTGGGACGCCCATAGTAACTACAAAGCCCTCTGAGCGTGTACCATTAACATCAACCCTCTGAATTCTATTGTTCAAATATGAAGTCAGAAGATCGAGAGCCTTGTTTCTTATGCCCATCATGGATTTTTGCGATTACGGCGCGGCGGCCATACAGTCAGATCATACAGTCGGCCGACGAAGCCGTCTAGTCAGGTCAATCGTGAGGGGGACAAGGGACAAGACTCGGAAAGGAATGTACCGAACATGTTCGGGATACATTTTAGGGCTGCCGCGTTTGCGACAGCTTCCTATAATTTATTAATATGAATTAAAATGGTGCACACTGCACACTAATTTAATACTCTTGCACTCCAATATGGCCGCCGCGCCACCGTTGTAAAAGTTCATGTTGGGTATCGTATAAGGGGTATTTTGGTATGCTGAGTACGAATTTCGGGTTAATTTAGCAATCCAATATGGCCGCCGCGCCACCGTTGTAAAAGATCATGTTGGGTATCGTATAAGGGGTATTTTGGTAGGCTGAGTACGAATTTCAGGTTAATTTTGCAATCCAATATGGCCGCCGCGCCACCGTTGTAAAAGTTCATGTTGGGTATCGTATAAGGGGTATTTTGGGATGCAGAGTACGAATTTCGGGTTAATTTAGCAATCCAATATGGCCACCGCGCCACCGTTGTAAAAGTTCATGTTGGGTATCGTATAAGGGGTATTTTGGTATGCTGAGTACGAATTTCGGGTTAATTTAGCAATCCAATATGGCCGCCGCGCCACCGTTGTAAAAGATCATGTTGGGTATCGTATAAGGGGTATTTTGGTATGCTGAGTACGAATTTCGGGTTAATTTTGCAATTTAATATGGCCGCCGCACCACCGTTGTAAAAGTGCATGTTGGGTATCGTATAAGGGGTATTTTGGTATGCTGAGTACGAATTTCGGGTTAATTTAGCAATCCAATATGGCCACCGCGCCACCGTTGTAAAAATTCATGTTGGGTATCGTATAAGGGGTATTTTGGTATGCTGAGTACGAATTTCGGGTTAATTTAGCAATCCAATATGGCCGCCGCGCCACCGTTGTAAAAGATCATGTTGGGTATCGTATAAGGGGTATTTTGGTATGCTGAGTACTAATTTCGGGTTCATTTTGCAATTCAATATGGCCGCCGCACCACCGTTGTAAAATTTCAAGTTGGGTATCGTTTAGGGGTATTTTGGTACGCTGAGTACGAATCACGTACTTACTAAATTTGCAATCCAATATGGCCGCCGCGCCGTAATCACAAAATTTCATGACGGGTATGGTTTGAGGGGTTTTTTTGGTATGCTGAGTACGCATCACGTACTAATTCTGCAATCCAATATGACCGCCGCGCCGTTATCACAAAATTTCATGATGGGTATCGTTTAAGGGGTTTTTTGGAATGCTGAGTACGATTATCGTACTAATGTTGCAATCCAATATGGCCGCCGCGCCGTAATCAAAAAATTTTATGACGGGTATCGTTTAAGGGGTTTTTGGTATGCTGAGTACGAATCACGTACTAATTTTGCAATCCAATATGGCCAATATGCAATACAATATCCAATATCATTTTGAATTGCAAAATTAGTACGTGATACTCAGCATACCAAAAACCCCTTAAACGATACCCGTCATGAAATTTTGTGATTACGGCGCGGCGGCCATGTTGGATTGCAAAATTATCACCAGATTCGTACTCAGCATACCAAAAAAACTCTTAAACGATTCCCGTTATGAAATTTTGTGAAAACGGCGCGGCGGCCATATTGGATTGCAAAATTATCACGTGATTCGTACTCAGCATACCAAAAAACCCCTTAACGATACCCATCATGAAATTTTGTGATTACGGCGCGACGACCATATTGGATTGCAAAATTAGTACGTGATTCGTACTCAGCAAACCAAAAAACCCCTTAAATGATACCCATCATGAAATTTGGTGATTAAGGCGCGGCGGCCATGTTAGATTGCAAAATTAGTACGTGATTCGTACTCAGCATACCAAAAAACCCCTGAAACGATACCCGTCATGAAATTTTGTGATTACGGCGCGGCGGCCATATTGGATTGCAAAATTATCACGTGATTCGTACTCAGCATACCAAAAAACCCTTTAAACGATACCCATCATGAAATTTTGTGATTACGGCGCGGCGGCCATGTTGGATTGCAAAATTATCACGTGATTCGTACTCAGCATACCAAAAAACCCCTTAAACGATACCCATCATGAAATTTTGTGATTACGGCGCGGCGGCCATGTTGTATTGCAAAATTATCACGTGATTCGTACTCAGCATACCAAAAAACCCCTTTAACGATACCCATCATGAAATTTTGTGATTACGGCGCGGCCGCCATGTTGGATTGCCAAATTTTCATGTAATTTGTAGACATTTTAATGCATTAAGTATGTAGCTGGTATCCATGTCGTGAAAACACTTAAAAAGTAAAAGATCACCACATTTGCCATGATTCGCGTATGGGAATTTTAGTGAAATCCCATCATCACTCAGGAATTAAGCTGATGGTCTTCAAAATGTATAGCTAAGTACCATCAAGGATACATTGACTAACGATCAAAAAACCGCATCAAAATCGATCCACCCCTTGGGCCGTGACGAATCCTTAGGACAGAGATGTTAATTATGAGAGTTGGTTAATTGAATTAATGAGTAACTAGTTACAATGTAATTAATTAACGTGTAATTCCATTACTCAGTAATTACTTACTGCTAGTACTCATTGTAATTAATTACTCAAGTAATCTGTTACAGAGTAATTGAATTAAGCATTACAAAGTAATTGTAATTTGTAACGGTTAATCTAATTACATTTGCCCATCACTGCCAACCACACACAAATGTTAGAACGAAGAATGGAACATGTGTCTCTATCTCTTTTACACTACAGTCTGCTACGTATGATTTACGATACTACCATACTTACGATACTACCATTTACGATACCAATCATAAAATTTTGTGATTACGGCGCGGCGGGCATATTGGATTGCAAAATTATCACGTGATTCGTACTCAGCATACCAAAAAACCCCTTAAACGATACCCATCATGAAATTTTGTGATTATGGCACGGCGGCCATATTGGATTGCAAAATTATCACGTGATTCGTACTCAGCATACCAAAAAACCCCTTAAACGATACCCATCGTGAAATTTTGTGATTACGGCGTGGCGGCCATCTTGTATTGCAAAATTAGTACTCGATTCGTACTCAGCATACCAAAAAAACCCCTTAAACGATACCCATCATGAAATTTTGTGATTACGACGCGGCGGCTATATTCGATTGCAAAATTATCACGTGATTCGTACTCAGCATACCAAAAAACCCCTTAAACGATACCCATCATAAAATTTTGTGATTACGGCGCGGCGGCCATATTGGATTGCAAAATGATCACGTACTTCGTACTCAGCATACCAAAAAACCCCTTAAACGATACCCATCATGAAATTTTGTGATTACGGCGTGGCCTCCATGTTGGATTGCGAAATTATCATGTAATTCGTAGACATTTTAATGCATTAGGTACCTGGTTACCATGTCGTGAAAACACTTAAAAAGTAAAAGATCACCACATTTTTACCATGAGTCGCGTATGTATTTGTAACGGTTAATCTAATTACATTTTGCCCATTACTGATATTTTTATACTGTGGCGCGATTTCAACGTAATTTGGCATACTAATTACGAAATAGTTGCGAAAAAAACTGACACAGGTCCTGCCTCCACAAGCGCCAGGGCGAGACTGATCGGCCGTCAGCGGCGCAATTCTATTGCGTTTGGTAGATATTCGTACATGATAACTATGTAAATAGTTGTTTATAGAAAAACGCTCGGAAAATGTGTATAAAAACTTAATACCTTTAATTGAGTGCAAAAAAAATATATAAAATGTTAATAGTTTAGCCACAGTATTGAAAAAACTTTTCTGAGAGAGTCAACTTTGGGATTTTTTTCTATCTAGTGAAATTTATTGGATCGTGTAACGGGCTCGGAATATGTTTAGCTTATATCCTTAACTATTAATTATATATATTTTTCAGATTTAAAAACCCTTTACTTTTTGACTAGGATTGTTTCAAAAAACTCAAAATCTGACCCACGCGGCCTTTAACAGCTTTTTTTTGGTTAATTTAGGACCCAAAAAACCACTCGTATGTTGATATATATAATTTTCAGCCCTTCTTCTTTTAACGTGTGGAAATCGTGTTGGAACATGGCTATGCAGAACGCGTACTGATTAAACCATACTATACCATACCCTTCAACCTGCTTACGACGATAAATTTCAAACAATGGCTTCTAAGTGAATCTCTACGCCAAAAAGAAAATTACGGTTCAGTTTCTTTAATATCTTTCGTGGATCAGCTAGGCGTCTATGAGTCACCTAACGAACATCTTTGCTACGTCAAATTCTTTGCAGTCACTAGATAATAAAATGTAAAACTTTACTATCGAACTTCAAAACACGAAAGCATAAACAGCGTGTCTAGAAACAACGTAAAATTATCTTCTACTCAAAATGTAAAGCTGTATAAGTTTGATAAAGATTCATTTCTGTGTAAGTAGAAGTCTCACACAGGCTTTCATTTATTTGTGAGGCTTAAATTTATATGGGAACAGCTTCAAAGTTATCTACTCTGGTTATATCCCAAGTCAGGCTTAATTTAGTGTTTAGAACTTTGGAACTCAAATTATAACTTTTCCAAGAGATTTTGTAGGAGATTTCGTATTTTATTGACAGTAAATACTTAGAGGTCAAAAAGTCAAATATTATATATTTCTTTCGGCGACCTATAAAACTGGAGCTCGCTAACAAGTTTGGTATTAGTTCGCTAGTAAGCTTATTTTTATTTACATGAAACTGGACTTTGTAACTGGAAAATGTGTATGAAACGAGATACAAAACGATGATTTGCATTTTTCGGAAATGCAGAGGACTGTCAGTGCGCGTGTGGATTCGAAATTACTAACATTTGAAAAACAAAAGTGGAAAGTGTAATGTATTTTTTCCCTTTATAGCCCGCTCTATAAAATAGCTGTGACTCTGTCGCATTAGACTACGTCACTAGGTCACGTGGATCATCTGTTCAAAGTTTGAAATAAAACGAAAATGACAACGTCAATCGGAGTGAACTTTCACTTTCACAGAGGGGCAGTTGGGTGAGACCGTCTCACGGCTTTCTTGTTTTATTTACCTCGTCAAAATGATACCAAAAGCTTGATAGAAAGCTATGGCCACATCTAGCAAATTGAAAATGAGAATTGATATCACATCAACCTATGGCAGTCCACTCCAGGACGTGATCTCTTCCAATTTCTCCACAACACAGTCCTGCGCCTTCCGTGTCCAGTCCCAGCCTGCGTCCTTTTCTAGGTCGTCGGTTCATCTGGCTTCTGAACATTAATAGTCATCCTCAAAATATTCTCCAGGGTTCTAAGAGTAATAGACCAGTGCAGATAGCTTTTAAAATATAAAAAAATTGTAGTAGAATGAAACCTATTGCAAAAGGAATGGAATGTGACAAAAATAACAGAAAAAATAATTTAAGGGCGATCTGAGGTCGGGAAGTGAAAAAATGGAGGTTTTAAGGGGGGAAAAGGGGTTTTCTCGATTTCCGACTAAACCACAAGTCCTATTGAAAAATGTTTAACTGCAAAGTTGTAGAAAATAAAAAAATCTACAACTTTTGGATTTACACTTTTATGACCTAACCTCAAAAAGTATGTCAAAAACTCAAAAAACCCAGATTTTGAGTTTTTGATTTTTTATATTACAAAAATGTTTGGTTTTTCATGAAATTTGGCAGAAACTTTTCTTTTTATGTTTCTAATGCACTGTCATTTTTTTTAAACCAAAATGTTTATTTTTCTCCTTTTATTAACCGTAAGATACCATAAAGGTACGTTGATGAATAAAATAAAAAAAATTGACAAATTTTTGTGTAAATATTAATAAATAGCTCAAAATTGTACATGAATGATTTAAATAGAAAAATATGATTGGAGTTCTTTTGCATTTTCTGAGAAAATTTACCATTGTGATGTATATATATTTTTACATGATCAGAAAGAAGACATTTTAAGTAACAAAAAGCTTACCAATTTTTAAAAAAATATCTGATATTTTGACACGTGATTTTTCGATTGAAAATTTAAATGCTTATGCGATATTAAGTCAATAAAAAGAGAAAAAATAAACATATAGGATCAAAAAAATTACAGTGCATTAGGAACATAAAAAGAAAGGTTTCTCCTAAATTTCATGACAAAACGAAAATTTTAGTAAAAGAAAAAAATCAAAAACTCAAAGTCTGGGTTTTTTGAGTTTTTGACATACTTTTTGAGGTTATGTCACAAAAGTGTGAAATCAAAAGTTGTAGATTTTTTTATTTCCTACAACTTTGCCATTAAACATTTTTCCATCGGACTTGTAGTTTTGTCGGAAATCGAGAAAACCTCTTTTCACCCCTAAAAACTCCCATTTTTAGGGTTTCGTAGCCAAATGGCAAAAACGGAACCCTTATAGATTCGTCGTGTCTGTCTGTCGGTCTGTCTGTCCGTCCGTGTGTCACAGCTACTTTTCTCCGAAACTATTAGGCCTATGTTATTGAAACTTGGTAACTAGATGTATTCTGTGAACCGCATTAAGATTCTTATATAAAACTAGAAAAAACGCAGTAAATTTTAGGGGTCCCCATACTCAGAACTGAAACTCAAAGTTTTTTTTTAATCAACCCCATATGTGTATCTATAGATAGGTATCTATAGATAATATCTATAGGTAGGCGTATCTATAGATAGGTCTTCAAAAATGCTATTGAGGTTTCTAACATAATTCTTTTCTAAAGTGAATAGTTTGCGCAAGAGACACTTCCAAAGTGGAAAAATGTGTGTCCCCCCCCCCCCCCCCTCTAACTTCTAAACTAAGAGAATGATAAATCTAAAAAGAATATATGATGAACATTGCCATAAAAACTACCAACGAAAATTGGTTTGAACGAGATAGAGCTGGTAGTTTTTTTTTAATACGTCGTAAACCGCAATTTTCGGTTAGAAAAATCACTACCACTGCGAACGCGTTAAAACATCAATCAAAGTAACGGGTTAAATTTGATATTATGTTACTTGCTGCTACGAAACCCTTCATGGGCGAGTCCAACTCGCACTTGGCCGGTTTTTTTTACTTCCCGACTTCAGATCGCCCGTAAATTATTTTTTCTGTTATTTTTGTCACATTCTCTTCCTTTTGCAATAGGTTTCATTCTACTACTAATTTTTTACATTTTTCATCATTTTCAGAGCTATCTGCACTGGTCTATAAGGAAAACACATGCAACTGCAGGGCGTTCAAAACGATCTTTTGGTACTAACTCGTTCTTTGAGATCGAAACGGAGAGAATAGGATTTATTTAAAGAATTTTTAAAGCATTCGCTCTTATAGATTTGTATGTTCAATGCTGCGACTTAAGGCTACTTATTTCCTCAGGACAATCTACCAAGTAGGTATATTATTTGTGTTTATGTAATTAATAGTGTTTATAGAATTTGTTGTTGCTAAATATTTCTACACCTAAAGTAGGTACCCATCTTACTTATAATAAACATCTTTTCTGTCCATCCCAAGGATGCCTGTCAGAAATTGCTTTATAGCGATAAGGCCGCCCTTTATACAACATTTTGTTAAAATTATTGTAAACTTGTTTTCTAACTTGGTGTACAAATAAAATTTATTCTATTCCATTGTATTCTATGTTAATTTCTTTCTTCAGTCTAGGGTGAGGAGGAACACCGCGGGGTTTAGTGGGTAGGACGGTCCATTCCGGACCGGGCCGGGAGTCCCACACACCATCCCAGTTGCCCCCGCGGTTGGGATGAAGGCGCGTAAATGCGTTCCCCGCGTCAACAAAAAAAAAATCTTTCTTCAGAAATTTACGACATTTTTTTCCATTCATTCATTCATTTTTATTCATTCAGTATTCATGAACAGATCTTACTAGCAATAGAAAATTTTCCCGTAGACTTCCTTCCAATGGGGTATCTACTTACCCCGGGGGCTCCCAATCGTAAGCTGATATGTAGGTCAAGTGTGGTTTTTAGTCGGTAGAAGTCCGGCATTAAATCCCTGAAGGATTTTCTTCACATAAACAAAAGGAATAGAATATTTAAGAGAAGTACAAACACAAATGAGTAATTGATATACGGAACCTTTTGTTTCCTTTGCTCGTAACAGCGTGAAGATTAATGAGAAAAATTAGCAGAGAGAAAAAGTTGTGAAACAAAACCCCGCCTTTGCTAATATTAATGTGTGTAATGTTTTGAACATGGCTATAAGTGATGACATATCATGAAGAGTAACACCGAGATGTGTTCGTGCATAATAGGATAAATTAAGGTAGTTGAATAGTGTTTATTATATCATTGTCAATGCATAATTATCTACTTCAGGTCTTTATCCCCGTTACTACCCTTTAATACCCTAGCAGCCACACACTCCCCACTCGCAATGTTCTCTCCCTCGTTCTTATATAGCTGCTCCTTTGACTCGTGCTAAAAAACCGACAAAATACGGCAAGTGGCTTGACGAGTAACACAGCCACACTAACCTGTTTCCCTCGCCACTTTTCTCGCACTTACCACCACAATTCTACATTTGTATTTTATCATACGGGTGTTGAGCAAATTGCTGTATTATATTGGGCAGGGTGGAGCGCGCTGTTGAAATTTTCAAACCACAAGGAGGTTTTGAACTTTACCTAACAATGTTACTGATATCTAAGACTTATATGGATGCTATGCCGGACTCCTTCTGACAAGAAACCACACGTTCCCTAGCTACGGTTGGGAGCACCGGGTAAACTCTCGGAAGGATGACCTCAGGATTGTCAACAGACCCTGGCTACCACTGCGGCTTCACTTAGGGGTTCGAGTGCTATCCCGTTTCTCGGGGCGATCTAAGACCAAGGCTTAAAATAACTTCTCAAACATGAAAACGCACAGTAAAATGAAAATTACAAAACGGTCACTCATTTCAAGACCAGTCACAGCAAAAGATACACAATGCAGTGTTCGTTCACAGAACATTGAGTTAGCGGGGCTATTATTGATGAAAGTCGCCTGATAGACTCGATTCTGACCAAATCGCTCAGATAATTATTTTGATAGGTAATTATATATATATATATATATATTTTTTATACTACTTAGGTGACAGACAAGCTTACGGCCCACCGGAAGGTTGGTAACCGTAGCCTATAGACGTTTGCAACACCAGAGGCGCTACACACACGCTGCCGACCCGGCGCAGGTTGTGACGACCCACAGAAGAAATTTTTCAAGCCGCCCGTAAGGCCTTCAACTTGGCTTAACGACTGTCATTTTACTGACAACTGGGACCAACGGCTTATCGTGCCTTCCGAAGCACGGAAACGCTCGTAAATAAATGTCACAAAGTGGTCCACGTGGTGGTCACCCATCCATATCCGGCCATAGTAAATGTTGCTTACTGCAGTGATCGTTTACAGAACACTGAGTCCGCGGGGCCACGAGCGCTTCAAAATTTACGACTATTTATTTAAGCATTCAATCTCCGTTGGGAGTCCTGGGACATCGTTCCGAGGCCTTACGCAGTGCCCCAACCATAGACTGTTGGGCGTAATGTGAGATTTTTTAGTCGGTAGGAGTCCGGCATAACATCCTTGAGCATTTTCCCTCACGTTAAAAAAATAGGATTCAAGCTCTATCGAGAATCCTGGTAACTCCTTCCCAGGGCTTCTAGCCAAAGTGGTAAGACGTGTGGTTTTTATTGGTAAGTCCGGCATAGCATCCATAAGAGATTTCCACACGCAAAAAGAAACGTCAAAACTGTACGAAAGACGATCAGTTATTTTTGCTGAAGGTTGTACGAGCAGTTGAATAAATCATACCCATGTATTCGAGGTAAATATCGACCA
The DNA here is from genome assembly GCA_933228765.1 of Miltochrista miniata. Taxonomy (NCBI): domain Eukaryota; kingdom Metazoa; phylum Arthropoda; class Insecta; order Lepidoptera; family Erebidae; genus Miltochrista; species Miltochrista miniata. Next base: position 15,577,843 of record OW121773.1, on the reverse strand, counting down.
CTACCCCTCCTATAGTGTCTCTACAACATAATGAACGCCAGAGCTTTTACGCTTTTTAAAGTTAATCAAGTAAGTTGTCAGCGTGTTGATAATTTACTGCCATAAAACCACAAAAGTTCTTTTATAATGTTGGCACGGTTGGCACTGCAATTTTATGACAACAAAGATACAGTATAACCTCGTTTTGAATGTATCTAATACTTACTTATACATTTATAATGGTAAACAGACACATTAATAGACGTCCACATTTCACCATTAGCTTTATTGTGGTGGTGAGCTTATTGCCGTGTTGAAATGAACAGGCGCTATTTCTGAATAACCTTTGTTGAAATTTTTAAACCTCTCACTTTGCTTCATGACTGCTATGTCACTGACCACCGGGAATGACAGCTTAACCTGCCTAAACCACCACAGAAACGCACGTAAATGAAAATGTAATTAAGTGGTCGCCTATCTCAGAATCAACCACAGAGTATGATGCTTAACCGCAGTGGTTATTTACGGAACACTGAGTTAGTAGAGCTAAGCATTTCTGAGTGTCTCTAATACTATAGCCACACACTCAAACTCGCATTGCTTCCCACGGTGATCCTCGTGATGCCGTGAATATTTTCCTATCAGCCACACGCTCACCTATTCAGAATGTTCATTGTGCCGCACTCCAGTATGAAAATGGATCGCCGGGAAATATACGCGGCATTACAAGAAGCACGATGAGTGACCCCGTCACACTACGCGACGTCCCTTCCCATTTCCTTCGCTATTCGATGCATGTGTGGCTACAAAAATTATAAAGCATGAGCGGTGAGCGACGAACGCGGCAACGAAACGCAAAAATATCAAGAAGTCATTGTTGTGTCTTTACGGTTACCTAGGTTTGTCGCGTTGAAACGAGACTCAATATGTTGCATGGGTCGCCTTAATTTGCATAGCGTCACGTAACTTTATGCAGCATCCCGTAGCTCACTAGTACAAGTAACTCGATAATACCTTGCACTAAAACTTTCGCGTTGCATACTGATATTTTTTTAAATATAAATTCAGGATCTTCTAAACAATTCAGAGAACATATCTTATTGGGTGAACTAGTCAAAAATAAATCAAACCCAATACCGACATATGCCGCATAAAACACATGAAATTCAACACCATAATAAAGAATCAAATATTCAAGGAAACATTTCGCTTTGAGCCACATATGGCGAGTATAGTGATGTGAATGTTCAATAAAATTTATTATCGATAAAAATTATGTTGTTGTACCAACTATTTGATTTGAATAACTAAATAACTAAAGTCTTGACTGAATATCGACGTACCTACTATTTGTAGCATTAAGAATTAGGATATCTACACTTTCATAAATACTGGAACGCTCTTTCAAGGAGATACCTGGAATGCCCTGTGCTAGACAGATAGGAAGAATCGATGTGGTTTTAGCCGTCTCAAGACTGATGACATGCGTGGAAATTTTGGCTCGTAAATTAACTGCTATTATTATCGGTTTACAAGATTTCGTAAATTTAGCTAGTGAAGCTATGAGCTCTTTAAACCAAATTTTTAAGAAGTCTACCATGTTGCCCACTGGGTTTATTTTTGATAAACAATTACCATACTCACATTATTACATATTTCTAAAAAGGTACATACACAAAAAGTATCCCGACCCCATACCATAAAAGAAAAATAGTTTAGAATACATTTATTTTTACCAATACGCCAGGTCACTCAAAATAATAACAGTAAAAATATTCTTAATAAAATATCGATACAATACATTTTCCCATTACTTGATACGATCTAAATTTAGGTCTTATTCAAATTCGATGTGTTACAACAGAATGGACGCGACTGATGGAGTTTTACAAGTTTCCGACTACTGTGGGGAATTTTCATCAAATGCAAATGCAGTAAGGAGGGATGCCTAAGTAAAGATAAACCTCCAGCGAAAGATATTTCTTGAAAATATTATTATAGTTTAACTATTGATTCTAATTTAAAATAGCATAGCTGGGAATGAAAAGAATAATAATAGTTATCATTTGATTTAATAACAATAGGTACTATTCTTTATGATGCAATGCATGTAGTAAAAACTTAGTAATGTATACAATGTAGTAAAAGCTTGTGAGGAACTGGAGATTTTCAATTCAGGTCACAAGATCTAGTACAGAATTCAGCTCTCGCTAGGAAAAGCACCTGTACACATATTCTGTATGATAATATAAAGTACCCGTAGCCCCATAGAGTTCTGTAACTGATCGATGAATTCATTTTCCTGTTCTATCCCATTCAACAAGGCAATAGGCTCACCATTCCATTACTTGGTTCAACTAAAAACTGTTGGATTGTAGGTGTATTTATATGTCATAAATATTCTTTTAGCAAAAAGTCATGCCTATGTCTTAAGTCCGTTAAGTTCAATTTAACCATTTCTTATTGGCAATATTATTAAAACTTTTATATATTTTAAGAAAATAATAAAAAAGTTAAACCTAATTTTAAAGCGGTATATTGTTGCTAAAATATTTAATCACTAATTTTAAGAAATATATTCTGACTATTAATTATTCGTTCAACGGTTTATAAGTGTGCTTCTGTAAGAATTTACTTCTTAAATATAGTAGGTGCTCCGAATTTTTGTCGCTTGTCTATCTTCAGTACAAATAAAGATAATAGCCCTACTAGGCACTCGTGTAAGAACTCTGATAATTTTGTGATTATATCTTTGCTCTTAATCGTATCTGACAGTGGACGCCTACCCGATCAAACAATTCGAAACCTCCAGAATTCATTCTTCTATTCCAATAGCTGCCGACTCAGCCTTTTAATTCAGTTCTATATGAAAATATCTGAACGTACCTTGTTGAATTAAGGACAGAATGTGATTTCGGTATGTCATTGAATATATTGAAGTGCCTGTCCGGAACAAAAGGAATACTTCAGCAATTGATTTTGTACAATTCGTCGCGAAGTTTCTTTGTAACGAATTGATGAAATTTTTGAAGTTTAAAATATTCCATTAAGCTATGGTGCATACATTTAACAATTTAAATATTGCTAAATTTGCAGACTATTTAATGTTACCTTAGCTTATGGACGTTTACAACAACCTTCTTGAAGAAATCCATGCAGAGAATGTCCGAAAAAACCTAAGCAGGTAGTTTCCCGGTTCTTCAGGCAAAACTTGAAGAGGCATCAAGCATCATACTGTACCTACCATCAACTTGAGGGCCACTGTGTAAGCAGCTTTCTTGAGCTACACAATTTAGTCTATACTCTGACATTCATACATATAGCCAAACCTTTATCTCCGAAGGGGTAGCCAGGGTCAAAACTTATACCCACGTTTCACTCTACAATGAATCGTTTTGCGAAAGTGTTCCCTTAGTCGCCTATTACGACACCCTCGGGATAAATTGGGGTGGTGGCATTTTGTATTCTTTTCCGTCGCAACACGGAGTCCCGTCGCCACTCACACACCATACTCTGACATCGCAGAAAATATATTACTGTGATAAAAATCAAATAAGAGAGTGACAAAATTTTTGATAATTAGTAGGTAGGTACCTACCTGAAAATCCAAAATGCCTTTTAATCCGGTTCATCGAGTTTAAACAATAAAACCTTTGATCGAGAAATAATTTACCATTTCGTTACTTATTTTTGATGATGCCGTTACTTTTGATGTCATTTCATTCTAGCCAGAGGCTGATATTTTCATACGACTCATAAAATAAAGTAGATTGTTCATTAAATTCATACAACTAAATAAAAGTAAACAGATTTCATCGGACAATTTTGCTATATAAAATTGGTTTAAAAGTAGGAAAACTTCTATAATAATATCGAATTATCATTATTAATTTCCATTTTATGAGTCCTGAGGTTATTTTTCCGAGGGGAAATAATTCATCGATTCCGTTCAAAGTTTTTGTTACGTGTGGAAATGCATGACTGTCGAACCGGACTCCTACTTAAGCTGGTAGGAGTCCTGAACGACATACATGAGGATATTTTACGATCCCCATCTATGCGAAGACTTCACTGTCGGACATTGTGATGAACAACTGCTTTTCCGATTCTGCCTCACAAAGCTGAGGTTTTGATCATAGGTGTGCTGGGGTTGATCATCATTTTATGTCACGTGAGGAAAATTCTACAACGATGCTATGCCGGACTCCTACCGACTAAAAATCGCACGTATAACCTAACAGCCTACGGTTTGGAGCCCAGGGTAAGCCCTCGGAAGGATGACCCCAGTGCTATTCCGAGTCTTTGGGGGGTTGTTCGGATGTTATTGGGGGAGGGGGGGAGAGCATGCGTGATTTCCTCACGTTTCTGTAAGGACGTTGGGTAGCCCACCGTCCTCAGGCCCGCGGAAGGAGTTGACCTAAAGATTTCAAGTATTCATTGGCTTCTAGCACCGTAGGTAACGCTGAATAGAAACTATCAAAAAGCTTTTTTTTTATAAATCGTCATGTCCACAATAATATTACTTTTACTGGAGTACAGTCATCAACAAAAATGCGTGAAATTGAAATTATATCACGAACGTACTGTAATATTACAAAAAGCGAGACAGATTACAAAAGGTATGCAATCAAACAGATTTACAGTCAAAATTATTATATTTGCATTCAGAATTTTTTGTGATACTGAATTCGTGCTCAAATAACCGTTGTAATATGATGTAATTGTGATCAAGATATTTGGTGAGTTTTATTGAATTTTGACGAGAGCAAAAAACTAATCATATTTAGCAGCTATGGTAGCTACGAAATCTTTACTTTGTTATTATCTAACTAAGTACGCCGAAACCGATAACTAAACTGTTGCAGTGACTAAGGCAAAAGTCTGCTACACGGTTGAAATCCAACCTCTACAGAGTGGTGCGCTTTGATTGGTTCCAACGAGGATATTGAAGCTCATAATTCATGATAAAATTTGAATTAGAAATCGGCCCTCTATATGGGTAGTAGCAAGTATGGTTACCCTAGAAAGATATCTAATTTAGATATCTTGGGTGGGCACCATCCACTCTAGTAGGCCAGAGTGGTCTGGTGGCGAAGTTCAGATAGGGACCCAGTGCCACGGGGTATGACGTGGAACCCTTGCCCAGGGTTACGGGTGAAGACCTCAACGGCTGTGAAGGCGGAGATGGAGTCCATTGGTACGGTGCATCAGGCGGAAGAGGCGTACCCAACAGTGAGCCAACCTCACATATTGGGGTGTCATAAGGCTCGTGTTGGAGTTACACCATCAGGCACGATGGTGTACAAAGAGCTGGTGGCGGAAGAGGTCCTAGAGGCCCAACGGCAGCGCTCATAGACCTAGTAAAGTGGATTAGCGCCTTGGCGTCAGGTGGCAACCGGCCGTAAAACTTTCCTTGCCATTAAAATTTCCTTGTCCAAATATGAGAGAAAAATATAAGAAAATGAGCACAAATACTAGGGCGTCCCCCGTAAGCGACGGTCGAAGCTGCAAAAGCACAGTATTGCGCCTGGCAACTTGGAACATTGGGACCATGACAGGTAAAAGCACCGAACTTAGCAATTAAAGAAAAGCGTTTGCCGTGGTACGGTCATATACAGAGACGACAAGGGCAAGCTTAGGGCAAGCTTCACCATATGGTCGTTTGACCATATGGTGAAGCTTGCCCTAGATTTGCCTACGATGAAACGCTCGCGTGGAAGACCACCCGTCACATGGCAGACGACGGTCCTAAAGGACCTGAAGGACGCTCAGTTAACCACAGACGAAGCACAAAACCGTGCAAAATGGAGTATGAGGACAAGGAAGGCCGAGCCCAAGTGATGGGACAAGGTCTAGTTAGAAGAAGAAGAAGAAGACCGAATAGAAATGGAACTCTAAAATTGATGTTTTTTTTTTGTTTAACGTGAGGGAAAATCCTCATGGATGTTATGCCGGACTCTTACCGACTAAAAAACCTTACGTCACGCCCAACAGCCTGTGGTTGGGAGCCCCGGGGAAGCCCTCGGAATGATGTCCCAGATCTCCCAACTGACCCACGGCCACCACTGCGGCCTCGCCCAGGGGGTGGTTCGGGTGTTATCCCGATCTTGCGTGCTTGAATTGCTCACGTCACGCTGCTGTCATGGGCCTGCTTCTGTAGGGACGGTGAGCCGCCCTCTCACCGTCCTCAGGCCCCCGGGCGATAGTCACATATTTTCGGTGGTTTAGGCGTATAATGTCAGAAACGCAAAATGACAGATTCGCAGAATGCCAAATGTTGGCATTTTTTCGCAAATGGTCAGAAACGCAAAAAGACAGATTCGCAAAATGACAGAATCGCAATATGACAGATTCGCAAAATGCCAGATTTTAATTTTGCGAGTGATTCCGATTTAACCATTATTTTTCTTTTTATTTGGTTTAACTTTTATACACAACTAGTCACCTAAACAAAACTTAAGTGGTTATAAAAAAAATCAGATTGAAAGTCAGATTGAGCGGGGTTAATCCTGTAGTGCACATATTTTGAGTAAAGGACATTTCGAGAAAAGAACTTTTTGAGAAAAGAACATTTCGCAAAAAGGTCATTTTTTGAAAAGAACATTTTGAGTAAAGGACATTTTGGGATAAGGACATTTTGGAAAAAGGACATTTTGAGAAAGGACATTATGAGAAAGGACATTTCGAGAAAATGATAAACTGGATACTGGAGCTAGTTAATTTTCGCAAATGGTCAGAAACTTGGTGGTTTTGTACATTTTGCAAAATCCAAGTCACTTCTATTTTTTAAGCATCTGTATTCCTCTTTCCTTTTGAGAAGATGTAATAATAAAATGCTTACTATTGTACGTCGAGAAAATTTATTCTCTTTCACTGTTGGTTGTGCAGTCGGTTGCGGTGTCTCCACGTCTTTTACTAGCTGTACTTAATTAAATTTTAAATTCTGTGTAACGGAGGGATATTATAGTCTAACTATATACGAGTAGCTTTATGTTTATAGCTGCTGACATTATAAATCCAAATAAATGAACGCATAATAACACCTACGGTTTTTTTTAAATTTAACAGCTGACTTCAGATATGCTAAAATTTTGGTGTCGGTGTGAATTGATATTACGAGTATTGGCCATCATCCTCGACCCGTCCATCCTAACGCACAACAGTCAAGGGTCAATCAATCAATCAATCAAATCAGCCTATAGAAGCCCACTGCTTAATTTAGGCTCCTCCCCGTTCATAATTTTTTTATGTGAAAAAATTTTGGTCTCGGACCACCGACACTGCTCTCGACCGTAAATTTTTTTCACCTTATTACGTCTTGGGGCGACGACCTCCCAGTTCATAGTCAACTGTAACCTCAATTAATTGTAACGGAGGAATCATGAATCATATTCCTCAAGGAAAGAAAATCATGCGTAGGCATGCACATATTCACGCCTTTATCTCCGAAGGGCCTACCCCTGAGGCATAGTATGCACCTTTCATCTTGTAGTTTTATGTCCCACGTAATAGGTGGTGAGTCTATTACCGTGTTGATATAGACAGGCGCAAGTCGTCACGACCCGCACTTGATTTTTTTCAAACCTTCAACTTGGCTCCATGATTGTCATTTTAACTGACAACTAGGTTTCATTTCGAGTTTTCCTTCTATACGTAAACGACACCCTCGGAATGAATTGGGGTGGTGACATTTTGTACTCTTTCCCGTTGCCACATGGGGGGAAGGTAAAGACAATTATGTCTGCTGTAGTATCGCCGTACCTCTCAGGAACGATATATTAAGCTTACGTATTAGTGCAGATGGTCAGCTATCTATCTGTACCGATTTTCAACCATACCAATAGTTTAGGAGTTAGATTGCGATGAAATACCAAACATTTTCAAAAAAAAATCCTAATTTTAGGTTATATATTTAGTGAGATACTTAGACTACTCAATCTTAACAACCTTATGTAAAATTGTAATCACATCAATCATTGTCATTGTTCACATAGCATGACACTGGTAGAAATATATTCATCTAGCTATATTATTTTATTACACCAAGGCGCTACACAGGCTACACTCGCGCTGCCGACCCTGTAGAATCCTTCTCCGACCCCTTTCGGAAAACCCTATAGGTACTGTAAGCGTTTTGGAAAACCGAATCAGGGAGGTTGTTCCATAATCTAAGCGTGCGCGGAAGAAAGCCTTACCGTGCTCGAGCTCTCTGGATGCAACTTGTGGTGATAAACACCCTGTTAATAACGAGCAGTGCGATGATGATAGAATGTAGCCGTAGGGATCATATCAAATAATTCCTCAGAGCACAAACCATTGTATAGGCGATAGAACACGCACAAGGTCTCTCCTGTCACCAAGGGGTTCCACACCAACTGCAAGAATGTTTTTATATTATGAATGCGTGCTATGAATGATCGAGAGTGGCGTGTAGCTATGTAAAAAGTCCACATAACATAGCACGTTATCACAGTGGAAAGCATGATAGTTTCATAACTTAGCTATTCGATTCTAGCAGCATCATAGCAAAGCACAAAATTCTGGTTTAAAACCAGCTTAATGCGGGCACAATCTGATATCATCAGCGTCACGTTTTTCCATCTATATACATTGTGTGAACAACCTATAAACTCTGAGATGAAGGTAATTGCTATAAAATGTGCGTAAAAATGTTTTGCAGATACTGAATTGAATGAAAATATGGCTTTCAATGTTTATGTTTGTGTTACGGGCTGTTCAATCGTTAGGATATTTTATGTTTAGGTGAGTAGAAGAGATATGGTTAAAGGCAAAAGAAAAGTACTCGAAAGAGTTACCGCTGTTTTATGATCTGGATAATGTGTTTGGCTTACTACCTACTCGTGTTTATTAAATGTGGGTGTGAAGCTTGACTATATTAAAACATACCGTACAATCACGCCTATTTCCTTGGTGAATTACTCATACATATTTATCCATAGTTTTGTTAGAGAGGAAGAGGAAAGGAAGTTGGCCTTTACCAAGCACGTATACTGAAAAAATCTTTTCTATAGTCTGAACCAAAATTTCAAAATCCAGTACAGATATTACACATAAGGGAACGTCGCGCGGTTTCACCCGCGTAGTTCTCGTTCCCATAAAATATTTGAAAAAATATAGCCTATGTTCACCAGACATAGGTTGACTTCCCAATAGTGCAAGAATATTTCAAATCGGTTCAGTAGATTCGAAGCGTATTTGATGCAAACAAACAAGTAATCAAATATTTCCTCTTAATAATATTAGTATATGTAGATATACAAAACAATCTGTGCATATTTTATTTCATGAATCTTTTGATGAGAATTTTAATGTGATTGAAGCAAAGACTAATAAAACATGATGTCACCATTATTTTTAGATTTTTGGGTTGCAGGAACAGAACTAAAAACTTTGTTAGAAAGGTTTCAATACAAACCCTGAGCCTGAAATTATTTTGTAAGTCTTTACCACAGGGCGGAAACTACCTACTCTAAAAACTCGTTATGTTTGTACAGAGCTTAAATGTGTCACCACTAAGGCTAAGCAAACGTTCCGTCAAAAATCCCTCCAATTGTATTGACAGTTGTGGCGGGATGAGGAAGCTTGCTCAGTGGGGGGCAGGGAGTAGCCTATCTGTATGTAATACTATTATATTATCTTTGGTAAAATACAACAGGGAGCGATTCTTTAAAATTAGTAGATGTCTCTGTTCTAAAATGACTCAGTAAAATACATTTTTTTTGACTGACATTTACCTATAGAAACTTTGAATTGGTTTTTTAAAAACTTAGTTTTATGAGTAGGCTGGTAAATAATGAAACATAATTATAACAACAATTAACATTTAATCAACAACAACAATTATAACAACACAATAACAACATTCAATAAATAAATCAACTACAACATGAATTCAGTTGAAAATGACTTAAAATTAAGCTAAATATATTTACAAGGCACTTAAAGGAGAATCGTATTAATGATGACCTTTACTATGATGGTGGATTGTTTTGTAGATGGGAATCTTTACAGGATAAGGCTGGGGCACGTGCACTGTAACAGTCTTCTCGACCCTAATTGGTACGTGCTTCTCAACAGGATAAGGAATGTGCTTGATTACAGGGTATGGCACTACCTTCTCAATTGGGATGGAAATTTCAGTCTCCACTGGTACAGCTACTGGTTTATTGACGGGAACTTTGACAGGGTAAGGTTGTGGGATACCAACGAGGATAGGTTTGGGTACATTTATGTGAAGAGTCTTAGGAATGGGGTATGTAACATGTTTGTACAGCGGTACTTCAACTGGATGTTCTTCATCAATGTGTTCACCAACGGGAATTGCTTGAGCATGGAAATCACCACCTCCATGACCGTACTCGTGACCACCATCTTCAAGAGTGAATGCCTGAGTATTGATCCCATGACCACCATCACCATGACCGCCAGATTCATCATGACCTAGTTCTTGAACGGCTTGCAAATAAGAATCACCTCCAAAGTCATGGCCTCCTTGTCCACCGTGACCGCCAAATTGAGCATGTCCACCGAAATCATGACCACCTTGGGACTGACCACCGAAATCATGACCACCATGGGACTGACCACCAAAATCATGACCGCCATGGGACTGACCACCGAAATCATGACCTCCTTGGGACTGACCACCAAAATCATGACCACCTTGGGATTGCCCACCGAAATCATGACCCCCCTGATGTTGAGATCCTTGAAGAAATGCTAAAGTATGTTGTTGACCACCTGAGAAATCATGGCCTCCGTTGTCAAGATTGTGGCCACCGAGACTTGAAAGATCATGCCCACCAAGAAAGTGTCCACCCCCATTTACTTGAGCGTTGTAATCATATCCTGTATTTCCAGCTCCATGTCCATCATCTCCTCCTTCAAGCCCTGCATCTCCAGCTATATCGTTAGAATAGCTTTCTTCGAATCCGGCCTTGCAAGTGGCAACTGCCAGTAACAAACATACCTGTAAAGATGAAAATCAACTGTAAGTATAACTAAAAACAGACCACGAACTATAATAATATTATTTATACTAGTAAAAACAGTATTTTTAGAGTAAAGGTTTATAGTAAAAACAGTATTTTGAAATTAAATAAATAAAATTTTAAAAAAGAATTTATTAAAACTTCAAATTATTACAGCTATCTTAATATTACACGTAATAATCTTTGTACATGACAGATTTATTAAAATCATGTATCTCATTTTTGACAATAATTATTATCGGGTGACTAGTGCGCCGAAATGAATGAAGTGTTGTTCAGTCTAGAGCAGGCAATCAATTCAAATCGGTTTTAATAGCCAATTTGCACCGAGAGACAGCTTTAATTACCAAATCGTAACAAAAATTCTGACAACAACTTTCACAAATTACTGGTGAATTTGTGAAAAAAGTTTGAAGTGCAATCGAATTTAATTGTCTATTTTAATTACTTCGTAACGAAAATTATTATTGAAATGAGGGCAAAATTTGATAGGTAGCTTTTTAGTGTATTGCGTTCTAATATTTTATTTGTTTAGCATTATTATTATTAAGGTGAAAGCTTTTCATTCTTAAGCAAGATTCTAGAAAAAAGAATAAAGTTCGTCTCAACATTGAAGCATAGTCAACGAGTTTTATCCCTCATCAGAAGTAGGTCATAAGTAAATCGCTGTGGGGCCGGTCAAATTTAAATCATTCTGTATTATTTCATGAATGTAACTAGTATACCTGGTCTGTTATTTTAAGACGTTTATGACTAAATATTGGTATTTGAAAGATTTCACGACGGCATTTTTTTTAGAAATTTAACGCAGTTAAAAAGATAAATTCTTTCGATATCTTCGACTTTTCTTAAGTTAAAAAAATATTTATAAAACATCGTACAATCCGCCAATAACAGCTAAGTTACACCAATGCAACTAAATGAAAATGCTAGGAAACAAAGAAGAATAAAATGTGATCCTTCTTACATAATAATATCATTTCGGTAAGTAGTGCATGAATTGTTGCACCACAATTGGCTATTACTTCTTGTAATAAGTGGTCTCTACCATGTTACATAAAGGTAAATGATTGAACATTCTCCAAATACTAATCTCGTATGATGTACAAAACTCAAGCTTAATGGTCTACTAAAATTACTCATTAGTCATGTTGTTAAGCGGAGTATTACTCATAATTTAACAATGTGTAGGGTAAAGGTACTTTTTCATATCCTACTAAATTTCCTTTCCTGAGGAGTTCGATTCGTCATTCATCCGTTACAATTATGTATCTAGTTGTAGTTATCCTTAACTGTTGTGTGTTAGGATTGACGAATCGATGGTGAACGGAGGGTTCCTCTCCGTCCCCTCCTATATTATTATTCTACTATAAGTAACTCATTTCACGGCGTCATTCAATTTGGAACCATTTTAATATATTTTATACGGAAGCACTCTTAAAACATATTTTATCGAACATAAAATAAAGACAATCGTTTTATTTACTTGTAGAAATCCTCATGGACTTCTACCGACTAAACCACACGATGCACTACCATTTGCCTATGACCAGGAGTGCAGAAACCAGTAAACAGAACTATCGAAGACCAGAACGTTATAGTTTGGTTGGATTATACACACAATAAATATAACTTTTTCAGCATAAAAGCTATAATTGAAAGATTGATTCCAAAGTCTAAAAAAGATCTAGAACTAAAATATCGTGTTCAAAAACTTTGCCAGAGGCTAGTCAAAGCACAAACAAAGGTCAATATTCCATTGTACAGTTGAAAATGGAGCAACCATTTTTATACTGTTTGATCTCAGTTTACAAAAATTAATAGGTACCTATTAGAAAATAATGAAAATGTTGTTGATCAAAAAGATGTAACAGGGTTCGTTACCCTGTTTTATAAAAGTAACAATAAAAAATGAAATAACTTCTACAAAAGCATAAATTTTTTCGTGCATTAAACGTTTCTATCACGCTAGACTTGGTTTCAATTCCTTTTTTTTCTGTTGTTTATTTTAGTTAGAAGATTTTGCAATGCTATTGGCACCGTAGGTATGCAAGTATGCAAGTATATCCAATGTCAGTCAAAGATAGCCAAAATGGTTCAAGTACAGCTTTTTAGGATTGACACAAATTAACATAAGACTGTGCAAGATAAAGTTTGGATAATGTGGATGTAGAACTATTCTTACAGTTGTAAGCATAGTACTTTTTATACATTTGTTGGCATAAAAAGAACCAATCTGAACACTGTGAACAAAAAATAATAATGACTCACACCTCAATGAAACTGGTGACCACGCTTCAGTGAATACGTATTATTAATACCATTGACCTATCTGTGATGGTAACACGAGTAAGAAGAGTTTATGTAACAAAACGTAACAAATCATAATGTACACATTTGTAATATGGAAGGTGATAATTTAAAAGTAATTAAGCTAAAATTGTATAGAAATAGAAGCATGCTGCTCGTTAAAAAATAAAAGACTCCCGCGGTTTCACCCGGTTGAAATTCTTTTACCGTTCCCGCATTCTACGAGAATTTATCCCAGTAATAAAGTCTATGTGTTTTAACATTACTTACTGATTTAGAATAATTTCTACTCGTGACAATAAGATACGTACGTAACTTCAATATTGGTTTGAAAGTGAGTTTAATCAATGGAAAGTTTTTGTCAATGGTGACCTGATTTTTTAAATAATTATATCTTATGATGATCATAATACCTTTATTTTATCGAATTCCCATTGCGATTTGTGAATTGATGAATATTGTAAAAACATGCATTTTTGAGACTTAATTTTTAGTAAATGCGGTTAACTCGTATCAGATTATTGTTATTTTTGTTATGATGTACGTTCATTGTACTTCCATTCAGAACTTTAAAAATAAACATACATTAATAAACTGATTTTACTTCGATAAATAATTGATGTTTCAGATTAAAATCTCTCATGAAACATGAAATAATAATATTATATTAATGATAATATTTGTGGAAATTTACACACAACATCATCTAGCCCAAATTAAGCTAATATAAAAGGCGCAATTAAAATCTCCTATGTGCTCAATAAGAGCAAAAATTAATTTCACACACTATTTACTTTTTAACGGAAAAATTAAAATAAAATGAAAAGAAGTACACAGATTTTGCCTATATATTTAACTTTGAATGATGCCTTATAATTTTCATCAGTAAACAGTTATTTATTTATTTTCTCAAAATTGTAATTTGTACACATAAGAGATTTTAAAGTCGACGATAAGCGATTTATCACATCGTGAAACTTTATTATTGACTAAGTAGTGTGTTACCCATAAATTTATCCAAAAAATAAATGATGATGTTACCATCATTCATCATTCATCATCATCCATCATCGTCATTCATCGTGAATGACGTGTAAAAAATAATAATAAGCTGTTCAATTTATCGAAGAAAATTGATAAATTAAGTATAACAAACTAAATTACTCTCATTATCTATCCAAATTAAGTCTGAAAACGATTGTATTACCACCAAGCTGAATGATTATAGGTTTTTAGGTCAACTCAAATTACAACTACTATACACGGTGATCATGTACAGTTGTACCTATCTCTTTGCTGCCTGACATCTTATATATAAAACTAGCCGATGCGCGCGGCTTCGCCCGCGTGAAATTTGGTTCCTGTTGCCGCTTCCCGTGGGAACATTTTCCCGGGATAAAAAGTAACCTATGTGTTATTCCGGACTATACTCTATCCCTGTTCCAAATTTCAGCCAGATCCATTCAGCCGTTAGAGCGTGATTGAGTAACAAACATCCAAACATCTTCACAAAGTTTCACATCAATACATATAATAAAATCGTAACTGGTCGCTGTCTGTACATGGAAGATAAATAAGAAAAAATATTATAGGGGGGCTTCATGAACGCAATAGAACCCAAAACAATGATTTTTAGAATTTTTGTCTGTTTGTCTGTATGTCTGTATGTCTGTATGTCTGTATATCTGTTTGTCTGTACGGTTGTGCACGCTAATCTCAGTAACCGCTAAACCGATTGCAATGCGGTTTTTTTTATTGTGTTGAGGTTTGCTCCAGTTAACATTTAGCGTTTGTTTTATGTAAATCGGTTTAGAAATAAAAGAGTTATAACACTTTTAAGAATCAGATATTTGAAAATTTTAATTGTAGGGGTTTCTTTGAATGTGAGTGAACCTAAACTGGCGTGTTGGCTTAATCATAAAAGAGCTTAACGATTAAGACTATTTTTAAACAATTCAGTCCGCGCCGAAGGCGTGGACTGAATTGTTTTAAAATAGACTTAATCATTAAGCTCTTTTATGATTAAGCAAACAGGGCAGTTTCAGACGCTGCTTTATGACTCTTATAAAGAAATACCTTTCCTTTCACACACCTTATGTGACGTAAACGAAGTTGCGGGCTCAGCTAGTTTATAATATTAGTAGGATTCTCGTGTCACAGTTTTCGTTTCCGTAGGTACTCCTCCGAAACGGCTTGACCGATTCTCATGAAATTTTGTGAGCATATTGAGTAGGTCTGAGAATCGGCCAACATCTATTTTTCATACCCCTAAGTGACCGGGAACCGGGAATAACATTCCACGCGGGCGGAGCCGCGGGCATCAGCTAGTAATCGATAATCATGTATTATTCGCTGACTTGGTTACTCTCTAACTTTTAACACATTTGTAATATGGAAGGTGATAATTTAAAAGTAATTAAGCTAAAATTGTATAGAAATAGAAGCATGCTACTCTTTAAAAAATAAAAGACTCCCGCGGTTTCACCCGGTTGAAATTCTTTTACCGTTACCGCATTCTACGAGAATTTATCCCAGTAATAAAGTCTATGTGTTATGTCAAACTCAATGATCTATTCCTAAATTAAATTTCAGCCAGATAGTTTAGACGTAAGATAGTAACAAACATCCTCTTAAGATAGTAAACATCGACACTTACAAATTTCTGTATTTAAATGATAGTTAGGTTGATAAGATTAATCAAAACGTGTTTAAATGATGTTGAAATTTTAACCTCTGTAGATTTATTGCTCAGATAGTCCACTTACCGTAGTTTATAGACTATTTTTATCAAGTAAATAGTAAGTTGTCTCATGTATTGAAAGTGAAAGGTGATTTATGTGACACGACTGGTCGACGTAAGAGAAGGTACTATCCCTTTTACTTAAACCGGTTCGAACAGCTTTAAAAGGATCCAACAGTAGATTATAAAATTTTATAACAGGTGAAAAACGTATTCAGATAACCCTACTCGTGGTCTCTTCTTACTAATATTATAAATGCGAATGATTGTGAGTGTGGATGTGTGGATGTTTGTTACTCTTTCAAGCTTGAACGACTGAACGGATCTGGCTGAAATTTGGTACAGGAATTTATTATAGTGTGGAATAACACATAGGCTACTTTTTATCCCGGGAATAAGTTCCCAAGGAAGCGGACACGGGAACAAATTTAACGCGGTTGAAGCTGCGGGCATTAGCTAGTATATTATAAAGATCAAAGATTTTTTGTTTGTTCGCACAATTAAATAGGCTACTGAATCGATTTGAAAAAAAAAATCTATATTGGGATGCTACACTATTCCTGGGTGATATAGGCTATATTTTTTACTCGTATTCCCATATAAAAGTGAACTACGTGGGTAACAGTGCGTCACATCGACTTGTAAAAAAATATCATGAACTTAGATTTCAAATACTTATAGTCAAAATTTAAGGTAAGTAATTTTCAAACAAAAATAACAAAAACATTTTGTAACATAGCAACAAAAGTCTAATTTTAATGTGAAGCCATTATACTCATCAGAATTCATAATGAATTTTCTAGTTAGTTCTGAACCCGATTGTTTTACCCGAGTACGATCTCATAATAATGTTAAATTAGGAACATTTTGACGAAACAAAGCTTTAATGTAGCCTTAATGGCTTGTTCGAAAATGCATAAATTTTACATTATACCAAAATCAGGCATTTAGTGTGCACATAGGGTAAATTAGCACAACTATTATAATACCGAATATAAAATTATATCTTGTTCTAAAAGAATGAGCGTAAAAAACCGCGAGAGTTTAAAAAATACATAAAATAAATTGTATCACACTAAAATTGTATACTTTTAACATCATTACGTCAAAAAATTCCTAAAAAAGTCAATTTGAAATTATATAGAAATTGGTTATTATGGTTAACCGTCCGTTGTAATATAAAAAGAGTACAACATACAAACAGAAAAATCTAGAACAAAATAAAACACAAAATCGTGTAATTGCAATACCGTTGCTATAAGACCTAACTTGAGTCCAAAAGCAAAACGAATTACCTAGCGTTGCTGGCATAGAGTAAAGCGACCATTACAAGGGGAGTAGACACTCGCTCGAGACCATGGTACGAGCCATGGTCTCCAGCGGGAGTAAGTGGGACTGCGCCACATGGAGCGGGAGAGAACTCTCCAACCCGAGTTCCGCTGTTTCAGTTTCAGGCTTCATGACCGGGGGCCTGAGGACAGTGAGGGGACTGTTCACTGTCGTTACAAAAGGAGACCCTAGATGACAGCGTGACCTGAGGAATCCACGCACACCCCCGCTAAGAAGAGGGATAACACCCAAAAAACCCCCCAAAGACGCGGAATAGCACTTGAACCCCCCACTAGGTGAGGTTGCAGTGGTAGCCGTAGGTTTGTTGAGAGTTCTGGGGTATCCTTTCGAGGGCTTACTCGAGGCTCCCAACCGTAGGCTGTTAGGCAAGATACATGTGGTTTTTTAGTCGGTAGGATTTTCCTCACGCAAAAGCAATAAAAAAGGGGAGTAGACATTATCTAGTTTGTTCCATACACCTTTTAGTCATAATAAGTTGCGGTGGAAATCGTATTCATATAAATCACTACAAGAGCAATCGGCTGACACTATGGAATTTACATAAAACAATTAACAGAATATACTCATAATTTCAGGCACACACATAACTATTTGCTTACCGTTTAGAGCGTATACTAACAGATGGAAAAGTCTTGATATGGCGCTAGCGGCGATCAAAGTTATGGTTCGTGTTGCTCTATGCCTTACTTGAGCCCAAAAGCAAAACGAATTACGTAGCGTTGTCGTATCGCAGACAAAATCACAAGACCTTTTATTGCACTTCACCTATTTCAATTTTATAATAGAACTAGCGGATGTCACGCGATTGCACCCACATAACCCGGTTCCCGTAGGAATGCGGGAATAAAATATAGTCTATGATCACCGGGGATAGTGTAACTTCCATACAGTAAAAGAATTTTACAAATCGGTTCAGTAGTTTCGGAGCCTTTTCTATGCAAACAAACAATCAAATCTTTCCTCTTCATAATATTAGTAATAGAAGTAAATGATGCCAGCGGCTCTGACCGCATATATGTATATCGGTTTTTGCGATCAAAAGATTTATATCGATCTATCGGAAATTCTATTGTAATTCTATTTTTGTTCATATCTCTGATTCTACTGAACCAATTGCGATCAAACAAACGTAAGATTTTAAGTTTAATCAAGATGTCCAAGAAAAAAAAATCCGCTTGAAAATGAAATCAGTAGTTTTTTGCGTTCATCGCGGATAAAAAGACATAAGAAAAGATAGTCCAAAGTTCCAGAAATATATTTTTGTGTTGAGTATCGATAAATATTACTCAAGTATAATAATATTATATTGTTTTCATACAGACATGACTACTTTACAATTTTATAATAGTCACTGTTTTACTATTATTATCTGCAATCATAAATTACAAAACAATGCTATATGATAGTAATCAACGATGTATTGTGATGTCTGTGAATATTACTACTATTAGATGAAGGAACCGAATGAATGCGGTGGGTTAACCGGGTTAGACTTATTGTATAAAGTGGGTTTTGTCACGTATTTAGGGTTGAATAAAATTAATGTTGAAGTTTTATTAAATTAATGTTCAATATATTATTAGAATTTGATAATTTTTGTAATACCATTTCCGTTTGAAATGTTCTCTCACTACACAATACATTTTTTCTAAACTGAAAAAAATCATAATGGGAGTAAATTAGTGCCAATTTTCTAAAGTTTATCGGATAGCAATTTTGAGATTGAATTTATTGATAATTTAGAAATTTTAATTTATAATATTGAACACGAAATCGATTAAAGCTCATTATTATATTTTAGGATCACACGGTGCCCTACCAGTGCCTACGGTCCAGGTACCAAGGCCGTGGTAGGTAAGCGCTCGAAAGGATGTCTCAGGATGCCTGACAGACTTTGGCTTCCACCGTGGCCACACCTAGGGGTTCTATTTCTTTTAGGGCTTTTTTTTTACGTGTGGAAATCCTACATGGATGCTATGCCGGACTCCTACCGACTAAAACCACACGATGCCCTACAACTGTCTACGGCCGGGAGCCCTGGGTAAGCCCTCGGAAGGATGTCCCAGGGCTCTCGGCAGACTTTGGCGAACACTTCAACCTCGCCTATGGTTCTTTTAGGAGTGCCGGGTGCTATCACGATTTACGCTTGCTTTTAAAAGATTAGTCATATTTTGATACGAGTATTTCCGAGCACATAAGCAAATTTGCTAGACTATATTATGGAAGATTCTGAAAAATTACTACATAAACTTCGGTTTTTGTTTGATTAATTTTAACGTTACAGATAAAATACAATGGATTATTATAAATATTTAGATAGAATCTCAAAACATTTCATAACATAAATCTCTTTAAGAATGCTTTTTTACTGATAAGATACTGCGCTTTACATTGGCACTGAGTATAAAGTATTTTGAATCAAATCATATCTTTTATGTAACCCTAAACCTTATTAAGCCCTAGTGTATACCTTTGTATTCTTTAACCACCTGCGTATTACTAAGTTTACGTATTAATAGTGTAGCATTCAGAAACTCGAATATATATTTGTAACATTTGTAAATATTATTTTCAGGCACTGGAGATATTCGTTTTTTGAACTAGATGAAGAAAATTGTATTTTGTTTGTTATGGTTTTTAGCGTGAAATCGTCACATTACTGTGATTCCATTGTCTGTTTGTTTGTCACCAAGCTATAACTCCTGAACTGTGATAGCTAGATATTAAAAATGTTCACAAAAGATGTTGTTAATTTTTGAGTACGCGGTCAGTAAACCCACCCGCTTACT
Organism: Miltochrista miniata; assembly: GCA_933228765.1. Lineage (NCBI taxonomy): Eukaryota > Metazoa > Arthropoda > Insecta > Lepidoptera > Erebidae > Miltochrista > Miltochrista miniata. The sequence continues at coordinate 15,557,663 of OW121773.1, read as the reverse complement.
GAAATATTGTAGTGGCATCCAGATATAGAGAACCACTGTCATGGGTGGTACGTTTTAACCTTTAATAGTTAAATTTGCACTGTCCTATGACGTATTTTTTTATTTTTCATTTTAAATTAAAATCCTTGTTGCACTTTAACTATAAAATTGATTACGTAAAAGGGTTAAGTAAACTGTAACACTAATGCCATCTATTGTCACATATCACACACTATCACTTTTTAAATAATAAGCGGTTGCACTTACAAAAATCTTCATGTTGCTATCGCTTAGTATGGCGTATCTGCCGGCTTCGGTTGCAATGATAGTTTTGAACTAATGCACTAACATTTTTATAGCCACCGGAAGAGATTGGCTCTAAGAGGAGCGAGGTAGAAAGGTATAATGGAATAACGAGAGCTGTTGTAACCACTTCTCTTTTTGTCTAGATTTTAATTATTTTTTGGGTGTCAATGTGTTTTGTTTTGTGTTCGTTTTTGAATTTATATGTGATTTTTTCAATCTATAAGAGTAAAATAGCTGTTTCAACTTTCTAAAGATTCTGTGAGTATTGGTTTGCCTAACATCTATGCCAATTATTAAAAAATAAATTAGACAAATAATGGTTCTGGTTCATCATCACGCCTTTATCCCCGAAGGGGTAGGCAGAGGCATATTATATACCCACATTTCACCTTTTTATAATTTGTCCCAAGTAATACGTTGTGAGCCGTATTGCCGTGTTTAAATGGACAGGCGCAGGTTGTGACTGCCTGCTGTTGAAATAAAGCCTTCAACTTGGCTTGACGACTGCCATTTTACTGGCAACCGGGACCAACGGCTTGACGTGCCTTCAGAAGCACGGAAACGCTCAAATGAATGTCACAAAGTGGTCACCCATCCATGGACCGGCCATAGTGAAAATTGCTTACTGCAGTGATCGTTTACAGAACACTGAGTCCGCGGGGCCACGAGCGCTTTAAAATTAGACAAATATTGTTTTTAATTTCGTGGTAGTATGGAAGAAAATTCTATGTATTTATTAATCAATTGATAAAATCAGTCTATCGCTGTTTACTTCTGAATGTAGTCAATATCACTGCTGCACACGACCAGTAATGCCATGAGATATTTCAGGAGAGCAATTGACCTTACTATACCAAACGCGTACACCTCATATAGTAGAACTTTTTAAGTAATAATTTTATATTGCATAACAACTAATAGCATAAACCTCTTTTCGCAGAATATCGTTTGGCATAAACTCATTTAGCATACATTGAAACCCATAAATTTGTAAGTCAGAATCATCTGTACGCATAATTTTTATATCCATAATAATCACAATGTATAATCATCACATCGCAGAAAGTTCAAAACCAGATTCATCTTTTGGTATATATTTCTTATCCATAACTATTTAAACCCAAAATATTACATTTCATATGATTTACTTAAAAGTCTGAATTCATTGCATTAAAAAAAAATAACCACGAAGGCTAAGGCCTTCTAACCTAACCTATCCAAGTCGGGATGCGGGGTCCTACTAACATCTTAAGGACCCCAATGGGTCGGATCCTCCTCGTGGTGCATCCTGGGCAACGGAGTAGCGACCACTCCCCTTCCTCTGTGGGGGAGTTGTGCTACTCTGGCTAATTCCGGCCGAGGCGGCAGTAACCCACCTGTGGGTTGCTCGGTGGTGTGTGTTGCTGCCGGCCGCGCCGTTATTCACGGCCGGCAGCCCGAACTGCATGGCAGGGCGGGAGCATCTACCCAAACTCCTATTTCAGGAGAGCAATTGACCTTACTATACCAAACGCGTACACCTCATATAGTAGAACTTTTTAAGTAATAATTTTATATTGCATAACAACTAATAGCATAAACCTCTTTTCGCAGAATATCGTTTGGCATAAACTCATTTAGCATACATTGAAACCCATAAATTTGTAAGTCAGAATCATCTGTACGCATAATTTTTATATCCATAATAATCACAATGTATACTCATCACATCGCAGAAAGTTCAAAACCAGATTCATCTTTTGGTATATATTTCTTATCCATAACTATTTAAACCCAAAATATTACATTTCATATGATTTACTTAAAAGTCTGAATTCATTGCATTAAAAAAAAATAACCACGAAGGCTAAGGCCTTCTAACCTAACCTATCCAAGTCGGGATGCGGGGTCCTACTAACATCTTAAGGACCCCAATGGGTCGGATCCTCCTCGTGGTGCATCCTGGGCAACGGAGTAGCGACCACTCCCCTTCCTCTGTGGGGGAGTTGTGCTACTCTGGCTAATTCCGGCCGAGGCGGCAGTAACCCACCTGTGGGTTGCTCGGTGGTGTGTGTTGCTGCCGGCCGCGCCGTTATTCACGGCCGGCAGCAGCAATGATGGGTCGCCGTCGCTTCGTCTCCTTTGCTGGTGAGACGATGGCGGCAAAGTGGGAGAGGCACTGCGTGGGGGCGGGAGTTTGGGTAGATGCTCCCGCCCTGCCATGCAGTTCGGGCTGCCGGCCGTGAATAACGGCGCGACCGGCGGCAACAGTGCTGGGCCGCTGTCACCTCGCCAGTTGACGAGGTGATGGCGGCAAAGCGGGAGGTGCACTGTGCGGGGGAGCGGGAGTAACCGATAATGCTCCCGCTCCGCCGTGCAGTTCGGGGGCGCCGCGGTGAGGAGTTACTGCGCGCCCCCGATTGTTTCTTGACCGTGGGCGTAAGGTCGGGGGACCCCGCCCACCAACGGTCACATGGCGGTGGGCACCTTTTCCGTGTTCCAGGGGTGCCCATTAGCGCACGCCTGCGCCAGCCGCTCTCTGTCTCCTCTATTACAGAGGGGCGCTCGAGAGCGGTGCAGGCGTGGACTTCAGCTCCTTAGGGAGCTTTGGGGAGCCGCCCATCTGGCTCCCCCGAGGAGAGCCCCGAATAAACGGGGCGCCCCTAGCCGGGTCGACGTGAATAATCTTTTGATATCCCTCGGCCCGGCTAAAGGGTGGGGAGGAACACCGCGGGGTTTAGTGGGTAGGACGGTCCATTCCGGACCGGGCCGGGAGTCCCACACACCATGCCAGCTGCCCCCGCAGCTGGGATGAAGGCGCGTAAAGGCGTTCCCCGCGTCAAAAAAAAAAAAAAAACCTATCCAAGTCGGGGTACTCTCGAGTCGGGATGTTACTTTTGGAATATATTTTTCTGCGAAACAAATCATTTGGTAAATGTATATTTGACTAAATAAAAATTGAGCAAGTAAAAAGTTTCCAAATGAATATTTGACGAAGTGATTAAAATGCGAAATGTAAATTTGCTGAAGATTCTTATGAGAAATGAAACGCTGCGAAAATCTGTACTCTAAATGAACGTTATGCTAAATGAAGTTATACAAAATTTTAACTATGCCAAAGGTAATTAAGCCAAATAAAATTCTACTATCTTAAATGTATGCCATTCTAAATTCGGTCATAAGCACATTATGCCTAAAAATATTTATGTCAAATATTTTTTATGCCTAATAAATGATCGATTAAAGAAGTTTCTGCGAAGTGAGTTATCCCAAATAGGTTTCGGAGTATCAAGTTTTTAACAAATAGACGGCACCCATATAAACAGGTGGGTTGGTTTATGAGCCTGATTCAAGATTTTGTTCTTAGAAAGAATATTTGACTGTCCTTTATACCACTTCAATGAGCAGATAACTAAAACTATCCTAAAATTATCCGCAGCACTTTTTGATTGTCAATTATATTTTGCCGCTAGTATAAACTTTTAATTGTATAATTACGCTGTCTAGAAATACAAACGCCAAAATATTCAAAGCCCTTGTAATGAAAGTTATATTGTGAGAATAAACCAATGAATATAAATAAGATAGCCAAATAGAGAAAGCCCTGATAATTTCATCCGGTCAAGTAATTTTACAATTTTGGTTATTTGAATAAATTCAAACTTTCCTTCCTTGTCCCTTACCAAATTATTTGACTTGTATAATTTTCGCAACCTCAAATAATAAATGAAACTACCTACATTGTAGTTTCTGTTGGAGTGTTTGCTTTTAATTTATCTCTTTGTAGGCATAACTGTACAAAATGAGTTCTTTGCTACATCGCATTTTTCAATTTAGCTGCCATTTATATTGTTCACATTAAATTTATCACAATTAGATTTTTCTGTCATGAACTCCGTAACTATATATTCAACAAAGGAGCGTCTCATATAAAATATAGGTGACAACAGATACACAGTGTTCTATATTACACTTCAGTAAAATTATTGGTAACAAAAATTAAAATTGGTAAAAGTAGTAATAATGATTTTATTAGGACCAATATAAAATTATTCAACGAGGTATTAACAGCTCTAGAACTATTTCGAGCTGTACCTTCTTTTGTTCCAATTATCTTTTATGTCTTTTTTCATTTTTTGGCTGAGCACTATTTACCATGTGCTCGCTATAATACAGGAACTAGTTTTAATAACGTGTTTAGAATTGAACATTCGATTTGAAAATCTAGATCCAACTTCATTGTCTTTTCCTCATAACACTTTTACTTTTCTAAGCAACGGCATTTTAACGTTTAACAATTATATTTTGTGACTATCTATGCAGTATAAAAGTAGTATTACTAAAATTATATTATTATCTTTGCTATAACCAAAGATAACAATATGTAGTAGTTGGCGGTTGGTATTACTTGCAATAAAATACATACCTAACTATTGTTGGATGTTTGTTTTAAACTAACACGCGTTGCACACATAATGTATTATAAACGGGATTTTGCGCGGCAAAACGGGATTTCAACCGGGAGGACGGATATAAGTTCTCAACAGCGTGGAATCCGGTATTTGGTGCCTTAAAGTCTCGCTATAAAATAGTGAACGCGTCCGCGGATACGGTCAGTATTGTGTGCCGTGTGTTTCCACAGATTGACAATCTCGGGGGTACTTCGAAAACTCCCGACACATAGCACAATCTCCAGCCTACAAGCATCAGTCGCCTCGGGACCACAATAGGTGTAACCCTATCGAAACGTCGGGGAAAAAAGAAGGTACCGAAACCTTTATTTAATATTAAAATAGTGCCGCGCGAAATCCCGTTTATAATACATTATTGTTGGATGTCTTTGACACAGCGCCATTTAGCCGAATACGAGTTAATATAAGTTTATGATTTGGCATTTAGACCAAATCTAGATTGCTATTTAACAACCTCTGATCATAACCATAGTCACATTATATAAAATTTTCTCTTCGCCTATTTAATTTTCAATAGTTCGTCTAATAATCAATCTCTGAGACGATTCAATTTTTTTTACAAAATTTATAGGTAAAGTACGTAAACTTAAAAGGGGTGTACCTTCATGCTTGAAACTGAATCGTAGCAATAGGTATAAGAGATCAAGCTGTTAAGAAAGAATCTATCCCGGACTCCAGTCCAACCTTTGAAATCATCTTATGCACTTTTGCTTTCTCACTTGTACTTTATTCCACTATTTTCATGAATATTACGTATACCTAACCGATTTCGCTTCAAAGCATTCTCAAAGGTAACTCAACTGTTCATACACTTATGTTTCTACACACAATGATCTTTTTTATACTCATGTGGGTATTCAAATAAAGTATTGACTATTAAAAAAAAATCCCTAAAAATGGGGAAATTTGAAATCCACCATTAATTGACCTAAACAAAATCAACATTATAAATTCCAATTAAAATCTAAATACAAATTGATTATAAATTAATTAAATTTCAAATTAAATTCCAGTCACAACAAAATGTCAAAAAATTAAAATCAACTCATTCAATTAAAAACAACAAATATTGTATACCCACATGAGTATAAATAAATAAATGGTTTAAAAAACCCTACAAAAATACGCTTTTATAATGCACGAAAAAACCAAAAATAAATAATGTATAGTTCAAGTTGCCTCTATTTCTGGGCTGAAGTGTAAACTATGTGCTTTTTGTTATAATATTTGATTGTAAAAGCGTGGGGCGCTGGAACAGGAAAGACTTTCCTGGCGGAAGCTGCATGACGTCTTGTCAGATTAAGGATAAGGTCACATTTATAAAAGCGTGTATTTCTCGTGTTTTGAACTATTAATTTACACTGTCACACTTTTATATATTTATTGACTTTTACTATTATTAATATCATTTTATATTTCGGAAATGTATTAACGATGATAGGCTTTAATTGAAATGCATAACATACTTACTTCTAAGGTAAAGTAGTTAATCACGCCTACGCATTTTCAACACCCACTTTTGCCAGTTTTTCGTGACGCCCGCGTAATAGGAGCAAACATATTACCGTTACGGATCTCTATTAGATAATTCATAGGTAGGTTCTTAAAGTTTCGGCATTCCGAGATATTTAGTACAATATGTAGTAATCATGTAATAAGAATACAAACGCATTTATCCCCAAGCGGGTTTTTAACGGTAACAAAAGATATCTCGTTCTCGAACAAGAACTCTACATTTTGCCACTGTTAGCGTATTCCCCTCATGTATCTACTTAATTGCCTAAAGAAGAGGCGTTCCCTTTGGCAGCATAAACGTTATGCTCTTGTGCGACCTCATGCAGCTTTCGCCAGGATTTTTATTATATAAGGATTAGTATTAATAGGAATTTGCTTACAAAAAAGTCTTTCTTGTTCTAGCGCCCCACGCTTTTACAATCAAATATTATAACAAAAAGCACATAGTTTACACTTCAGCCCAGAAATAGAGGCAACTTGAACTATCCATTATTTATTTTTGGTTTTTTCGTGCATTATAAAAGCGTATTTTTGTAGGGTTTTTTAAACCATTTATTTATTTTATACTTTTTAGTCACAACATTTATACCTTTGCTAGCTGTTCCCTGCGGCTTCATCCGCGTAGAAGTCGTTATCGCATAAAATCATTACCCTCCTTTCGCGCAGTCAGTTAAGAAGTAGCCTATGTCCTTCCCTTAAACTCAAACTATTATATAATAAAAAAAATCATCAAAATCAGTTCAGTGGTTTATGCGTGAAAACGTAACAGACCGACAGAGTTACTTTCGCGTTTATAATATTAGTAGGGATTTCTGTATTACATGGTGTTTTGTCTGAGTTCGACTAATGTAAAAATATTTCATTATTACTCTAATACATATATACATTTTATGCAGGTACCTATGTCAATATATATTTACACTCAATATTAATTTCAATATATAACAAAACCCTAATCGTGGTCTAAGTTCATTACACGACTTTTGTAACAAATCCAAACACAGCTATGATACGATGTTCAATCATGAAGTTACAGTTCATATCTTACGACTCCATCATCAGATCAGTTTGACAGCACCATATTATTGTATTGTTTCAGAACTACAAACATCTGCCAATTTTCATGACGCTACGCTCCTTGGAAGATGCTTAAATTAGTTACCTGAGATTCCATTGCATGATTTTACAAGTCAATTAAAAAAAGGTTTGTTATAACCTTGAAACCTAAGCCTGGTCAAAGTTCATTACAAGACTTTTCTGACGAATCCAAAAACAGATATAATACGATATTCCATCACGAAGTTCCAATGCATATCTTCCGGCTCCATCATCAGATCAGTTCGACAGTACCATATTATTGTATTGTCATCAGAACTACATACAGCTGCCAATTTTCATGACCCTGCGATCCTTGGAAGCTGGTTAAATTAGCTACCTTAGATTCCACTTGTTTTCTGTGTCTGTCTTCCGGCTCCATCATTATATCAGTTTGACAGTACCATATTATTGTATTGTCATCAGAACTACATACATCTGCCAATTTTCATGACGCTACGATCCTTGGAAGCTGGTTTAATTAGCTACCTTAGATTCCACTTTTTTCATCGAAGTTTCAGTGCCTATCTTCCGGCTCCATCATCATATCAGTTTGACAGTAGCATATTATTGTATTGTCATCAGAACTACATACAGCTGCCAATTTTCATGACCCTACGAACCTTGAAAGCTGGTTAAATTAGCTACCTTAGATTCCACTGGTTTTCTGTGCCTATCTTCCGGCTCCATCATCATATCAGTTTGACAGTACCATATTATTGTATTGTCATCAGAACTACATACAGCTGCCAATTTTCATGACGCTACGATCCTTGGAAGATGGTTAAATTAGTTTCCTTAGATTGCATTACATTGTTAGTTACATACACGACGACCTAATAAAAGCTTATTAAAAAGATCATTGTGTGTAGAAACATAAGTGTATGAACAGTTGAGTTACCTTTGAGAATGCTTTGAAGCGAAATCGGTTAGGTATACGTAATATTCATGATAATAGTGGAATAAAGTACAAGTGAGAAAGCAAAAGTGCATAATGTTATAACAAGTTCCACCAAGTGCCAACAATCAAGAGTATAAATGATATTTGAAATCATCACTTTCTTTATCGTCCGGCCATCCTCCGTTATGACGTCATCAGAATTCCTATACATAAACGATTTATATCTGTCCAGAAGTCATCTTCTAATGTGTGTTAAGCTTAGACCACATTGGTCATAAAGTCCTTTCCAAAGCTTACTTTTCCCGTTTTTTATTTATTGTCTTGTGGGGGACGCTGGGTATCCGACAACCTGTTTTGCTGCCCATTTCATCCATTTCCACAGCCAGCTCTTTGGGATTGGATTAGGTATTTGGTCTTTACGGCGCCCCATCAAATCTTCTAGCTTTTTAGGGTTTCGTAGCCAAATGGCAAAAACGGAACCCTTATAGATTCGTCATGTCTGTCTGTCTGTCTGTCCGTCTGTCTGTCAGTCCGTGTGTCACAGCCACTTTTCTCCGAAACTATAAGGTCTATGCTATTGAAACTTGGTAGCTAGATGTATTCTGTGAACCGCATTAAGATTCTTATATAAAACTAGAAAAAAAGCAGTAAATTTTGGGGGTCCCCATACTCAGAACTTAAACTCAAAATATTTTTTTTCATCAGACCCATACGTGTGGGTTATCTATAGAAAGGTCTTCAAAAATGCTATGAAGGTTTCTAACATCATTTTTTTCTAAAGTGAATAGTTAGCGCAAGAGACACTTCCAAAGTGGAAAAATGTGTCCCCCCCCCCCCCTCTAACTTCTAAACTAAGAGAATGATAAATCTAAAAAAAATATGTGATGTACATTGCCATAAAAACTACCAACGAAAATTAGTTTGAACGAGATAGAGCTGGTAGTTTTTTTTAATACGTCACAAACTGCAATTTCCGGTTAGTGAAATCACTACCACTGCGAACGTGTTAAAACATCAGTCAAAGTTACAATGAACTATAAGAACTTTTATATTATGTTACTTGCTGCTACGAAACCCTTCATGGGCGAGTCCAACTTGTACTTGGCCGGTTTATTATTTATTGTCGTGTGGGGGACGCTAGGTATCCGACAGCCAGTTTTGCTGCCCATTTCATCCATTTCCGCAGCCACTTCTCTGGGATTGGATTGGGTATTTGGTCTTTACGGCACCCCATCAAATCTTCTAGTTTTTTATTTATTGTCTTGTGGGGGACGCTGGGTATCCGACAGCCAGTTTTGCTGTCCATTTCATCCATTTCCACAGCCACCTCTCTGGGATTGGATTAGGTATTTGGTCTTTACGGCGCCCCATCAAATCTTCTAGTGTCCTTGCATAATCGGACTATCTGATCCACCTTCAATTGTTCCAGATCCTCTAGATTTAATGTATCCGTGCCCATAGTCTCCCATCTGCTTAGAGAGTACATGGGGCACTCAGCCAGTAGGCAGCATAAATATCTGCAGCAGAGCTAAAAGCATAAATATAATAGGTTGGCGGAACTACTGGGAATGAAGGGAAGAAAGGAAGAAAAGGTGATAGTTTTAATTTAGCAGGGAGTGACCTCGCTAAGTCGCTAAACTAGACTAGTTTTCCTGGGACATACTTCGAGGAATTAGCAAGGACGAATAAGTGAAAAGAAAATGGTTGCGATACCATTCATTGGTATCAGAGATGCAAAGCCGCTCGACAGATGGCTATGTTCTAAAGCGCGTTATTATTAAGCGCTAATATTGAAACGCAATTGACCCTGTGGACTCAGTGTTCTGTAAACGATCACTGTTGTTAGCAACATTTACTACAGTCATGAATGGGGACCACCTCATGTTTTTGACATTTATTTGCGAGCGTTTTCGTGCTTCGCAAGGCACGTTAAGCCGTTGGTCCCAGTTGCCAGTAAAATGGCAGTCGTTAAGCTAAGTTGGAGGCCTATATGGGCGGCTTTAAATTTCAACAGTCACAACCTGTGCCTGTCCATATCACCACGGCAATACGGCTCACCACCTATTACGTGAAACAAAAATCAGAAAGGTGAAATGTGGGCATACAATATGCCTCTGCCTACCCCTTAGGGATTAAAAGTCGTGATCATATGTATTTATGTATGAATGTTATTAATTGGGTGAATAATGTCAATTTGTTTCAGTACGGTTCAAAACGATTTTAATTGGTTCAAGTCCGGCACGACATCCGGAGGGTTTCATATACTTTAAATAAGCAAGCTTAAATAGTTCGTTTTTTGTACTAGATTTATTCATTCTGTATAATTTTACAGTTCCCAGTTTAAGTAAAGGTTTCCAATCAATGAAATCATCGTATGGCAGTCCACTGCTGGACGAATTCCTCTCCCGAATCAAGCCAGAACTCACGGTCCAATGCCTTCCGCATCCATTCACTCCATGCAACCTTTTTAAGCTTGTCAGTTCATCTGGCGGGGGTCACCTTAGCCCAGGTGTACCAACTCATGGATGGTCTCCACTGCAGACCATTACTAAAGCGAAATTTAATTAAAAATGAATCTATTTTAGTTCGGGCAAAATTGAAAGCGAAGCGAATAAGATTCATTGACAACCATGTAATTTAACAAAAAAAATCTGATTTCAGGAATGTAGTTCTGTAGTTATACGAAGTTCGCAGCTTGAACTAAAGTCGTAAAGATGCAGTACTTATGTAAGCGAGTATAACTTAGGTACTTGATTTAGTTCCCAGTGTGTAGGCTTTAAGTACTGCCGTAACTTTTTGTCGTTAGTGTAAAATGTACCTACATTTATTACTACAACTATTTATATCTACAATATGAGAAAACTTCCGTAAACACATAACATCCCACTATTCTAAGCCATGACTCTGGATTAGTATTCAAATAATACAAGGAAGTTAGTCTGAATTATTGATAGTTTTTGTGATTACTGCTCCGCTCCCTGACGCAATAACGTGATTATTATAGTCTTTTTTTTAACGTGAGAATATTTTCTATAGGGATGACTAGCTGTTCCTCGCGCCTTCCACCGCGTGGAAGTCGTTATCGCGTAAAACCATAACCCTCCTGTTGTGCAGTCACTTGAAAAGTAGCCTTTGTCCTTCCCGAACTATCTCAATACCAAATTTCATCTCACCGCTCCAGCCGGTTAGGCGTAAAAGCGTGACAGACAGACAGAGATACTTTTGCATTTATAATATTAAGTAAGATGCCGACTCCTACCGACTAAAAAACCACACGTATCCTACCTAACATATTACGGTTGGAAGCCCCCGGCAAGCCCTCGGAAGGATACCCCAGGACTCCTAACAGACCTACGATTACCACTGCGGTCTCACCTAGGGGTGAAACTTTCTTCCCAATCGGAAGGCTCGTCACACCTACACTTTGACAGTAGTCTCAAATAGTCAGAAGCAAACCTAATACCGTCACCCAGGCACCCATACAGAAGAAAATCTATTACATTATGTAGTAAATAACAAAATTTCCGACAGCCAATAACAGTTGTTCACTGCCACTAACATTATAATCTTTGCAGACCGAGTATCTATAAAACCTTGATAATCCAATAAAAAATAAGGTTATTAACCTAAATTACTCTCATTGTGTAGTCATTACCTACTTAAAGACGTTGCTCATTTACTACGCACATCTTAAGTTAAAAAAATCAGTTAAAGAGTGTTATACAACGAAAGCAATCTTCTCGTAACTAGCGTTCCGGCACACACTTGGTCTTACGGCACGGTCATACTAAAAGCGTTAAAAAAGCTGTTTTGAATTTGGACGTTTAGTGAATAGGTACATTGAATAGAAAAGAGGTAAGTTCAATAATGACCTTTTAAATTTTGTGATTGGTTTTTATTGATTTGAAAAATTCATAGACTCTACAGCCTTCATTTTGGCAATTTCGCTATATTGTTGACACAGGGTGGAAACTCCATACAAATAATACGTTTCCAATTCTGTAATCTGCACTAAAAACTCGTTATGTTTGTACAGAGCTTGAATGTGTGTGTGACCACTAAGGCTAAGCAAACGTTCCGTTAAAACACCCTCTAACTAATGACAGCTGTGGCGGGGGTGTGGAAGCTTGCTTTGTGGGAGGCAGGGGAGTTGCCTATCTGTATGTAATACTATTATATTATTTATTTTCTTCACTAGCTGATAAGACGATATTCTTACCATATCTTACTCTAATAATGTTTGCAAAGGGTTGGTTTCACTAAAAAACGAAACCTACCCTGAACTTCCATAAATGATTCAAAAATAGAATTCCTCAAGCAGTTCCAACAAACAAGCATTCGAGCTTTATACCACTAGAATAGATTATTCTTATCTCCACCGGACATTAATGTGGCGTGTTCAATGTGAAATGACCTTTACAAAATGTGAAATTACGCTTCAGTTGTCTAATGAGGGTATTCAGATAAATTAAGTCAATGGGTGAATCTCTTCAGCCGACTAGATGATAAGCCAACCCATGTCACCATAATGGAGTGGAATAACAATGTGTAAATGGAAGTTTTATAACGAGTTCCGTGACGTCATTTTTCGCTGTTAGTTACTAGTGCTTATAAAATTTGTGGCCATGCACTTGGAAAGATAGCATAAATTATAATACTTTGGAGAGCTTGTAGCCACGCCGACTCAGTGTTTTGTAAACGATCACTGCAAATTACGAAGACTACAGCCGGAGGATGCAAAGACAAACTTGTTAGTTACTTTGAATTACAATTAAATTTAAAACTAAATTAGCCTATGCTGTACCAAAAGTGACGTCTCTGTCGGGTGCACCTCCGTATAAACTGGAGCCCGTCGTATCCTGGAGGAATGAGCGATTCTTCCTGGCGCTCACCAACCCATATTGCGAGATATATATTACCATGGGACCGGTCTAATTTTGAGAGGTTTGGAGCGTCAATTGTCCTGGTCAATCGATGCATTATGCTTGTCAACCCTATGTGTTGACAGATTAATGTGGGACTCATCTAATCTTGGGAGTCAAGTGTCCTCACTGATGCAAATTTGCTGATCAACTCTGTGTTAACAGATGAAGGTGGGAACGATTACGTAACATGCATCTTTCCACCACTCAAACATACAAATAAACATATTTGTAATCCGTTTCCGTGATTCGCCAGGCAAGATAAGCCGTTGGTCTCGGTTGTCAGTTCAATGACAATCGTTAAGCCAATTTATTTCAAAACAGCAAAAGATAAGGAAATTATCCTTCAGAATCATTAGATAATGTCTTCCTAAAAAATATTTTGTTGTGTGTATGTCCTGGAGGCTATTCTTGCGATCAGAGCAAATTTCATAAAAATATATCAAAGAATAAAAAAAAACAATTCTTTACGGGCGTCTGGCGAACCGCCTGCCACGCTGAGGTCCCCGGTTCGATACCTGGGTCGGTCCAAATATTTGTGTGATTCACAAAATGTTTGTTTCGGAGATTGGGGTACCCGGGACTTCGGGCACAAGTAAAAAACAGCAATGGCTTGAATATTCTGAATGTTTCTAAAAAGGTTATAGATTTTCCTAAAACTTAATTATAGAACTTTTAGAATTATTTAAAAATTCGCAAGGTTCACTGATCACTTATAATACGAATTTTAAAACTCGAACTAAAACATTCACTTACTTCCTTTAGGTAACGGTGATTAAAATGAAAGTAAACCAACCAAAAAAGACAACGAAACACAAATTGACGCAAATTGGCTAAATTTGATTGGCGGCCCGGTTATTCCTAAATTGATAATTTGGCACCTGTCAGTACGACAGCCACTTGAAACATGATTCATCTGCACAGAAAATTATGTAACCTTGTAGTGCTTAGTGCTATAGACGGTTCATAGTTAATTTACCTCTAGTGCTGATGTTTGCTTCCTTGATTTCCGTGTTACCATACTAAGTTTTTGTATGGTATGTACTCTAACCTTAGTAAAAACTTATTTTCTGTTTTGCTGACGTTTACAGGCGCGGAAATTATTTGAGATATGGAAGGAGGAACTTCGCTCTCCTTGGTGAATGATAATGAGTGTCTTTTTCCATCCATGCATATCAATAAAAATAAATCTTAAGTACAATTGTATAGTAACAGAACTACATGTTTAGTAAAGTTATGTTTATTGACAAATAGATATTTACAGAAAAAATTATTGTTAGTGCTAACGTTTACATCTCATAATCTCCCCTAATATGCGGTAAAATGTCTTAGGCTGGCACTCATAGGGGGACTTTACTGCAATACCAACATACAGAAAACGATCTGTCAGAGGTAAATTAACTGTGAACGGACTATACACAGACATTAGCAATGGAGGCTTGTGGGCGGGGCTGTCACGAAGAATTATGTATTATGTAGGTGAGCAACGTGACCTATGACATGACTTTGACTAGAGTAATTCGACATAAAATCACAGAACAAAGAGAAAAAACCTATTTGTAGGCTGTGCTATAACTTTGCACAGAGCAACCCGAACTATAACTTTGCATAGAGCAACATGGCCTATAATTTGCCTAGAGCAACCCGACCAAACCCGACCTATAACTTTGCATAGAGCAACACAACCTATGACTTTGAATAAGTCATGTTGCATGTGGTTATTTATGACTATATTTTTCATCGTGGTTGCAGTACTCTTTACTATGATTGTGTTGTACTTCCTGATTGACGAACCTAAGCCCTCCTAAATAAAGTGGTTTTCAGCTGGCAAAAAATTCTAAATCTATGTATAAAACTATACCTACTTTTTAGTCAATAATTTTATACTAACACAGTTTCTCACAATTTTGTTATTTTTTTTTTTCATTTATTGTTTCAAACATCTTAATGCGATTCACAAAATATATCTTTTTACCAAGTTTCAATAGCATAGGTTTTATAGTTTCGGAGAAAAGTGGCTGTGACTTACGTACGGTCAGACAGCACAACTCTATAAGGGTTCCATTTTTTACCATTTGGCTACGGAACCCTGAAAAAGACAATTTAAATTTTAATAAAAAAGCAGCGTCCATGCCGTCCCTAGTGATAAAATAATAGTAACGCATCCTAAACCAAGAAATAATTATGAATAAGCCATAAACAATAAACAAAGACTCCATCGGAATATGGCTATTTCTCCTGGTTGCTTAAATTTGATGGTCACACGCTTATATTTTCTAAACCGTATGAGTTAGAAAGAAATATTTTAAAATAGTGGATAAAACAGCTATTAAGCTATAAAATACATGAAATTTGTGGCAATAGAAGTAAATATTCATACCAAAAATTAACACGAAAGGTCAAAATCGGGGTCATTTTTCGCATTCTACTCGTGTCACACTTCCCGATTCAGTTACACATTTGGTTACTGCTTCACCAAATTTCCATAGATTTTGAAGTTACATACACTAAATTCACCGTAATAACATACACTACACACACAGTATTACAAAAAAAAATCTTCTAACTATTATTTAGAACTTAAAACACAATATACATCGGTCACACGAATCTAGGTACTCTAAATTTGCGTAGTAAACGGTTTACTGTTGACCAAAACGTCCGCCCCAATAACAAAACTCAACTTAACTGAACGTTATTCGTGATCGGGCATCGCGGGAGTGCAAAGTGCAACTCCTGGCTCCTTGAGAAAAAAAAATATCAGTAAGTTTCTACATTTGACACTTAATTCGACTACTTTTCGTGGGTGACTTTTTGTACATTGTATAATAGCTATTAAAGTCAGAGTTTATTCATCGAAACCGCAAATTAATTGAGATATTTATGTAGTATTTGATTTAAAACGTAACGGCTAAACTTTGTCGGAATTTAAAAAAAAGCTATGTTTTCGTTACCTTCGTGTCACATCCTTCGTGGCGTTTTACCCACGAAGGTGAGTTTATGCCACGAAGGTGATCTCTGACTAGTTTCAGTAAGAGTGGTACTCTTTTAGATTCGTATTGTAGTAGATATGTAGCGGAATAATAGTAGAAAAAATAAGTAGGTACCTACAATCATGGCAAAGGACAGAGCAATACCTATAACATTCCGTGTGAAGCCCTTTTATAGGAGTAGAAATCCCACCGGACGTTATGCCAGATCCAAACCGTCTAAAACCCACATCGTAGCTACTTACCCGTCTAGTATTAGGCGCCCCGAGCAACTCCTTAGAATGATGTATCAGGGTACCCGACAGGCTTAGGCTATCACCGTGGCCTCGCCTACGGGTTCGGGTGTTATCTTGCGTCTTTTGGGTTAGTTCAGATGCTTTTCCGCTTCTTGGGCGTGCGGCATGCTAAAAACTTTTGAACAAAGACACAATGACCTTCGCGTCCAAGTCTCAAGAAGAAATCCTGGGAAAGAGTCATGCCACCTAAAGCTTAATCAAGGCACCTACTACCTTAAACTTATATCAACTTAAACACATTTAGGTACCTAGTACTCGTCGAGTTATCCGGCAAGGCGGTTTGTGACTACTCTCGAGAACAACTTGTAAACATGGCTAAGGAGTGAGATGGGTATATAATTCTTCAGCAAGGTCTTGTCACCTTTTTTGAAAAACAGAGCCACCGCACTCCCGCTCCACGCTTTAGGTGTTTGTCCATGTTGGAGGACGGAATTAAAGAGACTCGTCCGCTCTTTGAGAACTAATAGAGTCCCACCAGCTTTAAGAAGCTCAGCCGTTATTCCGTCCTCTCCAGGGATCTGCGCCCGGGTCGGCAGCGCATGTGTAGCGCCTCTGATGTTGCAAACGTCTATAGGCTACGGTTACCAACCTTCCGGTGGGCCGTAAGCTTGTCTGCCACCTAAGTAGTATAAAAAAAAAGGGATTTATTGGTTTTTAGTTGTTCGAGAGCAGCCCTGACCTCGCCCTGGTCAATATCCAGAATGTCTTCGGTATAGTGGCGCATTAGTGTGGCTCTGTGGTCACGGTCGCTAGGTCCCGTCGGTCTTTTTTTCCGTGATGCATATAGTTCTCTGTAACAGCCCCTAATTCTTCGAGAATCTCGAACCTCGAGGTCTCGGTTTTGCCACCCGCTGTCTTCAATTTTGTCAGACGAGGTCTTCCTAGCTGTTGGGCAAAGACTTTAGTACCCCAATTTTGTGTGATCGCTGCCTCTACGATGTTGGTGTTATAACGTCTGAGGTCGCGTCATAGCAGCTTTCGGATTTTGATGTTTAAATCTCTCTGGTCTGACGAAGACCAAAAGTAAGCAAAAGTAAGTATGCATAGATTTTTATTTTTTTATTGAGGTTCGCAAACTGGATTCTCGGCAACACTATTCAACATCGCTCATTTAGACTCAGTTCAGCCGAGAACTCAGTGCGAACACAGCATGCATCCTAATTTTCGCACTTCAATGAAATGTAAATGGTGTTTTCCGTCTGATTCTCATGAGCTCGAGGGTCTCGGGCGAAAGCTGGGAACACCTATTTTTGCTTTTTTCCAGACTGAAACCTTCGGGACACTTGTTGTAGCGTCCTGACTACAGTGTCGGCCTTATCGTGATCGTTGCCAGTGGTTTCCAGCAGATCAAAACGATTTTGAAGCTCCAATTGAAACTTCTCGGCACACAAAGCTATTTGGAGCGCAGTAGGTCGAAGAGTAGGCTTCATCATCTGGGCCCTTTCGACGCGGAAGTCTAAATTCAGAGACGCTCTGACGAGTCGGTGATCATTTCCGGTATTAAACCTGTTGATCACAGAGACATCTTCTCCAAATATACACCTCCTGTCCGACATGATGAATTTTATCTCGCTCCTTGTGACCTTGTTGGGGCTTCGCCAAGTCCACCTTCTATGGGGTTTCTTCTTAAAAAATTAGTTCATCAAGAAGAGCCCCTGAGCCTCAAGAAAGTTGATAAGCGTACTGCGCCGCGGCCCTCGGTCATTTCTACGCCCAACAGTCTGATTTTCGTTTCACCGCGTTCTTGTACTCCCACTTTGACAGTGAAGTCACCTATCATAACATTGTAGTGAGTCTTGGCAGTACCGTGTAATGCTTTCACCACGTCCTCGTACACGGTCTCGACTGCCTCGTCAGTGCTTCTCGAAGTTGGGGCATAGGTACACCTGAATCACCTTCAGGGAGTCCTGTTGGTAAGTCTCAGTATTACGTATGCTACCCGAGGCGAAACACTCCTGATCTCCACAATGCTGCTAACGAATTCCTTTTTCACCGTAAAGCTGACACCGCCCTCGGAAGAATGTCTTACATCACCTTCCCGAAAGTAGAATAGGTCACCCGACCCAAGGGTTAGCGTGTCCCCCCCCCTTTCTTCGGACTTCGCACAACACCAGTATGTGCCAGTTTATGCGACCCAGTTCTACCTCGAGTTCGGTGAGCCGATCGTCCAGCCGCAGAGTGCTTCCATTATAAGTAGCCAGGTTCGGACATTCTCACACAACATCATCTAGCTCAAATTAAGACAATATAAGCTTATGCTATGGGATCTAGACAACTGATAATTTGCCACTTTGTGCCAAAGAGATGTACTGTGTTATTTTTATAATATAATGGTTCCAGAATAACTTTTACGTCAAAAGCATGTGTAGGTATAGGATCTGGTAATTGTTTTTAGTTAAGTAGCTGTTACCATAATTATAAATATTCGGCAGAACAAATTAACTTATAATTTGTACTTAAATAATGATTTATAATGTCTATAAAGCTACTGCGTCACCTTCGTGGATCGTCGCGTCACCTACGTGGGATCAAATAATTCAAAACCTTATTCTTCCAAATCTGACACAAAATTTAACTTGTTGACTTATATATGTTACTTAACTTACCAAACGCTTTGTGTTTGTTTAAAAAAATTGTTGAAATAATCAGTATTTAAAATTTACCATGAAGGTGACGATGAGAATCGTAAAAAGTAGAAATAGCCATATAATCTGGTGGGGTGTTTGCCGTGTATGTGTGTATCACTTGTACATAATTTATATTTCATTTTTTTTTGTAATTAAATTCCACCTCGGTCACTTATATCAAAACTAACAGTTACGTAATAAGCTTAGCATCATCGATCTATATGTACTACGTACTTAGCATAGTGATCGTTGCTATTCGTCATCGCACCGCTCATCACAGACAGTGTGTTCATCCTCACGCCTTGCGTCTGATGCGATCTGTTTTCTATTGGTGCGATCGTGGTAGGCAAGGAGCTTTCTTTAGCGTACGCGTAGAAACCCTATCTCAGTTTTCTCCTTTGCATACAGTATGGGGTTTTTCAAAAGGGGTCTTAGAAGGTTTTTGCAAGGTTGGCAGCTGGAGTGTAGTAAATGTCGACAGACTACAGTTATCTCTTCGCATCGTGTGCGCCGTCTTTCCGTCTGACACCTTAGTGGTAGAAAATATCTAGTTTTAAAGTTAAGATAATCAGGAAAATGTACCAAAGTGAATGTTTCTGATACAACCGGAACTAATGCTCAGATGATTATGGTTATCTTAACTTAAGTCTAGAAACAATTTGCTATTAAAAGTATATTTGTTACGGTCATCTACCTGCGCATAGACTGTCAAAGAAATAAAAAAAAAACGGCCAAGTGCGAGTCGGACTCGCGCTCTGAAGGTTCCGTACCAGAAAGCGGTATTAAATCACGTTTGTTGTATTAGAGCCCCCTTTTTATGACTTAGTATTTTTGTTGTCATAGCGACGACAAAAATACATCATCTGTGAAAATTTCAGCTCGCTATCTATCGCGGTTCTATACAGCCTCGTTATGGACCCACAGACAGACAGACAGACGGAGAGCAAGTCTCATGAATAGAGTCCCGTTGTTACCTTTTGGGTACGAAAAATCCTGCCAAATGCGAGTCGGACTGGTATACGCAGCATTCCGTACCAAAAAGTGCCGACTTGTCTTCGCCGAGGACTATCGGCCTCCTTGACCGGGGGTCTGAGGACGGTGAGAGGGTCGCTCACCGTCATTACAGAAGCAGGCCCATGACGGCAGTGTGACGTGAGGAACTCACGCACGCCCCCCTTAGAAGCAGGATCACACCCGAAACCCCCCCCCCCCCCCTAAGGACGCGGGATAGCACCCAAACCACCCCCTGGGTGAGGCCGCAGTGGCGGCAGTGGGTCTGTTGGGAGTCCTGGGACATCCTTCCGAGGGCTTACCCGGAGCTCACAACCATGGACTGTTGGGCGTTACGTGAGGTTTTTTAGTCGGTAGGAGTCCGGCATAACACCCATGAGGATTTTACCTCACGTAAAAAAAAGAAGCAACAGACATTTTAAATGCCTAGCTATCACGGTTCATAAAACAGACTGGTGAGACGAATAGGCGAGTTTTAGTAATAGAGTTCCGGTTTTACACATTGTGTACGGAACCCAAAAATACTACGAGATTTTACTCTCACTTTTTTGTGTCTGATTAATGCGTCATCATTAAATCTATTGGTGATCTTTGTTATGAATAGTGACTGGTTATTTTGACATGACAACGTCTTCTTCGATGGAGCCGGCTGCACTCACGAAAAAACATGACGTATGCGGCGTAACCTCGCTCTGAGGCGTTCCATTTAAGGCTGAGTTGTCACGTTCAACTATAGTCAGTAAACCGACTTTACAGACAACCGATTTTTTAAGGAGACTGGTTAATATTTATGATTTGTGTTTATAATAAGTTGCCACTATAGAGCATTACAGTAAAAGCTCATGAATAATTAGTGCACATTATGTTCATTTTCACCATTTGTATTTAGTCCCACGTAAGTAACAGTTTTAGTCGCAATTTAGCACTCATCGATGAAATTTGTGTGTTTTGACAGAAGGAAAATAATTGTAAATATTGCAAACTTGTAAGCGATTTTAGTAAGGAGAGGAGCGCGCTTTCATTGGTGGCATCATCGAATTTATTGTAATATTTATTTTGTGTAGCAAAGATAAGAAATGTAATGTCAAAAATTAGGTTTTACCAAATCACTAATATCACCAATCAAAAATTTGGCGAAATTATTTTGCAAAAATATGTGTCTGCTAAGCTCTACTTATTGCACTGTGGTTATTGTGGTAGGTACAATTTATTTTGATTTCTTAGTAAGATTGGTAACCGGAGCAGGCTATGGCTACCTGTACCTACCTAAAATCAGATCGTCCATAAAGTCTCCAATGTGACAATTACTACGCTAAGGGCGTGTGGCGAGTGGGGATACTCGATACGATCTCAGGTGAGGCGGCATGTCTCCTAGCCGGGACTCCTCCATGGGACCTGAAAGCGAGAGACCTTGCGTCACTATTTAGATGGCGCAAGAAGGCACTGGGGCGGGGCCAAAGACCTGCGTGTCGAGCAACCGAGGCCCAGCGGTCCCTGTCCCACCAGGAAACCGTGGAGACATGGAAGGTGCGACTTGAGCAACCAAAGGGGGGATTCTCCACAATTGCGGCCGTCAGACCGGTCATGGACGAGTGGCTGGAGAGGAGACACGGTGCTCTCTCCTACCGGTTATCATAGATACTTACCGTGCACGGTAACTTCGGTAAGTATTTGTGGCGAAGACACCAGGAAACCACGGCTGAGTGTCAGCGCTGCGACGACATAGCGCTCCACACCCTGGTGGAGTGCACGGCGTGGGCGCAACAGCGCCAGGTCCTCATGGTAGGTCTCAACGTGGACACTCTCTGGCTCTAGATGGTGCAAGCCATGGTCTCCAGCGGGAGTAAGTGGGACTGCGCCGCCTCTTTCTGAGAGCAGGTCATGCTCGTGAAAGAGGCGGCGGGGCGGAGTCCAGCATAGCACACATGAATTATTTACCCTCACGTTAAAAAAAAATGGGGCATGGCAATGGGAAATCTTCATTTGCAAGAGATTTATAAAGAGCTTCAATTCCTTGAGGGCTACTCAGCTCCATTGAGTTGCCTTTTGGTATTCCTGATCGAGCACTTCTTACCGGCGCGGCGGCGGCGGCGTATCATCTGTTACCCGCCTTACATGCTAGTCAGGTAAACAGAGGCATAGTACACGCCTACATTTCAAATTATAGTTTTATGTCCCACGGAACAGGTGGGAAAAGCCTGTTGCCGTGTTGAAATGGACATGTGCAGGTCATGACGAATCACAGTTGAAAATTTTCAAGTCACCCGTAAGGCCTTCAACTTGGCTTAACGATTGTCATTTTACTGACAACCGGGATTCATTTCGAATGTTCCTTCTCTACGCAATGTATCGTTTTGTAAAAAGTGTTCCCTTAATCTTACGACACCCTCGGAATGAATTGGGGTGACGACATTTTGTGCTCGTCGCCACACGGGCCTAAATATACACGATCTCTAACAGCAAGATACCAGATTAGACCCTATTAACGTACCTAATGGGTGGAAATCGTGAGCAAGTTACGTAAACGCATACATAATATGAGCAATGTAGCTCAACTAGGCTGCAATGTTCGACCTTGACAAATCCTAAGCCAATTCGAACGATTACAGCGTACGCTTTTGCCGGATTTCATTCGATTCTAATACATTATATTACTATTATAAAATCTGAGAGGTTTTAAGAAAAAATCGATACGTAAAATATTGTTCTAAAGACCTGTACCTATTTTATGACAAGTTTTTATGAGAATTAAACTCATTTATTTAGATAAAAAAAGTACATTACTTGTTAAGATTTTTGCAATATTTCTCATTTTTCGAGAGCGATTTCGATCGAACAAAGTATTCTTAATTGTGTTTTAATACGTCAAAAAAGCAAGAGTATCTAATAAATTACAATAATATAGTTTTATCAGATCAAATCGAAGAATATTTCCTAGTATAAAGTTCACCCCAAGATAAGTCTCTTTCGAACATATAAGCCTTAATTTCGACTCTATTATTATTTTCTAAAGCCACTGTATAACGTGTACACAACAATAAAGCCTATTTTTATCATAAATTACTATTTAAATTCTGTAGAAGCACTGAACCACGAAATTATAAGATGACTAGCCGGACTCTGAGGAATTGTTTGATATGATGCCCACAGCTACGTTCTATCATCGTACCGCTCGCCACAGATAGGGAATAATTCATCCTCACACTCTACCGTCCGGAGCGTTCGAGCACGGTTAGATCCTATAGGGGCTTTCTTCCGCGCACGCTTAGGTTGTGAAACGATCTCCCTGCCTCGGTTTTCCCAAACGCCCACAATAAGGGTATAAAATATATATAGAATCTGTGGTATGGGGTTCTTCAAAAGGGGTCTTAGAAGGTTTTTACAGGGTCGGTAGCGTGAGAGTGGCGCCTCTGGTATTGCAAACGTTCATAGGCTGCGGTGACCACCGGTCCTTCTGGAGGGCCGTATGCTTGTCTGCCACCTCAGTGGTAAAAAAAAACAAAAAAAAAGTCACGCGGTGTAACCCGTGTAGCTTCCGTTCCCGTGGGGACACGGCAATAAAATATAGCCTATGTTCACTGGGAAGACTGTAGCTTTCCAACAGTGAAAGGATTTTTCAAATCGGTCCCGTAGTTTCGAAGCCTATTCAATGCAAACAAACATTCAAATCTTTCCTCTTTATAATTATTAGTATATATTCGAAGAAACATTTTGACTGCAGATTATGAGTGTTTTCCTCATCTTATCCCGGGTTATTCAAGCGAAGAGGCACATCACATGGCCGCCACTTGAGGACCATTGTCAGAAGTCTTATGGACTGTGAGAGTGGCCCCCAATCGCTAGATGCGCTATGACTTTCCATCAGACTGGCGACGGAAATTTGGCGAGCTTAATTATGTAAAAAAAAGTTTGGTAGAAATTATTTATTTACAGATATTATAATTAAGTGTACAAATACTTCACTTTACATAACTTTGTCTGACGTAATAGGTGGTGAACCTTATTGCCGTGATAAAATGGACAGGCACAAGTTGTGGCTGCCCACTGTTACAGTTGAACTTTTTTCAAGACGCTTATGGGCTTCAACTTGACTTAACGCCTCTACAAATGCTCGTCGATAAAATGTCACAAAGTTATCACGTGGTGGTTACCCATCCCAGGACTAGTCATAGCTAAAGTTGCTTACTGCAGTGATCGTGTACAAAACACTGAATCAGCGAAGTCACGAGTCGTTACGTGTTAAAATATTACGAGTTAATCTTCCAATTAGGTACATCGGTATCAGACAATTATAAAATTGTAAAAAATTGCATTGACCGTACATTCGAGATAAATTAAAAAAACTGTAATCGTCTAATTTAGGGCTTCTGAGTCCAAATCTATGATATTTTTTCTTCGTGTCTGTTTGTTTGTTTATTTGTTTGGGGTTGGAGCGAAATTTTGTAGCTTGATCATAAATGTATTAGAATTTTGAAGGTATTTTTTCTACTTAAATATTGCTATATTTGTTTCATAATAATCGGTTCAGTGGAAATGATAATACAGCTTGACCTATTTTTTGATTGAAGCTCTAGCGTTGAACAGGTCAAAGTTGTTTGGTAATTAGTTAAAACCACCTCACAACAAACGGCAATAGCTAATAGTGAAACATAAATCAAAATATTGTGTCATACTTTAGTTCAGATATACATTAAAAAACAATTTAAAACATTTCACGACAAAACAATTGATTACAAACCAAAACGCCTATCTACCTTTCAATCAAATAAATTTAATGCCTTCGCCACCGTAATACTTTTAAAACTTCTTAAAGTGACATAATATTAGTACACACCTGTTACCTGAGGAATGAAAGTATGGTAAAGGTGTGTAATTAATTCTATTTCTGCTGTCTCGGTGTGGTTCGTTGTACCGAGGTAACTGTAGTTTAGGTCGCAGTTAGATTACGCTAAATAATATTAATGCAAATGTATGTTAGTCTGATGTCTGTTATATATGTCTGGATCCAAAGGCTTAAAATACCCCCCTCCCCCATCAATAAATTCAGCCAATAGCAGTCCACTGCTGGACATAGGACATAGGCCTCTCCCAAATCTCACTACAACACACGGTCCCGAGCTTTGCGCATCCAGCAAACCCCTGCAAATAATAATACCCCCCCCAAAATCAATTATTTTATTTTAGGAGAGATGTGTGCCTAGGAGTAGCGTTTATTCAAATAACGTGAAATCAAACAGAAACGCCGGGTTTTTACAGCTATATTCAAGGAAAAAGTAGTAGTAGTAGTATATGGATCACGTAAAGTTTTATTTATTTACATATTTCACAATGTAAAGATAGTAATTATAGATCAAAAAAGGGTATATTCATCAAGATCACTCGCGAATCAAAGCGTGTCATCACATAAAAAGTGTTAAGTAAACGAACATAATATTCTACTAGCAATTCAATAATAGATGTTCGAAATATTTTAACCTTTAATCTAAAGTTTAACAGAAGATTGATTAGAAAACTGACAGTGCTATCCGCCCTCTACTAGTCTAATATGTAACACGTTGCTTTACGTAACTTATTGTAAAATATACGAGCCAATATCTGTTCATTTTTTGTCCATAATTTACCATTAAATGTAAAGCAAAAGGCATTACAAAAGTACTTGTAAGGCGTTCATAGTCGTGTCGGTCAATACAATGAACCTCTATTATATTTTATAGCCAAGACTTACTAGTCTTAGAGGAGTCTCGCTAGAAATTTATCCATTATAGGGGTTATTCCGTATATAATAAATAGGTTTACTTGATCAGTTCCAACCTTAAAGAACCCTAGATATTTTTTATTGTGTGTGTAAATTGTATTTTGGCATTTTTGTACTAAATATTTAAAGCAATTAGTATGCTGACTTTTTCATAATATTTTAATATAAAGTGAAAAAAGACAACTTGGCTTTCCCGTGCGGGCCAAGTTGTCTTTTTCACTTTATATTAAAATATTTTTGTATTAGTTTCAAAATAAATTTTAGTTTTTGTTGCATGAAGTGAATGTATCTACTTAATTACTTTGGTACAAAACATCAATTTTCAAAATACTCCTCAACACATTTGCGCAACTAATGCAAGAAAATCATAGCCATCATCCTAAGGAAGGAAATAATCAAATACCACTATGTAACCATGCAATCATAGTAAACTAACTAATACTGTATAAGGTAAACCAATGATTAACGCGCGGTGCTATCAGCCTAACCGTAATAACAAAGATTGTGTTCAAAACGAAGTCATTAGCTAACGTAAGATTAAGAGTCAGTGGTGTGAATAGGCCTAGTGGTTTTTTTTTAATTGTAAAAATCCACAATCTGAAATCCTGAAGCGCTCGTGACCCTGCAATTTCAGTGATCTGTAAACGATCACTGCAGTAAGCAATTTTAACTAAGGTCAGTCCTTGGAGGGGTGACCGGTTCATGTGACCACTTTGTGACATTTATGTGAGCGTTTCCGTGCTTCGGAAGGCACGTTAAGCCGTTGGTCCCGGTTGCCTGTAAAGTTGAAGGCCGTTTTAGGAGGCAGTCACAACCTGCTCCTGTCCATCTCAACACGGCAATACGGCTCACCACCTACTACGTGGGACAAACTCTAAAAAGGTGAAATGTGGCTATATAAAATTATGCCTCTGTCTACCCCTTCGGGGATATAGGCGTGACCATATGCATGTACGTATGTATGGAAAGAAAGATAGAAAATGCTTTTAGTTGGGATCACAGCGACGCGCATAAAATAATATCGAACTGGTTAATGTGTGTCTGTCTGTCTGTATTCCGAATAAGTATCACGCCTAAGTTACTGAATGGATTTGAATGAAACTTAGTACAATCAGAGCTTATAATCCGAGGAAGGTTCTAGGATACTTTTGATCTCGATATTTTGCGCGGTTCCTTTGGGAGAAGGGATGAAAGACAAAACGGTTTTTTTGTTGTTACTTCTCAATGCGTTTTCGGATTCCAAAATTTTTTTTTAGTGTTATAAAGGGAATACTGTAAGGAATGTTTCACACAAGTTTCCATGTTAAAGGTTTTCTAGTTCAGGAATTAGAGACATCCCAACTTTTGCAAAACCTAGAATTCAAGGATCCCTTTGAATGTGAGGGTAAATCTAAACTGACGTGTTGGCTTAATGATAAAAGAGCTTAATGATTAAGGCTATTGTAAAATAATTCAGTCCGCGCCGAAGGCGTTTACTCACGCCCCCCCCCCCCCCTTAAAAGCGGGATCGCACCCGAAACCCCCAAAGACGTGGCATAGCACCCGAACCACCTCCTAGGCGAGGACGCAGTGGCGGCCGTGGGTCTGCTGGGAGTCCTGGGACATCCTTCCGAGGGCTTACCCGGGGCTCCCAACCATAGGCTGTTAGGCGTTACTTAAGGTTTTTTTTAATTGGTAGAAGTCCGGCATAGCATCCACGATGGATTTTCCTTCACGTTATAAAAAAGTATACTACATATTACATGGCTTGTACAATAGTATAGCGTAGCCTGAAATTTGATTTATATTAGTGTGAGCTACGAGATCTAGAAAACTGATAAACTTACTTATTATGTTATATACTAAATGCATATTTAAAAACAAACACGTACTCTAATGAATTTGATCATTGTTCTTTATGAAGCCTATAAATTACTACTACTAATCTTTACAGTTAGGTACTTTTGATTGTTGCCCGTAAATACATAAACAAATATATTTTGTGTCTGTCAAGCCGTTAGAATAATTATATGAAAGAATATGAAATATAATTTCATTGACTGCCTCTGTGGCGTAGTCGGTGTAGTGATACTGCCTGTCGCGCCGGAGGGCTTGGTTCGATTTTTGGGTTGTTCCAATTAGTTGTGTGTTCCACAAATGTTTGTTTCGGAGTTTGGGTGTTTTCTATGTATAATATGTATGTATTTAGAATTATATAAGTATGTATATCAGTCGTCTGTCGTCTGGATATCGTAGCAAACACAGAATTTAATTTTTCCCTACCGGGCCTCCAAGATATTTAGCGTGATAATATGTAACCGGTGTGTAAAACCAATCTCTTAATAATATTACTGCAACGTTTTGTTTAATCAATCCACATACTTACATATTTCATTAGCCTCTGCCTAGTCCCTAGGATATGTAGCGTGATAATATATAGCCTATTTAAAGATCCAACCTCTAGATTGCTATTCAAATAAAAGATTAATTAAAATTATTCAGTAATTTCTGTATTTTGCAAAAATATACAAACAGATTTTCATTGTTCTCTGCCGAGGTCCTAAAAATTTAGCGTAATAATATGTTGTCTGAGTGTAAAACCTATCTCCTACTAATATTCCTGCTGCGTTTTAATTAAATCAATCCAACGGTTTAAACATTTCATTGCTCTCTGCTTAGCCCCTAGGATATGTGGCGTGATAATATATAGCCCATTTTAAGACCACACCCCTAAGTAATATTTGTGCAAAATTTGAACCAAATCTGTTCAGTACTTTTCGAGATCCTTCCGGACAAAGCAAAGCAAACAGACAAACAGACAAAAAAAATTCTAACTATATTTTCAGCTTCGGTATCTTATGTAGAACACCCGGCGAGCATTTTTTTGTTAATATTTCCAATGTACAGTTTTGGCTTTTCTATCATTTTATTATATGTATAGAAGATATAACAGCAAATTGACTACAAACTAAAATTCAGAATAATAATAATATTTAAGCGAGGCCCTCCCATACAACAAACGTGATTATTTTACCGATTATTTTTTTATATTAACCCTAGATACATAACCATTCGTCTCACGGAACGCGCGAAACACAATTTCTTTCTAATGTTTTGAAAAAAAGAAATAGAAAGCAAAGCTCCTAAGTACCTTTCTAGAACATTTTACCGGAAGTGTAGCGAGTGACCTTGGCTCGCTGTGACGTCAAGGAAGTTATAGACATTTGAATCGTCTTAGACGAATATTTATGAATAGTGTTACTATTGACGAAGTTGATCATTATTTTTGAAAATCATTTTTGAGTATGTAGTTCTGGTTTTTATAAATTAAAATTAAGTATGTGATTTTATTATACATTATGTTATTATGTTTAGGTAAATATTATATTATTTTACAAAGTGTAATTACCTGTTATATACTCCAATACTTCTAATTTTACTTTATAATGGAGGATTTACAAATTGAGGATTATCTAAATCGTTTGTACGATTCTGATTTACCATTCAGCACACTATTGTAGTATAAAACAAGGGCGAAAACCAACAATCAGACGATGTTTTGTAAAGAATATATCAGGAAAGTTGACCGAAATGCGGTTACGCAAAAGGCTTGAAATGTCAATACTTTGAAGAGATGCCTAAAAATGTAAATCGCTGAAGCTTTAGGTGAAACGCCTACCACGGATACACCTGGTCAGAGTGTGACCTAAAAAAGATTTGCGGTCATTTTTATTATAAAAACTTCGTATGACAAGGTTTCAATGCAAGTCATGTAAAATGTTTATGTGCATGGACCAACGCGGCCTCATATGTGTGGAATGTGCCTATGAACTTTAATTTTGATTAATTCATTACTTTTTTATAACCCAATTAAACATATTAAACACTAGAGGACGTCACGCGGTTTCACCCGCGTAGTTCCCGTTCCCGTGGGAATACAATATTTTTTCTTTCATAAGAACCTTTTCCTGACAATACCTTACACAACAAAAAAAGAATTAGTGAAATCGGTCCACCCGTTCTGAAGTTATGCGCTTACCAACACATTTTGCGATTCATTTTTTATATGAAGATTGCCATAATTAACTTCTTTTGTTTTATTTACAAGTACCTACTGATAAACCCTTCATTTAAATTTAGTCATCTGTGAGACGAATGTTTATGAATAATGTTCCTCTTAGATATGTTTATGAATCTAGGGTTAATAACGGCAACAAGTAGACGCTTGAAATACTCATGGAACATCAAACTGTATATTTTTATTAAATTTAAATAATTTTATTAAAATAAAATGGGCGTTTAGGGCTCTCATACACCAAACGTAATTTTTGTCGTTTTTTGGGACGGCACCCTCCGTGCGCGAGTCCGACTCGCACTTGGCCGGTCTTTTTTTCTTAGGTACGATTGTTTTCTGTGCTACGAAATTCACATTGTTAATTCTGACAGCGCCATCTAGTAAAGAATGGCAGTACTACGGTACAACGTACCTTGCCGGGGTTTAGAGGCGACAAATCGTTGCACAGTTAGTCAACAGATGGCGCTGTAACCAAGTTTACATTACACAACATTTTAAGCTTTTAGAAAATTAAAGTAACCAGTAGAAAAATTGCGTAGGTACCCACTTTATTTGAATGATTTTTCTTATATAATTAAGACACTACTTTCCTTCCATAGTCATATTTGATTGTTTCACACATCACAACCACACTAACCACAAGTTGTGTTAGTTCCTAACTTATTCGATAGATGGCTAGGTTCCATTTAATTATTTTTATTAAAGAAATTAGTTTGTGCCGTACGAAAATCGACAGGTGTAAGTTGTGGTAAATTGATGTTAAATTTTCAAACCGCCCACAAGGCCATCAACTAGGCTTGAAGACTTCCACGTTACTGTCAGCCAGAACCAAACGCCGTGTCTGTCGAAGCACGGAATAGCTCGTAAAATTAAATGCCATAATGTGGCCATCTGTCTCGTTTGCACTAGTGATTGTTGACGAAAGTGCTAAGTATTTAATAATACGAAATATGTTTTTTTTTTAACGCGAGGAAAATCCTACAGTAATGCTACGCCGGACTCCTACCGACTAAAAACCACACGGTATCATCCCTAACAGCCTACGGTTGGGAGCCCCGGGTATGCCCTCGGAATGATGTAGGTACACAGGACTCACAACACCTACGGCTACCACTGCGGCCTCACCCTTGGGTTCGGTTGCTATCCCGCATTTTTTTGGGGGTTTTTCTGGTGTTATCTCGCTTATTGGAGGAGCGTGCGTGAATTTCTCAAGTAGGTAACGCTGCCGTCATGGGCCTGCTTCTGTAAGGACGGAGAGCAGCCCACTTACCGTCCTAAGGCCCCCCGTCATGGAGGCCGATAGTCTTGTGATACAAAATACCTATTAACAATCACTGTGTTTATTTACATAAATAAAAAATTAATATCTTTTTACAAATTAGAACTAATTTATTACATTTAATGTATGCAATTAATGACTTAATAATTTATGACTAGTAGATAATGACATTAATTAACAAAGTCTCTATACAAACATTTAGATACATTTGTGTTTGTGAATTATATCTTAAGTTTTCCTAGTTCAGAGAATTATTTCAAACCTTTGGTTACAAAACAACATAAATTTAGAATTTTTGCTACTCTAAATCTAAATCATACATTCTAAATCTATGCAAAAAAATTATAAAACATTATGGATTTTCAAAATGACCAGTAACTATAATAAATAAAGAATTGGCCATGTTGAATTACTACCAATTCTTTTTAAAAACATGTTCATTCAGAATAATTAACCTCAAGCCTTAAATTAAAAACTTTTAGCTTGTTCTTCAAAAATGACAAAATAAGCTAGTTATTAGAAGTCATGCACAATTTTCGCTTCCAACCCCACTTCGGGCCGGCTTTGTCCAAGGGTCTGCTGCAAGTTGCCCCCATCTCCGGTAACCGTAATCTGAAAAAAAAAACATATCTAAGTTATCAATTTGCCCCCGTTTAATAAACTTTACCATACAGGGGCCTAAATAAATAAATATAAATATTTACGGACATTCCACACAACGATATCTGATCCCAAAGTAAGCTAGAAATAACCTGCTTGTGTTATGGGTATCAGACCACGTATATTAATACTTACATACTTTTAAATACATACATATTATACATAGAAACACCCAGTCTCTTGAGACAAACATTTATGGGTCAGACAAATATTTGTCTCCGGTGGGAATCGAACCCACGACCTCCAGCACCGCAGGCGGTATCACTACCGACTGCGCCACAGAGGCAGACTGACCTAAGGATGGCGGCAGGCGGAAATGGGCAGTATTGCTGTTAATTTTTTTAGGTATAAATGCAAAAGAAAGTTCCGAGAGTAAAAGCTGGCAGAATTTTTTGAGTACTTGGGTCATACCTATACCTCTCCTATTATACTCCAACTTGGAACCGAAGACCTGAATCAACCCTTAAATTTAATACAGATTTGTTTTACCAAGAATTGTTTTCTATATTCTTTTGTATGGTATAAGAGGTACCTTTATACCTATTTAAAACATTATTCAGAGAAAAATATTAATTTAAACTTACTCCTGTACGTCCTCCAGTGTCACGATTCAAATCGGCAGTGACCTTCGCGTTATCATTGGACCAGCCCAACTGAGCCCCCAAGGAGGAACTATCACCCATCTGACCAAGCACCCGGCTCCCGTAGGCCATTCCTTCTAAATGGCCTCGGTGGTCGTTGAAGATGTCTTGCTTGTAACCAGCTCTACCCTGCAAGAAATAATAGAATTATGATTCATGGATGAGACTTTTTCAAAAAATAATAGAGTTTATGAGCAGAAGAAGACAAAAATATTTGGTGTTGTAAACGTCTACAGGCTACGGTGACTACCATTATACCTGGTGGGCCAAATAGGTACTTGTCTGCCACCTAAGTGGTATAAAAATGTAGAAAAGCTAAGACTACTACTGGCAGCGCAAAGGATAATATTTTACTTTTATAAAGATTTAAACTTCTACTGGACTGCTAAAGATAATTATTTTGTTAACCCTCCAATCCACGCAAAAAATCTGTCAATAAAATGACAGCAGGGTCACTATCTTCTACAACACTAAAAATTAAAGAAGGGTTACAATCTTCTACTAAAACCATACCATATTTTACGATTCTGCAAACAGCAACAGGTCCCAGAGTAACTGGATGCGGAATTCGCAGAACCTTGTGATATGGTGTCATTTGGGAGAGACGTATAGGAGACTTATAGGAGATTAATTAATGTCAATTACAAAAATTAGAATAAATTTGAAATATTAGAAAAAAATTGTCAATTACACCGTCAACAGGCCACAGCTATAAAGAAAAAGTTACAAAATAGTAGGTACTTACAAATAGTGAACCATCAGTGCTCCCAAGAGTGCCAAACAATTTCCCTCTGCCTGCATTAGTGTGCCAAGTCCTTATGAAGTTGTCAGGATACCTGAAATATGTTTATTTGTCAAATTATTATTTATCTTTCTTCATTAATGTATGCTTTCTTACAAAAATTGAAATTCAAGACAGGGTGCGTGGTTATATTGCGATTTTTGTTAAGTATAATTTGTTTGTTGTTGAATTTGTTTCCAACCCAAATAGCAAAAGTAAAAAAAAAACAATTCCGGGGCGATGGCGATACGAAGTTCATCAGGACCACTTTGATCAAATCCTTTAGAAGGTTTGACTTGTGCAGTGATGAATTAGTCCACGAGGTTGAATAATTTCATGCCCGATCCAGACTCGAGGCGCCTTCTGGACAGGAGTCTTGGCGAGTTATACAGTGACACTCTCAGATTATACATACAGTGCCGCCAGTCAAGAAAGAAATAAGCGAGCGCGAGAGTGTGGATGGTTGCTTCACCTTGCCTCCTCGCGTCCTTTAAGTTCTTCCCAAAAACCGACACGGAGCGGAGCGCCCAAAAGGCGAGGCGAGCGGAGGCGACGCGACCTTCCTCACTCTCGCACTCGTCTCGCCTCCTCTGGTCACCTAGATAGTCTGGATGGGCTTTTTTTAATTGAGCTAAGTAAGAAAATTATAATATTTATTTTCAAGTTGTACCTTTCAGTTTCAGATGGCAGCCGGTAGACTTGGGCGTATGCGTACGCCATAAAAATGGCAAAAACTAGTGTTGGAAAATGCATGTTGAACTGAAATGGAATAAAAAATATTAGTACAATACTGTTTAGGTCACATATCACATTCTTATTACCTACGTTTGAAATTTGAAATTCATAATCAATTGAGTCTTCTATTTCCATGAGGAGTTTAAAATTCAAAAAGTAGCGCATATAAAAGCTGATTATAATACTAGCTATGAACCACTTGGGAGTCCTGGGACATCCTTCCGAGGGCTTAACCGGGACTCCCAACTATAGGCTATTGGGCGTAAAGTGAGGTTTTCTAGTCGGTAGGAGTCCTGCATAACATTCATGAGAATTTTCCCTCACGTTAAAAAAAATCTATTACCTGTGACATAATATACTAAGAACCCTACAGCACCTTTATATACCCGTAGTTATTTACAATAATTCCAAAATTATCTCCGTTTTCGCAACATGACATATAATATTATTTATTATACAACATAGTATTTCATAACTGCCCCGCTTCTATTCATCGTAGCGCGATCTTCCATAGCTTTTAGACTCTAAAAATGTAGCTTTTTATTACTTATGAATAATATTTAAAACCGGTAATGTTGTTTCGGAGCCTATTCAATTTAAACAAAGAATACAATCTTCCCTGTTTGTAGTATACATAAGTAAAGAATAATATCTGTTTTTTTTCTCACCATCGAAGTGATTTCTCTCACAGGGTACAATGATGACTGTCCCGTAACCATATCAAATGAGAAATATATACTAAGATTCCAACACCGAGGTGAATTCCCCGAGTGCTAAGAAAAGGGGTATTTACTTGACTTATGAACATGACTCACTTATGCAGATTATGTGAGCTAAATGTGATACAAATTCAATTCCAATTGAAGCGCGCGAACTCAGTGTTCTTTAAGGTTGCAATGTTCGACCTTGACAAATCCTAAGGCAATTCGAACTATTGCAGCGTACGCTTTTGCCGGATTTCATTCGATTCTAATACATTATATTACTGTTACAAAATCTGAGGGGTTTTAAGAAAAAATCTATACGTAAAATATTGTTCTAAAGACCTATAATATCTATTTTATGACATGTTTTAGTGAGTTTAATTCTCATAGAATTAAACTCATTTATTTAGATAAAAAAGTACATTACTTGTTAAGATTCTTGCAATATTTCTCATTTTTCGAGAGCAATTTCGATCGAACAAAGTATTCCTAATCGTGT
Organism: Miltochrista miniata; assembly: GCA_933228765.1. Taxonomy (NCBI): domain Eukaryota; kingdom Metazoa; phylum Arthropoda; class Insecta; order Lepidoptera; family Erebidae; genus Miltochrista; species Miltochrista miniata. The sequence goes on along the minus strand of OW121773.1, from coordinate 15,522,462 downwards.
TTTGATACGTTAAAAACGCAAGAGTATCTAATAAATTACATTAATATAGTTTTATCAGATCAAATCGAAGAATATTTCCTAGTATAAAGTTCACCCCAAGATGAGTCTCTTTGGAACATACAACCCTTAAGTCAACGATCACTGTAGTAAGCAACATTTTTTTATCATTCGACGTCATGAATGAGTGACCACATTGTGACATTTATTTACGAGCGTTTCCGTGCTTCGAAAGGCACGTTTAACCATGTTTGGTCCCGGTTGTAAGTACAATAGAAGTCGTTTGGCCAATTTGAAGGCCATATGGGCGGCTTGAAGATTTTCAACAGCTGACAGTATAATATGCCTCTGCCTACCCCTTTGGGGATAAAACGTGACTATATATTATATACTATGTAAATTCCAAGTAGGTATACACGCTTTAAATCGTCTAAGGACAGGTGGGTATAACTGCCGTTGTTGAGCTCCCAAATCTGATTCCCGTTCCCGGGACGAATTAAATATAATTTCTTTTGCAGAGTTTGAGTGTCTTCTATGTATATTAATATGTAGGTATGTAGGTCATTGAAATAATACTACTAGGTACGTATATGTAGATACTTATAAATAAAGGATTAGGATTTTGGATTTTTACATAATAGTTTCGAGTTTCAAATAGGCCAGGCGTTATGTGATTCACATTTTCTTTTTACAAATAAAATTATCTATCTGCCAGTGAAAGTCCAATTAAAAAAACCCATCTATTCAGAGGTTAGGAGGATCAAACTGACTGACAAATTTTTTTTTGACACCGGGAACGCTTTTACTCGCCGTCATCGAAGCCGCGGGGGCAGCTGGGATGGTGTGTGGGACTCCCGGCCCGGTCCGGAAAGGGACCGTTCTACCCACCGAACCCCGTGGTGTACCTCTTCACCCTAACAGCCGGGCCGAGGGATATCAAAAGATTATTCACGTCGACCCGGCTAGGGGCGCCCCGTGTATTCGGGGCTCTCCTCGGGGGAGCCAGATGGGCGGCTCTCCAAAGCTCTTTAAGGAGCTAAAAACCACGCCTGCACCGCTCTCGAGCGCACCTCTGAAATAGAGGAGACAAACCGCGGCTGGCGCAGGCGTGCGCTAATGGGCACCCCCGGAACACGGGGAAGGTGCCCACCGCCATACGACAGTCGGTGGGCGACCCCCGACCCGACCTTACGCCTACGGTCAACAAGTAGGTGTTCGGGGGCGTGCGTGGCCTCCTCGCGACGGCGCTCCTGAACTGCGTGGCGGAGTGGGACTAATTGTCGAGTTGCTCCCACTCCACCACGCAGTGCACCTCCCGCTTTGCCGCCATCGCGTCGTCAGCAAGCGAAGTGAAGGTGACTCAGCACGCCTGACTGCCGACCATGGCTTGCATCATGACCAGCAGTGACAGGCCCCTACCGATGCTGCACGGAGCGGCCGCACGGACGGAACGGCTGCATAGGCGGAACGGCCACACAGACGGAACCACCGTATATGCGGAAACAGCCGCACACACGCCTCTGGCAAACTGCCGCGCAGGCATAACTGCCGCACAGGTGGACTGCCGTAGATACAGGCGGAAACTATTCCCAAAGCTTCTACCGTCCGGAAAGCCAGGAGCATTGGTTCGTCCGCCATGGTGTGTTGCGGTGCAGAGACGCCGCAACACCGTAAGCCTAGCAGGCCCACCCAACTGCGACCCCATCGCCATGGGGTCAGCTTGCCGGGATATCGACTTATGGGGGCAGCACGCCGCACCCATTAGCCGATGTTCCAGGGTGCACCTTCTTAGTCCAGTTGCCACTCCCCCCAGGCAAATAGCCCGAAGGGATAGGAAACCGGACCAAGCTCACGAGAAGGTTTCCCGACATAGCACTCCAAATTTAAGTACTGTAGGTACATACTTGCATAATAATATGCATTTAGTGTAAACTCTTAATTTGATTATTACAAACAGACATATCCATTTTATTTGTATTTAATTGTGACAAACATTACGTGCCTACTAGGTTATTACCCCGACCAAGGAAATTAAGATAAGAGATGACAACATGTCTGTGAATCGTTGGATATTTTTATTTCAGTACTAATTCAAGTAATGTAGTGTACTGTTATTAATCATGTCAATGTGTGTCGGTAGCCTTGGAGCTGTCCTTCCGAGAGCGTAGCCGGGACTCCCAGACATAGTTCGTACAGAGTTGGACTTAATGCCGTAGGCTTTTTTGTGCTAGTCACCCTTAGGGTGATGCAGAGATAAATAAGTGGAGCAAACAGGTGCAAAGCAAGGATTCCTTCTGGTTTTCCTTAGTAAATGTCGAGTATAGTACATAGCTATGAAGATTTTTAGTCGAGTAGTTTGCGAGTCGGACACGCGCACTATAGTTTGCGTACCAAAAAAAATACGTTTTTTGTATGGGATCCTCCCATATTTTTTTTATTTTATTTTATTATTGATTACTGTAGCGACAACAGAAATACATCACCTGTGAAAATTTCGGCTCTCTAGCTATCACGGTTCCTAAGATACAGCCTCGTGACGGACTGACAGACAGAGACGGACGGCAAAGTCTCATAAATAGTGTCTCGTTCTTACCCTTTGGATGCGCAAGTCCGTCTCGCCTTGTCTTTTTGTCTCTTTTTTTTCTTTTATCCCTCTTTAGGTCATAAATGAAAATCTTTATTCATGTACTTACGTCACAAAGTAACACTCATTGACGTCAAGATTGTTATTTCTACATTTACTGCCAGACTAGAAAGGCAATAGCCTGTGAGGAAGAACCTGGCAATGAAACTCCCGGCTACTTTTTTCAAATAGTCTGCAATTACATTACATAAAACCGGTCAAGTGCGAGTCGGACTCACGCACGGCGGATTTCGTACCAATATAGGGCAAAAAGAGAGGGAAAATGCTCATGGATGTTATGCCGAACTCTTACCGACTAAAAAACCTCACGTAACGCCCAACAGCCTATGTTTGGGAGCGCCGGGTAAGCCACAAACAGGTCTGCCCAATACAAACCATGAATTTGGTGGGGAGCAGGTCGTGTAGCTCTATGATATAAGTATTTACTTAAATAATGCTAATATAGGCACTTGAGTTGATTTTTTAGAAATACTGGGCACTACAGGTCATTGTTCACTTTCATTGGTTGAAAATAATCTGAATCAGAAAATGTCTGACAGAACTCCCTCTCGCGAAATTATTTCAACTTTTAATCCCTTGTCCCCAACAATTCAGTTCAGCCAATTAAATTTATTTTATAAAGATTAAAGAATAAGGTGTAGCTCTCTTACAAATCAGTGTTCTGTAAACGAAATTAGGGACGTTGGTAGTTTCGTCAGTATCCTCTGCTGCAAATATCAGAAAACCACAGCCGAGTCTCGCCCGACACTACGAAGAAAGCGAGCTTGGAACGTTCAAAGCCATTCACGAAAAGGACCCGATTTAAACCTAAATATTTGTTTATGATTACAATGAGATACATGTTTGTGTATATTTAACGCGGTCAACTTAGTACATCATTAGGTCGTCTCAATGCTTGAGTCATACACAAATAGATCCCCTTTCCTGGTTATCTCAGGGAAATCACCTCGATACAGATATTGGGTATAAATGCAGTATCTTTAGTTGCACGAGACACATTCTGAAGAGTTTCTTGTAAGAAGAGCTATTCTACTCGTACTCTCTAGGTAAGAAAGTTTCTTATTTAACGAACATATTATGCATGTTTTGTCTATATTTGAAAATAAGGTAATTGTCTAATTTACATGTCTTTGGCCGGAGTCGACCAAAATTAGAGTAGGGCTAAACTAGAGAATAACTTGTCTAATTGAAAAGTAAAGTGATATTCAATTTTACCAACAAATAATAAGCACAACGTAACTCTGGCAACTATACCTACTGAAGTAGAAGTGTGCAGTAGTCTACTTCAGGTTACCATAGTTACGTTGTTTTATTTGTTGTTGGTAAAATGGAAAATCACTTCTAAGGAATTGATAGTTTGAAATAGTATGAACAAATACGTACATATGTGTGGGATCAGGGATGACCAGAAACTCAGATGTCTTTGAATATCTTTATTTTAAACAGAATTAAATTTAGAAACATTTCGTGTACGTCTTAACCATGAACGTCGTAATGTCAATTGTACCAACCCAATCACACCGGATCTATCTTGCACACTTCCTTTTTATTCAGTGTTGTCATCCTTTCATAATTACCCATTCACTCCTAAATGTTATCACACATGCTATTCTACATTCCCACATACATATGGTCACGCCTTTATCCCCGAAGGGGTAGGCAGAGGCATATTATATGCCCACATTTCACAGTATGAATAACTAGTATAAAAACGAAATATACAAAGCCTGAAAACTTTAATTTACTAATGCGGAGTCCACTGTTTATGGATTTTTCGGCTACTCAACAATAACACAATGTCAATAAAATAAAAGGTTTTTTTATTACAGATCAACATGCAGTCACTAGCAATCCTTTGCAGCGCCATATTGGCTTGTGTTTATGCTCAAGAATTCGCGCCGCAGGGTTACGCAGAATGGTAAGGTTTTCGGGACCATACAATTTCAAAGTCTTTATACTTGGTATAGTGGCTTTCTGTTTCCTTAGCCTTCTTTGGCATAAAATGATACAAAATTCCTTATTTCCAAGTCCTATAGAGGTCTTTTGACTAAAAGATTGTGTTAGCACCCTAACCCCTAGGTGAGGCCGCAATGGTAGCCAAACTCTGTTGAAAATCACGTATGGAGTATATATTCTAATATTTATACTCTAAGCCTGGGACATTTTTCCAAAGCTCTTACCCGGGACTCCCGACTGTTACAGTGCTAGAACTTACGTTGATAAAGTCATTAAGAGTCCGGAACAGCATCCACAAAGGATTTCCATTCGTAAAATAAACACTCACCCCAATCTAAGTCACAATTAGTAGGTGTTAAAGTTAACGGAATATTTACCATTGTAATATTAAGAGATTCCGATATTTCGGCACTGTTGCAAGCACCATGATCACGGAGGAACGGAAGCACTGGCGGTTGACAGTAACAATGCTGCCAGTTTCTAAGAACACTGTGTGTATATTTTAGGGTCCAATAGGAATATTTTTACTACAATATCACATTTCAATCTATCAAACTATTTCAGGTATCCAGTTCAATATGAATACCCAACAATTTCCCGTCATGCAAGGGATCTGTCTTGGGAGAGGAACGCGGGCCCGGGGAGGATCTTCGGAACCCTAGGCAGCACTGATGACTCTTTATTTGTAAGTAATGCATTTCTATACTACTGAGATCACAGATAAGCACACAGTCAGTCCAGATGCAAGTGATCACCTTATTTTAAAGAAGATTTCCACCACCTGGGGTGTTGAACTTAAGCTGCTGACCCTATTGCCGTGTAGAAATGGACAAAAACAATCTGCGGCTATCTCCTGTAGGAAACTTTCAACAAACACAGTTTGCATCTCAATCTGAAAAAATATAGCTTGTAACTTACGAAATAGACCTAAATTAATTTAGGTCAACCGGACACTTCCGGTTGACCTAAATTATTTTAGGTTTCTAGATTCTTTGCCACTGCAAAGAATCTTCCCATGACATGACAAACCAATTTCTTTATCACAAAAATCTTCCAAATAGTACAGGCGAGATACCATACAAATTCATAGCATTCCGCAGAAATGGAATAAATACACATCTATCTTTTTACAGGGCAGAGGCGGCTACAAGCAAGACATCTTCAATGACCAACGCGGACACCTACAAGGGCAGGCCTACGGCTCCAGGGTCCTCAGCCCTTACGGAGATAGCACTTCAATGGGAGGCCGTTTAGACTTCTCAAATAGTAACGGAAGATTGGCGGCTGATCTCAACAAGCAGATTGGAGGTCGTAGTGGAGTAAGTAAATTCAGTTTTTTAACATTATTATTGTTCTGTAAGCGTCGACGCCTTCCTTAGAATGCTGTACATGGCTTTAGCGGATTTGATTGTTGGTTACGGGCTTAGCAGCTACGGTAGAACCTATAGAACGTACCTGGATGAAATATGTAACTTGCAACTAAGATTATTGAATCAAATTGTACAAAAATTTTCAAAGAAAATTCAAAGCAAATAAAAAAAAAACATTTTTGAAAAAAAAAAACAAAATTCTACATTCTTACATAAATAAAAAAAACTGAATTGTTGAATGGAAGGACGAGACTTAAATATTGAAGACCAATACCAGCATTGGAAAAAAAAACGCCATGATCTAAATTGTAAGTCGAAAAAAATTTCACCGTGTTGAAATGTACAAGCGCAGGTTGAGACGACCCACACTTGAAATTTTTAAGCCACCCATAAGGTCTTCAGCTGGGCTTAACGATTGTCATTATACTGTTTTATTTCGAGTTTTTCTTCTCTACGTAATGGATTGTTTTGCGAACGTGTTTCCTTAGTCGCCCTTGGGATGCCACACGGGGCAAATATAAAAGTCTAGATATCGTCAAGATATGTTAGCAAATAAAGTATTTAATGAATTTTATAACGTTTCAGCTGACTGTAACCGGTGAAGGTCAGTGGAATCCTGGCAAGAACACCAGAATAACAGCAGGAGGACATGTCCAGAAGACTTTCGGACATAATCGACCTGATGTTGGCTTCCAAGGGAATATTGAACATCGCTTTTAAGGAGTAGCCTGATATTTACAGGTCAGAAACGAAAATAAATCTACACATTAGATGTTTGTTTCGAACAATACTAAACGTATTTACATTTGTGTTTGGTTCTGACTGTACCAAACTAATAAGTTGTAAAAAATATTTTGGTGCAAAAGTGAAATTGTATATACCTACTTATATAAATACATTCACATATAAATCATTGTACATAATGTTTGTATACATATAATAACAAATTCAATATAATACCTAATTATTGTAACTAGGTCTTATTTTCGTTTAAAATTTAGTTTTTACTTAATTAATTTACTGTACTACTTTTTTAAGTGTCTTTATGGCTGTGATCTAAACAAGTATACCAAATTCATTTTGTAAATAAAATTTCTCTGATATTAGTACCTAATGAAGACTGAAAAAAACTACCTACTTAAATTAGTGACATTCAAAATTATGAATGCACTTTCTTGTTGCCAAACTACAGCTAAATAGGTATAAAATTAATTTCATTTGTTTAGTTTTCAATGTAAGACGCAAAATTTTGTAAATAATCGTTTTTAATAAATTTTTCAGTGAATATTTATGTTATGTTTAAATTGACCACACATTATAGATTCTGGATTTTTTTCGCATATCGTATCGTATACATTTTATAACTTACATTTAAAGGTAGATCTACGCGAAAAGGACCCAAAATCTGTAATGTGTAGTACAAGTTGTGTGAGTTTAAGAACCTTACCTCTGATCATTTCCAAAACTTTTCTATACTTCTATTAAGGCAGCGTGCGATGAGGCCCTACCAGCAACCCCAGGGTCCAAGCCTGCCTCACGTGCGAGTGGTGCACCTGCTGATTATCGGACGAGGTCATGGCGTAGAGAAGGTTAACTCGAAATGAAACCCTGTACCAAGCCTGGTCAGCGTGGTAAGGCCAAAACCCTCCCAAAAATAATGGCACATAACAGGAAATGGCCCCTAATTCCCGGCACTTCCGATAGCTTAGTAGTACGTTGTTTCCGATTACGGTAGCGGTCGGGGTGACTGCGGGAGAAGGGGTACGAACAATCACCGGGCTACGGATGGCTACCACTCACGACTGACCCTGGCTACCTATAACAGACGCAGTCTACGGCTGGGCGAACACCTCACCCAACTAGAACTAGGTCGCATAAACTGGCACATACTGGGGTTGTGCGAGGTCTGAAGACAGGGGGAGGACACGCTGACCCTTGCGTCAGGAGACCTGTTATACTTTCGAGGAGCTCTTTCGATGGCGGTGTCGGTTTTATCGTGAAAAAGGACCTCGTTAGCAGCGTTGTGGAAGTGTCTTTCGACTCGGGTAGTATATTATACTCAAGCTCACCGACAGGTACTCCCTGATAGTGATTTAGGTGTATGCCACGATCTCGAAGAGCACTGCCGAGGCAGTCGAGGCCGTGTACGAGGACATAACCGAAGCACTACATGGCACTGCCAAGGCGCAATACAAAGTTGTTATGGGGGACTTCAACGCCAAAGTGGGAGTACAAGAACGCGGCGAAATGAAAATCGGACCTTCTGGCGTCGGGCGTAGGAATGAGCGGGGGCACATGTTTGTTAACTTTTTCGAGTCCCAGGGACTCTTTTTGATGAACTTCTTTTTTTTAGAAGAAACCCCGGAAGTAGACTTGGCGAAGCCCGGACAATGTCACTAAGAACGAGAGAGACTTCTTCATAACGGACAGGAGGTGTATATTTAGACATATTTCTTGTGATTATAAGGTTTAATACTGGTAGTGATGACCGACTTGTCAGAGCATTTCTAAATTTAGACTTCAAGGGCCCGGATGATAAAGCCTTTCCTCCGACCTCTACAAGTTGTTATCGAAAGTAGAAGAAACTCGACAAGTTCCAGCCAAATGAGCAAGCGGGGTTTAAAAAAGGCTTTAGTACCATGGACCACATCCATACTGTTAGACAGATTGTACAGAAGACAAATGAGTACAATCGGCCGCTTTGCATGCATGGCTTTCGTGGACTACGAGAAAGCCTTCGACTCGATCGAAATCTGGGCAGTCCTAGCTCTGCAGCGATGTAGTATTGATTGGCAATATATCAAGGTGTTGAGGTGTTTAAATAATACCGATACCGGACGGTCATAGCCGTCCAGTTGGAGGATAAGAAGACCAATCCCATAGCGCTGCGCAGAGGTGTGAGACAGGGAGATGTTATATCACCTAAGCTCTTCACTAATACGCTTGAGGACGTCTTCAAATCGTTGGATGGATGGGGCGTGAATATAAACGGTGAATGTTTCTCACACCTTCGGACTGCTGATGACATCGTTTTAGTAGTGGGAACGCTGGAACAGTTGAGCGGGATGCTGCATAGTCTAAGTGAAAAGTCTCGACGTGTTGGCCTTGGCATGAACTTGGACAAAACCAAGGTTATGTCAATGAGCATGTCGTGCCGGGATATAATATTCGTAGAAGGATCGAGGCTTGAGGTTCTCCATGAGTACACCTACCTTGGGCAGGTTATGACATTTGAAACGAGTAACCTGGATCAGGAAACAATCAGAAGGTTTTGCTTGGGCTGGGCAGCGTTAGCAAACTGCGTCGGATTTTCTACTCGCCGATACCGCAATGCCTGAAGACGAAAGTCTTCAACTAGTGTTTTCTACCGGTTATGACTTACGGTGTCGAGGTGCCGTGACGTGAACACTCACAGTGAGGCTAGTCCATGCCTTTAGGGTTGCGCAACTAGTAATGGAACGACCTTTGCTTGGGGTGTCTCTGAGAGATAGGATCTAAAACGATGTTACCCCTCAGAAAAGAAGAGTGGTCGAGTCTCGCAGAGTTTGCGTTTTAAAATAGTTGTTGGCTGGCCATATTTGTAGAAGTACTGATGGCCAATGGAGCAAGCGAGTTCTGGAGTGGAAACCGCGACTTGATAAACGTGGGGTAAGACGACCCCCTGCCAGATTGAGTGGCGACCTAAAGTAGGTTGCTGGGATTGACTGGATGCCCAAAGCGCAGGACCGTGTGTTGTCTATGTCCAGCAGTGATCTGCTCAGCTGAATTGATTGATTAATAGACTAAGGCAGGAAATAGGGTTACAGATCTCCTGAAGGAAAGCGATCACCGTAGCCTATAAACAGTTGCAACAATATAATGTTATTATATCGAGTTTCTTAGGCTCCATATCATCACGGTACTATCCAAGGGCGAGAAGTAGATCATACATGTCAACAAATCAGGTCGACTATTATACTTTATTCCCCGTTTAGAGGTGTGGAGTGGTATTGGATGTATGAGATAAAACCAGGGCGATAGAGCACAGCTAGTTTATTTATTTATACACAAACTAGCTGACCCACGCAACTTTGTGTGCGTCACATGAGAGTGAAAAAGAGACAGTTATGGTAATAATTAGTCTACGCTAAGACTACGTAGTTAATTGGTCTAAGTCACAGAAAACAGGTCTAAGTTGCCACTGCTGGAATACGCATACATTGTTTGGGATCCGTACTTCAAGAAGGATATTTCACTCCTTGAAAGCGTCCAAAGGAAAGCAACAAAAATGGTTGGAATATTGAAGAACAAACCCTTTGATGAACGCCTGAAGTACCTTGGCCTCACAACCCTTAAGAACCGTAGACAGAGAGGAAGTCTCATTGAAACTTACAAAATATTGAATAACTATTATTATGTTAATACATTGCAAGACATGTATAGCCTGAATACAAACAATCACCTGAGGGGACATTCACTAAAGCTATGTGCAATGCGATCCAAGCTCAAACCACAAACACGATTAGAAAGGGAGTGTTTCAGAAACACTCCCTTTCTAATCGTGTAGTTAGAGAGTGGAACAGTCTCCCGGAGGATGTTGTATTGGCACCTAGTGTGAATGCTTTTAAAAACAAACTTGATGAATTCTCCAGATCGCCGGACACACACGCATCAGCTCAATAGCTGCTAGTGTGCTTTATATATAATAATAATAATAAAAAAGTTATACATATACTTAAATGATGCTAATATAGGCACTATAGTTGACTTATTAGGATAGATAGGTCTGTGACGAGTTTTTACGGGAATTAATCAAATCAGATATTTTTATTGACCAAGCGAGCGAAGTGAACGAGAGTTTTTGACCGAGCGAACGAAGGGAACAAGAGTCTTCGAGTCAACAGGATTGACGATTTTGCTTACGTCCGTATGTCTGTGTGTATGTCAGTTCCAGCCTAGAGGACGCACTTCTTAACCGTTTTGCACCAGACTTGGCACAATCAAATCAGCCTATGGCAGTCCACTCCTGGGCGTAGGTCTCTCTCAATTTACGCCACAACACACGGTTCTTGGTGAAACTTGGCACGGTGTTCTCTAATTTAAAACACATCTTTATAGGGGGGAAATGGGGTAGTAATATTTGTTGTCGCGTTATTTATGAACGGATCTTGATGATTGTTGGCTGAAATATTAAGGACATTACTCCTCACAGGTTGTTTCTTTTTAGGTTTACTCTTCGCAGAAGAAATAGTTACTCGACACACGTGAGTACTGCACCACTCCACAGCACATGGTACCTCGAGCAATGAGCGGTTATTCTCTTCATTAGTGTTAGCTTAGTAACAAATAGTTATATCAATGTTAGTCTTGTATAGTCTAATAATGCCTTAGTAACCCCAAATTTAATGTGGTCACAGGGTAGTCTTTAATTTAAACAAAGTACAGAAAAAAAAAAAAAAAATATTGACAATTTCTTACATTGGAAACTATAATAATTAATTGTTTTTAATAATAATAATAATAATAATAATAATATGTTACAATTGATATAAAAAAAAAAAAAAAAAAAAAAAAAACCTGGCGTCAGATACACGTCAATATTTTTGCTCCACAAATTTTATCGGTTTTTTATTACATTGATACATAATAACCCAGTTTTTTAACACATTACTGAAATTATAATACAAATGATTGTGAAAATGCATAAATTTCGACGAAAAATATATAAAACCTTACTTTACAGAAGATTTCATCAAGTGTTTGACAAATGTCACTTGACACAACATGAATAATGCAAGCAAGATATTATTTATGTACATAAATCGTGAAAATGTTGACCAGAGCCAGGACACAACGAGCACAGCTAACATCTCCGGACTCATCACTCCGCTCCGCCTCTCTTCTTCGTGACAATACACCAAACGTAGAGGCGTCGAGCTCAACATCGAGGGATGAGTATTTCTCTCCGCCGACGTCGCCAACGCCTGTACGTCGGCCGGGGAGAGGCCGGCCACCGTCTTGCTTGGGACCCCGAGGCCCACCGGCCTCGAATAGGGCCCCCGCTTCCGGTGGTAATGTGCACCGCATGCGATGGACTAATACCATTAATCAGAACGTCATGCGGGCATATTATGCGGCAACAGAGGGGGGAACTATTCGCACTGCGTATCGTGACCGTATGCTGCACTTGTTTCGTGAACTTGAACCGGCTGTCGACGTTTCCGCTCAAAGATTGTCGGATCAAGTACGTGCTATCCAACGTAATCGTATGTTGGATAGTAACGTACTTGAGAGACTACGCTTAGAGTATCTGCGGAATGACCATGTTATCTACAATCCGCCGCTAAGAGAAGAAGCTAGTATCCCAATCAACTTTGTGGTTAGTCAAAATACGGCAGTAGATGACATGGTTATATCAACAGATACTAGGTACAATGAGGAGATACTGGTAGCTTTGGAGTGTGCGATTGGGAAATATCGGACTATGCCCATTAATATTAGGCCACGTCTACCTCGATTGCCCATGCATAGAAAGAACTTGACTCTGGTGAGTACTGTTGATTCACTATTATCTATGTATTTAGAAAATAGTGAAACTCTTAGTGATACTCATTCAATCCTGTACTGCGCTGCCATGGCAACATGTCGTGTAGCAGGTGTTCCGCTTTTGGCGGAAAACCATGATACACGACCAACAAGACCTATCGTGCCGGGGTGGCAGCGTAGGATTGAACGACGTATCACTGAGACAAGAGTACTCTCACACTATCAGCAAGTTATCATGCTTTAGATCTGGGAATACTCGGCCGAAGGTGATGCGCTTTGTGAACCGAGCATTTTCAGGAACTGGAGTTAGTTCCATGGATTATGTGAATCGGGTCACAGAGCGCATTGACTTCCTAAAGCAAAAAGTTTATGCATGGGCACATCGGATTCGTAGATTCAAAAAACGCGTAGACCGATTTACTATCAATCGCAGATTCCAAAGAGACCAGAGATGGGTCTATAGAAATTGGGAACAATCTGATAAAGGTGTGAATGACGGACATCTACCGGATACTGATGAAACAAATAAATTTTGGCAAAGTATCTGGTCGGTACCCGTTAGTCACACCGAGGGTGATTGGATGTGTGATGTCGAGCGGGCATGTGAGAATGTATCAAACATGGAAAAAATCGTCATTGACAGTTCTGATGTAGCTAGTGCAGTCCGTCCGTTATCTAATTGGAAATCTCCAGGGCCGGACGGACTGCACAATTTTTGGCTAAAATGGCTACGCAGTTCACATGCTCGATTGGCATCTCACTTTCAATCTGCTCTAGAATCTGGATCGTTGCCAATTTTTATGACAACTGGTGTGACTCATCTGCTCCATAAATCTGGAAGTACTTCGAACCCCAGCAATTATAGACCGATCACGTGTCTGCCGTCGATCTATAAACTTCTGACATCCATTTTGAGAGATAAAATAAATAAACATATTAATGTCAATAAAATTATGAGTGACTCTCAAAATGGATGTAGAAGTGGGGCTCGGGGTACTAAGGAGCTTCTCCTCATTGATATGACTATTAGCCAACAAGTTCGTCGTAACCGTAAGAATCTATCAACATGCTGGATAGATTATAAGAAGGCGTTCGATTCTGTACCTCATACGTGGCTCTTAAGGGTGCTGGAGTTGTATAAAGTTGATACAACTCTATGCACCTTTTTACAGTCATGTATGAGGCAATGGAGGACCCTTCTTACATATCCAGGATGTGGGGGGTTCTGCGGTGACGATGAGCCGATTAGGATTAAGCGGGGCATCTTCCAAGGTGACAGTTTGAGTCCTCTTTGGTTTTGCTTAGCACTGAACCCTCTTAGTACTCTACTAGAGAGTTCAGGGCTAGGTTACAGATTACGGGGAGGAGGTCAGGTTATATCTCACTTACTTTTCATGGACGACTTAAAGCTATTTGCCACAACAAATTCTCATTTGATTGATTTACTAAAGGTTACTGAGAACTTTAGTAATTCAATCAAAATGGAATTTGGTGTGGATAAATGTGCAGTTATGCATGTTAAGCGAGGACGGATAGTGGAATCGGAAGGTATTCAGCTTTCTGATTCCATTCATCTGACATCACTCCTCGTATCTGACACCTATAAGTACTTGGGTATGTCACAAGCGTTGGGCATCAATGAAGCTGACATGAAACAGTCGTTGCGAGAACGTTTCCTGAGTCGCCTGAGAAAAGTATTGAATAGTCTTTTATCGGGCGGCAACAAGGTGCGTGCTTTTAACGGCTGGGTCATGCCACTCTTGATGTACTCCTTTGGCATACTCAAGTGGACTCAAACTGAACTAGATGCCTTAGACAGGAGAGTTCGTACACTATTGACATCATATCGAATGCATCATCCGCGTTCATCGGTGATGAGGATGTACATCCCGCGGAAATGTCGGCCGAGGCTTCTTGAATGCCAAAACCCTTTTTTTTTTTTTTTTTTTTTTTATACCACTAGAGTGGCAGACAAGCATACGGCCCCACCAGATGTACCGGTGGTCACCGCAGCCTATGGACGTTTGCAACACCAGAGGCGCCACAATCGCGCTGCCGACTCTTTAAAAACCTTCTAAGTCCCCTTTTGAAGAACCCCATACTGTAGGCGTTTGGGAAAACCGAAGCAGGGAGATCATTCCACAACCTAAGCGTACGCGGAAGAAAGCCTCTATTAGATCTCACCGTGCTCGAGCGCTCAGGACGCAGCGTGTGAGGATGAACACCCTGTCTATGGCGAGCGGTGCGATGATAGAATGTAGCCGTAGGCATCATATCAAACAATTCTTCAGAGCACAAACCGTTGTACAGGCGGTAGTACACACACAGAGAAGCAAAGTCTCTCCTGTCACTAAGAGGTTCCACACCAACTGCAAGTATGGGATCGCTGACAACTCTCATAGCTCGCCTTTGCACCGAGTCAAATGGACGAAGCTGGTATTCGGGTGCCCCCGCCCAGAGGTGACAGCAGTACTCCATATGCGGACGCACTTGCGACTTATAGAGAAGCAGTGCTTGCGCCGCAGTAAAGTATCTCCGCGCCCTTCTGAGCACTCCGAGCTTCCTGGACGCCAGCTTGGCCTTGCCCTCCAAGTGACTGCGGAACTGCACATCACTGGAGATGTCAACACCAAGGATCCCTATACTTTCAGAGATGGTGAGAGATGTGCCCTGAAATTGTGGCGCCACAGTGAATGGGGTCTTTTTTGCGGTGAAAACACAAACTTGTGTCTTGGTAGGGTTGAATTGGACAAGATTTTGTCGACCCCAATCGGACACTCTATTGAGAGTAGCCTCGACTTCAGACACAAGTTGTTCACGACTTTCTTCCATTGCAACCCGAGAGATACCGGGGCGGCCCGTGTAATAAGTGTCGCCCGTACTGTCGTCCGCATAACAATGAATGCCGTCAATAGACAACATGTCATTGATATGCAGCAGAAACAAAGTAGGGGACAACACTGAGCCTTGTGGTACTCCAGCGTTTATGGCCATACAGTCAGAACAGCTGCCGTCAACGACGGCCCTGATGCTTCTACCGGCCAAAAAGCTGGACACCCATCCGCATAAACTCTCGGGCAGTCCATAGGAGGGCAATTTCGTAAGAAGACCACGGTGCCAGACCCGGTCAAAGGCTTTCGAGATGTCGAGGCTCACTGCTACCCTACATAACCGCGAGGTGTGCAACCTTAGAGAATATTTTCTCCACATGAATGCGGATGTGCATCGGGATGTTGTCAAAGTGGATACTGGACTCACCCCGCTTGCCTTGGCGAAAGAGAACTGGCGCAAACCTTTAATACTGGGTGTTGATGACCGGCAGGAGATATGGAAGGGCAAGGAGCTCCACGGTAGGTTTTATAAGGCTCTGCATGGATCTCATGTAGACCTTATAGCCTCTGTGGCCTGGCTACGATTCGGTGATCTCTTTGGAGAAACCGAGGGTTTTGTCTGTGCAATTGCAGATGAAGTTATCATGACGAACAACTACCGGAAATATATACTGAGGGACGGTACGACTGATGTATGTCGAGCGTGTCATCTTCCTGGCGAGTCCCTCAGGCATATTATTTCTGGTTGTTCTCGTCTTGCTAACGGCGAGTACTTGCACAGGCACAACCTAGTAGCCAGGATCATCCATCAGCAACTTGCTCTGAAGTATTACCTGGTGGATATCGAGGTTCCATATTACAGGTATGTAGCTGAGCCAGTTCTTGAAAATGGTCATATCACATTGTACTGGGATCGATCTATTATCACAGACAGGACTGTTGTAGCCAACAAGCCTGATATTGTGGTAATAGATCGATCTGAGCGGCGAGCAATGATTGTTGATATCACAATCCCCCATGACGAGAATCTCGTGAAGGCTGAGAGCGACAAAAAAATAAAATATGTGGACTTAGCTCGCGAGATTGTCGACATGTGGGAAGTCGATACGGCAATCATTGTTCCAATAGTCATTTCCGCTAACGGTCTTATAGCTAAGAGCCTCGACCAACACCTTCAGAGGCTCGCGTTGGGCAACTGGATCAAGGGCGTGATGCAAAAAGCAGTGTTACTGGACACGGCACGCATTGTGCGGAGGTTCCTCTCTCTGGAGCCCTGACCACCGGTAGCTTGGTCCCTGTACCCGATGCCGGTGGGATACTATATTTTATATTTTTAAATGTATTTTTTTTATAACTATATTTAAAAATGTATTATATAAGTTATTTTATTGAATAAAGAGCATAATAATAAAATTTTATTTCAGACTGTGTCCATATGTTGTTAGTAACAATTATTCTTAGCCTATTGTTAGTTAAATAATTAAATATTTTAATTGTATTTACATATTATTTCATTTCATGTGCAACCCTATCCAGTGCGACATCAGCACAGAATCCCATCGCGAATGATCGCGAACCGCACTTTTAAGTTATCTAGCAGTAGTTTGGCAACGAGCAAATGTGTCCAAAATTAAGAATCCCTGTTTTAATAGTCTACTTTATTAATATCAGAAAAAAAATAGAAAATGTATTAGGTATACTTGTTTAGATCACAGCCATAAAGATACTAAAAAATAGAATAGATAAATTAACTACGTCAAAACCAAAATCAGACCTAGCTACAATAATAAGATATCATATAGGTACATAAAATATTATTTAAAAATATATAAAGATTTGTCAGTAGGTATTATTTACAATGATTATCTATACTTAATATTAATTTATTGTATTATGTACAATGATTTTATGTCTATGTATTTTTATGAAAATATACAATCATTTCACGTTTATACTAAAGTACTTTTTACTACTTATTAATTCGGTACAGTCAGAACCAAACACAAATGTAAGTATGTTTATTATTGTTCGAAATAAACATTATCATATAATAATGTTATCAATGTGCAGATTTTCGTTCATTTCTGAGTAAAATAAAACTAATCCTTAAAATCGATGTTCAAAATTCCCTTGGAAGCCAACATCAGGTCGATTATGTCCGAAAGTCTTCTGGACATGTCCTCCTGCTGTTATTCTGGTGTTCTTGCCAGGATTCCACTGACCTTCACCGGTTACAGTCAGCTGAAACGTTATAAAACTCATTAAATACTGTATTTGTTGCCAATTTTTGGTGACATTCCGACTTTCATCTGTGCTACGGAATGCTAGCTGATTCGAAAAATGTAGCAAACGTACGATTGCCAGTAGCAGTAGGATGTTACTGGCAATCGAGACATAACGTGCCTTTAAAATGAAATTAGTGGTATAAAAAAAAGAAAGAAATAAATGCTCTTTTTTTGTTTGTAAGTGGGAATGTCACAAAATGAACACCCGTGTGATTATCAGCCAATTCGTAAGATGCTTACTTATAGCCTCAAGACACAAATCATCTACAATCTACAAGGCACCAAGTTCACCAGCAGCTTGTAAACTTGCTCCATGTATTCAAGCTTTAAACAGTTTGCTTTTGACTATCCGATTAGAAATCACTAGCTACTCGCTGGCTTTTAAACTCTTCAACTAGCAGCTTGTAAAATAACCTCTTGTCATCGTGCCTAATAGCTGAAGATCTTGGCGTGGACCTTTCCATCCATCACCGAACATTACACAGGTTCAAAAACTGAATTTACTAACTCCACTACGACCTCCAATCTGCTTGTTGAGATCAGCTGCCAATCTTCCGTTACTATTTGAGAAGTCTAAACGACCTCCCATTGAAGTGCTATCTCCGTAAGGGCTGAGGACCCTGGAGCCGTAGGCCTGCCCTTGTAAGTGTCCACGATTGTCATTGAAGATGTCTTGCTTGTAGCCGCCTCTGCCCTGTAAATAGCAATAACTTTATTTATTTCATTTCTGCGGAATGTTGTTTCTGGGACATTTCTGAGTAAGATTCTTCTTCACTTTCAAGCGAATGTGGGTGTAAATTGTTAAACATTCGCTATAGTAGAAATGCAGAAGTTGGACCGACATCATGCCCGTCTTCCAACAAAGCTTATCTTACGTTCATTTTGGTCTTCTGCATAAGATTATAAACTGTTCTTTTTTAAGGATTTATTGTAATTCCAAGCAATCCTTGATAATGTTCTCAGCTAAGCCATAGGTAGTTTGTTTCTGTCTATTTCAACAGCGGAATTGAATAAGCAGCTTGAGTTGGTCAGGTGCTGCAAGCAACTACTTTCAATTGGGAGGACTGTGCTTGACTGCGACCTCAACAGTATAGACAAGCGTTACTTACAAATAAAGAGTCATCAGTGCTGCCTAGAGTTCCAAAAATCCTTCCCGGGCCTGCGTTCCTCTCCCATGACAGATCTCTTGCTTGACGGGAAATTGTTGGGTATTCATTTGAAACTGGATACCTGAAATAGTTTGATAAATTGAATTAGATGTGCTGTTGTAGTAAAATAATATCCTATATTATACGACCATTTTTTTTCAAATGGAAATCTTTGATAATGATATTCAAATGATGATAATAAAATATAGCCTATGTCAGCCGGGGATAGTATAACTTCCCAACAGTAAAAGATTTTTCAAGATCGGTTCATAGTTTTGGGGCCTATTCGAAACAAACAATCAATTTTTGCCTCTTTATAATAAGTAAAGATAAAGTATAAGTACCGACAGTGTTCCTGAAAACGTTGCAAGATTATGAACTCTATTTTTACAAAAGAACTTACCATTCGGCATAACCCTGCGGCGCAAACTCTTGAGCGTAAACACAAGCCAATATGGCAGTGCAAAGGATTACAAATGACTGCATGTTGATCTGTAATAGAAAAAACTTGACTCTATGACAAAGCAAAATATCCCTTCTGGTCTACCAGTGGTTAGTGTTCCTGACTGCAGTAACGGAGGTATTGGTGATTTGTTCTACGTTATGTTAGAAAACGAATTATTATTTTGTATATTAATTGTCTAGAGCCAATAGCATTATTCTCAATTTGGAAATTAATTTTTAAATTAGTTGTACCGGTCTATTTTTGACCATAGTATCTCTATCTGCTACTAATTAATCTGCTGTTCAGGATAGAGATACCCAATAAATCAAACGTACACTACAGACATGAAAATACGATAAATTAGAGATTTGCTTACCTAGAAAGTAGAATTATAATAGCTCTTCTTACAAGAAACTCTTGAGAGTGTGTCTCGTGAAACTAAAGATGCTGCATTTATACCCAATATCTGTATTGAGGTGATTTCCCTGAGATAACCAGAAAAGGGGATCTATTTGCGTTTGACTCAAGCATTGAGACGACCTAATGATGTACTAAGTTGACCGCGTTAAATATACACAAACATGTATCTCATTGTAATCATAAACAAATATTTATGTATAATTCGGGTCTTTTTCGCGAATAACTGTGCCACCCGGCTTGACGCGAGGCATAATTTAATCGGTCCAGCCGTTCGTTCCAAAGATTAGCCCCCTAACAGCGACAAAAAGACTAATAGACCAAAATTTTAGTAATAGATTGTTTATGTCTGACTGACTCTATGGTGCAGTTGCTAGTAATACCGCCTGCGGCGCTGGAGGTCGTGGGTTCGATTCCCACCGGAGACAAATATTTGTGTGACCCATAAATGTTTGTCTCAAGAGTCCCAGACTCTTGAGACAAACATATATACAATTAATTCTATGTATAATATGTACTAGCTGACCCGCGCAACTTCGTTTGCGCTACATAACAGAGAGTTCACATTTACACCCGTCGCGTTGCATTTACTCCCGTAGCGTCTCGTCGTTAATATTCAATACTACGTGCGAGAGAGAGAGATAGAGAGAGAGAGAAAGGTTTCTCGTCGCGTGTATTCCCGTCGCATTATTTTTAAGAACAATATCGTTTATGAAAGAGGTATCCCGTGGCAAAAAAAATATTGTAAACAGAATGGTTATTGTGGACCAACCCAAAGATAGACACATGCTATCGCGCGAGTTTTTTAGAACTTTTTTAAGAGAAACACAATTTTGTAGTACATATTTTTTACATAACTATAAATATTTACGCAGCACACGCAACGAAGCTCTCAAAAGGAATAACTTTTCCCCCGTTTTTAAAACATTTACTATTACTGCTCCGCTCCTATTCGTTGTAGCGTGATGCTATATAGCCTATGACACTCCACAGTAACGTAGCTTTCCATTGGTGAAAGAATTTTTTAAATCAGTTCAGTAGATCCCGAGATTACCCCTTACAATTTAACAAATATACAAACACACAAACTTTACTTCTTTATAATATTAGTATAGAAGTATAGATGTATTTAAAAAGTATATAAGTATTAATATCCGTGGTCTGATACCCATAACACAAGCAGGTTATTCCTAACTTACTTTGGGATCAGATAGCGTTGTGTGAAATGTCTGTAAATATTTATTTATTTATTATTATTATTAATTAAGTGCCCCCTGTGCGCGCGTTTTTCATTTATTTACTCATAGTCCATTGAAATGTTACATGAGCTTTGCATTTATTAGAGGACGCAATTTTATTTTCGGGACATGTGTGGGGGGTCAATAGAAGCTTAACCTCAAGTTTGTGGGGTCGCCACCCTTGTCCCCCGGCCGCCATCTTGAAAAGAGTGGGGAAAAAAACACTTTTTTCGCAATATTTCGGAAACTATGAGTCTTACAAAAAAATTGTCTTGGCATAATTTGTAGCATATTGTGTTGCCTATAAATGTGTATATAACTTAACAAAAAATTTAGATTTTTTTTATAAAAATTGTCTTTTTCGCTTTATAACTTTTTTTATACTACAAAAAAAAAATACCTCAGACTAATCTTGTAGATGATCTTCTAAGAGGAATTAAAAAAAAACGCCACAGAGCAAAAAATCAATTTCTTATAATTTTATTTTCAATTTATTGTTTATAACTTTTTTAATTTGTAGGCAAAACACTTTGCTACAAATTATGATTTCACAATTTTTTTGTAGGACTCATAGTTTCCGAGATATTGGGAAAAAACTGTTTTCACCCCTTTTTAAGATTGCGGCCGGGGGACAAGGGTGGCGACCCCACAAACTTGAGGTTAAGCTTCTATTGACCCCCACACATGTCCCAAAAATAAAATTGCGTCCTCTAAGAAATGCAATATTCGGTCCTTAAATTGTAACATTTCAATGGACTATCATGCTATATTTAAAGCTTTGTTATTTACTAGATGGCCAGGCCACGCGTTGCTGTGGCTAAGCTTTTTCTAACCCGGTACCCCCGGCCATAGCCATGTAGGCTTTAAAAAAAGTATCCTATCTCTCAAGTTGGATCAAACTGCACACGGTGTGCAAATTTGGTTAAAATCGGTTAAGTAGTTTAGGAGTTCATCGCGGACAAACATCGTGACAGGAGATTTATATATATTAAGATTAAGATATATTATATGCGGGGACTATTATTCATATAGTAAGAGAATATACAAGATATTCAATATATAGGAGAACAGATCAGTGTAGTCTAAGAAGGTTTTTACAGGGTCGGCAGCGCGAGTGTGGCGCCTCTGGTGTTGCAAACGTTCATAGGCTGCGGTGACCACCAGTCCTTCTGGTGGGCCGTATGCTTGTCTGCCACCTTAGTGGTATAAAAAAAAATAACAAAAATGTTTATTAGATAGACTAATTGAGACAAGACAATCGTCTTCAACGAGATAATGTCTTCGTCTCGACCTGACACGAGGACCTGGTGCCGTCGCATCGCTTATACTCCAACAATATAAGAAGTGCTGTGTCCTCGCTGTTCAAAACAGTATTCGAAGCTGACGTTTCAAGCTCGCTTTCTTTGCAGTGCTGGTACATACTTGGCTATGGTCTCCCAGTATATGCGCCACAGATATTAAACAAAGTACCAGCGTCCCTAAATTTTCTGTGATATCCGGTAGGATTGTTGCCATGCCACGGCATAGAGTACTAGATAAGGTTGCCTTGGCTTCTACCCAGACACTCGTCCACGACGGATCTGGTCGCCCCGACTAGGGCGTTTCCCCACCTCAGTTACTAATGTAGCACCTTCTATGTCTCCATAAGTTCCTGACGGAGATCAGATCGCCAAGTCTCGGGGCAGTGGTCCGTTGCCAATGACGCAAGGACCCTTTTCTTCCAAATCCTGTAGAGGTGATCCGACAAGGAGACATGACGCCTCAAGGGAGATTGCGTGGCACCCTCTTATCACGCTGACAGCCATCGTCTTTAGCAGGCTATGTAATCTGGCCACTTTTTCAGTAGCGCGCAAAAGTGCCCTGATGTACGGTAGGCTGAATAGCCTGCTTGGTATCATTTTCGTATTGTGTAAAACTACCTGACGGAACCTGGTCTCCTTCAGCCATAAGTATCACAATTATACACTTTGTATACCTAATTTTGTCAGATAGATAAGATGTATGTTATTGTTTTCATTAAAACAATTATGACTATCGAGGTCACCCGACGTCAATGTCGCCTTCTGATAACGGGTATTCACTCATCTTCCGTAGTAGCAAGCTGTGACTAACCGCCTAAATGTATGCAGCCGAAATAAAACGTATTATACATACATAATTATGGTAACGCCTTTATCCTCGAAAGAGAAGGCAGTAGGCAGAGGCGTAATAAACGCCTATATTTCACTATTTAGCCGTTTTGCCGTCGGGACCGAATGCTATTAGTTTTAAATGAACAGGCAAAACTGCCCGCTCTGGCGAGAATTATCGAGCCACCCCCTAGACCTTCAATTTGGCCTAACGACTGTCATTTTATTGGCCTACTGAAGCCAGCCAGCAGCCAACCTGCCGTCGTTCGCAGGCAGGTCATGGAGGCCGGTAGCCCTGGGCACATTGCAGTCTACGACGACTCCGCCTCTGCTACAGAGCTTGGGCTATTGAGAATAAATGCACCTTTCTCCCTCTTTTGTGACGTAAACGAACTTGCCCGGGTCAGCTAGTATAGGTAAATAAACAAAGCGGAAAATCATATTCATAGCTTTATCAATTGCAGTTATAATGAAATGATTCGAATGGTATTATCGGCGTGATATATCCGCCTGTTTGTTAACGATAAAATATGAATACCCAGTTGAGTTCCATTTAATCTGCTGTATAATTTTGCATTATTCTGATTTCAGATGACAGAGAGTTGAATTGCTCGAATATGGTCATTACATTTCACTTAGTGCTGTAATGTATGTAGGTACATGGAGCAAACTTATGTAAGTACTCAGTTGGCACAAAATGGTGAAACCATTTTGCCGTTCAGTATTATACTTGGCAGGCTGTTGAGTAAGGTCAAAAACGGTTCTTAGCTTCGGTTTTAACTAAGCAAGCGTTGTCGTTTCAAGCTGCCCATAAAACTTTCAACTTGACTAGTGTTACAGGCAAACGCTCGGCAAACGGAAAAGCTCGTTATGTAGGTACCTATGTCCCAGAAATAGTTTCTTCTTCTTCTTTTTTTTATACCACTAAGGTAGACAAGCATACGACCCACTAGATAATAATTATGGTGCTAGACCTCTTTTGAAGAACCCCATACTGTAGGCGTATGGAAGAACGGAGGCAGGGAGATCGTTCGACAATCTAAATGTTCGCGGAAGAATGCTCTTGTCAGATCTAACGATGCTCGAGCCTCGAATGCTCCGGACGCAATGCGTGATTATGAACACGCTGTCTATGGCGAGCGGTGCGGTGATAGAACCAAAGATAATAGTATAATAGTTATTGGTTAGGTCTCAGGTGTTCGAGAATAAAAACGCTGTGGACTGTATAGGGTACAGGTTCGCTGATGTAATAAAAGAAAGCAGGAACAAGTACAATGTGCTGTATGCCGAGCGGTGGACCGTTGCGTAAGTAATGCTTGTCGGTAGTGCACTTGATGTGTGCCGATGATGTACTGAATGCGGTGCCCCCGCTCCTCTCCGCTCCGCTCCGCTCCACCGCAGTAAGGGCACGGTGAGACGCGCGTAGGCAGAGCGATGTTGGCAATGGGTTCGATTCTCAACAGTTATAGAAGAACGTAGCAGTGGGCATGATAATATCAAACAAATATTCAAAGCAAAAATCATTTTACGGGCAGTAGAACACCGCACACACAGAATAAATAGCCTCCAATTGGTTTGCATTTGTGGAGGATAGGTTGGGAATGTTCCTCCAACACACAAAGGGAGGATCCTCCGACCAGGCTAGGTGATCGCGCCTGGCAGGCCGAAGCCCAACGGTTGGTGTTGGACTGTTGGTCATTCATCGCAGTGATAACTCTGATATCGCGATTCAGGATTTATCATATACTTCGTTGCGAGAACTTTCATATCGCGATGCAGGCCTTCAACTGATCTTCGCTATGTGGCGGTCGCCACACATTGATCAAAAGTAATCGAAAATTCACGACAAATTCAAAGCTGAATTCTGTAAACACATCGCCACCGAAACATGCAATACGGAACATTAGACAGGTTCATAATATACTAGGCGAATGTACAGTATCTAGCAGTAAATTTGGGCGTTCGCCAAATGCAATGCTCATCCATTATGTTGACTCGACGCTGCACGGGAAATGGTTTGTTTTCATTGTCGTACGATCTTTTTGGAATAAAATATGTGTCAAATTATACCGATTCTTACAAATACAGGGATGAGATATTAATAATATAGACTCCATTCTGATAAAGCTTTACCATAGAGCAACACGATCTATGACGTTTCCTGGGAGGGAAGGTGCCACTCAATTAAGGTCAAAAGAGTACGCTTATGCACACATCATATAATAAATATAAATATATAGTGTTTGCGTCTGATATTATGACTGTATTGTTCTAATTGTTTTGTGTAAGTTCCACAATCATAGCTGATTGCTATTGTAGATGTTTATTAGAATACGATTTCGCCCGGCAATGTATGATATACAAATATATTATAATATGTGTAAAGAGCAAACATGCTATGTCTACTCTACTCCCCTTGCACTGGTCGAGTTGCTTTATGAGCCATGCAATACATACTTTTCTAGTTTAGTTCAAAATTATTCAATGATGCTTTTAGCGGCAAAAGGTTTCTTTTAAATCGTACACTGTACAGATTTAAAATCACTTAAATTTATTCTTCCGATAACTTTATAGACGACTGCACCAGTTCTCGGCCTATTATTTTAGTAGGCATGAGTAGAGGTAGCACCCATATAAGGTGTGAATTATGCAGAGATGTTGAAGGAGAGGCGCAGTGTAGGCACGATGCCGTTTAAACCTTTGTTATACAAAAAGACATAGGCTCGAAGCGATATTATAATGCCTACCGGTTCGCCTGTCCCACAACGTAACCGTATGCCGCTTCTGTATAATTATGTAATACACGCCTTTTAAAACTGGTTTTGAACCCCGTGTGGCAACGGGAAAGAGTCCAAAGTGTCGTCATCCCAATTCGTCGCGAGGGTGTCGTTAGAGGCGACTAAGGGAACACTTACGCAATACAATCCATTGCGTAGAGAAGGAAAACTCGAAATAAATACCCGGTTTTCAGCAAAACGACAATCGTTAAGCCCAGTTAAAAGCCTTTTTTTATACCACTAAGGTGGCAGATAAGCATACGGCCCACCAGATGTACCGGTGGTCATCGCAGCCTATGGACGTTTGCAACACCAGAGGCGCCACACTCGCCTAATTTGGTGGCTTGAAAAATTTCAACTGCTGGTCGTCACGACTTGCGCCTGTCTATCCTAATCCTAATCCTAATTAGGTATATCTTAATTAGACATGCCAAAAGTAGTACATTAAGTTATTCCAATTACCTATGTAGTTGCGTATGATTGCAGATCATATCAAATATACATGTACTTAACTACTTAATACTTAATGTTACTTGTATTTCCCTAAACATTATTTCTATAAGGATGACAATTTGGCAAGAATGATCGTAATTACATTACCCTCTGTGCTAGTCAACAGACTGTGTTACAGCAGGGTAAGAATTCTCGCTTTAAGAATAAAAACTTTATCAAAATAGTAAAGACGGTTAATGCATTTTTGTTAAACAATGCCATCATGCAGTTGTGGGTACATCCATAACTATTCTCAATGACATAATTGACTTTAGCAAAAACAAAGTATGTAGTATATCAAAAAATTAAAGATAAACTTAGTACTTATAACAATCTTAGACTTATCAAACTATTCTAAACATTTATAAATCCAATTGCAGTGACAGGCCTAAGCGTATAAACTTTAGCGTATAAAAAGTAGTATATTGAAAATTAAAGGATAATAATACAAGATCTAGTGTTAGAAACCTAGGTAAAAATCTTCCAGATGGACTATATTCATGCTAATTTCGACAGTATATACTCCTGTGCAAAATCATAGTACCTATAATAATGTTAATTTTAGGCACACGGAAAATATATAGATTAATTAGAAAGTTATTATTTCCGAATATACAGTGCACATACTCACATAGAAATGTTTTAAACTTAAAATACATTTTCATATAATTTCTTTATATATATATGTTCACAGTAGAAATATATATGTTAATTAAATACATTAAGTTATTATTTTCAATACATGCATATGAACATACACTCAAAAAACAATACATATATAAATATATATACTCGTATAAACTCACACAAACAGATTCATTTATATAAACATATTGCTTTTTTAATACATAACCTTGTTTATATACACACATATATATACATATACATACACAGAGATTCTCCTAATACAAGCCACCCATCTATATATTTACATTTATTATTTCCTCTGTCCGTTCGTAATCCAAACTACTAAGATACTCCCTCAGTGCTCTCTTGCACACAAAACTCGTCATAACTTTTAATGGTTTAGCCTTACTAATTCGATTGTACAGCCGCGGAGCCAGAAAGTACGAAAAATGCTGTGCAAATTTAGTTTTGCACGATGGAACTACGTAGACCTCGTGTTTTCTTCTAGTGGATTTATTAGAACATGGCTGTCGAGTGTGTTGCTTTAGAACTATGTTTTCAATAAATAGCTGTCGAACCGTGAGAACTTTAAACTCTTTATATAGTTCTGATGTAGGATACTTAAATGGTTTCGAATTTATTATCTCTATTTCAACTATCACAACACAACAATACTATCTAGTCTATTTCAACACGGCAATAGGCTCACCACCTTTTACGTGGGACATAAAACTTTAAGGTTAAATGTGGGCGTATACTGTGCCTCTGTCTGTACCTTTGAGAATAATGACGTGACTATCTGTCTGTATGTATACAATGGTTTTTAAGTAATTATTAAAATGTTTAACGACGTTATTATCAACAATGGACACGCACAGCTTTATATACAGAGTAAATACGGCTCTCCGGAGTGTGCTCTGTGATTGAAGCATGTTACACGTCCGGCTGGGGTCCATTTCCCAAAATGCATGGATTTAGGTTACATAGCACCCGCATTGATCCACTCTGATTTTAACATTATGACAACCTATATCTTGTATTTGATTGAAAACTCGTAAGTATATGCTATAGATAAAGGAGATAATAAGGTTGTCCTTTTCAAGAAGGCGCGCTCAATCCACTCTTTTCTTAAATCGCTAACATAATTGCAGGAGCCCAGCAGTGAGCGCTAAACCGGTGCAATGATGATGTTGTGCAGAAAGTGTCATCTATCAACAGCATTATTAAGTAGGTAGTCACCACTTATTATAGTACAAGATCCCTTAAAAAACGATCTTCACCGAGCTGGTTAATGGATGAAAATTATTTTACATTCAATGAAATAATTATGTAAACTTTTTAATTTTTGATAAATCATATTCTGGACTGAATTTTTTAGGCAAACCATCTGCAATTTATTTAATACTACGAATAATTTTCATCCATTAACTAGCTTGGTGAAGATCGTTCTATAACGGATCTTAGATCATTATCAGTATACCCTGCGCTTACTCAATTCTAGTTCTTCTTTATTTCACAAACACATTTCAAAATTTATGTATAACAAATAAATCTTTTTCAGACAATATGACATACATTGCTCTAGTTTTTGTCTCTTCACAAACAGTGACATATGCGAAACGAGAGCGAAGCATATTCCACTAGATATGTATGTGTTTGCACTGCTGAAAATACGTTTGCGTTGATGGTATTTCAGTGGTGCTTTATAGGTCAGTTTTGTTTTCACAATCGATCTAGTCAGCCTATCGTAGTGCACTGCTGGTATTAAAGCTCTCCCAGTTTATCTTAGGACATCCGTCCGAGGGCTTCCGGGGCGCCTAAACAAAGGCAGTAGTAGGGCACTTGTGGTTTTTGTCCGTAAGAGTCCGGTATAACACCCATGAAGGATTAGCACAGGACAAAAAAACTGGGCAAATGCGAGTCAGACTTGCTCACCGAGAGTTCCGTACATCCGTTTGTTAGCCCCTTCGTCTATACAAACTATACAATTTATTCTTGTTCAAAGAACAAGAAATTCGGGAAAGTCGAATCTCGCAGTTGCACGTAACAAGAAACACCGAAATTGAATCACAGAGTTTGGATTATGTTTACCATTTTTATTTTTATTTTCCGACTGCCTTTGTGGGGGTCGTTGGAAGTGAAACCGCCTGCCGCGCTGGAGGTCCTGGGTTCGATTCCTTGGTCGGTCCATATATTTGTGTGATTTACAAATGTTGTGCATTGATAACCAAAGATATAATATAAGTATTAATTGTCAAATTCCCTAAGACAAGCAGATTATACTTACTAATATTATAAATGCGAAAGTTTGTGAGTGTGGCTGTTTGTTACTCTTTCACGCTCGCGCGGCTGAACAGATCTGGCTGAAATTTGGTACAGGGATACATTATAATCTGAAATAACATATAGGCTACGTTTTATCTCGGGTATAAGTTCCTACGGGAAGCGGGAACGGGAACAAATTTTACGCGGGCGTCAGCTAGTCCTAAATAAAGTCGGGTTGGGATTGTAGGTGGGTTTGGATTGGAATCTAACTGGGTGATAGAAGGCTTTATTTCTAGGTTTCCTGTTCTTCTCCAAGATCACATCCGTCAGTCAGTAGGTGCTCCCCTTGCAGGTAAGCATGGTTTAGTACCAGATGACCTCGCTATAGCCCTTCATCAGTAGGTAGTATCATAAAATAAAAACAACCTTATCTTTATTATTTATTGATCTAAACTAAAAATAAAGCTTAAAAACTTTACAATATTCTGATATCACATTTTATATAAGTTAATTTGTGACAGCAAATAATTTAATAACAAATTAAACAAATTATGAAAAATAGTAGTAATGACAGTGGTGTCATTAACGTAGTACCATTAGAATAACCGACCGTATTTAGGTTCTGTATTTCATCACAAGTGTGGTTGATATACCGATTGCCATGATCATAATGTGGCCATCTTTGTATAGCACTGTATACGTTTTCACCAGGGCTTAAAGTATCTTTAAGATCCTTTGCTCCTACTAACACGTAAGAGGGGTGAAGGTAGCCCAATTTGACGCCCTCTTTTAAAAGCTTTTCAGCTGCTACTTCTTGACCTAATGATACACGATACCCGTCTTCTCTGTAATCACCTGAGGAAGAATTAAATTGCAGTTTGAAGGAATTATTTATAAGTGCTGGATAAAAGAGTTCTTCGGACATCCTCTATGGGAGTTCTTGGAATTTTGAGAATACCGTAGGGTGTAAAAGAAAGTATAAGTCAATCTAGCCTACCTTAACAATAACTCGCGAAGACTGTGAAATCAGTGATGATTCCATAGGTAAAACAAAACAGTTCTGGTTAAAAGACAACGCATCACGACCACAGCCTTATGAAATAATTTTCATTCCTCGAGACCCAGGATTCTACTCGTGATGAGACCAACTTGAGACCTAAAACTGGATGTCAGCGGAGAGCGGGCGACGCCGATGGCGATTGTGGCGGGAGTGTTGTACTTACCAATAAATGCCAGCCCCATAGAACAAAGATTATATCCATGTGTGTGTGCTCCAACAACGTTCCAACCACGCCCTTCGTATACCTTACCATCACCGCCTATTAAAAAATTGTACCTGGGAAATAAGCATATCAAACAATTTAGATTATTATTATTTCTTATTATGGGACGTCATGCTCAATGAAGTATCTGAGGCTCGTACTCGATAGCCGGTGGAACTTCGGATACCACTTCCTAAGTTTGGTCCCAAAACTGAAGGGGGCATCAGCCGCACTCTATAACACCCGTAAACCCCCCCAAAGAAGAGGAATAGCACCCGAATCCCCCCCTAGACGAGGCCGCAGTGGCAGCCGTAGGTCTCTTGGGAGTCCTGGCGTATCCTTCCGAGGGCTTACCCGGGGTTCCCAATCGTAGACTGTTAGGCAGGATACGTAAGGTTTTTTAGTCGTTAGGAGTCCGGCATAGCATCCATCATGATTTTCCCTCACGAAAAAAAGATAAATACATTTTCAAATCGGATTACTAGTTTCATAGCATATTAAATGTAAATAAATAATCAAACCTTTCATATTTTATAATGTTAGTATAAAGTAGCTCATGCCCGCAACTTCGCTTGAACGGCTTTACCATAGACGTTGGCTACAGTAATCCTGTTCTGTACTACATAATAAAAATAGGTAAAAAAACTTTTTAAGTTAAACGGTTTTATGTTAAACATACATTGCAATGTTTAAGATAAATGTACTAAAAACCAAAAAATAATAAAATAGATACAGTCGTGGGAATTATAAACATATGCATAGACTAGACTAAAATAAAACCGTGGGGCACGTCAATTGTCTACAATCGTTGATTAAAATGTTTATTTTGTAATGTTACACTATAATTAGGCAGTTGTTCAACCGATAACGATGGGCGTGTGATAAGTACGGCTAGAATGTGGAAACAAGTTAGCAAGCTCGATTATAAGCGAGTTTTCGCGGTTTCATAGTGGTGAGCGAGTAGTACTTTTATAATATGTTTTGTCGATTAAAGACAAACTACGAGCAGTGAAACGATTCCTCGCCAGCCAGCAGCGTGAATGTCCAACGATAAACTAGTTGAAACATTTCTTTTATTTACATGGAGTGTATAACTATTGGAATTTCCATGAGCAAGAAAATAGTGAGTAATTTCCTCACCGTCTGCCGGCCAACTGCCTAACGACGAATTAAACGATTCTTCTATCGCACATAAAGTCGATAATTTGTAGACAATTGACGTGCCCCACGGTTTTATTTTAGTCTAGTCTATGCATATGTTTATAATTCCCACGACTGTATCTATTTTATTATTTTTTGGTTTTTAGTACATTTATCTTAAACATTGCAATGTATGTTTAACATAAAACCGTTTAACTTAAAAAGTTTTTTTACCTATTTTTATTTTCTAGTTTTTAGTTTTTATTTCGCATTCTGTTTAATTCATTTAGTGCTTCATTATTGCAAGGTTTCTTGCTCGTTAGTTTATTGCAGACCAACTTCTCTATACGTAGTCCCTGCAAAGATCTTACTCTACTAAGAGCCACGTAGGCTTGACCTTCTTCAAACAGTTTCGCACCTAAGTATACGACTGCGTGATCCACAGTGCTGCCCTGCATTTTATGTATTGTAGAAGCCCATGATAGTATTAAAGGCAACATTCTTCTTTCAGCCGTCCCGTAATTGTACTTAGCTGGAAACTGTATAGCTTTCGGGTGTATAAGATGTACTCCGTCTCTTGCGAAATCAATTCGGATGGAAGGTACATCTGTTGCATACATCTGAGTTCGACGAAATTGAGGCCAAACGATTTCGTTGATGTAGCCTATAGCGCCATTTACTAATCCCTTTGAAACGTCAATATTGGACCGTAGCATGACTTTTGCCCCCACAAATATTTCCAGTTCCGCTGGTAAACCCCCAGTTTTGTTGATATCAGCTGGTATTATAGTAGCTATATCCATATTGTCTGCATGTCGTGTAGCGTGTACTAGCTGATCCTGCGCTTTTATTTTGTAAATGCGAGCACCATTATTTCTGTACAAATTCAATACAGCGGAGTTGTGGTCGTTAATTTGTTGATTTGTGGGGTATACCCTTAACGCTTTGTCTATTGCAAACTCATCACTCGTGTCTTGAAGAAGTCTTCCCATTAAAATACTAAAATGTTGGGTTGTTAGCTCACCGACTCTCAAAGCATTCAAAATATCAATAAAAGTCTGGTCACCTTGCTGACGCATATTTTCAGTTAATTCACACAGCGTGAATAAACGCCAGAGATGTGTAGCTGGTTGAAGATGTTCTGGCTGTTTGAAAACAGGTGTTCCTGATCGTTTTATAGGAGGCAGTTGTAAAAGATCACCGAAAAGTAATTCGTTTACTCCTCCAAAAAAACTCATTTTCACAGTTCTTAATTTGCCATTTAGTGGCTGCGCCCATCTTAAATATTGAGGTTGTATGGTGCATTGTATTCTTCTTATCAAGCCCTTTTATTTGATACCCATATTGGTGGGATTGTTAAAAAATTGTTATCAGCCATTTGGTAGCGGCAGCCATCTTAGATTTCAATTTTGCATAGTAAATTGTATTCTACTTGTTGAGACCTTTCATTTGATACCCATGTTGATGGGATTGATAAAACCTAAGTTATCCGCCATTTTTTAGAGGCCGCCATCTTAGATTTCAATTTTTTATAGTATATTGTATTCTGCTTGTTGAGACCTTTCATTTGATACCCATATTGATAAAACCTACGTTAGCCGCCATTTTGTAGCGGCCGCCATCTTGGATTTCAATTTTTTATAGTATATTGTATTCTGCTTGTTGAGCCCTTTCATTTGATACCCATATTGATGTGATTAATAATAAAAAAAATATCCGCCATTTTGTAGCGGCGGCCATCTTGAATTTATAAAGATAATGAATAAACATAATTGTATTGTCATCAAAATCCAAAGTGTATACAAAATTTCAGATTAATCGGTTGACAGGAAGAGGGTGAAATTTGAATTACTAAATTTGACCCAAGAATAAACAATAAAACAAACGGGGTGAGCTAAATATATAATAATAATAAATATATATATATATAT
Organism: Miltochrista miniata; assembly: GCA_933228765.1. NCBI lineage: Eukaryota > Metazoa > Arthropoda > Insecta > Lepidoptera > Erebidae > Miltochrista > Miltochrista miniata. The sequence goes on along the minus strand of OW121773.1, from coordinate 15,488,983 downwards.
ATAAATATATAAATATATATAATAAAAAAAAACCGTTTAAACGTTTAAATAAAAAACTAGAGCGTGTTACTAGGTGTTATTAACGTATTTTAAGTCATTTATTTTTATACATTATTTTTGTAAGGGTTTCGTACCCGAAATGTATTTCCTATTCCTTTTCGCATAATTTGCTATTCCAGGTTGTAGAAGATAAATCCAATTAATGAAAAACATCACCAAAATCAGCCAATTCGTTCCCGAGTTATAAGTGTTGGGACATAAAGCAAAATACTTACGGAATATCACTATCATAATTAGTTATGTAATACTGCTGAATTGATCTTAAGTCGTGAGCGCAAGTGCTTGCACAATATTGGCTGGCTGTATGTGCTACTATCACCAGTCGTAGAGGCTTGTGAGCGTCTGTTATATCTGTGGCATTCTGAGCTTGCCACATTTCTCTTGTTACATACCCTGTGTAAAAAAAATACAACACATTAAAAAAATTAAAAAGTATTAGTACAAATCAATCATGGATGCTATGCTGGACTCCCATCGACTAAAATCTCACAGTGTCCCGGGTACGCTCTCATTAGAACTCTCAGAAAAAGTTATTGTTGTTTTACTACCTTTTTTTTTATACTACTTAGGTGGCAGACAAGCTTACGGAGGGTTGGTAACCGTAGCCTATAGACGTTTTGCAACACCAGAGGCGCTACACACGCGCTGCCGACCCGGGCGCAGGTTGTGACGACACACAGTTGAAATTTTTCAAGCCGCCCGTAAGGCCTTCAACTTGGCTTAACGACTGTCATTTTACTGACAACCGGGACCAACGGCTTATCGTGCCTTCCGAAGCACGGAAACGCTCGTAAATAAATGTCACAAAGTGGTCCACGTGGTGGTCACCCATCCATATCCGGCCATAGTAAATGTTGCTTACTGCAGTGATCGTTTACAGAACATTGAGTCCGCGGGGCCACGAGCGCTTCAAAACCTCTGGTAATTTAAAGTTTAAATGTGGATAAATATCGATTTCGAGCTGGATTCGTAGTGCGTCTTCTCGCATACCATGCAAGACGCCTTACCGATCAACCGCCAAGTCCCTACTCGGAGCCATTTAACTCTTCCACCATAAATGTCTTCGGCAAAACGTGGGCACCATCAATCGGCATTTTAGAAAGTTACACGGCACGAATGTATAGATCTCAGTCAATATAGCATGATGAAACTGGCCCAAACCATAGTTTTTTTTTTAAATTCCTGTTCGAGTTGGTTTCCACATTTAAATTTATAACACTTTACTGTTGAAACACACTATTCCAGGATACTTTTTCACTGAAAAAAATTAATGAATAATGCAGGGTGCTTTGACATCATTAATAATGCAAAACTATAAGTTTCAAAAATATAATTTTGATGTCAGTCTCAATCAAATAATGAAAAAAAAAACCTGGTCATAAATTTTCTCTCATCAAATTTTCTCTCATCATTAATTTTTTTACTATCCTGAGTAGGTATTTTAAATGAAAATAAACTGTCATAAAGAAAAAAAATTGTCAAAATAATGGTAAGAACACTGTATGACTCCTGGATACTGGAATATAATCAGGGTAAATATTCAATTGCAAGTAACTATGGTTATACAGGATCAAATGTGTTTGTTTACATTTTTGCGCAAAGCTATTGAAATATACCAGTTACTATGACGTAGGTTTTTACAAATTTTATATTATGAGTCATTGTATCACGCTTACGGCGATTTTATTTCGATTTTCCTTACCTTCAACACGAAATTTGTTTGGATGGTTTATTTTTGTTTTGCCAATCAGTCACCTCTACAAAATTAAATTTTATTGAAAAAAAAAAATAAAAGTCTGACCTAACCTAACCTATTCTGTTAGGGATGCGGGGTCCTATTAACATCTTAAGGACCCCAATGGGTCGGATCCTCCTCGTGGTGCATCCTGGGCAACGGAGTAGCGACCACTCCCCTTCCTCTGTGGGGGAGTTGTGCTACTCTGGCTAATTCCGGCCGAGGCGGGAGTAACCCACCTGTGGGTTGCTCGGTGGTGTGTGTTGCTGCCGGCAGCAGCAGTGCTGGGTCGCCGTCGCTTCGCCACCTTTGCTACGACGACGATGGCGGCCAAGTGGGAGAGGCACTGCGTGGGGGGCGGGAGTTTGGGTAAATGCTCCCGCCCTGCCATGCAGTTCGGGCTGCCGGCCGTGAATAACGGCGCGACCGGCGGCAACAGTGCTGGGCCGCTGTCACCTCGCCAGTTGGCGAGGTGATGGCGGCCAAGCGGGAGGTGCACTGTGCGGGGGAGCGGGAGTAACGGATAATGCTCCCGCTCTGCCGTGCAGTTCGGGGGCGCCGCGGTGAGGATCACTGCGCGCTCCCAATTGTTTCTTGACCGTGGGCGTAAGGTCGGGGAACCCCGCCCACCAACGGTCACATGGCGGTGAGCACCTTTCCCGTGTTCCGGGGGTGCCCATTAGCGCACGCCTGCGCCAGCCGCTCTCTGTCTCCTCTATTACAGAGGGGCGCTCGAGAGCGGTGCAGGCGTGGTCTTCAGCTCCTTAGGGAGCTTTGGGGAGCCGCCCATCTGGCTCCCCCGAGGAGAGCCCCGAATAAACGGGGCGCCCCTAGCCGGCTCGACGTGAATAATCTTTTGATATCCCTCGGCCCGGCTAAAGGGTGAGGAGGAACACCGCGGGGTTTAGTGGGTAGGACGGTCCATTCCGGACCGGGCCGGGAGTCCCACACACCATCCTAGCTGGGATGAAGGCGCGTAAAAACGTTCCCCGCGTCAACAAAAAAAAAACCTATTCTGTTATGAGATTGTTCAATTTAGAGTGCAAGTTAGTATTTTTGATATACAATTCGTACTTCTGTTTTTAAAATCTTATATTCGATGTACGAACCACATTTTATGTGAATTCGATTAAAAACGTCATCTCGTTCTGAGTAATATTTAAGTTTTTTAAGTAGGACATGTTTGGTTAGTCAATTGGATTTTTTGCACAGCATTTAATTTTTTGGTTTACATTCAGTAAATTAGTAAAGGTTACCCAATGTGCAGAAAAATTAAACAGAATGATGTGCATTTAAAAATATCCCTTTTTAAACTATCGCGGTTTTTAACACTCATAATTATAGAATTCGTACTTACTTATTAGGTACTTATATTCCAGCCCTTTTTTTAGATTACATTACGTGCCCGAAACGTCAGTGAATGGAATTTCTAATAAGTATTTCGCGTGAGGTCCCAAATTCTATGAGTATGAGTATATAAAATGCATCATGCAAGATGACGAATGAAGGTCACGGAAAAGTGCTGGACGTCAGTATTTCAAAACCGAATCAGCAGTCTGAGACATCCTTCCAAGGGCTTGTCCGAAACTCCCGGTCGTAGACAGTTAGTAGGATACCATGCAATTTAATCGGTAGGAGTCCATCACAGCATACATGAAAATTTTCACCAATAAAATAAGAGTTAATCGGCAGAGGCAGCGCACTATTTAAAATTTATTTACATCTTAAGAAATAAATTGAAAATTACTCCAAATTTTAAGTTACTTCCGAGCAGGCTTAGATTGCAGAATGACTCGGTTTTCCCGGAAGTTTACTTCGGTACCTATAGAGTTATTCAAAAATAATCTCTTGCAAGGTCTACGAGAGTGTTGCATCTCTGGTATTACAAACGTCCATAAGCTACTTTGACTCTCATCCAGGTGGGTCGTAAGCTTATCTGCCACGAATAGTACAGGATCCCTTAAGGTGAAGTGGGACTCAAAATACATAATTTTGACATATTTCGAACCAATTTTGCAACGGTGTTAACAAAGATTTCACAATTTTTTAAATGGATAATTATTATTAAGTATATTGACCAGGGATGTCAGCTCTCCAAAACACGATTGAGTAAATTCGGCTCGATAAAAAATAATCCCAAAGTTCCCTCGAATCTGTAAATTTACCTGTGACCGCCTTGACTATAATCAATTTCATTCAGTAGTTATATAATGTACCACACTAATTTTTTATTTCAATGTCCCTAATCAGTTACCTCGAGGTCCTATGCAGTTATTTATTAATTAAAATCATATTGTTTTAATAAAAAAAAACGTTTTGTTGAGCGGGAGTGCATTTTGCCGCTATCAGCCACCTCACAGAGCCTGCTCAGTCAGCCGACAGGCTTCGTTGAGGACACCCGTATACAACTTTGTCACGCCCGCTGACGTAATTCGCTGCCGTAGTAACGAAAATAGGTAATAAAAAAAAACCAAAAAAGGAAGTATTCAAGGCTTAAGCTCAAGAGCGTAAAAATATCGCATCTGTTTGGGGAAGTTTCTTTGGTGTATTATATAAGTTATAGTAACGTTTTCATACTTTCCAATACAAGGTTTGCCTGATGCCACATAATAGATAAGTCCAGAAGATTCACCTATAAATGCGCTCATGTATGTGACGCCCTGACCGAGCGTATAACATGTACCTACATTATTTAAATTAATATTTAAGTAAAATCAATGTCATAACGAGTATAATACTAATGACTAATAAATCAATGGGCCAATTCTCCTAAATTTACAATATAACAGTAGGAATAAACCTTAATTGAGTATATAATTAATTAAACTTCTATCCAAAATTACAGCTTTCAAGGCACGTATTGCGTATTGTTGATATTCTCGTAGTCTTACTTTCCTACTCGTACGTCGTAGTTGATGTAGGTAGGTATTGAATTTGAAATTGTATGTATGAGTTTATTTTCTTTATATTTAGCTCGCCAAATTGACGTCGCCACCAGCCTGATGAAAAGCCGTGGCGCATCTAGCGATTGGGGGCCACTTCTGACAATGGTCCTCAAGTTGGCGGCCCTGTGATGTGCCTCTTCACGCTCTTCTTGAAGAACCTGGGATTGTAAGATGAGGGAAACACGTGTGCGGGCAGGTCGTTTCATGTTTTTATAGTTCGACAGAGGAACGATCTTTTGAAACGTTCAGTTCTAGCGAAGATTCTCTCCACTGTGTGTGAGTATCATCTTTGCCCGGCACGTGTTGTTCGGGATCGGAAAGAAGAGGGTCGGATCAGGTTGAAGAGCTCTTCAGAACATTCGCCGTGATACATTCAATAGAAGGCAGCCAAGGACGCTATGGTTCTTCGCGGCGCCAAAACGGTTCGAGGCCTCCCGTCACCTCAGTTTGAATTTTAACCAACAGTGAACTGAAAATAAACAGCTTACATACAACCCGATACAGTCAATACAACCCTAACTTTGTTTTTAAGCCATAATGTAAAATAGTAATTCAATGTTCAATGGATAGTGGTACCTATATGTTAAGCGCTAGAAGATGATTTTGTGAATATATATGTTACTGAAAAGGCCTGATGATTTAATATGACTTACGAATTATTTAATTATGATATATGAAAGTCTGTGAAGATGTTAGTGACAAAATCACGTTCCAACGGTTGAGCAGATCTGGCTGTAATTGGTGGCCTATTATAATTATTTTATGCTTTTCCAGACTGCAATGTATTCCTGGACATATTATACACTAGCTGACGCCAGCAGCTCTGCCCGCGTCTAGTTTTGTTCCCGTTTCCGCTTTCCGTGGGAACTGATTGCCGGGATAAAAAGTGGCCTATGTGTTATTCCAGGCCTATATCTACCCCTGTACTAAATTTCAGCTAGATCCGTTTAGCCGTTAGAGCGTGAAAGAGTAACAAACATCTACACTCACAAACTTTCGCATTTATAATATTAAAGTAAGAAGTAAGATAATTTAGAAAATAACATAAAGGCTATTTTATCCCTGGATATGACCCAATGGTAGATGGGAACGTGAACAGAATTCTACACAGCTGAAGCTGCGGGCAATAGCTTTGCGAAGTGAAACGTAGAATGTTTAATTTAGGAAATGGTAATCATTTGGACAGGACTAAAGCCTAGTCTAGTTTAAATAACTAGTATCGGAATTTATTCCTTTACACCCTTGCATATATGCAAATAGTAATATTCGTTTTTGTATATTCTTCGTTTTCTTAGCCAAACGGGACCCTATTACTGAGACTTTGAAGTCCGTTTGTTAATCTGTATCTCATGAACTAGGCAGTAATACATTTCAAAGATATGTTTCTGCTACCGCTGTAACGACTATAATAACACTAGATAAAGAAAAAAAATAAGGTTACTCCCATACAACGTAATCTTCTGGCGTTTTTTTTTTGTTACGAAATCCTCAACAGTGTGCCAGTCCAACTTGAACCTCGGCCGTTTTTACAGTTCCGTATCCAAAGGGTAAAAATGGAACGAGGAGAAAGTATTGCCTTTTGAAAATGCTAAGAGGCAAAAGCGGTCAGGTGTAGAGTAAATAAATGCTGTAAAACAGTACAAGTGGTGGTTATTCAATATGCGCTGCAGGTTCCACCAGGTGCCAACAGTATAAATAATCTGTAATAACGCGACCCTATTACTGAGACTATCTATCTGTCATCTTATGCACCACTACAATAGCTAGGCATTTGAAATTTACGAATCCTAAGAACAGAAAAAAAAATTAAGGAGGGCTCCCATACAGGTATATTTTTCAGTCTTTTTTTGTACAGACCCCTCCTTTTTCCTTTTTAGGAAGTACCAAAAATATAAACAAAGGATAGGGGCAGCAGATTCTTACTTTTTCAATAAACCTAGCAAAAATCGTCACAGGTAAAAAAATTAATTGAAGTACTTCTTAAATATATTATGTTCTATTCTTATTATGAAAATGAATTTCATTACATGTTAGTGATAAAAAATGCATCAAAATCAATTACGTAGTTGCTCACGAGTAGAAGATCTAAAGAGGTTTATCTAAACAGAGCGAAAAAAATTGTTATGTAAACTTGTACTTCTGTCAATGATTTCAATTGCGTAGTGAACGGGTTTACGCGCGAAAACGTTTCCGACGCACGGAGCGTCCCGAACATCTTGCGTCTGCTTCACCCCCTCCGAATCGCTTGAGACACAAAAATTGCACTTCGCCTTAGAACGACCTTCACCGAGCTGGTTAATGAATTAAAAGTATTTTATATTCAACTGAATATGTCAATGATTAAATTGCAATAGGGTTGCCTAATAAATTTCAGTCCAGAATATGACAAAGTAAGATTAAAAAATACACTCATTTGCAAAAAAAACGGGCACCTAAGCAATGAACCATTTCAAATGTTAATATTGCTTTGTTTGATAATTTTAGGTAGTTTTATCCTCACAATTTGGTAAATTAATAAGAAAATAATCGTTTTCATCAGTATTTCATAAAATGTTGTTACAATTTATGGGAAATAATGCTAAACCTCGCTAGTAGTGTATGTTCGCTAGCAGTGCATATGCTCATGAAGTAAAAATAAAAAAGTTTTTTTGTTTGTTTTTCTTTAATAAAGTAAAAGCAGATAAATGTTTAGTATCGAGTGTGACCCCCTCTAGCAAAAATCACAGCTTGAATTCGTCTGGGCATGCTAGCGAGTATATCCAGGATACTTGCTTGCGGAATACGTTCCCACTCCGCAGTAACCACATTCTTCAGCTCTCTGATGGTCTGCGGAGCCGGGTGTACTGATCTCACACGCCGTTTTAGAACGTCCCAGATATGTTCTATGGGATTGAGGTCGGGACTTCGAGCTGGCCAATCTAAACGACGAATGCCGACCTCTTGCACATACGCATTAACATCGCGGGATCGGTGGGCGCGAGCATTGTCGTCCATAAAAATCGAGTCTTGACCTAGAGCGGCCAATGCGGGTTGTGCATGAGGAATTAGAACTTCCGTTATGTATCGATGCCCAGTCAGTGAGCCGTTTTCAATGAAGACTAACTCTGTACGTTACATTGAATTTATTCCTGCCCAAAACATAACAGAGCCTCCACCATAAGGTGTGATTTCTTCGAAACATGCATCTGCAAAGCGCTCTCCTTGTCTTCTTAGCACTTTCCGACGTCGATCTTCATCGAACAGAGATATCCTGGCTTCATCAGAGAACAAAACCCTATTCCAATCTTCTTGAGTCCGTGATTCACAATTTCTAGCGAATCTGAGCCTGTGAACTCTGTGCTCACGGAGTAATTTGGGGCCGCGGGCCGGGCGGTGACTGCGTATATTGGCAGCGAGAAGCCTCCTCCTGACCGTCCATAGACTAATATGCACATTTCTTACTTCTTGGAGGTTGTTCTTAAGATCCACATACGAAGATTTGCGATTTCTCAATGCGCGACTCACAAGAAAACGATCATCCCGTGGTTGGGTACATGGTTTTCTTCCATAACCAGGCCTTCTCTCGAAGGAACCAGTCTCCTGATATCGCTACCAGGTCCTTTGGACCGTCGAGCGACTAACATTTAGCCTCCTAGCCACGAAACATTGGCTGCAACCCTCTTCAAGCAGCGTGATAATTTTGGTAGCTTTTACCACTTTATCTACCATTTTTGATACAGCCAAACAGCAATAAATAAAGCTTTGACAGTCAAGGATATGAAATTAATCGATAAAAATTTAATAAAAGTTGTAAAAGTCAATGTTAACTTCTGGAACTTCGCGCCAAAAATGTAGGATGAAAAGGGGTTTTCTGTAAAAATGAGCATCAAATGAAAATTTGAATTTAGAACGTACTTTTTTAAATACCACGGCATTTTTAAAACCGGCCAGTAACGTGTACAAACGATTGAAACCTTTTTGGTATTGTATCTTTTTAAAGATGAATGAAAATCAAAACCGCCCGTTTTTTTTGCAAATGAGTGTATTTTTTTTTACTATTTACTGGTTTGCTTAATAGATACATTCCATACCAATTGAAAGTATAACGCCCATAGAATATGCAAATGTTAGGTTGACGATTTTTTTCTCGTCACAACTTTTGTTACGCAGGTATAAACAGGTTCTTAAATCGATACTAGTAATTGCAACGCCCGGCGCCCTGGTTAATGAATTAAAGATAATTAAAATATAAAGATTATTTCATTACAAACACGGTAGTATAGGGTTGTCACGAATTTGTTTGCGAAAAATCAGTCCTGAATTACGGTTGTCGATTTTGAAAAGGGAAATATAGCTAGAAATAAATACGTGCGACATAGAGCTCCACGGAACAATCCCAGTCTTGTGATGGACAGACCGACAGAGCGACAAAGCGAAGTCTCATAAATAGGGTCCTGTTTTTTACCCCTTGGGTTCGGAATCCTAAAAACAGCAACGATTTGTAAAATTTTAACAGCTGATCGAAAAGTTTTATTTTTAGTAAAAGGCTGATGAAGATTTTTCATATTGGAATGAGGCAGATGCCGATAGGCGTCAATCCTTATACCGTTCCGTATAATTTTATAACTACAAAAAATGGGTTAATGCTTAGTCACATGTCAATACCAGATGACAACATTGAGAGATTCAAAAACCCTGTAAATTTTTGTAATAATATAATAAGGAAACGTTCAATCCTAATCGGGTTTTCTATAACAGCCTACATGCTCGTAACTCGTCGACTATAGTAACATACATTTTGTTCCAAATTAAAGCATTATTGAACCAATCGTCTGAAGAAATCATGCTGCCGTCAAGCAACGCTGCCCCGTGAAGAACATGTATGCAAGTTCCTCACCACAGCTGACGCCTTCCCCTTCTGTCGCACGTACTTACTCGCAGCAATATTTCACTTTTAAAAAAATCTACAACCACTAGTAACTGATAAGGACTGATTTTCGAACACAATCTTGTACTACCGTGTTCGTAATGAAATAATCTTTATATTTTAACTAACTTAAATTTATTCACTAGGCCGCTGCAGGTTACTAGTATCGATTTAGCTGTTTATGCCTGCGTACCCAAGAGTTGTAACGAGAAAAAAATCGACAACCTAACATTTGCATAGGTATTCTATGGGCGTTATACTTTCAATTGGAATGGAATGTATCTATTAAGCAAACCAATAAATAGTAAAAAAAAATCATATTCTGAACTGAAATTTTTTAGGCAACCCTATTGCATTTTAATTATTGACATATTTAGTTGAATATAAAACACTTTTCATTCATTAACCAGCTCGGTGAAGGTCGTTCTTAAAGGGATCTTAGACCACAAAGTGATATAAAAAAAGGAAACTCACATCCATCTGCTGCAGTCATTGGTATTTCTTTAAGGCAAATAATAAGCATAATTAAACTTGTAAGCGCAGCCATTTTGCGACGTCAGATCGTTCGGCTTTATTCTGAAAAAAAAAAACGTAATATAATAAATGCAAAAGTTTGAGAGAATGGATGTTTGTGAAATTATTTTTCACGCTCTAATGACTGTATGGAACTGGCTTAAATTTGGTAGGTACATGAATAGATTACAGTCTGGAATAACACTATGGCTGCTTAACTCTGAAATGTTCCCTATAGAATGCGCGTACCGAACTCCACGCGGGCGAAACTGCGATCGCCTTAATATTTTTTTTTTATTTCTTTTATTTTTTCCAAGTTGCTAGTTGTGCATATTTTTTTTTTTAAAGTTATAATCACATTTAGGTACCTTACCTTAAACAATATCAGTCTTCAGTTTCTTCAACTAAATGTCTTCCGATGTCGTTTATAACCACACAGTATAAGTATGTCTACACAAGGATTGTATAATCAGAACAATATAACTTGGAGCCAGCTGTCCGTCTCACTAGTTAGTTGGGTGTGTTGAATGAAAAAAGCTTTTTGCAAATGGAAATCATTTAATATCTATGTTTTATCGTTCATTAGTCACTGTATTGCATAATATTTAATATTAAATTCTATTGGTTTGATATAAGATGTCTATTCGCATGTTCAGTCATTCACATACTCGTAGCATGATTTTTTAGAGTTTCGTATTTAAGGGGTAATAAACCGGCCAAGTGCGAGTTGGACTCGCCCATGAAGGGTTTCGTAGCAGCAAGTAACATAATATAAAGTTCTTATAGTTCGTTGTAACTTTGATTGATGTTTTAACACGTTCGCAGTGGTAGTGATTTTTCTAACCGAAAATTGCGGTTTATGACGTATTAAAAGAAAACTACCAGCTCTATCTCGTTTGAACCAATTTTCGTTGGTAGTTTTTATGGCAATGTACATCATATATTTTTTTTAGATTTATCATTCTCTTAGTTTAGAAGTTAGAGGGGGGGGGGACACATTTTTCCACTTTGGAAGTGTCTCTTGCGCAAACTATTCATTTTATAAAAAAATGATGTTAGGAACCTCAATAGCATTTTTGAAGATCTATCTAAAGAAACCCCGCACGTAGGGGTATGATGAAAAAAATAATTTGAGTTTCAGTTCTGAGTATGGGGACCCCCAAAATTTACTACTTTTTTTCTAGTTTTATATAAGAATCTTAATGCGGTTCACAGAATACATCTAGTTACCAAGTTTCAATGGCATAGGCCTTATAGCTTCGGAGAAAAATGGCTGTGACACACGGACGGACAGACAGACTTTTTGCCATTTGGATACGAAACCCTAAAAATGGGACCCTATTACAGAGAATTCGCTGCTTGTCTGTCACCAGTCTGTATCTCATGAACCGTGATAACTGGAAAGTTATTTTAGGATGTGCTTGCCTATGTCTGTTGCCTCTATGATAATGATAAAATGAAATACTGAGAACTAAAAAAAAAATATTAAGGGGAGGAGGACTTTCCATACAACGAAAGTTATAAAATTGCCGTTTTTTTGGAACGGAACCCTCTGTTCGCGAATTCGATTCGCACTTTGCTGTTTTTATTTTTTATCGGAACGCGTTATGTCCGGTGATAGAGATATTTTGTATTGTGTAAATATGAACGCAAAAAGCTATTTTGGTAATAAAGTAAATAATAATTCAAGTATCTCAAATACTGATAAGTGTGTTTTCGTTAATCCGATGCACAATATACACCGTCCTATTGTTATCAGTACCAAATTATATTATGTTTATTCCGGCTATTCCACCAACCTCACCTGCCCCCCCCCCCCCCCACCCACCTAGGTGAGAAAAGTGGAATATTTTTTCACTCTTCCCAGCCCGAAGGGAAGACATTTCAATTCCGAATTTGTCCACCTATCCCACCTAGAAGATTACTTGCGCCGCTCATCCCACCTGGGTGGGGTTAGAGCACCATTTCAATTCCACTCTTCCCACCCCAGGCGCCAACCGCTAGCGAAATAAATGTAATGATCATCAACGATGAATTTACAAAAAAATAAATAAGACTAGATATTAATTTGTTAAGTAAAACTATTTTAATATGGCTGGTCCTTGGATGGAAGCGTGATGGAAGCGCTCGTGGCCCCGCGGACTCAGTGTTCTGTAAACGATCACTGCAGTAAGCAACTTTCACTATGGCCGGTCCATGGATGGGTGACCATCCATGTGATGACTTTGTGACATTTATTTGAGCGTTTCCGTGCTTCGGAAGGCACGTTAAGCCATTGGTCCCGGTTGCCAGTAAAATGACAGTCGTTAAGCCAAGTTGAAGGCTTTATTTCAACAGCAGGCAGTCACAACCTGCGCCTGTCCATTTAAACACGGCAATATGGCTCACCACCTATTACGTGGGACAAATTATACAAAAAAGGTGAAATGTGGGCATGTAATATGCCTCTGCCTACCCCTTCGGGGATAAAGGCGTGACCATATGTATGTATGTATGTATGGTCCTTGGATGGATGACCACTCTGTGACATTTATTTGAAAGCGCTTCCGTGCTTCGGATGGCATGTCAAGTCAAGCCGTTGGACCGGGTTGAAAAAGAAAAAAAATAGCGGTGTACCTACTTGTATCAGAATTGTTATGAGACCATTATTTTAGCATTTTCTAGCAGTTCCAATTGCTTCCCCGATGTCTGACATGTTTTATGATTGAAAAATATTCCACTTTTTCCACCCAGGTGGAATGCCGGGTAGGATAGGTGGAACAGCCGGTTAAAAACTGATGACACGCAGTTTCATCCGCGCAGTTCTTGTACCCGTGGGTATACTACAAATATTATAAATGTGAAAGTTTGTGAAGATGTTTGAATGTTTAGATGTTTGGATGTTTGTATGTTTCTTACCTAATCAAACTCTAACGACTGAACGGATTGAACTGAAAATTAGTACGGAGATAGCTTATAGTCTGGAATAACACATAGTCTGCTTTTCATCCCGAGAAAATGTTCCCACGGGAAGAGGGAACGGGTGCCGAATTTTACGCGGGCATAGCCGCGAGCATTTTATAGTACATAAATAAAAAATATAACCTGTCACCCGGGATACTGTAGCTTCCCATCAGTGCAAGAATTTTTTAAATCGGTTCTGTAGTTGGCAAATGGCAACGCACAAACTGTTTACAATGAGTGCTGTTGATATACAGATGTATATCAACAGCACTCATTGTAAACAGTTTTACATTATGAAAATTCACTCACTTGTACTATTCCACAACTTTTATTATAATTTTAATAATTTAGGTTAGGTTAGGTATTATTAAAATTATAATAAAAGTTGTGGAATAGTACAAGTGAGTGAGTTTTCATAATGTATAACAAGTTCCATCAAGTGCCAACAATCAAAAGTATAAAGGATAAACAGTTTTACTTGAAGAAAATTGTATTTCTTATCAACTCTGCCTAAATCAATCTTCTCTTTAGCAGGACCAACGAAAATTTCCATAAAAGACCTCAGACCGGCTAAAACCCCACGCTCCGTACTTATCCAACTATTATCTCGGAAGGAAATAGTAGAACTCCTTGTCATTTGTGTGAACATCCAGTGAACTGATCGTGAAAACATTGTAAAAAGATCCTGAACTAAAAAGATCCTGAACTAAAAAATACCCTGAATAAACTGAAAATCAACAACCGAGCATTTAATTTGGAAAGAACCTATCGTCCCCTTAGTAACATAAAAATGTAACTCGATTTTTATCGATTTTGAGTTAAGTATGCCACCAGTCAGGAAATAGTGTGTTCCATGTTGTCACAAAGACTCGTATCTCTAGGACTCTTTATTTCCAAAATAGCTACCGCCGTATCAAACACACAAACTTGTCTTCAGATAGGTTTTTGTGTGTTAACTAGGCATACTTAAAACCAAAACGTATCTAAAGATACGTTTTTGTGTTACAAAACGTATCTATAGATACGTTTCTGTGTTACAGTGCTTTCATAGTTTTACCCTACAATAATTGAACACAAAATGTTCATAGCATATAAAAAGACACCCGTATATTATATTTAACCATTATCCAAGCGTATTTATATAACCCACTAGCCAATGCTGCGGTTTCGCTCGCGGGGATGACGTTTGTTACGACTAAACGAACAGTGATTGAACGGATACCCAACCCTGGTTTTTAACTCCGTTTTGTTCTTAACTCCGCTTCTACTTAACCGATTGCAATAAAACAAACGGAGACTTTTAAGTCTGATCAGATCATTTTCAGAACTTCTTACATAAGGACAAACAGAAATGAGTTCCAAAAAATATTTCAGACCCAAGTTGTTTACAATTTTGGTCTGAAATCGATAATACGTTTTCATGACTGTATATAGGGATGTCCTCAATCAATACATATAATAAAATCGTAACAGGTCGCTGTCTGTACATGGAAGATAATTAAGAAAAAATATTATAGGGGGGCTTTATGAACGCAATAGAACCCAAAACAATGATTTTTAGAATTTTTGTCTGTTTGTCTGTTTGTCTGTTTGTCTGTATGTCTGTATGTCTGTATATCTGTTTGTCTGTACGGTTGTGCACGCTAATCTCAGTAACCGCTCAACCGATTGCAATGCGGTTTTTTTTATTGTGTTGAGGTTTGCTCCAGTTAACATTTAGCGTTTGTTTTATGTAAATCGGTTTAGAAATAAAAGAGTTATAACACTTTTAAGAATCAGATATTTTGAAAATTTTAATTGTAGGGGTTTCTTTGAATGTGAGTGAACCTAAACTGGCGTGTTGGCTTAATCATAAAAGAGCTTAATGATTAAGACTATTTTTAAACAATTCAGTCCGCGCCGAAGGCGTGGACTGAATTGTTTTAAAATAGACTTAATCATTAAGCTCTTTTATGATTAAGCAAACAGGGCAGTTTCAGACGCTGCTTGATGACTCTGATGAAGAAATACCTTTCCTTTCATACACCTTATGTGACGTAAGCGAAGTTGCGGGCTCAGCTAGTAGATAATATGTCATTGAAATGCAGCAAATTGGATACCCATAACTCCTGGGGCAGACAATAGGCGAGCAACTTCTTAAGAAAACCATGGCGCCAGTCTTGGCTAAGATTGCCAGTCAAGTGACAGTGACAAAAACAGTACTGCGCGTCAATGAGCAGGTAATGTTTTTCAAGTTACCCTAACAACAGACTGTGTATTAATTACGAGCTCTATAGCATTTGATAAAAGGGAGGTAATGGTTATAGGCTTTTATTCGGAATGGTTGTACCTTCATGAAAGAAAGAAAAAGTTTTTAATCCAAATAAAACAACAAAAACTTTAAAATATGCGTTTCATACTAAGTACACACAGTGTAGAATAACGGCCTCTCAGCGTAATGCCGTTTGCGTGTAGTGCAGGCAGACAGCGCTGAGTATTTCTGAGACGAACAGTATGCTTGGCTATACGATGTGTATCTACGGTCTTCCATGAAACTAGTACCTATTTGTTTCATGGAATATAAATAACAAACTTCTGACCATATTACTTGAATACCACCTCGGGTTCTGTCTGTGTTCCGTCTGGCATCTTATGAACTTTACTTAAACCACTGCCCTGTGGCTTTTTTGCACCTACCGGATCCAGCGGTAAGGAGTGTACATTTCATACCCGCCAAGACCTTCTAAAGTGAGGCAAAGGCACTCCACGAGTACGAGCAAAGAACTCATGCCAGTCTGCCGACTTACAGTAACACATGCCGCTACTTTCTGAGCCGGGGAGGTTCAGGCCTTGCGAGAGGTGCTCACACCCGAACGAAAGTGTTCCAATCTACCAAGTGGTGCATCCCGTGAAACGGTGTATCTATCAGGTCCAGCAAAGAACTCTACTCGTTCTCCTTGTCTGGTACCCTAGTGAGGTATTTAACCATTTGGAGAACCCTATCAGGGAAAAATCTTAATAAGAGAGCTTGATCCTCATAAGCCGCCCTTCCTAAAAAATTCAGTGCGCAGGGAACTCGCTTAGTCAACATAGAGACTGTTGAAATATCCCACATCACTGTCTGCCAAAGGATACTGCTCAAAATTACTCTGTCAGTTGAAGAGTTGAACTGTATCCGCGATACCACTGTGAGTTCTGTAGATACACCCGTAGTTTAGAGTGTGGCCCTCGTGATCCCCTATATAATCCCCTGTGATAAGTTAGACAGTGTCCCTGTCTTCAAGGTTTTGAGGAACTGTAGAATTATAATCCAAAACATAATTGTGTACGTTCGGGATAATATTTTTTCTGCCGCCGTACTCTTCCTCAAATAGCTTCAAGGTATGCAATATACGAGTGCATACCTATCCCGAGTTCAATTCTCTTTTATTATACCCAATTGAATTCTAATAACACAAAAAATACCAAATTTATAGAATATAACACGAAGTATCTCATTTAAAATTTCAGTTTCATACGAAAAAGTTAGTCACATATAAGCGTAACTGGATCCATTTTGAAAACTTTTGAACTTTAAATATATAAATAAAACCTTTTTAAATGAGTATTTACTTTCTATGCAAAGCTAAATAGTGCGCTAAACGTATTTTAAGCATTAACCGTGAATACTTTTAATAGTAGTCCATAAATTCTCATTAATACATCGTGTCACACGGTTTTTTGCTGTTTCCCAAAAGTAAGCAAAATTGAGTTATATCTCTATGTTACTAAGGGGACGCTATATAAGTTCACTCTCGGGACTACGAACCTCTATAGTACCCTACAGTTGGAAGACCCAGGATCATCAGGAGACTTTAGCTCCTACTTTCTACCACTGCAACTTCACGTAAGGGTTCGGGGTCTATCTATGGGAACATTTTTTTTTATCATATTTTTAACTTGTAAAGTCATGACAGTACCACCGCAAGGTAGTGGGACTAGGGGGAAAAGAAAATCTCCGTGGTCCCACTAGTGGGTCGCACTGGTGGGATCACGGGTAACAGCCGGGTAAATTTAGCTGATAGCGACAGTTAGGTTATAAAGCCGACTACTGAAGCGCTCGTGGTCCCGCGGACTCGATGGCCAGTCCTTGGATGGGTGATCGTCCATGGGCCCACTTGGTGACATTTATTTCAGCGGTTCCGTGCTTCGGACGGCATGTTAAGCCGTTGGACCCGGTTGCCAGTAAAATGGCAGTCGTTAAACCAAATTGAAGGCCTTTTTAGGCAGCTTGAATATTTCAACAGCGGGCAGTCACCACCTGCGCCTGTCCTTTTCAACACGGCAATACGGCTCACCACCTATTACGTGGGACGAATTCTAAAAAGGTGAAATGTGGGCTAAATATGCCTCTGCCTACCTTTTCGGGGAGAAAGGCGTGACCATAATATGTATGTGTGTATGTACTGCAGCAATCTACTCGCATTAGATTCATATTCAATAAAAAACATGTTATAAGTATAATAAATCGTTTTATTTTGTTCGTCAATCTACAATACTGTCTTTTATCCAGGTATTAAAAAAGTATACGTTAGTATAAATTGCGGGTATGTTCTTCTGCCCACAAGGGCTAGCTCCATAGCTTACTATTCCACTTAGTTCGTACATAGAACCGTTCTTAAACATAAGAGTAATATCGCCTAGACAAGTATCTTCGTTTAAGACACCTCCTGCACAAAGTTGGCCTTCTTTTGATAGAAGAGTGTTAGCTATGCGTGTCACCGCAGGTCGATTCAAAGAGGAAAGGTATTTACGGCATTGCTGTAAAGAAATATGATAGCATTTAACATAAGAGATAAGTTTTAAATATGGAAAAAGAATTGGTTTCGAGCAGGATTCGAACCTGCATCTTCTCGCATTCCGTGCAAGATGCTTAACCACTTAGCCACCGAAAGCTACTCGGAACCAACCAAATTTTTCCACCTACGTCTTGGGGCGACGTAGGCGCCATCTACACACTATTGTCATTTAGCCACCTTATATAGGTACCAAGACGTATACTATAAGGTGGAAAAAATTGGTTGGTTCCGAGTTGGTTTCGGTGGCTAAGTGGTTAAGCATCTTGCACGAAATGCGAGAAGAAGCAGGTTTGAATCCTCCTCGAAACCAATTCTTTTTCCAAATTTAAACTTTATAATCAGTTAGCATACTAATTGCTTTTCAAAAATAATCTTAATAAGAGATAAGTTTTTTTAATTATACTACTAGATACTTTTTATTTTAAGTAGTCAATTTGTTACACAATAAATAAATAAATCAAATCAGCCTACGGCAGTCCACTGTTGAACGTTTATGCCAAAACACACGGTCCCGCGCCTTTCGCATCCAGTCCCTGTCGTGGACTGTTTCTAGGTCGTCGGTGCGCTGGTTTAATCCACCTCTAACAAACTCCAGCATAATATCTTGCTCGCTACATAGTTCACCACACCACGATCCCCTGAGATTCTGACGTTTTTTTTAAAACCTGATATTAATATTAATCTTGGCGATACGCGTGATTTTTAACCGCCAACGAAAAACGAGTGCTGTTGCAGTTTTTGTATGTAGTTCAGTAGTATTTTTGTATAAAAATACAACTGAACGAATGAGCAGGTTGCTGGCGTTTTACAAATAAAATCGAATATCTTGTTGGCCTCTCTAGGCCAACGAGGCATTTAATTATAATTAGTTACTCTTGCCTCAAGGCCTTCCGTCAGCTCAAGACAGTCAATAATTCAAGAGGACAAGCTCGTTTAATTAATACCTCGCGGAGTTATCCCAAAAGTAGATCAGTTTTCGATGGATTAGTAAAAGATATACTCACATCTAATTTTACGTGAGGGAGGGTAACGTGCATTCTTACGTTACTAGACGGTTTCTTATTACTGATTGCACCCCAACCAGCGGCTATAAAGTTGATAGGTTCACTGCTCTGCTCCCAATCTATACTTGGAAGACATATTGGTCTGATGAAGTCTGAAAAGATTGTAGGTATGATAGATTTCACCGCTTCCAAAGCGATGGTAAGAAAAAAAAGGCTCACTATAATAGATGATAAGGCAAATAATAGGTATTCATTCAGGTAGTAATTTTCACAATACAATAAACATATTTCCGAAGAACTAAGTCTTACGATTTTTGTTGTACTGATCGAACATAATTTAGATTAGTTTTCTACAACGCTGTTCTAAAAATATAAAGAAGTTTTTTTTTTCAACTGGAAGGTAGAGGGAACTGAACAATATTGTTGTGATCAAGCCAACCAGTAAAGTCAACTACAATGAAATGATGTACTAGTTTAATCTTACAAAATGATGTATTCCTTTTTTTAACGTGAGGGATAATCATCATCAAATTACGGTTGGGAACCACGGGTAAGCCCTCGGAAGGATGTCCCAGGACTCCCAACAGACCTACGGCTACCACTAGCCTCGCCTAGGATGATGAATCCCTGTGAGTACCATAATGAACTAACCAAAGCTTGTGACACACATCCTGGTATCCACTAAACTTGACAGTAACATGTATACGTCTAAAGAGCAATAATTTTGTATCCCAATAGGTTCATATTTTTTTTATTTTAAAGTTGACTGAGAAAGTACGATAGACGTACCTACGTTGTTTTTATTAGTTGTTGGCAAAATAAAAAATCACTTCACTCAAAGGATCGTTCCTCTGTCGAACTATTAAAACCTGGACCTGGACCTGCCCGCACACGTGTTTCCCTCATCTCACAATCCCGGGATTTTCAAGCGGAGTGTGAAGAGGCACCTCACACGTTATAAGCCTAAACCTTCTCAAAAAATTAGATGCGAATGTAACTAAGACAGTAAAATCTTAGCTAGGACTAGCTCAATCGGCTGACCCGTCGACACTATACAGAGCCTCAAATAACTTCGGAATGACGTTAAAGAAGCCTTCGGAACTCTACAAAAATGAAAATCAGCGCAGTCAATGTGTAAATTGACTGCATTAAGCTGAGAGAGGGCCGAGTTTTGCGCAAGATGGGCACAATTTACTATGCTTATTGTTGTTTGTGTGGTACCTTTTCCCTGTAGGATTATAATTGTCATTTTTTTTTTCTTTCTTCTTGTGTGTGTGTGTGTGTGTTAGTGGTGGTGGTTATTTGATTTTTTTATTATTTTTATTTTTTCTATAATACTGAGAATACACAACAATTTTGTGATGACTAGGTTTTATTTAAGATAAGGTACCTACTACACATAATTTGTTGTACTTAATATTGTGTCTGTATTGTTGCAAAATAAACTGTTTTCTTTCTTCTTTCCTTCTACAAACATCTACGAGTCACTAAAATGCACATCTTAGCAAAATCAAAAGACGAAATCGTCAAAACTCTTCCAAAGGATAAAAATACATTAGAGCTCGAGCCAAGCCTTCAATTCCATAAAAGATTCATGATGGGTTCGCAGACTGGTAGAGTAGGTCTTAGGTTGTATTAGGAGACAAACAGATAAAGACATAACAAAATCTTTTCTTCAACAAGATGAAAATGATGCAGGTGTACTCAATGAACCTGAAAATTCAGAGCAAGTGGTTGACTCTGGGCGAGTTTTGTATTCCTCTGGCCTTGAAATGGCGTACCTTATTTTATGACTGGTCGCCAGCTTTGCTAAAGTTCTACGTAAATGCGTTCCTGTCGACGCTCCCTGACCAAAGTAACCTTGTCAGATGGGGGAAAGTCACAGATAAAACATGTGACGAAGCAGTTGGGACTGCTAGGCACCTGCTGGTGGGTTGTAAGACGCTATTAGACCGGAGTCATTACTCACGTCGACATGATAGGGTATTAGAAATCATACGTGAGGCTATAAGTTTGGCGGTAGCTGGAGCAAGGAAAAGATTGACCACGAACAAAAGAAGCGAAATTGTGTTTGTAAAGGAAGGCTGTTCAAAGAAATCACCTCAAAAGCCCTACTCAGTTTTGATAGCTACCTACCCTAAACCTGCTCAAATGGGTTGCAAGTCCCAGCACCCTCACAGTGTATCCCTCTGTACCACGCTATGCACCCGGCATCCGCACGGTGAATCCATATAATGCTAAGGAAACGGTCTCTATATTAAGATATAATACAGTCCATAACACTCTCTCTAAAATAATACTATTATATATCAGACATACCTGTATAAGGTGCAGCGCTGACCATTCTAATCAAAGCTATGTTGTTAGTTCGTATATTTATTCTGTACAGAGGGTGTACTATAATTTGCTCAACTTCTATGGTAATGGTTCCATCAGTGCAATCCAGACCACCACCTTCAACGGGAGTACAATCGGAGCCTTCGTGACTTGTGTCGTATTCACCAAGTCGAATTCTGACACTGAGAATGAAAACAATAGTCATAGTACATACACTGCCGCGTACTCTGTGACGGCGGCACCGACAAGTCTGGCAACCATAAACTGCCACCTCGCTAAACTTAACTCTACTTGGCATTTTGATAGATTTCAAACGTCATCGACCGTTCAAGAACAATTCCTTGACTCACAACTATCGAGTCTGCCGACTCAATGAAGATTGTATCGACTCTCGATATCTAGCACTTGGCCGGTTATTCTATAATACAACTCACGCCAATGACACGCCTGACCGGTTTCACCTTTCGGCATTTTCCTAGGCAAAATGAACATCCATATACTATTATACTATACTGGTTGAATTTATAGTCGTTTTGGAACGGAAAGGTTTAGGCCCAGTTTCGATAACAGAACCGATCGGCACTGTCAATTTGAAAATCAACAATAAAAAATTACGAAAATGTCAAAATCTACATCGTTTGCCAAAATCAAAACGAGAACACCTGGTTATTCCTTTAAATTTCACGAAATACGTTTACTACGATTTTCTACTACAATTTTTCATTCAATGTCTAACGTACCAATCAGAGTCACCGCGCCGGGAAAATTCGACCAATCACAACGCATGAACGCATCGGTCCACGTGGACTCGTTGCCAAGTAACGTCGGTAGGTACTCGACTAGTTACGTCTTGTGGGTAGGTAAATACGCTCGACCGACCGCGCCGCCGACGGGCGACCGCGGCGCGCAGTTCGACTATAACTCGCGCGCAGTATTGTCGTCGCGATCGACTTTTATTTGTGGTCGGAAATAAAACGATTAGTTTACACTCGAGAGTACGAATCTCGTGATGAATTACGCAGTGCGATAGTGGACGCCTTTGAAATAGTGAAAAGTGACAGAGACACATTGAATAAACTAAAAGACAATAGCCTAAAACGTGCCCGTTTGTGTATCGAACGTTCTGGACTCCATTTTGAGCAGTTGCTAAGGTACAGGGAAGTGTAAATAAACTGTGAACATAACTGTGAATAGGTAGGTCTAGGTATTTAAGTTGATTATTTTGTAAATAGCTCCAATTTTTTAAATACGCCGGAAATACTCCCTATTTGTTCGTGTTTATTTTCATTATTATTACATAAACCTTATTAATTCACCGTAAAATAGAATAATATTAAAGTATTTCCGACGACTAAGCCCGTGTAAAGTATGTAGGAGAAATTGGAGTCCTTTATTATTATCTAAGTACCTATTATTATCGAAACGATGCATTCGGTCAATGAACTGATCACATGGAGACACGCGCCGCGGCGTAGGTACCTACGGGTTTCGGAGTTTCATTCATTGAAAAGTTCAATGAATAATCGAAGCGCTACTAATGTTTCAACTCGAACGAGTGATAAAGATTACATAGAAGTCATTTTTTTATTATAACCTGCACAGCTGTTTTGACACTCCGAAATGGTTCCATTATTGATTCCGAGTAACCCCCTCTCGGGTCCAGAACGACTATAAATTCAACCAGTATACTATACATACAAATCGTCGTAGCGCCTGACAAGTTCCAGATGTGATTTTTACAAGGTTTTGGGAAACTCAAAAAAACATGTTTTTTCAAAAACTGTGTAAGTAACCAAAAATCTGTAAATGCAGTATTATGAACATACATTTTTTACATATGTAAGATATGCATTTGAAATGCAATGTTGCATATATTTGAAGATATAATTTTTTTTTCTGTAAATCTGCACATACCTGTTTTGGCACTGAGCATGCAAATTATTCATGTGCCATTTTCATGCACATAAGGGATAATGTGAACACTGTTTTTTCCAAAACGAGTCTATTATGTGACATTTCGGTATTAAACATTCAGTGTACTACTTTCATTTTCACAATTATTGGTCGGTCTTTTTGTTATGTATAAGTATTAATTAAAACTTCTATCCTTAATCGTAAAAGTTAAATTAAAAGTATGTTAAAATACCTAAAAGTCACTTTAAACTCCTCTATAAAGTCCTTAATCCTCCTTACACGAGTCCAATGCAGAGTGCAGAACAAAATAGATGGAGCTTAAAGTTTTGAATACTTTGTTTTTTTTTACGTGAGGGAGAATTCTCATGGTTGTTATGCCGGACTCCTACCGATCAAAAAACCTCACGTAACGCCCAACAGCCTATGGTTTGGAGCCCCGGGTAAGCCCTCGAAAGGATATCCCAGGACTCCCAACAGACCTACGGCCGCCGCTGCGGCCTCGTCCAGGGGGTGGTTCAGGAGTGATCCCACTTCTAAGGGGGGGCGTGCGTGAGTTCCTCACGTTACGCTGTCGTCTTGGGCCTGCTTCCGTTAGGACGGTGAGCGACCCTCTCATCGTCCTCAGACCCCCGGTCATGAAGGCCGATAGTCCTCGGCAAAGACACGTCGGCGGCGCCCAGGCCGCCGACTGCGGAACTCGGGTGGGAGAGTTCTCTCCCGTACCTGCCCCACCGCCTCCTTCACGAGCATGACCTGCTCGCAGAAAGAGGCGGCGCAGTCCCACTTACTCCCGCTGGAGATCATGGCTCGCACCATAGTCTCGAGCGAGAGAGTGTCCACGTCCAGGCCCACTACGAGGACCTGGCGCTGTTGCGCCCACGCTGTGCACTCCACCAGCGTGTGGAGCGCGGTGTCATCGCTGCGGTCCTCGCAGTGCTGACACTCGGCCGTGGTTTCCCGGTGTCTTCACCACAGATACTTACAGAAGCTACCGTGCTCGGCAAGTATCTGTGTCAACCGGTAGGAGAGAGCACCGTGTTTCCTCTCCAGCCACTAGTCCATGACCGGTCTGACGGCCGTGATTGTGGCGAATCCCCCCTTTTGGTTGAAACTTTATAATACTTACGTACGATCTTATGTCTGTAGAAACCGTGCTCAGTTTTATGCCTATTCTTAATTAGGTTATCAAATTAGCCTATGGCAGTCCAATGCTGGACGTAGGCTTCTCCCAAATTACGCCGGAACATACCGTCCTACCGCATTCAGTCACTCTCTGTGACCTTTGCAGGCGGTTGTAACATCCTACGTTCATCAAGCTCGGATATAGTTTCTTCCATAGATGTGTACCTACCATCAAAACGCATGCTCTGAGAGCTATGTCGATAACTCTGGTATTCTGACGGATAACATCGTTTCAAATCAGGTTTCAAGGTAGGTAGACTCCTGGGCAACCACAACCCTCAATCTTTCGACTAGGATTAGTCCCTGCTACGTCGTTTTGTTACGGCGAGGCAATTTGTGACACTATTCTCGAGAACAACTTGTAAACTTGTAAAATGGTGCCGGTCTTGTCACCTTTTTTTAAAGATCAGAGTCATCACACTCCCGCTCCCCGCTGTAGCTGTCTCCTCTAGCCGGAGAATGAAATTTAATACACTTTAAGGACTATAGTGCCACCAAATTTAACCGCTCAATCCCGCCGGTGGCGTGGTCACGCCGTCGTATCCATAGGCGGTGCCCACGCCCTTGGCGGGAACGGCGGCTGCACGCCGGACGTCACACAATATATCCTTATTTCTTTTACAGGAGTCGTACTACATAAATACTTACTGTTTCATCATGCTGGATAACTGACGAAAATAACTACACTAAATCCGAGAACACCCCATGTGTAATGGATTTATGATATTTGGCCGAAAATTAGGATGGGGAAAATGAAGGAGTACTCTCAGATTTTACCATGTAATTCAAAATAAAAAGCAGTTTTCTAACATAAATTATTTTATTTACAAAATATACACATCAACAATTCACTTTCACCAAAAAAATAATAATCTGTAGATATAAAATCTCCGAAAATAAAATAAAATATTACTGCCTATTTATTTGTTTATTTTTTTGTTTATTTTGGGGATATCGAGGCTATGTAATCTTAAATTATTAAAAAAAAACCCCTCCATTTTTATTATTGATTTTCACATAAATTATTCATATGTTAAATGTTAAATGGTATTTTGACAAAAGATTATAGTTTCTATTGAGAAAATCTCAACAAATATCGGTTAAATACGAGCACTGCACAACAAAAACAACAACAAAATAATGGTGACCTTCGCGTGTTATTTTATCAAATTTTACAAATTTAACTTCGAATTACACTGAAAATATTTATCACAGCTGTTAAACAACATGACACGATACTTTTAAATGCAAAACAACAATATTTGAAACAGAATAAACGAAAATATTCAAAATTAATCGTATTAATACTTTCTATGAACGGCGCCAAACAAACAATAAATAATGACAGCGATCAAATCGTGATTTCGACTTTTTTTTTCATTACATTCACTCGGCAAGCTATCTCATTCAGTACCATAACCAATTCTACACATTAATTTATACAGAAAGACTTAGACCCGCGACCATACAGCCATAGATATCGAAAAATGTGCGAGGAGAACCAAACGAAAAAAGTTGGCCGCCTTGGTTGCCAAAGCAATCGACTGTGCGGGAGATTGGCAACTCGGGTTTCATGCGGCATTCAACGGTTAAGGTGGTATTTATTAATTCTGTCCTCTCAAGGGGATTTATTATTTTTGAGTTGCTCGAGTGCCGCGCTGACTTTGCTCTGATCGATATCTGGTACATTGGTGCGTTAATGGAGCCTCGTGGCCACGTAGGCTAATTAATCCGTGATAATTATAGGTATCTGTAAAAGCAGTCCATTTCCTCGAGAATATTTAGGAAATTAACCTTGAGGGTACCACTTTGCTACCTGTGGCTGTTTGCTGCTGTTGAACTGTTGGGTACAGACCTTAGTGCCCCTGTTCTGCTCAATCGTAGCCTCGAAAACAATGGTGTTATTACGTTTGAGGTCGTGTCTTAGCAGCTTTAGAATTTTGACGTTAAGGTCAAACCGTTCTGACGAATACGCAGGCGTAGGTCTAATCTTCATAACTTCGATAGTCTCGAGCTTTGAACACCTTTTTTGCCATTGCTGGACAAAAATCTTCGAGCACTTGTTGTAACGTTTTAACCACTGTGTCAGTTTTATCGTTGTCAGTGGTTTTTAGCAAATCGAAACGGTTTCGAAGTTTCAATTGAAACCTTTCGGGTCCCAATTCTATGTGGAGCGTATTAGGTCGAAGAGCAGGCTTTATAACCTGGGCTATTAATTGTGACTTTGTCGGGGTTTCACCAAATCTACTTTATATGGGGCCTCATATTAAAGAAAGAGTTCACCAAGAAGTGACCCTGAGATTGGAGGGGAAATCAACAAGTAGGTATGTGCTCCAGTCATTCGCCGTATCACGGTTTTCCCGCGATCTTATACTCTACAGTTTGGCGTTGAAAATACCCATTAACATTGTAGTTGGTAGTGCCTTGTAATATCTTCGCTATGTCTACACAGCCTCGATTGCCTCTTTCATGCTTCTCGAGGTAGGGGCAAACACCTGTGTCACATTCAGAGAGTTCCTGTCGGTAAGTTCCAGTATAAGATATGTTACCCGAGCCGATACAATGCTGACTTCCACACCACTGCTAATGAGGTATATTATCACCATAAAAGCGACACCACCGTGGAGTTCCTTCCATCACTTTGCTAAAAATAGAGCATTTCATCTGGTGTGAGGGTAAGCGTGTTGTAGTGTTCCTTGATTGAAGTGTGTAAGTAAAGATACCATTTATTCGGACCTAGCTTCAGTCAAATATGTCTTTGCGACTCAGTTCTACCTCGAGTTTGGTAAGATGCTTGTTCAGCTATGGAGTGTATCTAAAGTGCGTCGTTATATGGAGCCAGAATCAGTCGTGAATGGTAGCCTGTCTTAGCCCGTAAATTCTTTGCACTTCCCTCCCGCCATTGTAGCGACCACTACCGCGACCGGAACAGCGGAAGTGTAGGGAACTGGGGGTCGTTTATTTTTATAAGCTTTCATATAGGTAGGGATTTGGCCTTTACTGTACGACGTTGACCAGACGGCTAAGTACCTAGTTTGTTCTTCTCTTCGTCATGACCTCATTCGCTAATCAGCAGGAGCACCACTCGCAGCTGAGATCAGAAAGTGGCCCCTATGTTGTTGGTAGGACTCTATACTATACACAACAAAACTTATTCATTACTATTAACGAATAAGTAAAAAGCACATTATTACGAATTGTTTTTCAATACTAATTAAAATGATGGTAATGGTCACATATTTATCATGTTCTCCGCGCGATATTGGCAAGATCGCATATTCCATATGTGCGTGTGTGCACATAACGTTTTTTTCCAAGGCTTAAAACACATACGGAATATTGCAAAATTGGTTCTAAGCTAGATATTACACAACGGATTTTACTAGCATGTGTAGATTTAGACGGAGATTATAAATATGCAAAAATCGAAAAATCAAAAAAATGCACATATGGAACTTGTCAGGCGCAACGACGAAATATTATTAAGCTGAAGAGTTTGTTTGTTTGTTTGAACGCTAGAATCTCAGGAACTACTGGTTGGATTTCGGAAATTCTTTTACAGTTTAATAGTCCATCTATTGAGGATGGCTATAGGTTATATAACATCACGCTAAGGCGAATAAGAGCGGAGCAGCAATCAAGAATGTTTCAAAAACGGGGAATATATTTTATCGTCCGAAAGCTTCCGAAGCGTACGCTGCATAAATTGTTAAAGTTACGTAAAAATTGTGTACTACAAAATTGTTTCTCTTAAAAAGTTCTAAAAAAAGTCTGCGACAGCATTATGTCTATATTTTAAGGTTCGCTCACAATAACCTAATTTGTATATCTCTTAAGGTCCGCTCACAATATTTTAAAACTGAAGAGTTTGTTTGTGCTAGGATCTGAGAAACTACTAGTTGCATTTCAAAAATAATTTTACAGTTTGATAGTCAATTTATTGAGCATGGTTAATGACAATATACCATCACGCTAAGACGAATAGTGGCGGAGCAGCCATGAATTATGTTTTGAGAACGGGGAAAATTTCTTTCTTTTCAGAGCTTCCATTGCGTACACTGCGTAAATGCTTAAAGTTACGTAAAAATTGTGTATTATAAAATTGTTCCTCTTAAAAAGTTATAAAAAAAATTCTTGACAGCATTTTTTTTTTTTTTTTTTTTTTTTTTTATACTACTTAGGTGGCAGACAAGCTTACGGCCCACCTGATGGTTGGTAACCGTAGCCTATAGACGTTTGCAACACCAGAGGCGCTACACACGCGCTGCCGACCCGGGCGCAGGTTGTGACGACCCACAGTTGAAATTTTTCAAGCCGCCCGTAAGGCCTTCAACTTGGCATAACGACTGTCATTTTACCGACAACCGGGACCAACGGCTTATCGTGCCTTCCGAAGCACGGAAACGCTCGTAAATAAATGTCACAAATTGGTCCACGTGGTGGTCACCCATCCATGTCCGGCCATAGTAAATGTTGCTTACTGCAGTGATCGTTTACAGAACACTGAGTCCGCGGGGCCACGAGCGCTTCAAAAGCATATGCCTATCTTTTACGGTTCGCTTACAATAACCCTCTTAATAAGTTTTAAAATATGAGTGAGGCGACGACTGCAATAATCGTGGTCTGCAGTAGTAGCCAGTCAAATGAACGATAAAAACCGGTCAAGTGCGAGTCGGATCCGTACCAAAAAGGACGGGTGGAAGTAAATGCGACGGGAAACATTATATCACTTTACATATCAATACCATACGTGTAAATACTAATAGTGGTTCAACTCGGCCGTTTGGCGGAGCAACGATGCGGTGCGGAGAGCGGGGTCGCCCCCCTAACCGCGATGCCTGAGGTTCGCCCGCTGGTAATGTATGGAGTTTGTGGTACGCCCGTTCCGGAGTGTCAAAATAAGAGACGAACATCGAAAATACAAAACTTAAATAGAATGTACCTTGGTATATAATAATAATATAATATGATGATGTTATATAGTCTATAAATAAAGAATAACACTCGTCTCGCGGAAATAATCAATGATGTAGTGTTATTTCATAACTATTTTGAAAAATAAAAAATCAAGTCGACATCAAAATGCAGGTACGAAATCATTACGAAAGGTATTTTAAAAAGTTGTTCAGACAAACACTGTAGCTGATTGTAAACTTAGATTTATTTCGTTAGTCTTAATCATATAAAATATCTATAAATATAAAAAAATTAATCCATATTTCCTTGGTGACGACATGACGCGTGAACAGCTAGACCGATTTCGCTTATTCATTTTTAGATGTGTTTGTTATTGTCAGGAGAAGGTTTTCATGGAAAAATAATAATAATAATCCGGCCAAGTGCGAGTTGGACTCGCCCATGAAGGGTTTCGTAGCAGCAAGTAACATAATATAAAAGTTCTTATAGTTCGTTGTAACTTTGACTGATGTTTTAACACGTTCGCAGTGGTAGTGATTTCACTAACCGGAAATTGCGGTTTATGACGTATTAAAAAAAAACTACCAGCTCTATCTCGTTCAAGCTAATTTTCGTTGGTAGTTTTTATGGCAATGTACATCATATATTTTTTTTAGATTTATCATTCTCTTAGTTTAGAACTTAGAGGGGGGGGGACACTTTTTTCCACTTTGGAAGTGTCTCTTGCGCAAACTATTCACTTTAGAAAAAAATGATGTCTGAAACCTCTATAGCATTTTTGAAGACCTATCTATAGATATAGCACACGTATGGGTATGATGAAAAAA
Source organism: Miltochrista miniata (assembly GCA_933228765.1). Lineage (NCBI taxonomy): Eukaryota > Metazoa > Arthropoda > Insecta > Lepidoptera > Erebidae > Miltochrista > Miltochrista miniata. The sequence goes on along the minus strand of OW121773.1, from coordinate 15,458,883 downwards.
AAAAATTACAGTTTCAGTTCTGAGTATGGGGACCCCCAAAATTTACTGCATTATTTCTAGTTTTATATAAGAATCTTAATGCGGTTCACAGAATACATCTAGCTACCAAGTTTCAATAGCATAGACCTTATAGTTTTGGAGAAAAGTGGCTGTGACACACGGACGGACAGACAGACGGACAGACAGACAGACATGTCGAATCTATAAGGGTTCCGTTTTTGCCATTTGGCTAATATAGTGATCCAGATAACATGTCTTAATGCAACAGTTACTTATAGGTAGACACAACATGCAAAAATGTAACATTATACACACAGCTTACAACCTTCACAGTAACAGAGTTAGGTACCTACTTAGAATATTAAATAAAGAGGTGTTCCAAGTGTGAACATCACAATACTTACAGAAAGTTAAACATCATATTTGCGTCTATAGGAAAAAAAAAATAAAAATAAATATTAAAACAAAAGAAAATTAAGCCTGTTCTGGCAGAGAGCCATAAACTAATTTTTGTTTGAGATGTGAATGGAAGTGGATATCAACAAGGTGACTGCAACTATTTATCACCCTGCACAACCTTGCACATGGAGAATTAGCATCGAGAACCGTTCTTCTTAATGGTGGACACAGTGGAGTGATTGGTTTGCGTGGAATCCTTGAGGGTACGCGAAACTTGATGAGACCTAGTAATTGGGGACAGTCAATTTTGTTATTGAGAACTTTAGATACAAACACCGCATCATTGCATTTTAATCTATCAGAAAGAGGTTTAATGTTGAAATGCTTTAATCTGTTGGAATAAGAGCGGAATTTCTTTGCCACGCCATTGGAAAACGCTAGGTGATAAAGAAAACGCTTTTGTACACGTTCAAATCTTAAGGAATGGGTCGCATAGTGTGGCCGCCAAACTACACTGCAGTATTCCAGGATGCTTCTAATAAGTGTGTTGTACAGTAAAATTTTGGTCGACTTTCTGTGAAAGCTTTTGCACGTTCTTAAAACAAACCCAAGCATCCTGGAAGCCTTTTTTATAATGTGATCCAAATGTGACGTGAATGTTATTTTTGTGTCAAATATCACTCCGAGGTCTCTGATAGTATCTAGTTCATCGATTTTAGTTGTTTTTATATGATATTCAAAGTTAATGGAGTGGTGGTTTCTAGTGTATTTAATGTGCTTACATTTATCGGTGTTCAATTGCATTTTGTTAAATTCACACCATTCAACGAGTCTGTCTAGATCAGTTTGAAGGTTTATAGCATCATCAAGTGATTTGATAGTCCTTAAAAATTTTACAAAAAGGCTTGGGAGTACTGAAAACATTTGGGCACATCATTAATAAAGAAATTAAACAAAATTGACCCTAAATGGGACCCTCGCGGAACCCCAGACGTGATATGTTTAAAATTGGATTGATAGCCATTGACCACTACAAAAAATTCCCTGTCAGACAAGTATGATGTCAGCCAACCCAGCAGAGATCCGCATATACCATATGCTTTTAATTTAGCAATCAATATTTGATGAGGAACTTTATCGAATGCTTTGCTGAAGTCAGTGTAAATGACGTCAACTTGATGGCCCGAGTCGATCACATTGATCATGGTCTCAACGAATGGCACCAAGTTCGTATTTGAGGATCGTTTTTCAACAAATCCATGCTGATTTATACTCAAATATAACTTTAGATGATTCCGAATATATGGGCATAGCAGAGTTTCAAATATCTTAGCGAAAGATGACAAAATGGAAATGGGTCGGTAATTAGAAATTAAGTCAATGTTACTAGACTTATGTACAGGCACCACTTTCGCCACCTTCCAATCCGAGGGGAATACACCACTTTGCAAAGACGTGCGATTGATAGTCAAAAGTGGGCTGACCAACTCACCGGCGCGGCGCATGCTACGATGAAAACGGGCGAGATTCCATCAGGACCGGCTCCTTTAGTAGTATCTAAGTTTTTCAGAATTTTAATAAGGGTATCATGTGTTATAGAGGGATTAACTTGCATACAGAGAATGGATTAGTGTATAACAATGCAATTGAAACGACCAATTTCCGTAGGGGTGACTACGTTTCAATAAATAATTATCTTAAAGAAGTGAAATGGGATGTTTTGTTTTCTGCAAGTAGTGATGTGAATGGAATGGTTGAGGCCTTTTATAATATTCTCAATAGTGTAATAAACAAATTCATACCAAAGTATATACCGAAAAATAATAAGTATCCTCCCTGGTTTAGTCGTAACTTAATTAAACAGCTGAATTACAAAAACAAAATAAGGATTCGTTATAAAAAATACAAAAACCCGCTTGATGGTATTGAATTAAGGAGTATTAGCAAGATTTGCGAACGCATGTCAAATGAGTGTTACAAAAATTATATTCAGCTTACAGAAGACGAAATAAAAAACAACCCTAAAATTTTCTGGACTTTCGTGAAGGCTAAGAGAGGAGGTTCTAGTGTGTACCCTAATTCGATGACGGATGGTTCGAGAGTGGCTTCAGAGGTTAATAGCAAATTCTAAAGGAGCATGAAGGCGGTGGATTTTACTCAAACAACTTAGACTAGAAGTGACTTCACATGACGGTATAGACGTTATCACGAGATCAAGGATGCGGTTTTCGAAATTTCTGATAAAATTAAACTGTTTCAGTTTGTTAACCGTTATGAAATCAAGAAGCATTTCACTTGTGCCAGACAGACCTGGTTTTTTATGCAAGTGTGACGTAGGTTGCCAATCTATATCACGTCGATTGAAGTCACCGACTATACAAAATTCACAGTTTGTGATTTGTTCAAAAACAGAATTACAGTTATCCAAATAATCCTCCAATATGGACGGTCGTATGGGGGGAGGCAAGTACACAGCACAAAAAACTATTTTGCGAACCATATTATTTCTCGACCCGGGTACATCAATAACAATCCAAATATCCTCATTCTCACTCTCCCAATTAACTATGCGCTAAGACTTAATGTTCTTCTTGACAGCAAACAAGACTCCCCCACCATCTTTTTTATTAGACTGTGTACTAGCCGTATCCCTATCCCCCCTGTATACAATGTAACGGTCGTCAAACAACTCACTAGTAAGTACTGAACTATTCAGCGAAGACTCGGTAATAATAATTATATCATAGTTGTTACAGCAAACATTATAATAAAAAGTATCAGTTTTTGTACGTAAATCTCCACAATTTTGGTAATAAATTTTTAAGTAATTGTATTTTTAAGTTAGTTATACATAATAGCATACAAGAAAAAACACAAAGCTATGCTATTTTATTCACACTATCACGACTATTAATAACAATAACATCAGCATCATCCGACTTTTTAACAAAGATTCTGCCATTACGTACCCAGATGTACTTGTAACCCTTCTCTCGTGCCCTCAGCCTGGCTATAGCGTGAATCTCCTTGTTAGCAGGTGACAGATGCTCAACGACATAAACAGGCGATCGAGCCCCCGCCAGCCCCAAATCCGCAGTGTTTAGCTTGTTATCCGGGTTTTTTTTATTATATTTGATGACAGCAGCAAGTACCTGATCGCGTATCCTTGGGGAGGTGAACTGAACCACAACGGATCTCGGGCGTCGACTGTCGCTGTGTAGCTTGGCGACACGCGTGGAGCCAACAATATCGCTGTCCTTCACCTCACACTCGACCACTGAGCAGAGCTGTTTGATATGAGTAAACAAGTTTTCATTTTTTTTTTTTTTTTTTTAAACTACTTAGGTGGCAGACAAGCTTACGGCCCACCGGAAGGTTGGTAACCGTAGCCTATAGACGTTTGCAACACCAGAGGCGCTACACGTTATCAGGTAAATACTGAATTTCCAAGTTGCTCGAGCGCGAGTGCTGTTCCAGGTGGTTCAATCGCTGCGTTAGGGTTGAAACTGTATTTTTTAATCGATCGTTCTCATCACAAAACGTCATCAATGCGGAGCCAGTGGCAGTTTGTTTCGATTGTAACTTATCAAATTCCTGTGTGTGAAACGTCAGTGAGTCCTTCAGCTCCTGTATATCATCTTTAATAGGCTTTAACTCCCTATTTATGGTGTCAATGATGGTGGTACTCATATGCTGGATCATTGCGGCAAGCTCAGTCTTAATGACCTCCTGGACTATAGTGCGCACGTCGTCAGCAGTTACAGCAGAAGACCCAGGAGGTGAATGAAGGGCCGGCCTCTTGCTTCCTCGTACGTTTGAGACATTGCGAATGGGGGTGTTGTCCTTTTTGGCTGCCTTTGGCATCGCACTCTTACAATTCGGGCACTGCCAACGGCGATAAGCCTCTGTATCCTTGGAAATAACTTTTACTGATAAGCAAAGAAAGTGGTACGACAAATCGCAAATAGTGCAGTCAATGTGACCATCACTAGGATCACCGTCAGTGCAACATCCCCATCGATGCAAATCCGATGACATTATCACCACTTAACAATGCTATTCATTAGTTTATTGTAAATTATTTTGAATGTGTTAGTAAAATTTGTCTCACACAAAAATGTAAACAAGACAAGATTGCATTCAAATCAACCGCGTATGCCGCAACGGCGAACACTTCACCGCTCGAGTTCGCGAGACAAACGTCGTAAGCGCCATGCAGGACGCGTCACTTACGCGTTTTAACACGTTGTTTATGTTTTTACAAGTTGTTTTTTTGTAGGTGTCGGCGTATAAAGCAATGTTCGAATTTGTTAAAATAATCAATGTTAATCACTTTTTCATTAATTATCCATTGCACTGTTCGATGAAAAAACACTCTGAGTATCAAAATATCACGAAGTAAACGTTGAACGGTAACTTTGAACACATAAACTGAATAATCGTTTGAGGACAGAAAATAACAGCTGTTTACTGTGAGGTAGTTCGCGGTCGACGCGTGAATATATGCAATTTAACTGTAACTGGCTCGAACTGTTCAAGGAAATGGTTTCTATTGCAATTTTGGATCGGGTCTTGGAATCGAAGCGTCAAAATGGGAACCGGGAACAGAAAAACGAACTGGGAAATGAAATCCAGGAACTGGGAACTCGGTACCAGTAACCGGGAACTCAGAACTCGGGATACCGATTTCCATATTCATAGTTATGGCAGGACAACGTCTGTCTGCTCAGCTAGTAGGTATCTTATAATAGATATGATATAGGTACGTAGTCGCTTGGGTACCATTAGGTACTTGAACTGTGTAAGGTTCAACATGATACATATATAAATTACTAACTAGCTGACCTACACAACATCGTTTGCGTTACAAGAGAGAGAAAGAAAGCGGTGTGGTATGATGTTAAGTAATTATAATGTTCCCCGCCGCATATACTCCCGTCGCGTCGCTTATATTCGTTAGATCTAACCCAGGCAACTTTGTTATTTATAAAACACCCCTCTTTCTCTTAAGTGACGACATAATAGAAAGAGAGAGTCGTTGTATCAATATATTAATGTGATGTTTTCTGTCGCATTTACGACCGTTGCGTCGCTAATATTTTAGTAACTTAAAGGTTATTGTAAGCGAACCTTGATAGACATACGCTGTTGAGGACTTTATTTTCGAAATTTATATAGGAACAATTTTGTACTTACCACACATTTTTTACGTAAAGTTAATCATTTACGCAGCGTAGGTACGTAACGGAAGCTCACAATAAAAATAAACCTAATAAAGATAGATAGATTAGTGACACGAGTACCTACTATTTTATTTACTTACCTACAATTACACAAACTCTTAGTTAATCAACGAAAGTATTTTTGTGACAACCCTAGCATATTTTATCTCGAGATAGCGTTGTAGGTATTGTACGATTTAACAATGGAGTTGACTCACTATTAGTCTTTACACGTATGTTAATACCACGCCTCTCTTCTTCTCACTTTCATGTGACGCAACCGAAGTTGTGCGGGTCAGCTCTAATAAACAAAAGCGACGGAGTAAATGCGACGGGAAACATTATATCACTAAATAATTATACCACACTTCTCTCTTTCTCACTCCCACGTGACGCAAACGAAGTTGCGCGGGTCAGCTAGTAATATACTGGGTGTAACAAAATTACCTCTCCAAATTTCGTCACGTGACGTGGCATCAGTCAAGAAACATTACAAAAATGAAGAAAAAGAAATCACATGAATACTTTAACCGTAAAGCCGTTTTAAAGGTCCCATAAATTGCCATTTTCACCCTTTCTATCGCTACTGAGCAGCAGTAGAAAGCGACAACGACAGCCAGACGGGTGCTCTGTGTTTGTTTTGCCACGGCGACTATGTTACCTCGAATTGCCGCGGTAAAAAATGAATTCTTAATGTGCGACAAAAAAATTTTAAAAAAATGAAAAAATTTACCCCCCCCCCCCCCCCTTTTTATTAAATATATGTATTTGATTTCCGATGCCAAGTCATCTCATGAAATTTGGAGACTTAATTTTGTTACACCCAGATATAATCGATTATTCCCAGTTGTTCCGTTGAAGTAGTTCCGTGGCGGAATGACCACTACATCACTTAAATATTCGTACGCTAAAAATACTATGTTGTACCTACAACGCTTGGTTATTCACGCAAAGACTAGCACCAAAATACTCACGGTTTTCCACCATTTGTTCCGATGGCTGAGGAGGCTGCACACACTACATACTTAGCACTAATTAGGGCTCCAATATCAACTACTGTATTATTTTTGTCTCTAGCATATTCAGCCATAGCTAACCACGGATACTGGTCTATTGCAGTAGTGGTGCCACCTGCAATATTAAGTTGCTTGCTGTAATTGAATAATATTCTACTGATATTAGAAACTAGCTGACCCTCGCAACTTTGCTTACGTCACATGAGGTGTACTAAAGGAGGGGTACTTCTTCATGATTCTCATCAAGTAGCGTGTGAAACGGCTGTGTTTGCTTAATCATAAAAGAGCTTAAAGATTTAGTCTATTCTAAAATAATTCAATCCACGCCTTCGGCGCGGACTGAATTATTTTACAATAGCCAATAACCCACATCATTAAGCTCTTTTATGATTGAGCAAACATGCCCGTTTGGATTTACCCTCACATTCAAAAGAACCCTTGAATTCTAGGTTTACCGAAAGTTGAGATGCTCCTAATTTCTGAACTACAGAACAATATTACAAATTTTATCAAAAGTATTAATAACATACATGAATACAAGCACAAGCTCAATGAATTACTAATTGATAAATGTTATTACACTATTAATGATTTCTTTAATGACCACTCATTAAAAAATACAACTTCTTCAGTCTTTTCATAAGAGACTTACATTTATAATAAATATTAATCTATGTAAATAAATATTCTTTACTGCTTGTTCATTGTAATGATGTGTGACATTATCTTTATTGACATTCTAATTTTATAATAAGATAAATGACATTTCAATTTAATAGTGGGCTAATGTACATTGACATTTTTACAATCTCTATTTTTTTATTGCATGTTTATTTTTGTTTATTGTAACGATTTGTGACATATTATCTTGATTGAGATTCTAATTTTATAATAACTTTTAATAACATTTTATTTCATACTGGCTTTATACCTTTATTTCAAATTGTTATAATAATGTACCTATTGTCTTTGAAAAGCTAAGCTAAATGAAAGACTGTGTTGTTGTTGTGTTAGGCATGAATGAATATTGTATGCCTAAGCGGCTGGACATGGCTGAGCTAATATTGTAATAAGAACTTATGTAACTACCTATGTTTCCACAATAAAATTAATTGATTGATTGATACAAAACCCAGAATATCGAAACTTTTGTGGAATGATCCTTTAAGTACTCCCTTTCCAACACTAAAACAATATTTGAAATCGGACCACGCGTTGAGAAATTACAACTGAAAAACCATTTTGTCTTTCATCCCCTCTCCCGTAGGAACCACGCAAAATATAGGGATCAAAAGTATCTTAGAACCTTTCTCGGACTATAAGCTCGGAATGTACGAAGTATTATTCAATTCGGTTCAGTAGTTTCGGCGTGATTCTTATTCGGGATACAGACAGACAGGCATGATAAATTTAAATTATATTTTCGGCTTCTGTATCGATTAGAGAACACTGTCCATTTAAAATTTTCAAAATATCTTCCAGGTGCAGACTCTCGACCCTCAACAGTTTTATTATAAGTATAATAAATTATATAAATAATTATTATATTAATTTTATTTTTAGTATAGTTAGATAGATGTGAAGGTTTATGAAGATATTTGATTGTTTAGTAGGTATATTCCAAACTTTCAATTTATGTTCTCATGGGATACGGAAGCGGGAACAATATAATTTCACAAGGGCAAAGCCGTGTTTCCACAGACGAAGAACTGGGTGGAGTGGAGCGGAGTAGACACTGAGTTGACCAATCAAAATCTCTACGTCGAAAACTATCGAGCATTGTGATTGGTTAGTTGGATCTCAGAGTCTGCTTCGCTTCGCTCCGCGACAATGGAAACTGATGCTCGCGGCATATAAAGAAATCATTCCTTTACACGGTGTAAAGGAATGATTTCTTTATATGCCGCGAGCATCAGTTAGTAGTTACCACCTGTCATTTTAATCAATCCTGAATTTTATACCAACCATATATTTTATTCTTATAACTGGCATCGATCCCGCAGCAGCCGTTCAAGGGGTCCGGCGGAAAGGAAGTAAGAGTACAACTTCCATTCTTTACGTCATCAAATTTTGGGATAGGGCCGCAGCACACGGTGTGACGATCTGCATCGATGCATCTGAAATATAACGATAATATATAGTCGAATTGATACTGTATTAATTGCATAGTAAATAACAGTCACCCGCCTGTTGGACTGACCGACCCGCCAGTTGGACCAGTAGGTACTTCCTTGCACACTTTTCTAGGTGAAATGAAAAGATTGCAAGCAGGTACCTACTGAATGCGGAAGGCGAAGAACTGTGTGTAGTGACGTGAATCGGTAGAGACCTACGTCTAATAGTGAACTGCCATGAGCTGCTTTGATGGATTGATAGAATAACATTATTCTTACTATTCCACAATATTATATTAAGTAAGCATGTTCGGTTTTGTCTCACGGCATTCTCAGAGGTTATTACTTTGAACAAGTCAGGGACGATTTATTCAAACACTGAATTTCATCACAGCAGAACTGTAGGTGAAAAGAAAACGTCTAAAAGCAAAAAAAAAATGTCGTTTTGCCTGTATACCAATATTTATCTATAATTATAATAAATCTGTAGAAGTGAAAACTCTGTATATTCAAAATATCAAAAAAATAAATAGCAGAGGGTGTTACTAGACCGACACCGAACCCAAAAATGTGATTAAAAATTTTTTTCTCTGTCTGTCTGTCTGTCTGTCTGTTTGTTCAGGCATCACGCAAAAACTACCGGTTCGATTACAACGAAACTTGGTATTGGATAATTATTCTTTAATAGCCTGGGCACCACACTGGCTATTTTTTATCCCGAAAAAGTATATAGAATTCAAACAAAACTTAATTTTGCGGTTCGATCCCTAGACCCAAAGTTATTATCAATTATTGCTTAAACGGTTAATGTGAAAAGGTATGAAACTAATCATGACCGTTGTTTGTTACAATTTGAAAAAAGTAATTTTAACGTTTTTGCAAATTCCACCTCCAAAGGTATAAAAAGGGGGGTAAAGTTTGTATGGGACAACGTGATTCTTTGGTCCGATCTACTTAAAATTTAGCATATTATAGCATTATAAACATAATTCACAGAAGAGGTGTTTCGTATTTTATCGAAATTTATACTGTAACGAGCTAAAAAGGGAATGTAAATTATTTTGGGGCTGATTTTCTCCGGAGTTGATATCAATACTCCTTAAGTACTCTTATTTTATACTTAAATTACTTTTTATTTTGACACATAATTTGTGAAAGTTCAATACAATTGACGTTTTCATTTATGTTTTATTTCAAACTTCAAACATATGATTTTACTACATAGCCATAAAGTTAAATGAAAAGCTTATATTTTGGTATAATATTAACCAAATATGCTTTATGTAATTTATTCATATTATTGCTAATTTATTCAAATTTTGTGTGACAAAAATACATTTGTGAAAAGAAGAAGAAAATTCTAAGATGGCTAGAAAAAAAAATGAAAGACTACGCTTCAGGTAGTATCCACTGGTCAATAAAATAACACCGCGCATGTTACCATTTACGCTCAAACCTTACGACAAAAATTGTCAGCAGCCCTAAGCGACTGGTCATGGAAGGCATGAACATTATTCTACATATAGTGCCTACTGCATTCTTTCAGGAAACAGACTCACTAAGTCTTTGTAAAATACGGGAATGGCCTCTACGTAGACTACATTGGACAGGACTGAAAAGAGCCATTACAATGAACATGAACGCTCAGTTGATGCAATTTACATTGTTATTACGTTACCAGGTCTTGGTTGGACCATCTGTATTAGGAGGACAAAGCTTACAGTAGTTCGGTTTGTCCAAGCGTCGTAGGCCGGGACTACCTGATCAAGGAACTAAGTTACGATGTCAATTGCTTAGAAGAGAAGTTGTGTCAAGTAGTGGTTTAGTCATTGAATTAAGAAATGTATTTTATAAATAAATTTACTTAGCTCATAATATTATGCATTATGAATTTGTTAATCAGAAATCTATCTAACTAGGTATTATTAAAATGCGAATGTTTGCGAGTGTGAATGTTTGTTACTCTTTCACGCTGTAACGGCTGAACGGATCTGGCTGAAATTTGGTGCCTACAGAGATAATATGTTATAGTCTAGGAACAAAATTTCACGCAGGCGAAGCTGCGGGCATCAGCTAGTCTCCAATAAAAGACAAAACAAAGTTTCGGATTCGAACTGCTAAGAACGATTTAGTAACACTTACTTCGATTTCTGTACGAATTGCATCACGTTTCGTGGCACAGGCAGTGTTTTGAGTAAATTTTGCATGTCTGTACATGAGTAAAAGTTAAGACACTGCCCTGGTTTACCCTCAGGAGTGGTGCATTGTTTTGGTTGCGCATTTTGCAAGGGACAGCACACCTAGCAATAAATACACATCGGATCATTAAAACTGTTGATTGATATGACACTTGATGGAACTTAGTAAATTGAAAATCTTCAATTGTACTGTTCCACAATATTTATTACCTTAACAGTTTCGCCTTACGGCATTCTCAAAGGCTATCAAAGGCTCAGAATAATAAATATTGTGGAACAGTACAAATATTTTTTTTCAAGTTATGAAACACACATCTAGCAAATCATTAATTTTATTATAGGATACATTAATTTAACTGTATTCAGAGTTTTTCTGTATTGCAATCATTCCCTTTTGATTTTTTTATATTATCTACATTGTCTGACAAGAACAGTGTATGCTCGTGCGTCTTTTGAGGCAAGGAAACGTTTGTAAATGAAAATGCTATAAAGGGTCTCCAAGGGTGATCGATTTACTTATATATGAAAGAAGCGAAACTTTTATAAGTCACATCTTACTTCTTACTAATATTATAAATGCGAAAGTTTGTGAGTGTGGATGTTTGTTACTCTGTCACGCTCAAACCGCTGAACGGATCGGGCTGAAATTTAGTACAGAGATACATTATAGTCTGGAATAACACATAGGCTACCTTTTATCCCGGGAATAACTTCCCGCGGGAACAAATTTTACGCGGGCTAAGCTGCGGGCATCAGCTAGTAAAGAATAAATTCGTCTTAACTACTTACTGCTGGAGCATTGTTATCAATTCCACAAAGTGATCTCTTCAGAAACAATTTATCTTCAAACGTTTTGTTTGTTTTGTCGACTATAGACATCAATTCCTGGCACTCAAAAACTGACATACACTCTCCTTTAATACCAACTATTGCGATTTCACAAGGTCCTAGATCTATAAAATAATAATACTTAATTCAACGAATTCTTTTTATCTTAGTGTATATTGTTAAGCGAGGAAAATAACTTCATATGTAAATAAATCTTGAGTTTAAACTTACTTCCGTATACTATATTGTCACACAAAAGAGTTAAAAACACGAATTTCAATATCCTATAGATCATTTTAACACAATATTATCACTGAATATTAGGCTATTTACAACTAAAGATACGTCTTAGCAAACAAATTTTTAACGTAAAGTACCTAGTAAACATCGAGATTTTACCTTGTTTGTAGAATAGTTAATCGTTCTCTATTCAATTTTGAACATTATGGCCTCGTCATTAAAATATATTTCTGAAGGACATGTGCTGCCGTATTACTTAATCAACTCGTATTACAAGTTTGTGACGTTATCATGGCTCTTATTCATAATAAAACGCTTATCGATTATCGATACCTATATTAGTTAAAACTTTCATTAAGCTTAATAAAGGTTTATTAAAAATCTTTATTCATAATCGTTTTATAAAGCTCTGATAACTAAAATAGGTTTATCGTACTTAATATTGCCATTATACAGAAAAAAATGTGATTTTAATAAGATTTTGTAATTGAAAACAAGCTTTAAAAAGAAAACATGCAAACCTGCCAAAATTATCTTGTCAACACAATGTCATAACTCAATTCAATGTCATACTTCAAGTCAAGGGGCCGTCCATTAATCACGTTAGGCTCCAAAGGTGGTTTGATAAGTACTCTATTGATATTTTATTTTTTCTATTGATATTTTATTTATGCACTCGTAGTCTCGCGGACTCAGTATTTTATAAACGATTAAAGTGGTAAACAACTTTCAGTATGCCCAATCCTTGGATGGGTGACCAACGCCACATTTATTTGCAAGTGTTTCTGTGTTTCGAAAGGCATGTTAAATGGTCCCGGGGTGACCACCACATTACCACTTTGTTACATTTATTCGCAAGTGTTTCTGTACTTCGAAAGGCATGTTAAGCCGCTGGTCCCGGTTGACAGTAATTTGACAGAATGAGACGAAAATATTCAATAATGGATCGTAACTACTTGTGCCTGTACATTTCCACATGGCTCACAACCTATTACGTGGGAAAAAATGCTATAATTTAAAATATGGTCATAAACCATAGTATACAACATTTTCGTCAAAGTGGTAGGCAGAGGTATGCCTCTGCCGAAAATGTCGTGACTATAATGTATTTAGGTCTTTGTATTTATATTTTACTATGCAGTACCTACATATTTGAATTCATAACCTATAATGTTTTATTATGTCTCCACATATCAAATAATAATTTAATAACAACTACCATACTTAATTACAAATATTTATATTAAATTAAATAAGTATGGGCACGAAAATAATCAAGTACGGTTAATTGAACTATAAGAACACCTACGCACATCGTCACTGTGTGCATTGGACGACCCCCGAAGAGAATGTAACACACTCTATAAAACATTTCTTGTCCTATTGTCTAGAAACGTCAAAACCAGAAACAGCTGACCGCAATCGGCCATGTTTTTTGCTATCGAATGCTTAAAATTAAAATAGTGTCACTTTATCGAAGGTTTAAACAACGTTTTAGCGCTAAAATACGATTATGAATAACACTTTTTGACAATCCCTTATTAACGGCATATTAAACCTCTGATAACTCATTATGAATATGACCATACACATCGCTCGCACTAGATGGGTTCGCAATGTGTTCATTTCATTTTCATACTCATACTTTGCGATCATAGATATATTATAAGTCTAGAGTGAAGGTCAAGGCGCAGAAACGGCGCAAAAAAATTCATGCAACTGTTACATGAATTGGCCTAACCCGCCGCTCAGTGCCGATCGTGTCGCTTTAACGTCACCACGTAAAACGCGCGCTAAGTAGTGTACGAAAATCTAGCTAAAATGTCGTTTTGTGCAATTAAAATTTGTAGAAAATATAGTAGGAGATTAAAAACTTTTAAACATGTCAGCTATCATCGGTAAGAACCCAAAATAAAGCTTATTTTAATTTTTCTTTTCTTCATTATTAATCTCGCAATATTCATCAGTGTTGCCACTTTATTGTTTTATTCTCCCAACTTAACAATTGGGAAAGGGGTAAGTATACCTAACTAGTTTGTCTAGGAAATGATTACTTATATTGATTTCTTAATACACTATTTACCTAATATATTATTTATTATAATAAATTGGATCTAATAAATCAATTTCGAAAGTTCATGTGTTATTAATTTAACATAGTTTTTGAATGAAGAATTATGTAATAAAATGATACCTAGTAGGTACTTATTATTTCGTAGTTACAGTTATTTCGTAGTAACAGTTATTTCTGGATGTTACTCTTGATACTTGTGGAATCGGTTTATTATAATCCTTTTTTTTTTTTTTAAAAGAAGTTACCTATACACATTATTTACATTTTTTTTATATCTTTTCGATCTTGATTATTTTATATACACATTTTATCTAAAATCTTTTTGATAAGAAATATTTTATTTTTGTTGGTATTGTTGGTACATAACAAAAGTATATAGAAGCGCTCGTGGCCCCGCGGACTCTGTTCTTCTTTCTTGTTCTCTGTTCTGTAAACGATCACTGCAGTAAGCAACTTTCACTATGGCCGGTCCATGGATGGGTGACCATCTATGTGATCACTTTGTGACATTTATTTGAGCGTTTCCGTGCTTCGGAAGGCACGTTAAGCCGTTGGTCCCGGTTGCCAGTAAAATGGCAGTCGTTAAGCTAAGTTGAAGGCTTCATTTCAACAGCAGGCAATCACAACCTGCGCCTGTCCATTTAAACACGGCAATACGGCTCACCACCTATTACGTGGGACAAATTATACAAAGGTGAAATTTGGGCATATAATATGCCTCTGCCTACCCCTTCGGGGATAAAGGCGTGACCATATGTATGTATGTATGTATAACAAAAGTACTTACTATTTTTTAGAATGCCCAGTGATCCAATAAACAAATATGTATACAATATTGATAACAGTAAATATTATACATCCTTCATTATATATTAAATTAATTACATAAACTATAATAAGACTTAGTTTAATGCAATTTTAGGGAGAAGCTGGTATCATTATTTACGCACACATAAAAGCCGACGCACAGTGTAAAGACACTGGCCGCTCGACGGCGCACGCACACAATTGCGAAATCGTAAGCCGTTTTGTTCATGTCGATTGTAGAGCGACCCTCCATCTTGACTTATAATATATCTATGTTTGCGATCATAAAGCTCGTCAATGGTACAGGACGAAGCTTCCGGGCGCTTGTTAGCTTTCATTTACGACGCGACGCTAAACGGATACCTTTTAGTATGAAAAACCTTTAAGACCGAATCTCACTCATCAGTTGACATAGATTTTTAAACACAATTATGCCTATTGAAAAGTGTCCAGGGTTATTTTATTTTAAATTAGTAGCAATATTTTTTTTTCCACAATCTTCACTATGATTCCATTATTCTATTCTCATTTCATAACCTGCGATATTAACTTTAATCTATAGCTTCCAACACAGAGAACTCTGGGCGCTCAAATAGAAATCTAGTTTTAAGTGGCTCATGTTTGTCTAGCTGCTCCTTATTGACAGCGAGATATCTGACATCTGCATAGTCGAACACAGGAGCGTTTTGTGGCAGTTGGCAGTAAAATGCGGTATCTACGCAGAGGGCCCGAAGAAGAAACTAACTTACGGCCCACATTTTTAGACGCCAAGACAGTGTGCTGACGACTGAGATGGAGGGGAGAGCTGATGACTGAGGAGAGGGTTAAATGATAAATTTTATATCTCCAAGGGATTGCCACTGTAAGTACTTGGATCCAGCAACCGTGGTAGTCGACAAAGCGAAGTGGCCCTTAATGGCTAGATGCGCTTTCCATCAGACTGGTGGCGACGTCAATTTGGCGAGCTAAATTAAAAAAAAAAAACTTTCCTACCTCATAGAGTCATCTGCCGTGTTTTAGTCTTAATAGCCAATGGGCTTAGAAGACCATGGATAACAGGAGGGTGTACTTAACTTAGCATCCGGGAGCTACCAACCACAATCATAAATGGAATTATTATGATGGCATATTCACCTTAAGATTTTTGAATAAGAGAACGTTCATAGGAACCGAAAATATATTTATCTTACAGAGAGTAAAGTTCTTAATGTTATTGTTATTTACAGGGGTCTAGAATCAAAAACGGTTACGTCCACCTTGACGAAATTTTCAGGAAAAGATAAACATCAATATTTTAATTGTAAATAACTATTATTATATTACTCATTGTTTTATATACGCAGAATGTAATACATTATAGAAATCCAAAAGAATTGTCATGCCCAATTTAATAATTATCCGTAAAACCTAAAATTTGAGATTTACTTTCCCACTTTTGTAACTAAATTTTGGACTTTACCAAGTTTGTACTTTAATGTGTGGGACTTTCCTATATTTGTAACTAACTCTATCGACAGGGCTGGATTTAGGTGCTGATTTTTTTAGATACAACACAGGTTGACCAAATTTAGCTTGGTAATCAATTACTAAATTAATCCCTACTAATATTATAAAAGCGAAAGTAACTCAGTCTTTCTATCTGTCTGTCTGTCTGTTACGCTTTCACGCCTAAACAGCTGGAACATTTGGGATAAAATTTGGTATAGAGATAGTTCGAAGCCCTGGGAAGGACATAGGCTACTCTTTAACCGACTGCGCAAAAGGTGAGTTATGATTTTACGCGATAACGACTTCTACGTGGTCGAAGCCGCGGGGAACAGCTAGTAAATAAATAAATAAAGCCGTGTCGGTTTCCGGTGGAATAGAATAGGACCAGCCCTTTTCTTCCCGTGGGTGTCGTAGAAGGCGACCAAAGGATAGGACTGTTCTCCATCTGAGAGTAAACATACAGCAGCCCATGACTAAGTGCTCGCTTGACGGCAATAGGCTCACTAGGCTTGTAAAAAACTAAATTCATATATAGCAGCTAAAAACTTAATCAGCCGTTCAAATAACGCAGTCAGAAATTTGACGGCCTTATTATTTATATACAGGGTGAATTTTTGAAAAGGGCTTGGATGGCCAAGTCCTAAACTATAAGGAATAGCTAAAAATGCTCAAAGGAGTCACGAGCCCGATTTTGATAAAACTTAAAACGTCATCATTAGATTTTCGAAAAACCAATAATCCTAGCTGGGAATCGAACCTATTGATTTTGAAAAAAAAACACACCCTTTATATTACACCATATGATAGTGTTGCTGATAAGGATCAAATTCTGCGAAGTAATGATATACGGCAAATTTAAGGAAAGTTTAGAATTTTGATGGAATTCATATTTCTTGTACCTAAATTTTGTATCATAATTTATTTAGTTCGAATTTCCAGAATAGTTCGTAACTATTCCGTGTTTTAAATCATGCTCAGAATGATTCTTTGAGGAATATTCTAAACGGAATCAATAATATTGAATGCAGTATGATCGTTGAGGTCTCGAATCCAGCTATGTATTAAAAACAATAGTCTACATTTTGATCAATTCATCAGATAACGTAAGAAAAATACGAAAGATGAGCACTTTCCCTTAGTTTGCCGTATGTAATTACTTCCCAGAATATGATCCTTAATAGCAACACTATCGAATGGTGTAATAATATAGGGTGTGTATTTTTTTTCAAAATTAATGGGTTCGATTCCCAGCTAGGATTATTGGTTTTTCAAAAATCTAATGATGAGGTTCTGAGTTTCATCAAAATCGGGCTCGTGACTCCTTTGAGCATTTTTCGCTATTCCTTATAGTTTCGGATTTGGCCACCCAATCCATTTTGAAAAATTCACCCTGTATATTTCTTGATATAAAAAAATCTAAACGATAGTCATTTCCTTATCATTCCAGTGAAACCTGTGGGGATTAATTACCCTCGCTGCCAAGAATATGTGGGTACCTACCTAAGATCGGACCTGGCAAATGATCAAACATACATCTTTTTCTTGGCGACATTTTTCTTCCAAGTGCTCGGTTGTGCAGTCCGTTTTCTGGCTTCATTTCTGTTAACCCTGGTGGGATGGCTCTCCATCTACTCCACGCACCACAATTATTTCACAAAAGTACAATTTTTCTAGTTTAAAATTATAAAAATTCTACAGCGCAGACACAGTGAACAGCAAAAGAGCGGTAAGGGCGGCCATGATGGTTGTCGACCAAATGGAGCCTTCCTATTGGTCGAATTGGACTTTCCGCAAATTGAAACTCAACTGACGTGGACTTGGTACAATATGATTTTTTAGGGAAAATACAGATACGGAAAAGATTGTGTTTCTATTTAAATGTCACTTTTGAAATTTTGTGGACGTTACCATTTTTGTTTCTATACACCTTTGCATGTACCAATAAAAGACAGTTTTTTTTTATATATGTATAATAGGTCACTACGGAAGAATGTTGTTCCTTATCCAGGTATTGTAATAGTATACGTCAGTGTAAACTGTAGGTAAGTCTTTCTGGCCACATGGGGTAACCCCAAAGCTGACTATTCCACTCAATTCGTGCATCGAACCGTTCTTATTCATAAGAGTACTATCGCCTTGACAAGTATCTTTGTTAAAAACACCTCCTGCGCAAAGTTGGCCTTCTTCTATTTCCACAGGTTTGATATTACCTGAAGAATAGAGTTGTCGGCATTGCTGCAATAGAATATAAGGAAGTAGTGTGTAAATCTCCTTTATTATCGTTCTATAATTTCATTATTTTAATTCCTATTGCTTAGATCTGTTTAACATTTACTTAGTATGATGATAATGATTATTCTTTATTGTGATTTTGTCTTGGAGGCGTGATTCACTCGCCATTGTAGAACGCCTGTTTGCTGAATGAAACTATCAGATAGTGTTCATAAGTAAACCAAAAATATACTTACAGTTAAATTCACGTGAGAATTGTAGAGTTGAAGTTGAAAATTGAAGAGTAAGAATGCACGTTACCCTTTAACGTGCATTCTTACATCACTGGCCTTTTTCCAAACACTGACTGCACCCCAACCTGCGGCTATGAAGTTGATAGATTCACTGCTCTGTTTCCGATCTATACTTGGTAAACATATTGGTCGAATGAAATCTGGAAATTCCGTAAAAAAATATGATAAATGTTGTTTGTTTCTTAATATAATATAGGTAACAATGTTACATACTCGGATAAATAACAGCGTTACCTATTTATATATTATTATTCAATAACAGCGTTAATAGTCGGAGTGCTCAGCAGGGCGCGGCGGAACAGATAGCGTTGTGATAAATGTTCGAGAATATTTATTTATTTATTTAAATCCGTTTTCTTTTTCTAAAGCCGGTGTTGTGACAGGAATGATTCTTAGCCGAATTTTAAGATCACCAGTTGACCTCTTAAGTGGTAAAGGGATTTTACTAAAATTCACCGTAAAAGTAGTATTCTGTTACTTTAATGGTATTTCCACGAGTTTCACGATATAGTAACCTAGAACTGCGTCAATTTATCCGTGGGATACTCGACTCAGAAAATTACAGGATATTATTTTTATAGGTGGACATATTTGTGGACAATCACACACAACATCATCCAACCCAAACTAAGCTATTATAAGCTTGTGCTATGGGATCTAGACGACTGATATACATACTTATATATTTCTAAATACGTACATATTATTCATAGAAAACACCCAAACTCAGAAACAAACATTAGTGGATCACACAAATATTTGGACCGACCCAGGAATCGAGCCCAGGACCTCCAGCGCCGCAAGCGGTATCACTATGAACTACGCCACAGAGGCAGGCAGGTTTAGGAGAACAGTCTCAGGATCGGGGTTTTTTTTTATACCACTAAGGTGGCAGACAAGCATACGGCCCACCAGAAGGACCGGTGGTCACCGCAGCCTATGAACGTTTGCAACACCAGAGGTGCCACACTCGCGCTGCCGACCCTGTAAAAACCTTCTAAGACCCCTTTTGAAGAACCCCATACTGTAGGCGTTTGGGAAAACCGAAGCAGGGAGGTCATTCAACAACCTAAGCGTGCGCGGCAGAAAACACCTATTGGATCTAACCGTGCTAACGCACCGGACGCAGAGTGTGAGCATGAACTCCCTGTCTGTGGCGAGCGGTGCGATGATAGAACGTAGCCGTGGGCATCATATCAAACAACTCCTCAGAGCACATACCATTATACAGGCGGTAGAACACGCATAAGGAGGCAAAGTCTCTCCTGTCGCGAAGAGGTTCCACACCAGCTGTAAGTACAGGACCGTTGACAATTCTTACAGATCGTCTTTGCACCGCGTTCTTTAATTTTAAATTAACACTTCATCAAATCGTCATAATCATCCTATGGCAGTCCACTCCTGGACGTAGGCCTCCCCCAATTTTGCCACAACGCTCGGTCCTGCGCCTTACACTTATTTACCTACTAGCTGTTGCCCGACTTCGTGCGCATGACAATTATGCTATAGTATACATACAGATTTATATTATTCTCTGCCAAACCCATAAAATATTTAGCGTAATAATATGTAGTGTGTGTGTAAAGGCTATCTCTTATTCCTGCAATGTTTTAGTTAAATCAATCCACCAGCTTACAGATTTGATTGCTCTCTGCTTAGCCCCTAGGATAGGTAGCGTGATAATATAATTATAGCCTATTTGAAGACTGTACCTCTATCTAATATTTGGGCCAAATTTGAATCAAATCAAATCTATCAAGTACTTTTCGAGATTCTTCCGGACAAAGCAACGCAAACAGACAAACCGACAAAAAAAAACTATATTTTCGGCTTCAGTATCTAATGTTGAACACCCAGCGAGTTTTTTTTAATATTTCCAATGTTCAGTTTTGAATTTTCTATCATAATTTAATTAAATGTAGGTATAGACTAGCTGACCCTCGCAACTTCGTTTACGCCACATAAGTCGAATTTTTCATCAGACTCATGGGAGCGTATGAAACTGCCCTGTTTGCTTAATGATAAAAGAGCTTAAAGATTAAGTCCATTCTAAAACAATTCAGTTTGCGCCGAAGGCGTGAACTGAATTGTGTTTTACAATAAAAATGTATTTTACAATAGCCTTAATCATTAAACACTGAATTATTTTACAATAGAATTAGCTTAATCATTATGCTCTTTTATTACAAGCCTTAATCATTAAGCTCTTTTATGATAAAGCCAACACGACAGTTTTGATTTACCCTTACATTCAAAGGAATGCTTTAATTCTAGGTTTAGCGAAGGTTAAGATATCTCTAATTCCTGAACTAGAAAACCTATAACATGGAAACTTGTGTGAAACATTTCTTAAAGTATTCCCTTTATAACACTAAAATAAAATATTTTGGAATCGGAAAACGCATTGAGAAGTTACAACTAAAAAACCGTTTTGTCTTTCATCCCTTCTCCCAAAGGAACCGCGCAAAATATCGAGATCAAAAGTATCCTAGAACCTTCCTCGGATTATAAGCTCTGATTATACCGTGTTTCATTCGAATCGATTTAGGAACTTCGGCGTGATACTGATTCGGAATACAGACAGACAGACACACATGAAAAATTTAAATTTTTCATTTTCGGCAGTAGACTCTCGACCCTCAACAGTTTTATTATATGTATGTATAGACTAGCTGACCCTCGCAACTTCATTTACTTCGCATAAGGTATACGAAAGGAGGGTTATTTCTTTATTAGTTTTATCAAGCAGCGTGTGAAACGACCCTGTTTGCTTAATCATAAAAGAGCTTAAAGATTAAGTCTATTCTAAAACAAATCAGTCCACGCCTTCGGCTGAATTATTTTACAAAAGCCTTAATCATTAAGCTGTTTTATTATTAAGCTAATACGCCTGTTTGGATTTACCATCACATTCAAAATAACCCTTGAATTCTAGGTTTACCGAAAGTTGAGGTGCTCTTAATTTCTGAACTACATAACCCTCAATATCGAAACTTGTGTGGAATGATTCTTTAAGTACTCCCTTTCCAACACTAAAACAATATTTGAAATTGGACCACGCGTTGAGAAATTACAACTGTAAAACCATTTTGTCTTTCATCCCCTCTCCCGCAGGAAACACGCAAAATATCGGGATCAAAGGTATACTGGAACCCTGGTTTTCTTTAATGCGTTTCTTGTGTAGGTATGGTGAGACAGGGGGTGATCATTTCACAGTCTAAGCGTACGCGGAAGAAAGCCTCTATTGGATCTTACCGTGCTCGAGCGCTCAGGACGCAACGTGTGAGGATGAACACCCTGTCTGTGGCGAGCGGTGCGATTATAGAATGTAGCCGTAGGCATCATATCAAACAATTCCTCAGAGCACAAACCGTTGAACAGGCGGTAGAACACACACAGTCTCTCCTGTCACTAAGAGGTTCCACATCACCTGCAAGTAGGTATGGGATCGTTGACAACTATCATAGCTCGCCTTTGCACCGTGTCAAATGAACGAAGCTGGTATTCAGGCGCCCCCGCCCAGAGGTGAGAGTAGTACTCCATATGCGGCCGCACTTACGACTTATTGGTAAATCCAAACAGGCGTATTAGCTTAATAATAAAACAGCTTAATGATTAAGGCTTTTGTAAAATAATTCAGCCGAAGGCGTGGACTGATTTGTTTTAGAATAGACTTAATCTTTAAGCTCTTTTATGATTAAGCAAACAGGGCCGTTTCACACGCTGCTTGATAAAACTAATAAAGAAATAACCCTCCTTTCGTATACCTTATGCGAAGTAAATGAAGTTGCGAGGGTCAGCTAGTCTATACATACATATAATAAAACTGTTGAGGGTCGAGAGTCTACTGCCGAAAATGAAAAATTTAAATTTTTCATGTGTGTCTGTCTGTCTGTATTCCGAATCAGTATCACGCCGAAGTTCCTAAATCGATTCGAATGAAACACGGTATAATCAGAGCTTATAATCCGAGGAAGGTTCTAGGATACTTTTGATCTCGATATTTTGCGCGGTTCCTTTGGGAGAAGGGATGAAAGACAAACCAGTTTTTTAGTTGTAACTTCTCAATGCGTTTTCCGATTCCAAAATATTTTATTTTAGTGTTATAAAGGGAATACTTTAAAAAATGTTTCACACAAGTTTCCATGTTATAGGTTTTCTAGTTCAGGAATTAGAGATATCTTAACCTTCGCTAAACCTAGAATTAAAGCATTCCTTTGAATGTAAGGGTAAATCAAAACTGTCGTGTTGGCTTTATCATAAAAGAGCTTAATGATTAAGGCTTGTAATAAAAGAGCATAATGATTAAGCTAATTCTATTGTAAAATAATTCAGTGTTTAATGATTAAGGCTATTGTAAAATACATTTTTATTGTAAAACACAATTCAGTTCACGCCTTCGGCGCAAACTGAATTGTTTTAGAATGGACTTAATCTTTAAGCTCTTTTATCATTAAGCAAACAGGGCAGTTTCATACGCTCCCATGAGTCTGATGAAAAATTCGACTTATGTGGCGTAAACGAAGTTGCGAGGGTCAGCTAGTCTATACCTACATTTAATTAAATTATGATAGAAAATTCAAAACTGAACATTGGAAATATTAAAAAAAACTCGCTGGGTGTTCAACATTAGATACTGAAGCCGAAAATATAGTTTTTTTTTGTCGGTTTGTCTGTTTGCGTTGCTTTGTCCGGAAGAATCTCGAAAAGTACTTGATAGATTTGATTTGATTCAAATTTGGCCCAAATATTAGATAGAGGTACAGTCTTCAAATAGGCTATAATTATATTATCACGCTACCTATCCTAGGGGCTAAGCAGAGAGCAATCAAATCTGTAAGCTGGTGGATTGATTTAACTAAAACATTGCAGGAATAAGAGATAGCCTTTACACACACACTACATATTATTACGCTAAATATTTTATGGGTTTGGCAGAGAATAATATAAATCTGTATGTATACTATAGCATAATTGTCATGCGCACGAAGTCGGGCAACAGCTAGTAGGTAAATAAGTGTAAGGCGCAGGACCGAGCGTTGTGGCAAAATTGGGGGAGGCCTACGTCCAGGAGTGGACTGCCATAGGATGATTATGACGATTTGATGAAGTGTTAATTTAAAATTAAAGAACGCGGTGCAAAGACGATCTGTAAGAATTGTCAACGGTCCTGTACTTACAGCTGGTGTGGAACCTCTTCGCGACAGGAGAGACTTTGCCTCCTTATGCGTGTTCTACCGCCTGTATAATGGTATGTGCTCTGAGGAGTTGTTTGATATGATGCCCACGGCTACGTTCTATCATCGCACCGCTCGCCACAGACAGGGAGTTCATGCTCACACTCTGCGTCCGGTGCGTTAGCACGGTTAGATCCAATAGGTGTTTTCTTCCGCGCACGCTTAGGTTGTTGAATGACCTCCCTGCTTCGGTTTTCCCAAACGCCTACAGTATGGGGTTCTTCAAAAGGGGTCTTAGAAGGTTTTTACAGGGTCGGCAGCGCGAGTGTGGCACCTCTGGTGTTGCAAACGTTCATAGGCTGCGGTGACCACCGGTCCTTCTGGTGGGCCGTATGCTTGTCTGCCACCTTAGTGGTATAAAAAAAAACCCCGATCCTGAGACTGTTCTCCTAAACCTGCCTGCCTCTGTGGCGTAGTTCATAGTAATACCGCTTGCGGCGCTGGAGGTCCTGGGCTCGATTCCTGGGTCGGTCCAAATATTTGTGTGATCCACTAATGTTTGTTTCTGAGTTTGGGTGTTTTCTATGAATAATATGTACGTATTTAGAAATATATAAGTATGTATATCAGTCGTCTAGATCCCATAGCACAAGCTTATAATAGCTTAGTTTGGGTTGGATGATGTTGTGTGTGATTGTCCACAAATATGTCCACCTATAAAAATAATATCCTGTAATTTTCTGAGTCGAGTATCCCACGGATAAATTGACGCAGTTCTAGGTTACTATATCGTGAAACTCGTGGAAATACCATTAAAGTAACAGAATACTACTTTTACGGTGAATTTTAGTAAAATCCCTTTACCACTTAAGAGGTCAACTGGTGATCTTAAAATTCGGCTAAGAATCATTCCTGTCACAACACCGGCTTTAGAAAAAGAAAACGGATTTAAATAAATAAATAAATATTCTCGAACATTTATCACAACGCTATCTGTTCCCAAAGTAAGCTAGGAATAACCTGCTTGTGTTATGGGTATCAGACCACGGATATTAATACTTATCTATACTTATAATAAATCTGTAGAGAGGTCAATTCTGTACATGAAATATATTTTCAAAATAACTATCAGGGGATGATTAGTGATCGATACTGATGCCAAAAATGCAATCAGTAAAATTTTTGTCTGTCTGTCTGTCTGTCTGTATGTTCCTTATAGAAACAAAAACTACTCGACGGATTTTAACGAAAATAGATACAATTATTCTTCATACTCCTGGGCAGGTTATAGTATACTTTTCATCACGCTAAAACGAATAGGAGCGGAGCAGCAATCAAGAATGTTTTGAAAACGGGGAATATTTTTTACTGTCTGAGAGCTTCCGAGCGTACGCTGCGTAAATGGTTACAGTTAGGTAAAAATTGTGTATTACGAAATTGTTTCTCTTAAAAAGTTCTAAAAAAAAGTCCGCGACAGCATATGTCTATCTTTTAAGGTTCGCTCACAATAACCTAATTTGTCTATCTCTTAAGGTTTGCTCACGATATAATGAAACTGAAGAGTTTGTTTGTACTAGGATCTCAGAAACTACTGGTTGCATTTCAAAAATTATTTTACGGTTTAATAGTCCATTTATTTAGGCTGGCTAATGGCAATATAACATCACGCTAAGACGAATAGGAGCGGAGCAGCCATGAATAATGTTTCGAGAACGGGGATTATTTCTTTCTTTTGAGAGTTTCCATTGCTGACGCTGCATAAATAGTTAAAGTTACGTAAAAATTGTATACTACAAAATTGTTTCTCTTAAAAAGTTATAAAAAAAATCCTTGACAGCATATGCCTATCTTTTAAGGTTCACTTACAATAACCCTCTTATTAAGTTTTAAAGTATGAGCGACGTGACCGGAGTAAATTTGGTCTGCAGTGGCAGCCAGTCAACTGAACGATCAAAACCGGCCAAGTGCGAGTCGGACTCGCACGCGAT
The DNA here is from genome assembly GCA_933228765.1 of Miltochrista miniata. Lineage (NCBI taxonomy): Eukaryota > Metazoa > Arthropoda > Insecta > Lepidoptera > Erebidae > Miltochrista > Miltochrista miniata. The sequence goes on along the minus strand of OW121773.1, from coordinate 15,432,807 downwards.
GAGTTCCATACCGGAAAACGGATGGGTGGAAGTAAAAGCGACGGGAAACATTATATCACTTTAACGAGAGGTGTTAAAGTCACATCCTTCTCACTCTTATGTGATGCGCCATAATGAATACAAGCGACGCGACGCGACTATAATAAGCGCGACGGGGGTAAATGCAACGGGAAACATTATAATACCTACTCGAAATATTAATACCATACCTCACTCTCATGTGACGCAAACGAAGTTGCGCGGGTCAGCCAGTCTATTATATAAAAATAAGTCGGGTTTTCCTTCCTGACGCTATAACTTTAGAACGCACGAACCGATTTCCACGGTTTTGCATTCGTTGGAAAGGTCTCGGGCTCCGTAAGGTTTATAGCAAAGAAAATTCAGCAAAATTTCACATACAGCGCCATCGCGGGCGAAGCTGCGGGCATCAGCTAGTATACTTTTAAATACATACTTATCATACATAGAAACACCCAGACTCTTGAAACAAACATTTATGAGTCACATAAATATTCGGAAATCGACCTCCAGCGCCGCAGGCGGTATCACTACCGACTGCGCCACAGAGGCAGTCCTTAATTTAAATTGGTCTATCTGTCGGGCTACACACAGGTCAAACTTAAAGACCCCTAGTTTTTCGTCGGTGATAAAAAATTGTGATGTGACGGAGTTTAGGGGTCCTCCACAGCTCTCGTCTTAAAATATATATTATAGTATATCATACAGACCTGTATAAGGTGCAGCGTTGGCCATTCTAATCAACGCAATGTTGTTAGTACGCAAACGTGTATTATACATTGGGTGTAATATTATTTTCTCAACTGGTATGGTGATGGCACCATCAGTGCAGTCCTGACCGCCACCTTCAACCGGAGTACAATCGGAACCTTCGTGAGTAGTGTTGTATTCGCCTAGTCGAATTCTGACTCTAAGAACGAAAATTAAAGTTACATTAAATAATATTACTTAAACAAATGAATTAAACCATTCATCACTGTTTTGACAAACGACTGTCAGAAGTCTAAGTGGCCTCCAATCGCTTGATGCGCCGTGACTTTCCAACAGAGTGGCGACATCAATTTGGCGAGGTTAAAAAACTTAATTATTAAGAATACAAAAAACCCGACTGCAATGTAAAAATACAACTGAAAAGCAAAAAAAACAAGCTCTACATTTCTTTTGTAATTTTCTTTAGCTACCTACTGTTTTACTTTGTCAGCAACATTTTCCAGCAGGAACAAGCTATAAGCAAGTGGTGGTCTACAAAATAGCTAAATGTTTTCATAGCTTGTTCCTGCCTGCAAATATTGCCGACAAAGTAAAACAGTAAGTAGCTAAACAAAATAACAAAAAAATTGTAGAGTTTGATTTTTGCTTTTCAGTTGATTTTTTACTTTGCAGTCTGGTTTTTGTATACTTAACAATTAACTTTCATATTGTTTCGCTTCTATTCTCTATTCTACATAATGTAAATTCTCCTCCTTATCTTAAAGAACGCTTTGAGTTTCTTGTTCCAAGGGGCAAAACATGTCGCACTTCCCGTTCACTTCTTCTTCGTACTCCTTTGCATAGTTCTGGCGTATATGACAAATCTTTCACTATTCGTGCAGTGCGTTTATGGAATTCGCTGCCTCATACTGTACGCGATAGCTCTTCATTGAACATTTTCAAGAGTAGAGTAAAGGAACTATATCTTTCCCAAATTACATAAGCTACTATTATGTATAGTAAATATTGTTATATATCTTATCTTCTTGTATGTGCCTATATGTATTTATTTTAATATGTATGTTTATGTATATGTGTGTATGTATGTTTATGTATTTGTGTATGTATGTATGTATGTATATAGTTATTTATATGATTATAAGGTTTATTATTTCTTTAAAAAAAATAATTGTGCACTTTTTAACCCCTTCGTTGCGCATTTACTTAAATAACCCCAAGGTTTGCTGGAAGAAAACTCAATTATAAGTTAAGCTCGCCTTTGTACAGCGTAATAGTTATCTTAGAAGTGGTGTTATAAATTTTTGTGTACTAAAAGGACTTCTCCGAAATTTTACCTTAATTATTATATTTTTGGTCATATTTCTGGTTCTTCTTACCCAATTGCAATCAAACTAATGTAAGATTTTTAGTCTGACTAAGTCCTTATAAACAAATAAAACCGCATCGAAATAGGTTCAGTGGTTTTTCGTCCATCGCAGCCAAATAATTATAGCGCCAAAAATCCGCCATTTTGATTCTTTAGGAATTATATTATACCTGGTGTTACTCACACAATCACGACAAGTCAAATGACACCTTGCGTGTCAAAATCTGTGAAGCCGTTCAGGCTGTAGACCGTGCAAGAAAAATTTTCAAGATTTTCATTTTAGAGCCAAAAGTCAGCCATTTTGATTTTAAAAAAAAACGTATCAGCGGGCCTAAAAAGGCAACATTGTATGTTTCATTATATGAAACATAAAATTCAAATAATTTGAAATACAGAACCAACAAAGCATACCAAACATTTTACGTTTCATAATATGAAACATACAATGTTGCCTTTTTAGGCCCTCTGGTGTCACTCACACAATTATGACGAATCAAATGACACCTCGCATGTCAAAATCCATCAAGCCGTTCAGGCTGTAGGACGTGACAAAAATTTTGGACATACATATATAGGCTCGAAAAACATTACCCTCCTTTTTTCGGCAGTTCGAGTAAAAAGATCTAAAAACGTGATTTCATTAATCAGTTTGAGCCGTTGCGACGTTCGTTGCGACCACTTTTATGACGATTTAAATTGACGCTATTGCAATCAGACCTTTTAATCAAATCTGCGTAAAAGTAGCCTTGGAGAAGTCATTAGACAGTGTACGTTACACAAGTGGCTAATTAAAGCTTCGCGAGACCAGAGATCTGGGCACATTCATGCTTAGTGATAGTAATTGTCTTTAAATACGGAATTAGAAAGTTTCCAGTCCGCAATGATGTGGGGAAATTTTACGACGCATGGAGGAATTATCTAATTATGTGCATAATATTATGGCTTTTTATTATTTTTATTTTCATATTTTTATCTTGTGTATAAAATAACTCTCGCTCGAAGAAGCGCTCGTGGCCCCGCGGACTCAGTGTTCTGTAAACTGCAGTAAACAACTTTCACTTCGGCCAGTCCTTAGATGGGTGACCATTCAAGTAACCAGTTTGTTACACAGTCAAAATTTTCGACAGCAGGCAGTCACAACCAGCGCTTTTCCATCTCAACTCAGCAATACGGCTCACCAGACTCACCACCTATTAAGTGTTTTTTTTTTTATGTAATGACGTGCTACAATAATAGCATATCATAGAAATTACAATCTAGCCATAAGACTAATAAGTAATTAACATTTAACCTAAACTGCTAATATAGAGTAAATTGTAAGAATGTGTCCATTAACACTTTTCTTAATGTCTCTATTAAGGGGAAGTCACTTAGTTCATATTGTGTTCTTTATTACAAGTTGCACTTATTACACTATGTCACACTGACACTTCACTTAACTAATTCAAAGGGTTTTGTCCTTTTTAGTCTTCTCACTAAATCTGTGTGGTCAAGGAGTTGGATAGCCTCGACATTCACATGATGATGAAGTCTTTTTTGATGAGCTTCGGCGTACTTTTGCACTACATTAGCTACGAGGTCCACTTTAAGGTCCCTATGGAGGTCGTCACTTCTAATGTACCAAGGCGCATTTACGATACCCCTCAGTACTTTATTTTGGATTTTTTGTATAATCTGGATGTTGCTTGATTTGGTACAGCCCCATAGCTGTATTCCATAAGTCCACACTGGCATAAGGACTTGTTTATACAGTAGTAATTTGTTTTGTACTGACAGCGAAGAATGTTTGCCTAGAAGCCAGTACATATTTTTGTAGCGAAGCTGTGGCTCGCTGCGTTTCTTCTTAACGTGAGCCTTCCAACGAAGCTTAGCATCTTGTGTCATGCCTAGATACTTGGCTGTATTCTCGTAGGGAATAATCGTATTATTTATATACACTGCATAATAGTTGGATCTTTTATTCGTGAAGTCTATGTGAACTGATTTGGCTTCGTTCAATTTTATTTTCCACTTTTTTGTCCAGTCATATACGATGTTGACTGCATTTTGAACCTTTTCCACGGCTTCTGCATGAGTAACACCTGTAGCCATAATGGCTGTGTCATCTGCAAATGTTGCAATGGTATGGTTTTCTAATACCGGGATATCGCAGGTGTATAATAGGTACAGGACCGGACCTAATACACTTCCCTGGGGCACTCCAGCTTTTATTTCCCTTAAGTCTGAGTATGCATTATCTTGTCGAATTCTGAACATTCTTTGAGTCAAGTAGGACTTTAAGATGGCGGTGAACTGTTTTGGGAGCATATTTTCGAGTTTTTTTGCAAGACCTTCATGCCAAACTTTATCGAAAGCTTGAGCTACGTCAAGGAAGACTGTAGAACACACTTTCTTGTCTTCTAAAGCTTTTTCAATGATATTAGTGATACGGTGTACTTGATCGATTGTAGAGTGATTTTGTCTAAATCCAAATTGATAGTTTGGGATTAGCTGACGTTCTTCTATGATGGGCTTTAACCGTTTCAGGAACAGGTTTTTAAATAATTTTGACATTATTGGTAGTAAGGAAATAGGTCTATATGAAGTAGTTTCATGGGGGGGGGTGGTTTGCCAGGTTTAAGTATCATAATAACTTCGGCCACTTTCCACACATCAGGTACATGGTTTAGTCTAAATGAGGCATTAATAATGGTGGTAACTTTAATAATCGCTTTACGTGGTAAGTTGCGTAAAACTTCTGTCGTAATTAGGTCATAGCCAGGGGCTTTGTTTGTATTTAGGCGTTTTATTTCATTGAACACCTCTCTCGGTGTAACTAATCTTATTTCTAACCCATCGCTTGATGCCACGTCTACAGGTATATTTCCGGAGGTTTCATCGTTTGGTCTGAAAATTTGCTCTAAGTGTTGTGCAACTGGCGGATAACCAATTCGGTTTCCGTCGGGGGCGCTCCACTGTGGACGCGATCATGCGTGTCAGGAGCCTGGCGGTGGAAGCTACATCGCGGGGCGAGGTGGTGATGGCGGTGTCTCTTGACATCGCCAACGCCTTCAACACCTTGCCCTGGAGCTGCGTTAGGGAGGCGCTCATTTATCACAGAGTGCCTCTCTGCCTCCGTCGCATTGTCGGGGCTTATTTGTTCGAGAGAGCCATAGCTTACCCAAGTTGGCTAGGGCCGGGGCGGCGAGACGTGTCGTGCGGTGTTCCACAGGGGTCGGTCTTAGGTCCGCTCCTGTGGAACATCGGCTACGATTGGGTGCTTCGCGGTTCGTTGCTCAGAGGTGTCGGCGTAACGTGCTACGCCGACGATACCCTCGTTACGGCGCGTGGTGCAACGCACCGAGAAGCAGCCCTAAAGGCCACGGCAGGGGTTGCTCAAGTCGTGGGGCGAATACGGCGGCTGGGTCTGGAGGTGGCCCTTCACAAATCCGAAGCCCTGTGCTTCCACGGGCCTCGGAAGGGGCCGCCGACAGGATCTAGCATACAAGTAGGGGGCGTTGGCATCGGCATCGAGCCCTCAATGAAGTACCTGGGGCTTGTACTCGATAGCCGATGGAACTTCGAACACCACTTTCGAAGTTTGGTCCCAAAGCTGAGAGGGGCAACAGCTGCACTTTCGCGGTTGTTGCCCAACATAAGGGGACCCAACGCTCCCTGCAGGAGACTATACCTCGGGATCGTGCGGAGTATGGCCCTATACGGGGCGCCTATATGGGCAGAAACCCTGACGGCCCGCAATGTGGCTAGACTACATAGCCCGCTGAAGGCAATGGCCGTCAGGGTGATTAGAGGGTACCGCACGATCTCTGTCGAGGCGGCATGTCTCCTAGCCGGGACCCCTCCATGGGACCTGGAAGCGAGAGCCCTTGCGTTGCTTTATCAGTGGCGCAAGGAGGCGCTGGAGCGGGACCACAGGCCTGAGTCTAGAGAAATAGAGGCTCAGCGATCCCTGCTCCGCCAGGAGCTCATGGAAACATGGAAGTTACGACTTGAGCAACCAAAATGGGGGCTCACCACTATTGAGGCGGTAAAGCCGGTCATGGAGGAGTGGCTGGAGAGACGTCATGGTAGCCTCACCTATCGGGTGTCACAGATGCTTACCGGACACGGGTGTTTCGGTAAGTATCTGTGGCGCATACATAGGGAGGTAACACCCGAGTGTCAGCACTGCGATGACTGCAGCGAGGACACGGCGCTGCATACTCTGGTGGAGTGCTCAGCATGGGCGCTACAGCGCCGAGACCTCGTTGTGGGCCTGGGCGTCGACGTTCTCACACTGGAGACCATGGTGAAAGCTATGGTCTCTAGCGGAAGCAAGTGGGATGCCGCTGCATCTTTTTGCGAGCAAGTTATGCTTCGAAAAGAGGTGGCGGGGAGGGACCGTAAGAGGGATCTCCCTCCCGAGTTCCGCAGTCGGCGGCGAGGTCGTCGCAGGCTGCTATACGCCCAAGACTACCGACCTCCATTACCAGGGGCCTGAGAACGGTGGGCTGGCTGCTCGCCGTTCGTACAGAAGCAGGCCAAGACGATGGCGAATATCTCTTTGCCCCTCATAGTGGTGATAATGGTGGGACAGTACACAAATCCCCCCCCCCCTTTCCCTAGTAGCGGGTTAACACCCGAACCAACTACCCAGACGCGGGATAGCACCCGAACCCCATAGGCGAGGTTGAAGTGTTCGCCAAAGTCTGCCCAGAGCCCTGGAACATCCTTCCGAGGGCTTACCCGGGACTCCCGGCCGTAGACAGTTGTAGGGCATCGTGTGGTTTTAGTCGGTAGGAGTCCGGCATAGCATCCATGTAGGATTTCCACACGTAAAAAAAAAAAAAAAAAAAAGTGTTGTGCAAATCTGGCTGCTTTCTGTTCATTATTTACAACCCAACCGCCATTGGTATCTTTAATGGGGGGGATCTGTAATGTTGGCTTTTTGGAATTTTTTGTACATTTCCATAGGGAGTAATTTGTCGTGCGATCACTTGTTAACTGACTTAAGTAATTATTCACCGTTTTATTATGAAAATTTTGAATTTCTCTCCTGAGTCTTTTAGTAATGTTGTTTAGTTCAGTTTTGTCAGGGGGATATCTGGTTCTTTGCCATTTTTTTCGCAGTATACGTTTTTCAGCTATAATATTTCTAATACTCATAGGATAGCAGTTATTTTTAATTCTTCGCCTAATTTCCGGTGTATTACGCCAGGCACATTTTTGTATATCTGTTATGAATTTTGACACATCAAGTTCTAGTTGTTGCGGATTCTTTAGCGGTACTTTTAGGTTAATAGCTTCTTCTAATTCGCATCTGAAGCTATCCCAGTCTGTATTTTTATTGACTAAAGAGGGCTTGCTTTCTTTTTGAATAAGAGTTTCACCTATGGTCAGTAATATGGGTGAATGGTCTGAACTCATGTCAAATCCTTCTTCAATTAATTTGTAAGACGCTAGGCGAAAAATTTTTGTAGATGAAAAAATCTATAAAATCTGGTAATTTCCCTTTTTCAGTAGGCCAATAGGTAGGTTTACCTGTTGATATAACATTACAGTTCATTTCTCTGATAGCACAAAGTAACTGTTTGCCTTTAGAGTTCGTTAATCTCGATCCCCAGTGTATATTTTTGGCATTAAAATCGCCACCAAGGATAAATCTGTTACCAAGACTTTTAAAAAGAGTTTTGTACTGCTCTGCTTTTAAACTATGCCTTGGTGGACAGTATATAGCAGAAATCGTAATTGGGTATCGCTTAGTCTTAATAGTTACAGCTATAGCTTGTATAAATTGTTCTTCACATTTATGTTCTACATAATGACTAATAGTATCTTTAATAATTATGGTACTACCACCTCTTGCAGTGTTGTTGGGGTGCAACGAATGATAACTTTTATAGCCCTTAATCCTAATATATGATTCTCTAGTAAAATGTGACTCGGATATCAGACATATGTCTATATTTTCTGTAATTAGGACTGCCTGCAACTCGTTTTGATGCTTTAGGAGTCCATTTGCATTCCATGCCATAATTTTGATTGAATACAACATGTTTATTTTCTGTAAGTGTTTAATTCAAGTTTCTTTAACCTTTCATCAAACGATGTCATTAGGCTAAGAATTTGATTAATTTTATCGTCATTATTAGAACTTACTGGATGTTGTTGTTGATTTGTTGACAACAACTGTTGTTGTGGTGGCTGAGGCTGCAAGTGAATGTCCTTAGTCATTTGTGCGTACGATACGGTTTTTGTGACCCGCTTTTCGGGATTCGCTTTTATGCCAGTACGTTCACTAGACATCTTGGTGGCTGTCATAGATGTTTTTGATTTTACGGACTTATTTTTAATTTTTTGTAGCTCTTTAGCTACCATACACCCTCTATAGTTAGAAGGATGTGGTTCGCCACAGTGTACACACTTTGGCTTTACCTCTGCAGGTTTCCGGCAGTCTTTCGTTAGGTGTTTACCCGTGCATTTTACGCATTTAGGTTCTTTGAAGCAGTATTTTTGAGTGTGGCCATAGGCTTGACATCTCTTACACTGTGGAATCAGTTTTGAGGTTTTCAAAGGTTCTATATCCACTTTGCAACTCAGTATTGAATGAATACCGTAAATTCTGTCAATGCTTTCTTCTTTACCGAATGAAAGCAGAAAGATATTAAGAGGCTCTTTAGTCCTCCAACTTAATTTGTTAACTGCGTCCTGAATTTTAAGACCTTTGCCTTTCAGATCCGCGATAATTCTGTCCGGTAGACAAGACGAGTGTAATTTTTTTGCTACGACTCTTATGGGTCTGTCCTGTTTGTTTTCATAGGAGTACCACAGACAATTATTTTGAAGTAGGGTCTTAGTAATGGACTTATAAGAATCTTCGTTTTTGGCGTTTATTTTTATACATTCACCGCTCATCATTTTCACGATAAAAGAATCGATTGCAGTATCTGCTGACAGCAGATCATAGAACATTTGGTAGTTCTTGACATTTTCCACAACTATGGGTGGTGTTGTGAAGGTTTTTTGATCTTCTGTGCTTTTTCGTTGGAGCAGATAGCTATTTGGGATGGTGGTGGGGAGGGTGTCAAGTTCAATTTCCTTTTTTTACGATTTTTTACACGTACCCACTCGGTTTCTTTAGCGAGTTCTTCCTCATCGGTCTCATATTGGACCGCTGGAGTGGAAGTTTCAGTGTTTTCAACAGTTTTATTGTTAGTATTTTTAGGGCGTTGCTCCTGGTCAAAGTTTATTTTACTTCGAAGGTTCTCTATTTGACATCTTAGGTCATTTACTAACTCTTGCAGTTTTTCTCTCTCTTCTTTCTCTTTGACATAATAGTCGTATATGATACGCTCTGTCTCTGTTGTAATATTTACTTTTGTAGAAGCCATTGTTAGATATTTAAAATAGCTGCGCCTTAATTGCTAATTACTTACATATGTAATGAATCATTACGATCGGTAACTAGGTCATTGCTGCGGCCGCGTACGACTCAACGTGACGATCTCGATGGCTGCGTCAGCACTTAGCTCGAACACAAAAACAAATTTGCGCGAGGCAGCGGTGATGCGACCGTTCGCTGCGGATTTCGAACGCACCTATTACGTGTGACAAATTTAAATAAAAGGTGAAATTTGGGCATATAATATGCCTCTGCCTACCCCTTCGTGGATAAACGCGTGACCATATGCATGTATGTATATATATATATATATATATATATAAAATCTGGATAATACCAGGACAGAATGCTTGATTATTCGTCTTTTAGCCCCTCTCTATAAAATAGATTGCAGAGCGGCTTATGGCGAGACTTGTGTCTGTAGTCTGGAACTCTGTTGTATTAAATTACGTCACTAGGTCAAGTGGATCATCTGTTCAAAGTTTGAAATAAAACAAAAATGATAACGTCAATCGGATTGAACTATCACTTTCACAATAAACGTTTTAGAGAGGGGCAGTCGGGTGAGACCGTCGCACGGCTTCTTGTTTTTTTACAAGGAAAAATAATTATTGATTCGCAACTGGTTACGAATCGAAGTTGCGAAAATGGCCGGAGGGGTCTGATTATTTGCCTAAGGACGAATAATATACTCACGGTTTTCCAATAATCGTTTCCTTGGCAGATGACGCTGAAAACACTACATACTTAGCACTAACTAGGGCGCCAATATCAATTACTCTATTTTCTTTGTCTTTATCATATTCAGCCAACGCTAACCACGGATACTGATCTATTCTTGTAGTGATGCCACCTGCAAAAGTAGGAGTTCAAATAATCAATTAAATCGGCTCATATGCTGTCTACTGCTAAACGTAAGCTTCACCAATTTTAAGCCATAGTACACCTTCGCCTTCTACATCCAGTTTTGACCTGCAACCTTTTCGACCGTCTATCCATCTGACCGGTGTGTGTCCTCTCGCACATTTGCTTCATTCATCAGAACTCGTTTGCTTTATCGACCACCGCTTCTTCTAAAGATTTGACCAGTCAGCACTTCGAAACGCTCGGAGCTATATCGATCACTTTGGTTCACAGACGGCTAATTCGACGACGACATTTCGGATTTCATAACTCAGAGACACCTTAGGCGAAGTTTGAAAAATTGCTCGTTGCCAACGCTACACAGATTGTTACATTTGGAGCGGCTCATTATAGGCAAGTCTGTGAACATAAGACATATACTGGGTGTAACAAAACTACCTCTCCAAATTTCATGAGATGACTCGGCATCGGAAATCAAATACAAATATTTAATAAAAAAGGGGGGTTAATTTTTTTATTATTTTTTTTATTTTTTTGTCGCACATTAAGAATTGGTTTTTTACCGCGGCATTTCGAGATAACATGGTCGCCGTGGCAAACAAACACGGAGCACTCGTCTGGCTGTCGTTGTCGCTTTCTACTGCCGCTCAGTAGCGATCTAAAGGGTGATAATGAAAATTTATAGAACCTTTAGAACGGATTTACGGTTAAAGTATTCATGTGATTTCTTTTTCTTTATTTTTGTAATGTTTCTTGACTGATGCCACGTCACGTGACGAAATTTGGAGAGTCAATTTTGTTACACCCAATATAGTGCATAGATCTGTATTTAAGAACCATACCATCGATTTTAGAGAAAATTAGATCTATAGTCCAATCCTGCCCGATCTGGCAATAATGTAAACATGTCATGTTTTGACAATCGTTGTCTAAGACAGATGAGTAGGAAAATATAGTATGACAAAATCATTGAATTTTTTACTATCCCGAGTACCTAGGTATTTTAAATGAAAATTAACTATCATAAAGAAGTTATATGGTGTTGAAATGATTGTAAGAACACTGTATGACTCCTGGATACTGGAATATATTCAGAGTGAATACTCAATTGCAAGTAACTATGGATATATAGGATCAAATGTGTTTGTTTACATTTTTGCGCAAAGCTATTGAAATACAGTATACATACATAGATTTAAGAAAAAGCTGTTGCATAGCTGCCCATACTGACTGCACCGAATGTTACACTCTGTATACCCGTGCCGCCTAGCATAAGCGGATCCTTTTGATTATTTCCTTTTAAAGGCATTCTTTCTAAGCGTTATAACCTGCCCAAGGTGTGTTCCTAGTCAAAGTCAAGCCTCGATCCTTCAACGTCGATTGAACCCGGCATGATTGCTCATTGGATTTTACCATGAATTTATTCAATTTTTTGCCAACTTCAACACGTTGAAATGCTCTGTTTAGACTTTGGAGTATGTACCATTCCACCCAACTGTTCCAGCATTTCCTCTACTATAATGATGTCGTCGGCAAACCGAAGATCACCTCGCATCTTTCAGTCAGTCATCAGTTTTTTTTTGTAAATTACGTCTGAACATCCACATAGATTTTTATCTCGGACTCCAACCGACTAAAATCATACGCAACCCTTTCATAGATAGCCCTGCGCAAATAATATGTCTGCGACGATCCTGCCGCTGACTGCAGAACTTAGAGTGATTTTTTTTCCAATATTATTCCTAATCCAGGTATTGTAATACTATACGTCAGTGTAAACTGTAGGTAAGTCTTTCTGGCCACATGGGGTAACCCCAAAGCTGACTATTCCACTCAATTCGTACATCGAAGCATCCTTATGCATAAGAGTAGCAACGCCTTGACAAGTATTTTCGTTTGCGACACCTCCTGCACAAAGACGACCTCTTTCTATCATGACTTTCTTTGAAGAATAGTATTGCTCACATAGCTGTAAAGAAATAATTTGATGATTGCATGTTTATTTTTTTTATTTTGCCTATAAGAAGACAACTACACATAATTGAAAGCCAGGACAACATCTAGCCAATTTAGCTCGACACATCAACGATTTTTTTGATCGCTCAGTCTTAGCCAAGATTCTCCACTATGTGAAGCCATCCTAATAACATCAATATTGAGAACAGCATATCTCTGCGTAGCGTTGAGCGCGTCCAGACCTTGCAGAGTCATCAAAAAGGTGAGAGCAATATTCTACACAGAGACAATTCCGCGTCTTGTACAGCAGACACTTCTGTTGGTTTTCTCTACTCCGAATACTAGCAATCCAAAATAAGGTGAAGTAGTTCTTCTTGCTACACCTGTAGTCTCTCTCTCATGATAGATAGATAGACAGACAATACACAGGGAACAGGATTCCAAGAGGGCGGAGCCGTGGGTACAATCTTGTGTTCCATAAGTAACAGATTATACTTACGCTTATATTCACGTTAGGAACGCTAACATGCATTCTAACATTGGTAAGAAATTGAGCCCCATCCGGCTGCAACGAAGTTGACAGGTTTTATGCTCAGCGCTCACTCGATCTTCAGTTGGCAGACATATAGGTCGAATAAAGTCTGAAAATTTAATAAATGTATTTAGTGAAATGAATCCCCGTCAGTCCCGCTGACATAGTATTTTGTAAACGATCACCGTGGTAAGTAGCTTTACCATTGCTGGTCCTGATGGGTGACCACATAGTGACATTTCTATTTATTAGTGCTTGAGACACGTTCATCCGTTCTTGATGGTTAGTAACAGGGCAGTCGTTAAGTTCAAGGAAGGTTCAAGTCAAGTTCAAGGGCTCGTGAGGAAAAGAAAGAAAATACAATTATTGAGATACCTATCTCACAACTTTTTACGTTAGAAGAACTGAGTTGCGCGACTTGAGGTTTTTACAAGTTTTGTTTTATTTTTATTACTTTGATCGGATCTTATGAGATTGTAAATAAACCCAAGTCGCGCAACTCAGTTCTTCTACACTAAAAAGTAGTGAGATTCATGTAATACCAAGTCAATGCCCATAATTAATATATAAAATCTTTTATGTGTTAGATAAGTAAAAATATTGACTTGACCATCGCATTAGCTTATCTAATTTAATATGGTGAACCTATTACTTGTGAGATACCTACATTATGTTTTCATGCGATGGTCAAGTCAATCTTTTTACTTAATTACTTAAAATATCAAAGATTTTATATACCTAATTGATTAAGTATGGACATTGACTTGGTAGGTATTACATGAATCTCCTACTACTTTTATCGCTACTTTTTACGGTATAAGCATTGAGTTACGCGACTTGAATGTTTTAATTTATTTTTTGATGTCATAGTAATTATCAGACAAACCTGTAAAGGGTGCTGCGCTGACCATTCTAATTAATGCTATATTGTTAATACGTAAACGTTGATTGTACATTGGGTGCATTATTATTGTCTCAATCGGTATGGAGATGGCACCACCAATGCAGTCCTGACCACCACCTTTAACCGGAGTACTATCGTAACCTTCGTGACTTGTGTCGTATTCACCAAGTCGAATGTTAACACTGAGAATGAAAACCAAAATCAAATTTCAACATAATTATTTAACAAAATATTTCAATAAGCTCACCAGTTATTGAGGGACAGGCAGATAATTATATTTTGAACCCTTAACCACCTAAAAGTGGTCTCACCGCAACGAATTTTCAAACTAAAATATTTCAATTTGTGCAAGTTGTGGGACAGTGTGCGTCTCTGTACCTTTTCTAGGCATCGAAAAGTACCACGCTTACGCTTGACTAGTCAACAATATCGCTGCGTTTAGCTTGAGTAACTAAAAATATTTAGCAAGTGGTCTAGGTGACCGCACGTAAGTGGTTATGTGACTTTTTTTGCGCTGAGTTGATGAAGTAACTTCTTCATCAAACTCAATTTCAAAATCGGTTACAATAAGTGACGATTTAATAAAGTTCATTACAAATGTTCAGCTCTACCTAAATCTAGGGCAAAGCATAACAGTGGCTCTTTCGATAACACCATCCTCATAACGTTGCAATCTGATGGTAGACCCAGAAATAGCCATGGAAAAATGCGAAAATATAAGGGTTGCAATTTTGTTTACTTTTTCATATAATATTTGTTTTTTTTTAGTCTTACGTTATAGTTTAATCTTCTAATTTTTAAAAACTAACACCAAAAAAATGTAAAGCTAATTTCCTTATGATAGGAATTTCATTTTGTTAGAGACTAGCTGAACCACGCAATAAGTGTGAGAAAGAGAGAGGTATAGTATTAATATTTTGAGTAATATAATGTTTCCCGTTGCATTTACTCTCGTCGAGTCGCTCATATTCAAAAAAAACTTACCCGCACAACTTCAACAAAGAGAGAGAGATGTGGTATAAATATTTATTGTGATATAATGTTCCTGTCGCTTTTACTCCCGTCGCGATGCTTATATTCATTAGAGCTGACCCGCACAACTTTGTTTGCATGACATGAGAGTGAGAAGGAGAACGGTGTGGTATTTGAATATAAAGTGATAACAATAATGTTTCCCGTCGCATGCACTTCCGCCCGTCCTTTTTATGATATGTCCGTCCTTATTTATATTTATGGATCTCTTCGTGTGCAATTCCAACTCGCACTTGGCTGGTTTTTATCGTTCAGTTGGCTGGCTACCACTGCAGACCACGGTTACTCACATCGCGTGTTGCTCAAAAGTTAAAACTTATTAACAGGGGTTATAACATTGTAAGTGAACCTTAAAATATATTATGCATGTGCTGCTGAGGATGTAATTTTATAACTTTTTAAGTGAAACATTTTTGCTATAGACAGGTTTTACGAAACTTTAACCATTTACGCAGCGTAGGCAATGCTAGCTCTTAAAATAAAGAAATTTTCTCCGTTCTCGAAACTTTTTGCATGTCTGCTCCGCTTCTATTTGTCTAAGCGTGATGCTATATCGCCATTTGCCATCCTCAATAAATGAACTATTAAATTTTTAAACAATTTTTGAAATGCAACTTGTAGTTTCTGAGATCCTAGCACAAACAGACTTTTCAGTTATATAATAATACTAGCTGACCCTCGCAACTTCGCTTACGTCACATGAGGTGTACTAAAGGAGGGGTACTTCTTCATGATTCTCATCAAGTAGCGTGTGAAACGGCTGTGTTTGTTTAATCATAAAAGAGCTTAAAGATTTAGTCTATTCTAAAACAATTCAATCCACACCTTCGGCGCGGACTGAATTATTTTACAATAGCCAATAACCCACATCATTAAGCTCTTTTATGATTGAGCAAACATGCCCGTTTGGATTTACCCTCACATTCGAAAGAACCCTTGAATTCTAGGTTTACCGAAAGTTGAGATGCTCCTAATTTCTGAACTACAGAACAATATTACAAATTTTATCAAAAGTATTAATAACATACATGAATACAAGCACAAGCTCAATGAATTACTAATTGATAAATGTTATTACACTATTAATGATTTCTTTAATGACCACTCATTAAAAAATACAACTTCTTCAGTCTTTTCATAGGAGACTTACATTTATAATAAATATTATTCTATGTAAATAAATATTCTTTACTGCTTGTTCATTGTAATGATGTGTGACATTATCTTTATTGACATTCTAATTTTATAATAAGATAAACGACATTTCAATTTTATAGTGGCCTAATGTACATTGACATTTTTACAATCTCTATTTTTTTATTGCATGTTTATTTTTGTTTATTGTAACGATTTGTGACATATTATCTTGATTGAGATTCTAATTTTATAATAACTTTTAATGACATTTTATTTCATACTGACTTTATACCTTTATTTCAAATTGTTATAATAATGTACCTATTGTCTTTGACGAGCTAAGCTTAATGAAAGACTGTGTTGTTGTTGTGTTATGCATGAATGAATATTGTATGCCTAAGCGGCTGGACATGGCTGAGCTAATATTGTAATAAGAACTTATGTAACTACCTATGTTTCCAAAATAAAATTAATTGATTGATTGATTGATTGATACATAACCCAGAATATCGAAACTTGTGTGGAATGATCCTTTAAGTACTCCCTTTCCAACACTAAAACAATATTTGAAATCGGACCACACGTTGAGAAATTACAACTGAAAAACCATTTTGTCTTTCATCCCCTCTCCCGCAGGAACCACGCAAAATATCGGGATCAAAAGTAACTGAGAACCTTTCTCGGACCATAAGCTCAAAATGTACAAGGTATCATTCAATTCGGTTCAGTAGTTTCGGCGTGATTCTTATTCGGGATACAGACAGAAAGACAGACAGGCATGATAAATTTAAATTATATTTTAGGCTTCTGTATTAATTTCTGTATAAAATTTTAATTGGAGCGTGTTTTCTAATATTAGAGAACACGCTCCAATTAAAATTATCAAAATATCTTCCATGTGCAGACTCTCGACCCTCAACAGTTTTATTATAAGTATAGATAGATAGATGTGAAGGTTTATGAAGATATTTGATTGTTTAGTAGGTATATTCCAAACTTTCAATATATGTTCTCATGGGATACGGAAGCGGGAACTATATAATTTCACAAGGGCAAAGCCGTGTTTCCACAGACGAAGAACTGGGTGGAGTGGAGCGGAGTAGACACTGAGTTGACCAATCAAAATCTCCACGTCGAAAACTATCGAGCATTGTGATTGGTTAGTTGGATCTCAGAGTCTGCTTCGCTCCACTCCGCGACAGTGGAAACGCACCGTGTAAAGGAATGATTTCTTTATATGCCGCGAGCATCAGTTAGTAGTTACCACCTGTCATTTTAATCAATCCTGAATTTTATACCAACCATATATTTTATTCTTATAACTGGCATCGATCCCGCAGCAACCGTTCAAGGGGTCCGGCGGAAAGGAAGTAAGAGCACAACTTCCATTCTTTACGTCATCAAATTTTGGGATAGGGCCGCAGCACACGGTGTGACGATCTGCATCGATGCATCTGAAATATAACGATAATATATAGTCGAATTGATACTGCATTAATTGCATAGTAAATAACGGTCACACGAGTGTTGGACCCACCGACTCGCCAGTTGGACCAGTAGGTACTTCCTTGCACTCTTTTCTAGGTGAAATGAAAAGATTGCAAGCAGGTACAGTCACGTCCAATATTGCATGGGCTCCTTAAGATCTATAATCTCATGCACATTTGAGTCCAAATTCAAAAAGACTCCACTAGATGGGGCAACTTTACTTGAATATAATATTGCATAGACACCTTAGAATCACAAAAAATGTACTAGATGGCATATTTACATTACTCAAAAGATTAATGAGTTGCTATTTTGGCAATAATCGCGTTCCTGTGTGAGGTATTCAAAAAATCGGCAACGCTAGATACTTGACTTCCAATGTTATCCGAGAGATGGCGTCAATTCTCAGTGCAAAGCAATTTCGTTTCGGATTGACCATGCAATCTCAAATTCGTCTGTACCTACCTACTGGATGCGGAAGGCGAAGAACTGTGTGTGGTGAGTGAATCGGTAGAGACCTACGTCTAACAGTGGACTGCCATGAGCTGCTTTGATTGATAGAATAACATTATTCTTACTATTCCACAATATTATATTAAGTAAGCATGTTCGGTTTTGCCTCACGGCATTCTCAGAGGTTATTACTTGGAACAAGTCAGGGACAAATTCCACCTCCAAAGGTATAAAAAAGGAGGGTAAAGTTTGTATGGGACAACGTGATTTTTTGGTCCGATCTACTTAAAATTTAGCATATAGCATTATTAACATAATTCATAGAAGAGGTGTTTCGTATTTTATTGAAATTTATACTGTAACGAGCTAAAGGGAATGTAAATTATTTTGGGGCTGATTTTCTCCGGAGTTGATATCAATACTCCTTAAGTACTCTTATTTTATACTTAAATTACTTTTTATTTTGACATATAATTTGTAAAAGTTCCATACAATTGACGTTTTCATTTATGTTTTATTTCAAACTTCAAACATATGATTTTACTACATAGCCATAAAGTTAAATAAAAAGCGCTATTTTGGTATAATTTTAACCAAATATACTTTATGTAAGTATTTTTGCTAATTTATTCAAATTTTGTGTGACAAAAATACATTTGTGAAAAGAAGAAGAAAATTCTAAGATGGCTAGAAAAAAAAAAAAGGGAGACTGCGCTTCAGGTAGTATCCACTGGTCAATAAAATAACACCGCGCATGTTACCATCTACGCTCAATCCTTACGACAAAGATTGTCAGCAGCCCTAAGCGACTGGTCATGGAAGGCATGAACTTTATTCTACAATAGTGCCTACTGCATTCTTTCAGGAAACAGACTCACTAAGTCTTTGTAAAATACGGGAATGGCCTCTACGTAGACTACATTCGACAGGACTGAAAAGAGCCATTACAATGAACATGAACGCTCAGTTGATGCAATTTACATTGTTATTACGTTACCAAGTCTTGGTTGGACCATCTGTATTAGGAGGACAAAGCCTACAGTAGTTCGGTTTGTCCAAGCGTCGTAGGCTGGGACCACCTGATGAGGGAACTAAGTTACGATGTCAATTGCTTAGAAGAGAAGTTGTGTCAAGTAGTGGTTTAGTCATTAAATTAAGAAATGTATTTAATAAATAAATTTACTTAGCTCATATTATTATGCATTATGAATTTGTTAATCAGAAATCTATCTAACTAGGTATTATTTAAATGCGAATGTTTGTGAGTGTGAATGTTTGTTACTCTTTCACGCTGTAACGGCTGAACGGATCTGGCTGAAATTTAGTGCCTACAGAGATATGTTATAGTCCAGGAACAAAATTTAACGCAGGCGAAGCTGCGGGCATCAGCTAGTCTCCAATAAAAGACAAAACAAAGTTTCGGATTCGAACTGCTAAGAACGATATAGTAACACTTACTTCGATTTCTGTACGAATTGCATCACGTTTCGTGGCACAGGCAGTGTTTTGATTAAATTTTGCATGTCTGTACATGAGTAAAAGTTAAGGCACTGCCCTGGTTCACCCTCAGGAGTGGTGCATTGTTTTGGTTGAGCATTTTGCAAGGGACAGCACACCTAGCAATAAATACACATCGGATCATTAAAACTGTTGATTGATATGACACTTGATGGAACTTAGTAAATTGAAAATCTGCAATTGTACTGTTCCACAATATTTATTACCTTAACAGTTTCGCCTTACGGCATTCTCAAAGGCTATCAAAGGCTCAGAATAATAAATATTGTGGAACAGTACAAATATTTTTTTTCAAGTTATGAAACACACATCTAGCAAATCATTAATTTTATTATAGGATACATTAACATAACTGTATTCAGAGTTTTTCTGTTTTGCTATCATTCCCTTTTCATTTTTTTATATATCTACATTGTCTGACAAGAACAGTGTATGCTCGTGCGTCTTTTGAGGCAAGGAAACGTTTGTAAATGAAAATGCTATAAAGGGTCTCCAAGAGTGATCGATTTACTTATATATGAAAGAAGCGAAACTTTTATAAGTCACATTAAGAATAAATCCGTCTTTACTACTTACTGCTGGAGCATTGTTATCAATTCCACAAAGTGATCTTCAGAAACAATTTATCTTCAAACGTTTTGTTTGTTTTGTCGACTATAGACATCAATTCCTGGCACTCAAAAACTGACATACACTCTCCTTTAATACCAACTATTGCGATTTCACAAGGTCCTAGATCTATAAAATAATAATACTTAATTCAACGAATTCTTTTTGTCTTAGTGAATATTGTTAAGCGAGGAAAATAACTTCATCTATACTCTATACCTATAATAAAACGGTAAAGTGAAGGCTAGATGACATTTATATATAATTCTTCAGGTAGGCAAACGCTAGCTCGAATTTTAATCGATAAGTGCCATCTCTTGATCATTTTTTGTACTGAAATCTTAAAATTATTTTTTTATATTCATGATTAATTATGTATTTATTTACACAAGCATGTGCACAAAAAATAATAATAATTTATACGATTGCTTGGATGTATAATAAACTATAAAAAATCATCAATTACTATGTCTTATCTATCCATCTATCTTTAAATATTAATAAAATGATAGAAAATACAAAACTGTACATTAAATATTTAAAACAGAAGCTTGCTGGATGTTCCACAGAAGATACCGTAGCCAAAAATGCAATCAGTAAAATTTTTGTCTGTCTGTCTGTCTGTCTGTCTGTCTGTATGTTCCTTATAGAAACAAAAACTACTCGACAGATTTTAACGAAAATTGATACAAATTATTCTTTATACTCCTGGGCAGGTTATAGTGTACTTTACATCACGCTAAATCAATAGGAGCAGAGTAGTGAAGGTAAATTTTGGGAAAACGGGAGAAATTACTCCATTTTTTAAGCTTCCGTCGCGTGTGCAGCCTTAATGGTTAAAGTTACATAGAAATCATGTATGACGGAAATACATATTCGTATTCTACATAAAATTGTCTAAAAAATATCCTATGTCTATCTTTTATGGTTGACTCACAATATAACGTGTAACTCCTGATAGCTTAGCAGTTCGGAGCATTCTGATTGTATTTGTTTACGCTTACGTTTATAATACTCTCACTCATCCCTAATTTTAAAAAAAAAAACATTATTACCTATTCAATAAACAAAGAATCATAGAAATCGGTATAGAAACACCAAACTTATATAAGCCATCGATCGCACCGTCGCACGTGAATACTGAATCATGCTATAAGGATTATTTTTGAGATTATTATTACATCTTAATACATACAGTGCGAGGACCAACATCATTTTGTAGATTTGAGAAAAGTAGACGATGTTGTTATTGACATTCCGATTATTCTGCTCCGAAATTTAAGACCACCACAACTTTGCAATGGAACTCGGCTTAAAGTAAACCAGTTGCAACAAAATCTAATCGATGCTCAAATTTTAACAGGTTGCGGTGCAGGAGAAACCATCTTTATTCCCAGAAATCCCATAATACCAAATAATTTTCCATTCCAATTTAAAAGAACGCAATTCCCAGTATCGGTGTTATGCAATGACAATAAATAAGGCTCAAGGGCAGACATTTCGTGTTGCTGGAGTAGATCTCGGTGTCAGTTGTTTTTCACATGGTCAGTTATATGTCTCTCTTTCCCGGGTTAGCAGTTCTAGAAATCTTTATGTTCACGTGCCGGACGGGTCAACTTTCAACGTAGTTTACCAGGAAGCTTTGCGCTGAAGTATTTTCATTATATATGTACTTAAGCCTCATGTGAAAGTGATCTAAACAATATTACCAACACATTAACATAATAACATACAAGGAGTTACGCGCTGATAGTCTCGGGGCACAGCTATCTATAGTACTTATTAAAAAACTGTTGAGGGTCGAGAGTCTGTACATGGAAGATATTTTGAAAATTTAAGTTGTAGGGTGTTCTATAATCGATTCTGAAGCCGAATATGTAATTTAAAATTTTCATGTCTGTCTGTCTGTCTGTCTGTCTGTCTGTCTGTCTGTATCCCGAATAAGTATCACGCCGAAACTACTGAACCGATTTGAATGATACTTGGTACACTCCGAGTTTATAGTCCGAGGAAGGTTCTTGAATACTTTTGATCCCGATATTTTGCGCGGTTCCTGCGGGAGAGGGGATGAAAGATAAAATGGTTTTTCAGCTGTAAGTTCTCACCGCGTGGTCCGATTTCAAATATTTTTTTAGTGTCAGAAAGAGAATGTTTTTAACATTGTTCCACACAAGTTTCATTATTGAGAGTTTCGTAGTTCAGAAATTAGAGGCATCTCAACTTTTCGAATTCAAGGGTTTCTTTGAATGTGAGGGTAAATCTAAACTGACGTGTTGGCTTAATCATAAAAGAGCTTAATGATTAAGGCTATTGGATTATTTAGAATGGACTTAATCTTTAAGCTCTTTTATGATTAAGCAAACAGGGCAGTTTCATACGCGCCCTTAAGTCTGTTGAAAATATACCTGTCCTTTCATACACCTTATGTGGCGTAAACGAAGTTGCGAGGGTCAGCTAGTATGTAAATAAAACTTGAGTTTAAACTTACTTCCGTATACTATATTGTCACACAAAAGAGTTAAAAACACGAATTTCAATATCCTATAGATCATTTTAACACAATATTATCACTGAATATTAGGCTATATACAACTAAAGATACGTCTTAGCAAACAAATTTTTAACCTAAAGTACCTAGTAAACATCGAGATTTTACCTTGTTTGTAGAATAATAGTTAATCGTTCTCTATTCAATTTTGAACATTATTGCCTCGTCATTAAAATATATTTCTGAAGGACATGTGCTGCCGTATTACTTAGTCAACTCGTATTACAAGTTTGTGACGTTATCATTTTGTTTTACATTAAGAATATACTCATCGCTCGCACTAGATGGGTTCGCAATATGTTCATTTCATTTTCATACTCATCCTTTGCGCTCATAAAGCTCGTCAATGGTACAGGACGCAGCTTTCGGGCGCTTGTTAGCTTTCATATACGACGCGACGCTAAACGGATACCTTTCAGTATGAAAAACCTTTAAGACCGAATCTCACTCATCTGTTGACATAGATTTTTAAACACAATTATGCCTATTGAAAAGTGTCCAGGGTTATTTTATTTAAAATTAGTAGTAATATTTTTTTTTCCACAATCTTCACTATGATTCCATTATTCTATTCTCATTTCATAACCTGCGATATTAACTTTAATCTATAGCTTCCAACACAGAGAACTCTGGGCGCTCAAATAGAAATCTAGTTTTAAGTGGCTCAAGTTTGTCTAGCTGCTCCTCATTGACAGCGAGATATCTGACATCTGCATAGTCGAACACAGGAGCGTTTTGTGGCAGTTGGCAGTAAAATGCGGTATCTACGCAGAGGGCCCGAAGAAGAAACTAACTTACGGCCCTAATTTTTAGACGCCAAGACAGTGTGCTGACGACTGAGATGGAGGGGAGAGCTGATGACTGAGGAGAGGGTTTAATGATAAATTTTATATCTCCAAGGGATTGCCACTGTAAGTACTTGGATCCAGTAACCGTGGTAGTCGACAAAGCGAAGTGGCCCTTAATGGCTAGATGCGCCATGGCTTTCCATCAGACTGGTGGCGACGTCAATTTGGCGAGCTAAATTAAAAAAAAAAACTTTCCCACCTCATAGAGTCATCTGCCGTGTTTTAGTCTTAATAGCCAATGGGCTTAGAAGACCATGGATAACAGGAGGGTGTACTTGACTTAGCATCCGGGAGCTACCAACCACAATCATAAATGGAATTATTATGATGGCATATTCACCTTAAGATTTTTGAATAAGAGAACGTTCATAGGAACCGAAAATATATTTATCTTACAGAGAGTAAAGTTCTTAACGTTATTGTTATTTAGGAGTTGCATGTACCAATAAAAGACAGTTTTTTTTTATATATGATGTATAATAGGTCACTACGGAAGAATGTTGTTCCTTATCCAGGTATTGTAATAGTATACGTCAGTGTAAACTGCAGGCACGTCCTGTCCACATGGGGTAACCCCAAAGCTGACTATACCACTCAATTCGTGCATCGAACCGTTTTTATACATAAGAGTACTATCGCCTTGACAAGTATCTTTGTTTAAAACACCTCCTGCGCAAAGTTGGCCTTCTTCTATTACCACAGGTTTGATATTACGAGAAGAATAGAGTTGTCGGCATTGCTGTAAAGGAATATAAGGAAGTAGTGTGTAAATCTCCTTTATTATCGTTCTATAATTTCATTATTTTAATTCCTATTGCTTAGATTTATTTAGCATTTACTTAGTATGATGATAATGATTATGCTTTCTTGTGATTATGTCTTGGAGGCGTGATTCACTCGCCATCGTTGAACGCCTGTTTGTTGAATGAAACTATCAGATAGTGTTCATAAGTAAACCAAAAATATACTTACAGTTAAATTCACGTGAGGAAGGGTAACGTCCATTCTTACATCACTGGTCTTTTTTAAAACACCGACTGCACCCCAACCTGCGGCTATGAAGTTGATAGATTCACTGCTCTGTTTCAGATCTATACTTGGTAAACATATTGGTCGAATGAAATCTGGAAATTCCGTAAAAAAATATGATAAATGTTGTTTGTTTTTCAATATAATATAGGTAACACTGTAACATATTCGGATAAATAACAGCGTTACCTATTTATATATTATTATTAAATAACAGCGTTAATAGTCGGAGTGTTCAGCAGGGCGCGGCGGTACTTTACTGCACGCTGCTTCTCTATAAGTCGTAAGTGCGGCCGCATATGGAGTACTACTCTCTCACCTCTGGGCGGGGGCGCCTGAATACCAGCTTCGTTCATTTGACACGGTGCAAAGGCGAGCTATGATAGTTGTCAACGATCCCATACCTACTTGCAGGTGATGTGGAACCTCTTAGTGACAGGAGAGACTTTGCCTCTCTGTGTGTGTCGCCTGTTCAACGGTTTGTGCTCTGAGGAATTGTTTGATATGATGCCTACGGCTACATTCTATCATCGCACCGCTCGCCACAGACAGGGTGTTCATCCTCACACGTTGCGTCCTAAGCGCTCGAGCTCGGTAAGATCCAATAGAGGCTTTCTTCCGCGTACGCTTAGACTGTGGAATGATCACCCTCTGTCTCACCATACCTACACAAGAAACGCATTAAAGAAAACCAGGGTTCCAGGATACCTTTGATCCCGATATTTTGCGTGGTTCCTGCGGGAGAGGTGATGAAAGACAAAATGGTTTTACAGTTGTAATTTCTCAACGCGTGGTCCGATTTCAAATGTTGTTTTAGTTTTGGAAAGGGAATACTTAAAGGATCATTCCACACAAGTTTCGATATTGAGGGTTATGTAGTTCAGAAATTAGGAGCACCTCAACTTTCGGTAAACCTAGAATTCAGAATTAGATTTAAATTAAAAAATGTAAATTATATCAGCCTGATGCATTATAATATAGCAACATTAACGCAGGTCAAAGAGTTTGAATTGGAGCTGTTCATGAGCTCAGAAAATATTGAAATTGTTTGTCTTACAGAACATATGCGTAAGGAGTATGAGCTCATGTTCAGCTTCAGTAGTCACCGGGTTGGTAGTGCGTTCTGCAGGGTCAACACAACACGGGGGGGTTCGTTGATTTTATTATATAAGAAGTTAAAGTATAAGGAACGGAAAGATGTTGTGTCCCTCTCTGTAGAGTGTACAGTTGAAATATCGTGCGTAGAATTGGAGCAATTCATAGTAGTATGCGTATATAAACCTGAAGTCTCACCCTTTAGTGAGTTTGAGGAAGTAATGGATAAAGTGCTATTTAAACTTGGAAAAACTAATAAACACCTAATAGTGTGCGGTGATTTTAATGTTAATATACTTAAAGTGAAAGTAAATGGTAACATCATTACAACAGATGCCGAAGTCGCTAACGAATTTGAACATTTTTTCTCTCGAATACCAGTAGATTTGACCGGAGCCCTAGGTTCTTCTACCCCAATAGCAGAATCCTTGTTAAAAGCAAATGTTCCTTGCTGTAATGAAATATTCAAATTCAGTAAAATTAGTTTACACTCTATCATAAAAAATTTTAAATCCTTAAATATTAAGAAAACGGCTGACCTCTGGGGAATTTCTTTACATTTAGTTAATTCGTTAATTGAAATGGTTGCCCCTGAATTATCAATAATATTTAATCATTGTGTTGATAGTGGTGTGTTTCCTGACTTAATGAAGTTTAGTAAATTAACTCCTCTGTTTAAATCGGGTAGCACCTCGGATCCGTCCAATTTCCTATTTCTGTACTACCCACGTTTAGTAAAATCTTTGAAAAGGTAATGCTTAATCAAATGCAAAATCATTTTAATACAAATAAACTATTCCATACCAAACAATTCGGTTTCACGCGCGGTCGGTCTACCACGGATGCTGGAATCAAATTATTAGAGTGTATATATGAGGCCTGGGAGGAGTCGTATGATGCTTATGGTGTATTCTGTGACTTATCTAAGGCCTTTGATTGCGTCCAGCATCAGACTTTAATTCAAAAACTTGATCATTATGGGATCCAGGGGACGGCCTTTGATTTAATTAGTTCTTACCTAAGAGATAGAGTACAGAGAGTAGTTATAAATGGTAAACAGTCACATGGTTCTGCTGTAACAATGGGGGTGCCTCAGGGTTCAATTCTGGGACCTTTTCTATTTTTAGTGTACATAAATGATCTCCCTCACCTTATAAGAGACGATCACGAGGTAGTTTTGTTTGCTGATGACACATCTTTAATATTTAAAGTTGAACGTGGACAACGCAATCTGGACGAAGTAAACAATGCCCTCTCTAGGGTAGTCCACTGGTTTAACGCAAATAATTTATTGTTAAATGAAACTAAAACAAAATGTATTAGATTCACCTTGCCAAATGTTAGGCTCGTTAACACCAGTATTAGGATTAGGGATGATCAAGTAGAATTGGTCGATGAAACTGTCTTTCTGGGCATAAAGTTAGACTCCAACTTGCAGTGGGGTCCTCATATCGAGAAAGTCTCGGGCAGACTGAGCTCTGCAGCCTATGCCGTTAAAAAGATCCGACAACTGACAGACATTAGAACAGCGCGTCTTGTCTACTTTAGCTATTTCCACAGTGTCATGACCTATGGCATACTATTATGGGGTAACGCTGCCGACATCGAATGTATCTTTGTGTTGCAGAAAAGGGCTGTCCGGGCTATCTATGGTATGGGGTTTCGGGAGTCATTAAGAGAAAAGTTTAAGGATATCAACATCCTTACTGTGTATTCACAGTACATATATGAAAACTTATTATATACTCATAAAAATAATAGTAAATTTATTAAAAATAGTGATATCCATAACCTAAACTTAAGAAATAAGAATAAATTGGCTGTACCTAGATTTAGGCTTAATAAAATAAGCAATTCTTTTGCGGGCAATTGTATTCGAATGTACAATACATTGCCGACAGCCGTAACAGGTTTGTCAGTTAATAAATTTAAAAAACTAATAAAACTTAAATTGTGCCAGAAAGCTTATTATAGCATTAAAGACTTTTTAGAAGACAAGGCTGCCTGGCAGTGACACGAATTGCTCCTTTCTACATTTAAAAAAAAATCTGTATTAGATACTAAGATGAATTAAGAGGGACCGGACTGAGTTTCTTGGGGTGTTCTTCTCAGTCGTAGCATTTCCGAACCCCCGGTAGAGTCACAAAAATTTTGACAAATGTTACGCCACGCCTCAAATCACTATGACAGTTGACATAAGGAGTTACGCAATTTCCGAGTGTATATCTATATAAGACAGTGCGAGCACATTTGTCGGGCATTCTGTACTGTATACTAAGACTAGCCGAAGCTCTGCCCAATTTATTGTGTGTCTATACGGAGAATAAAGTAATTAGAAGAGTCCTAAAGTGTTTAATTGCCCATTCTGTTACACAAACCTAAATATTTTTTTTAAAAATTTCAAATTTTATTTTATTTATTTTATTTTATTTTATATTTTATATCAAGTTTCATTAAAATCGATTCAGTAGTTTCGGCGTGATACTTATTCGGGATACATACAGACAGACAGACATGAAAATTTTAAGTTTCATTTTCGGCTTCAGTATCGATTAGAGAACGCTCTACGAGTACAATTAAAATTTTCAAAATATCTTCCATGTACAGAGTCTCGACCCTCTACGGTTTGATTTTATGTATAGATATAGATAGACTAGCTGACTCTCGCAACTTCGTTTACGTCACATAATGGTGTATGAAAGTCCTTTCATACACCATTATGTGGCGTAAACTAAGGTATTTTTTCAACAGACTCATGAGAGCGTATGAAACTGCCCTGTTTGCTTAATGATAAAAAAGCTTAAAGATTAAGTGCATTCTAAAACAATTCAGTTCACGCCTTCGGCGGACTGAATTATTTTACAATAGCCTTAATCATTAAGCTCTTTTATGATAAAGCCAACACGACAGTTTAGATTTACCCTTACATTCAAAGGAATGCTTTAATTCTAGGTTTAGCGAAGGTTGAGATATCTCTAATTCCTAAACTAGAAAACCTATAACATGGAAACTTGTGTGAAACATTTCTTAAAGTATTCCCTTTATAACACTAAAATAAAATATTTTGGAATCGGAAAACGCATTGAGAAGTTACAACTAAAAAACCGTTTTGTCTTTCATCCCTTCTCCCAAAGGAACCGCACAAAAAATCGAGATCAAAAGTATCCTAGAGCCTTCCTCGGATTATAAGCTCTGATTGTACCGTGTTTCATTCGAATCGATTCAGGAACTTCGGCGTGATACTTATTCGGAATACAGACAGACAGACACACATGAAAAATTTAAATTTTTCATTTTCGGCAGTAGACTCTCGACCCTCAACAGTTTTATTATATGTATAGACTAGCTGACCCTCGCAACTTCGTTTACGTCACATAAGATTTCTTCATCAGACTCATCAAGCAGCGTGTGAAACTGCCCTGTTTGCTTAATAAAAAATGAGCTTAAAGATTAAGTCTATTCTAAAGCAATTCAGTCCACGCCTTCGGCGCGGACTGAATTATTTTGCAATAGAATTTATCATTAAGCACTTTTATGACTAAGCCAACACGCCAGTTTATAATTTACCTTTACATTCAAAGGAACTCGTGAATTCTAAGTTTTGCGAAAGTTGAGATGTTTCTACTTCCTGAACTACAAAACCCTCAACATTGAAACTTGTGTGAAAAAATTCTTTGCGTACTTCCTTTATGAAACTGTAAAAAAAATTGGAATCGGACCACGCATTGAGAAGTCACAACTAATAAACCATTGGTCTTTCATCCCCTCTCCCATAGGAACCGCGCAAAATATCGGGATCAAAAGTATCCTAGAACCTTTCTCGGATCATAAGCTCAGATTGTACCAAATTTCATTCAAATCGAATCTGTAGTTTCGGCGTGATATTTATTCGGTTTACAGACTGACAGACATGAGAAATTTAAATTAAACTAGCTGACCCTCGCAACTTTGTTTACGCCACATAAGGTGTATGCAAGGACAGGTATTTTTTCTTCAGACGCGCGTCCTTCGGCGCGGACTGAATTATTTTACAATAGCCATAACCATTAGGCTCTTTTATGATTAAGCCAACACGCCCCACAAACGTTGTTTATAATGAACATCCTTTAAAATACAACTTTACTGGAAAATGTTGAGCTTTGGCTACAGTGACATAGGTACATAAATTAAATCACCTTAAACATAATAAGTACATGCAAGGTCACGCCTTTGTTGCCATGTTTACCTTTTTATAATTCGTCCCACGTAACGTAATAGGTGGTGAGCCGCATTGCCGTGTTGAAATGGACAGGCGTAGGTACTGATTACTTTTGAAAATTATTAAATCTATAAGGTCTTCAACTTGGTTTAACGACTGCCATTTACTGGCTACCGTTAGCGTTAGTGTTATCGTCTTAACTCTTTCGGTTATGCTTAAAGTTTTCAGTCTGTGGCCCTAATCTAACAAACGTTTCGTATTCGCGCTTCACCATACATTTAACTTACTCTTTTTATTATTAAAGGGGCTAATTAATAAACACGTACGTCATACCGGCCTTGGACCCAAGAGACCTCATGGGTTTAGTGCACTTAACCCATGAAGTCTCTTTCTATGCATCTAGCGCAGTCTTGGGGTATCCTTAAGAGGGCTTACCCGGGGCTCCCAACCGTAGGCTGTTAGGTAGGATACGTGTGGTTTTTAGTCAGTAGGAGTCATAGTATAGGGTGTTTTTTTTAGAGGTATAGAACTTTGAAATGGAATAAAACAAAGGGGATTTTTATTATTGATATGAAATTGACTTTATTCAAAAGACAATTTTCTGGCATTAAAATTTAAATATGATTTCTGGCATATGACCGCTACGGCTGGCTCAGACGTAGTCTAATCCAGAGGTCCAATTTTCGATGACTTTTTCCAACATTTGTGGCCGTATATCAGCAATAGTGGCGGGCCGAATGTTGTCCTCCAAGTGGTCAATCGTTTCGGGCTTATCGGCGTAGACTAATAGCGACTTCCCTTACCCTTACAGGAAATTGTCAAGTGGCATTAAATCGTACGATCCTGTAGGCCAATCCACGGTACCAAAACGTGAAACTATGCGGTTACCAAACGTTTCCTTCAATAAATCAATTGTGACACGAGCTGTGTGACATGTTGCACCGTCTTGTTAAAACCACAACTCCTGCACTTATGGTTGATCAAATGATGAACGAAAAAGTCAGTAATCATCGCTCTATAGCGGTCACCTTTGACTGTAACGTTCTGGTCAGCATCGTTTTTAAAGAATTACGGACCAATTATTCCACCAGCCCATAAAGCACACCACACAGTCAGTTTTTCTGGATGTAACGGTGTCTCAATATACGCTTGAGGTTTATCATCAACCCAAATACAGCAATTTTGTTTATTGACTTATCCATTCAACCAAAAGTGGGCTTCATCGCTAAACAAAATTTGCTTATGAAAATCGCGATACGTTTTTCGTACAGAACCATGATTTTCAAATTAAATTTGCACAATTTGGAAGCGTTGTTCCGGCGTCAGTCTATTCATGTTGAAATGCCAAATCAAACTAAACATAAATCACTTGATAGTTGACAAAATTACCGCCAGGTAAAAAAGTGGTGCCAACTTAAAGTTCTATACCTCTAAAAAAAACACCCGTTACATTCATGTGGGATTTTCCTTACGTTAAAAAAATCCATCTAGCGCATAACTCCCCGGGTAAGTTGGAGGATGTTCTAAATTTGTTCCCACATTTTGGTTATGACTTATCCTAGAGGCTCGATAGAATACGGTTCAAACTTATAACATAATTTCCACGCGGACGAAGTCGCGGGTAACAGCTAGTCTATAATATAATAAAACTGTTGAGGGTCAAGAGTCTGTACATGATAGATATTTTAAAAACTTTAATTGTAGGGCGTTCTCTAATCGACACTGAAGCCGAAAATGTAAATTAAATTTTTATGTCTGTCTGTCTGTCTGTATCCTGAATAAGTATAACGCTGAATAAACTGAATTGATTGATGCTGAATAAACTGAAAATAAAACTACTGAATTGATTGATACGTGGCACAATGTGAGCTTATGATCTGCAGCAGGTTCTAGGATACTTTTGATCCCGATTTATGCGCGGTTCCTTCAGGAGAGGGGATGAAATATTAAAAATTTTTTCAAATAATTTTTTGGTGGCATAAGGGAAAAACTATAAGCATTGTTCCACACAAATTTCAATATTGAGGGTTTCGTGGTTCCGACATTAGAGACATCTCAACTCTCGCCAGACCTAAATTCAAAGGTTTCTTTGAATGTGATTGTAAGTAAATCTAAACTGGCGTGTTGGCTTAATCATATAAGAGCTCAATGATTAAGGCTATTGTAAAATACATTTTTACTGTAAAACACAATTCAGTTCACGCCTTCGGCGCAAACTGAATTGTTTTAGAATGGACTTAATCTTTAAGCTCTTTTATCATTAAGCAAACAGGGCAGTTTCATACGCTCCCATGAGTCTGATGAAAAATTCGACTTATGTGGCGTAAACGAAGTTGCGAGGGTCAGCTAGTCTATGCCTAGGGTAAACCACCCAATTATTGGCACTTTTAGAATGAATTATTGGCACTTTAGTTAAGAGTATATTTCGAAAAATAAGGGAAACCTAGTTTATTTCATTTCGTTGTTGCCCATTATGTAGTTGTAGGTATGCATTAAAAAGTAAAATAGCATTCTTTTTCTGTTAGAAATGGGCAAAATTACCTAAAGTGCCAATAATTGGAGGAGTGCCAACGATTGGGTGGTTTACCCTACATATAATTAAATTATGATAGAAAATTCAAAACTGAACATTGGAAATATTCAAAAAAACTCGCTGGGTGTTCAACATTAGATACTGAAGCCGAAAATATAGTTTTTTTTTGTCGGTTTGTCTGTTTGCGTTGCTTTGTCCGGAAGAATCTCGAAAAGTACTTGATAGATTTGATTTGATTCAAATTTGGCCCAAATATTAAATAGAGGTACAGTCTTCAAATAGGCTCTAATTATATTATCACGCTACCTATCCTAGGGGCTAAGCAGAGAGCAATCAAATCTGTAAGCTGGTGGATTTATTTAACTAAAACATTGCAGGATTAAGAGATAGCCTTACACACACACTACATAATAGTTACGCTAAATATTTTAGGAGTTTGGCAGAGAATAATAAATCTGTATGTATACTATAGCATAATTGTCATGCGCACGAAGTCGGGCAACAGCTAGTAGGTAAATAAGTGTTAAGGCGCAGGACCGAGCGTTGTGGCAAAATTGGGGGAGGCCTACGTCCAGGAGTGGACTGCCATAGGATGATTATGACGATTTTATGAAGTGTTAATTTAAAATTAAAGAACTCGGTGCAAAGACGAGCTGTAAGAATTGTCAACGATCCTGTACTTACAGCTGGTGTGGAACCTCTTCACGACAGGAGAGACTTTGCCTCCTTATGCGTGTTCTACCGCCTGTACAATGGTATGTGCTCTGAGGAATTGTTTGATATGATGCCCACGGCTACGTTCTATCATCGCACCGCTCGCCACAGACAGGGAGTTCATCCTCACACTCTGCGTCCGGTGCGTCCCAGCACGGTTAGATCCGATAGGTGTTTTCTTCCGCGCACGCTTAGGTTGTGGAATGACCTCCCTGCCTCGGTTTTCCCAAACGCCTACAGTATGGGGTTCTTCGAAAGGGGTCTTAGAAGGATTTTATAGGGTCGGCAGCGCGAGTGTGGCACCTCTGGTGTTGCAAACGTTCATAGGCTGCGGTGACCACCGGTCCTTCTGGTGGGCCGTATGCTTTTCTGCCACCTTAGTGGTATAAAAAAAAAAAAAACCCCGATCCTGAGACTGTTCTCCTAAACCTGCCTGCCTCTGTGGCGTAGTTCATAGTGATACCGCTTGCGGCGCTGGAGGTCCTGGGCTCGATTCTTGCGTCGGTCCAAATATTTGTATGATCCACTAATGTTTGTTTCTGAGTTTGGGGGTTTTCTGTGTATAAGTGTATAATATGTATGTATTTAGAAATATATAAGTATGTATATCAGTCGTCTAGATCCCATAGCACAAGCTTATATTAGCTTAATTTTGGCTGGATGATGTTGTGTGTGAATGTCCATTGTCCATCTATAAAAATAATACTATCCTGTAATTTTCTGAGTCGAGTATCCCACGGATAAATTGATGCAACTAGTTCTAGGTTACTATGTCATGAAACTCGTGGAAATACCATTAAAGTAACCAAATTCCACTTTTACGGTGAATTTTAGTAAAGTCCCTTTACCACTCAAGAGGTGAACTGATGATCTCAAAATTCGGATAAGAACCATTCCTGTCACAACACCGGCTTTAGAAAAAGAAAACGAATTTAAATTGGTCTATCCGTCGGGCCACACACAGGTCATACTTAAAGACCCCTCGTGTTTCGTCGGTGATATAAAATTTGTGATGTGACGGAGTTTAGGGGTCCTCTACAGTTCTCGTCTTAAAACATATAGGTATTATAGTATATCATACAGACCTGTATAAGGTGCAGCGTTGGCCATTCTAATCAACGCAATGTTGTTAGTACGCAAACGTGTATTATACATTGGGTGTAATATTATTTTCTCAACTGGTATGGTGATGGCACCATCAGTGCAGTCCTGACCGCCACCTTCAACCGGAGTACAATCGGAACCTTCGTGAGTAGTGTTGTATTCGCCTAGTCGAATTCTGACTCTGAGAATGAAAATTAAAGTTACATTAAATAATATTACTTAAACAAATGAATTAATAATCACTGTTTTGACAAACGACTGTCAGAAGTCTTACGGACTGTGAGAGTGGCCTCCAATCGCTTGATGCCCCATGACATTACACCAGAGTGGTGACGTCAATTTGGCGAGGTTAAAAACTAAATTATTAAGAATACAAAAAAACCCGACTGAAAAGTAAAAATACAACTGAAAAGCAAAAAACAAGCTCTACATTTCTTTTGTAATTTTCTTTAGCTACTTACTGTTTTACTTTGTCGGCAACATTTGCCAGCAGGAACAAGCTATAGGTAAGTGGTGGTTTACAAAATAGCTAAATGTTTCCATAGCTTGTGCCTGCCTGCAAATATTGCCGACAAAGTAAAACAGTAAGTAGAGAAACAAAATTACAAAAAAAATGTAGAGACAGATTTTTCAGTTGTATTTTTACTTTGCAGTTGGGTTTTGGTATTCTTAATAATTAAGTTTATTTAAATCTTTTTAGTTATTATTAGAAGCGGTATTATAAATATTTGTGTAGTGAAAGGACTTCACCTTAATTATTGTATTTTTGGTCATATTTCTGGTTCTACTCCACCGATTGCAATCAAACAAATGTAAGATTTTAAGTCTGACTAAGACCTTATAAACAAATAAAACCGCATCGAAATAGGTTCAGTAGTTTTTCGTCCATCGCAGTCAAATAATTATAGCGCCAAAAATCCGCCATTTTGATTCTTTAGCAATTATATTATACCTGGTGTCACTCACACAATCACGACGAGTCAAATGACACCTTGCTTGTCAAAATATGTGAAGCCATTCAGGCTGTAGAGTGTGCAAGAAAAATTTTCAAGGTTTTCATTTTAGCACCAAAAGTCTGCCATTTTGATTTTTTTAACCGACTTCCAAAAGAGGAGGAGGTTCTCAATTCGTCTGTATTTTTTTATGATTGTTACCGGAAATCGCTTGAACGAGTTAGCCGATTTTAATGATTCTTTTTTTTTTGAAAGCTGGTGCTTCCCATGTACAGGAAGTCAGAATCGGATGTTGGGATCCTGGAGAAATCGAAGAAATCCCTCGAATCGAGGGAATTCCTTAACGATTTACAGCAGTTATCTTGTGTTTGGGCTTGATTAACTTGTATTGGGGACAACATTACCGCTAGACAGATATATTTTCAGGCTACCCGTCACTAAAAATGATAAAAAAAAATATCAAAAAAAAACCGACATCAATCAATAACTAAAAAATTAAAAATAAAATGAACTTAGCACAAAGTAATAGGTAAGTGTATTTAGATTTACCAGATATTATTGAATGTAATACTGAAGTCGGTGCCAATATTTCTATGAGAGATTAATAAAACCTACCTAAACCTATAGTTTTACTTGGCACTGAATTCATTAATACATTCAATAATATCTGGTAAATCTAAATATTACCTATTACTTTGTGCTAAGTTAATTTTATTTTTCAATTTTTAGTTTTTGATTGAAGTCGGTTTTTTTTAATATTTTTTCTTCATTATTTTTAGTGACGGGTAGACTGAAAATATATATATATATATCTAGGGGTAATGTTCTCCCCAATACAAATTAATCAAGCCCAAACACAAGGTAACTGCTGTAAATCGTTAAGAAATTCTCTCGATCAGAGGAATTTCTTCGATTTCTCCAGGATCCCAGCATCAGATTCTGACTTCCTGTATATGGGACCACATGGGAAGCACCAGCTTTCAAATAAAAAATAATCAACAAAATCGGTTAACTCTTTCAAGCGATTTGCCGGTAACAAACATAAAAAAATACAGACGAATTGAGAACCTCCTCCTTTTTTGGAAGTCGGTTAAAAAGTGATTTCATTAATCACTTTTTAACCGACTAGATAGATTTGAATTGACGCTATTGCAATCAGACCTTTTAATCAAATCTGCGTAAAAGTAGCCTTGGAGAAGTCATTAGACAGTGTACGTTACACAAGTGGCTAATTAAAGCTTCGCGAGACCAGAGATCTGGGCACATTCATGCTTAGTGATAGTAATTGTCTTTAAATACGGAATTAGAAAGTTTCCAGTCCGCAATGATGTGGGGAAATTTTACGACGCATGGAGGAATTATCTAATTATGTGCATAATATTATGGCTTTTTATTATTTTTATTTTCATATTTTTATCTTGTGTATAAAATAACTCTCGCTCGAAGAAGCGCTCGTGGCCCCGCGGACTCAGTGTTCTGTAAACTGCAGTAAACAACTTTCACTATGGCCAGTCCTTAGATGGGTGACCATTCAAGTAACCAGTTTGTGACACAGTGAAAATTTTCAACAGCAGGCAGTCACAACCAGCGCTTTTCCATCTCAACTCAGCAATACGGCTCACCAGACTCACCACCTATTGACACACGTGGGACAAATTTAAATAAAAGGTGAAATTTGGACATATAATATGCCTCTGCCTACCCCTTCGTGGATAAACGCGTGACCATATGCATGTATGTATAGGTAAAATAACTTGCGTACTTATACCAAAATCTGGGTAATACCGGGACAGAATGCTTGATTATTCGTCTTTTAGCCCCTCTCTATAAAATAGATTGCAGAGCGGCTTATGGCGAGACTTGTGTCTGTAGTCTGGAACTCTGTTGTATTAAACTACGTCACTACGTCACGTTGATCATCTGTTCAAAGTTTGAAATAAAACAAAAATGACAACGTCAATCGGATTGAACTATCACTTTCACAATAAACGTTTTAGAGAGGGGCAGTCGGGTTAGACCGTCTCACGGCTTCTTGTTTTTTTACAAGGGAAAATAATTATTGATTCGCAACTGGTTACGAATCGAAGTTGCGAAAATGGCCGGAGGGGTCTGATTATTTGCCTAAGGACGAATAATATACTCACGGTTTTCCAATAATCGTTTCCTTGGCAGATGACGCTGAACATACTACATACTTAGCACTAACTAGGGCGCCAATATCAATTATTCTATTTTCTTTGTCTTTATCATATTCAGCCAATGCTAACCACGGATACTGGTCTATTGTTGTAGTGAAGCCACCTGCAATAGTAGGAGTTCAAATAATCATTTAAATCAGCCATATGCTGTTTACTGCTAAACGTAAGCTTCACCAAATTTAAGCCGTAGTACACCTGCGCCTCCTACATTCAGTTTTTGCCTGCAATCTTTTGACCGTCGCGTCGATCCATCTGACCGGTGTGTGTCCTCTCGCACATTTGCTTTATTCATAAAAACTCGTTCGCTTTATCGGCCACCGGTTCTTCTACAGATGTGACCAGTCAGCACTTCGAAACGCCTACTTTCGGAGCTATATCGATCACTCTGGTTCTTAGACGGATAATATCATGTCGGATTTCATAACTGAGAGGCACCTTAGGCGAAGCTCGTCAAATTGCTTGTTGCCAACGCTATACAGAGTGTTACATTTGGAGCGGTCAGTCGCAAGTCTGTGACCTCAAGACTTAAAGTACTGTATCTGTATTTAGGAACCATTCCATCGATTTTAGAGAAATTTAGATCTGTATACATAGATTTAAAAAAAAAGCTGTTGCACAGTTCGGAAATCGAACCCAGCCGTTTTGAAAACCAAAACTTACATTATTTCTATATAAATACGGCTTTGCTTAGATTCTATCTGAACGCGTTTCAGTTGACCCTTTCTGACCAAAGTAATCTGGTCAGGTGGGGGAAAGCCACAGATAAAACATGCAATGCACGTGAAAAAGCAATTGGAACTGCTAGGCATCTGCTGGTGGGTTGTAGGATGCTTCTAGACCGGGGTCATTACTCACGCCGACATGATAGAGTATTGGAAATCATACGTGAGGTTGTCAGTTTGGCGGTAGCTAAAGCGAAAAAGGGATTAACCACAAACATAAGAAATGACATTGCGTTTGTAAAGGAAGGCTGTTCAAAGAAAGTACCTCAAAAGTTATACTCAGATTTGATGGCTGCCGCCGATTGAACCATACTCGCGTGGAGCATTAACACGTATGAAAAACACTACAAAATCTCGGAGGATGTATGTGCCTCGCCATCCAGACCCGACTTATTCCTGTTTTTAAGGATACATAGGCGTGCAGTGCTCATGGAGCTCACGGTGCCGTGGGAGACCAACATACCTAAGCACCACGCCATAAAGATAAATAAAAACTTTGACTTGTTCGGCAATCGTCCCGAATAACGCAAGAGCTTTTTTAAAAAATCTATGTATGCAGATCTTATTTTCTTTAAAATCGATGACATGGTTCCTAAAAACAGATTTATGTATGTCTTATGTTTACAGATTTGCCCATACTGACCGCTCCGAATGTTATACCTGTATACCAATGTTGAATAGCATAATCGAATCCTTTTATTATTTCCTTTTTTAAGACATTCTTTCTAAGCTTTATAACCTGCCCAAAGTGTATTCCTACTTAGTCAATATCGAGCATCGATCCTTTAACGTCGATTGAACTCGGCATGACAAGCTCATTAATTTTGACCATGGATTTATTCGAGTTTCTGCCAAGTGCAACCACGTTGAGATTCTCTGTTTAGAGTATGTAGCATTCCACCCAAATATTCCAGCATTTCCGCTACTATAACGATGTCGACGGCAAACCGAAGTTGTGAGATGCGGTTTTTTTATTTCACGTGTCCTCATGGGTACGTATTTGAATACCTAAAATTATAATACCTAAAGTTAAATAACCTAAGTTCAAAATACCTAAAATCTAAATACCAAATGGTTTAAAATACCTAAACCACTAATACCTAAGTACTTAATACCTAAATTTGAAATTCCTATTGGACTAATTACCTAATGTTTAAAATACCTAAAGTTAAAACAACAAAGGTTGATATACCAAATCAGAATTTAAAAAAAGGGACACTGCCCACCCCGACTCGGATAGGTTAGGTTAGAAGGCTAAGGCGGGAGCGGAGCTCCCGCATCAGCCTTCGTG
The DNA here is from genome assembly GCA_933228765.1 of Miltochrista miniata. NCBI lineage: Eukaryota > Metazoa > Arthropoda > Insecta > Lepidoptera > Erebidae > Miltochrista > Miltochrista miniata. The sequence goes on along the minus strand of OW121773.1, from coordinate 15,393,605 downwards.
GTTATTTTTTTTATAAACACACATACAAGGATTTGGAACTTCAGGATTGGAGCAGACAATCCTTGTATGAGTGGTTAAAAAAAAAATAGGTTATTTAACTTTAGGTATTATAATTTCAGGTATTCAAATACTTAGCCATTTTAAACTTTCGGTATTTTTAAATTTAGGTCAACCCACCATTAGGTATTTAGATTTTAGGTATTTTGAACTTAGGTTATTTAACTTTAGGTATTATAATTTTAGGTATTCAAATACGTACCCGTCCCCATAGATGTGCGGGACTCCAACGACTAAAATCATACGCAGCCCTGTCGCCGACTGCAGAACATAGAAGTAAGTTCTTTTAGCGGGCAGAGCCGCAAGCTTCCAATAGTTGGTTATAAATGTGCTAGTATTTTTTCCTTAATTTTATACCAACCATATATTTTATTCTTATAACTGGCATCGATCCCGCAGCAACCACTCAAGGGGTCCGGAGGAAAAGAGGTAAGAGCACAACTTTCTTTTTTTACGTCATCAAATTTTGGAATAGGGCCGCAGCATACACTGAAATGATCTGCATCTATGCATCTGAAATAGGAAAAAATGAAAGAAGAATGACACCAGCCTCCAAGATGGCGCACAATGAGGGCTTTTTCACGCATCAGTTTAAGAATTCGGTAGAAAGAAGAGGAAACCACGTTCCTTTTCCTTCTGACGTGAATCTGACGATGTGAAATTCTGGTAAGAATGAAACAATCAGACTTACTTGGAGTTCTGTACAAATTGCTGCACGTTTCGTGGCACGGGCAATGTCATAAGTAAGTTAAGCATATCTGGACAAGAGTACAAGTTGAGGCACTGCCCTGGTTTGCCCTCTGGAGTAAAGCATTGTTTTGGTTGCGAGTTTTGTAAGGGACAGCACACCTAATAAACCATAATCAACACATCAAACAAATTATGTTTTTCTTTAATCAATAGATATAATAAAACTGTAAAGGGTAAAGAGTCTGTGCATGGAAGATATTTTAAAAATTCTAATTGTAGGGCGTTCTCTAAAATCGATTGTTAACCCAAAAATATAATTTTAATTTTTTATGTATGTCTATCTGTCTGTCTATATCCTGAATAAGTATTACGACAAAACAACTGAATCAATTTGAATGATACTTGGTACAATTTGAGTTGTAATTTTTCAACACGTGGTCCGATTTCAAGTATTTTATTAGTTTTAGAAAGGAACGTAGGTGTACTTTAGGGATTGTTCCACACAAGTTTCAAAATAATGGTCATGTAGTTCAAAAATTAGAGCCACCACAACTTTCGCTAAACCTAGAATTCAAGGGTTCCTCTGAATGTGTCATTCTAAACTGGAGTGATTGCTTGCAAGGGTCACATAGTTTTTATTAATATTGTCTGTCTAGATGCCCCTGCATGAGTCTTTTGAGGCACAAAAATGCTTGTAAATGAAAATACCTCCAACGACAAACGGTCATCCATCTCAGAGCTAATAGTATGCTTAATCGTTTGCAGATCACTCTAGAAACGAGACTTCCAAATAGTATAGTCGTAGGCATATATGAATTTGTCTTTTTTGATATTTTACTAAGGTGGCAGACAAGCATATGGCCAACCAGAGTGAATGGTAGTCACCGCAGCCCATGAACGTTTGTAACACTGGAGGCGCCACACTCGCGCTGCCGATACTGTAGGCATGTGTGAAAACTGAAAGCAGGAAGATCATTCCACAATATAAGCGCGCGCGGAAGAAAGCCCCTATCGGATCTAACCGTGCTCAAATGCGCCGTTCGCAAAGTGTGAGGATACCTCCTGTCTGTGGCGAGCGGTGCGATGATAGAACGTAGCCGTGGGCATCATATCAAATGATTCCACAGAGCACATACAATGTACAGGTCAAGGTACAGCTAAGTCTTAATTAGGCACTTACAGCGGGTGCATTGTTATCGATCCCACAGAGCGATCTCTTCAGAAACATTTTGTCTTGTAACGTCTTGTTCGTTTTGTCGACTATAGACATCAATTGCTGGCACTTAAAAACTGACATACACTCTCCTTTAATACCAACTATTGCGATTTCACAAAGTCCTAGATCTACAAAAAAATAATACTTCATTCAACAATATGATTTTGATGGTATAAGAAGCCTAAGGTCATAGATTATTAAATAGTTACTGCTAAGGTGCTAATGAATCATACAAAACTTACTTCCATTTATTGCACACAAAAGAGTTAAAAACATGAATAACAACAACATTTTGAACACTCATGTGATTTGATTCACTCATTGAACGATTGCTAGATTAAACTACAACTTAAGATACGTCTTCACCGACAAATGTTTAACCTAGAATACGAGTAAGTTAACATCAAGTTCATGCCTTTTTGAAGAATGGTAAAGCGTTCTGTTCAATTTTGAACATTATTTCCTCCGCATTAAAATGAATTTTCCAATGAAACGTGTTACCGCAGCGCTTACTGAACTCGTATTACAAGTTTGTGACGTTGTTAATTTTGTTTTTACCCGAACTACCGAAGACAGGAGGGTAATGTTTTTCGAGATAATGTATGTATGTTTAATTCTTTGTCACGTCCTACAGCCTGAACGGCTTGACGGATTTTGACATGCGAGGTCATTTGATTCGTCGTGATTGTGTGAGTGACACCAGATGCATTAAAATTTCAAAAAAATCAAAATGGCTGACTTTTGGCGCTAAAATATAAAGATTAATAATTTTTCTTGGAAGCTCTACAGCGTGAACGGCTTGACGAATTTTGAAATACAAGGTGTGATTTGAATCGTCGTGATTGTGTGAGTGACACCAGGTATAATAAAATTCATGGAAAATCAAAATGGCAGATTTTTGGCGTTATAATTATTTGACTGCAAAACTACTGAACCGATTTTGATGCGGTATTATGTGTTTATAAGGCCTTGGTCAGGCTTAAATTCTTACATTTGTTTGATTGCCATCGGTTGAGTAGCACCGGAAATATGACCAAAAATATAATAATTAAGGTTATATTTTGGCGATGTCCCTTCACTACACGAAAATTAATAACTCCACTACTAACATAACTAAAAAGGTTTAAATAAACTTAATTATTTAGAATACAAAAACCCGACTGCCAAGTAAACATACAACTGAAAAGCAAAAAACAAGCTCTACATTTCTTTTGTGATTTTCTTTACCTACTTACTGTTTTACTTTGTCGGCAACATTTGCAGGCCGGAACATGTACCTATTTTGTAAACCACCACTCGCTTGACTTAACTTGTTCCCGCCTGCAGATGTTGAAGACAAAGTAAAACAGTAAGTAGCTAAAGAGAATCACAAAATAAATGTAGAGCTTGTTTTTTTGCTTTTCAGTCGTATGTTTACTAACAAATGTAGAGCTTGTTTTTTGCTTTTCAGTTGTATGTTAGCAGTCGGGTTTTTTGTATTCTAAATAATTAAGTTTATTGATTAAGATTTTACAAGTTTCGTATATATTGACATTGCTTGCCACAGATTGGTGATTAAAGTGATTGGTGTGTTGTTGTATTGGCGGAGCAAATATTTATTGGATTTATGAGCTAGTACGAGTTTATGTTCAATATTGTTGAAAAATACACATTGAAAACCTTACAAATTTTCCGTGTTTGTAATTGTGACGGTTTGATTTTATTTATAATTAATAGAATTTTTTTTTCGAATTGTATAAGTACAGTGAAATCTAATTTAGGCTTCTTAAATCGATAACACTGTTTCACAAACTTTAGCACAATACATAGAAGTGTACCATCCATGAAATAAAAACACGGTGAGTACCTATAAAAAGTCGGATTTTATAATAAAAATCGGGCCAAGTTGAGAGTAAGCAGACAGCAATAGTTAAGTGCTTAATGTATCCGTAGAGAGGCAGTCGCGTAGCCTGGAAATTGAAATTGTTTAAGGTGCAGTTCCACTAGAGAAAGCGTCTTTTTTTACGCGTGAAAATCCTCTTTAATGCTATGACGGACTCCTACTGATGAAAACCATAAGGTGTCTTCTTTCATCTGCCTACGGCTGGGATTTCTGAATCTCAGGCTCTGCAGACTTTGACCGCAATCGCGACCTCTTCGCAGATTTTGTTTTATCCTACTCCTTGGGGATGGAAAGAGTTTTCTAAATATACTCCAGGCGCAATTTCGCTTTTGGTTTTTTTAGAAGGGGTAGGCGGAGGTATATTATATGCCCACATTTCACCTTTTTAGATTTTGACCCACGTAATACGTGGTAATCCGTATTGCCATGTTGATATGGACAGGCGCAGTTCGTGACTGCCCGTTGTTGAAAATTTTCAAGCTGCCCATAAAGGCCTTCAACTTGACTTAACGACTGCCATTTTATTATTGTTGTATTTTTTTGTCTTCTCTGTCTCGTCAAATCGAAGGCGTAAATACACCTTTCAGTTTTTTTATAATGCTTGCTAAATTGACATCGCCAGCCTGAAGCCTGCCCGAGTAAGTCTGTTCCCTTATCCCATGCGAACTTATTCCAGGGATGAAAAATAACTGATACTGACCATAATTATATCAACCAGATCCATTCGGCCGTTAATCACCATCGTCTTCATTATAATTTATTTGTTGATGAAAGGTGTAGAATGATGTTACATTTTGTTCCATATTTTAAGTCCTCTCTGGTCGACCAAACCAAAATAGGTAGGTACAAGACAGAATAATATGTGAGAGTAACAAAATTCATAAATTAATCCATACTTATGATAACCCCCTTCAACTGTTGAAGTCAAAATTTGATACCTTTTCAATAACAGTAAAAATGTTTCAGTTAACATATTAACTATTTTAATATCTCGTTTCATCGCAGTGAGATAAGCCCCTAAGCAAAGTCTGCTTTATGAGAGTTATTCAGTTTTAATATTTTGCCGGCGAAATAAGCTCTAATGGTGAACGGTTATGATAAAAACTTTTCATTAGAATGTTTAAGCGTTTCTCTGTTATTATTTGACTTGATACTCGAAACAAATTTAGTTAAGTGAGAGATATTATTATATTATTAAAAAAATCAGAAAAGGTTTACATAATGTAAACGTCAACGATCAGATCATGATCTTCCTCATCAGTTACCGGTCAAGTGAATGACCTTTCAGTGCATAAATATCGACGAATTGTTGTTAGATAACGGCTGACTATGTATTTCATTTATTGCAAATCGTCGGTGACATGACCGTGCTTAGATTGCTAAATTAGCTGGTTGTTTACCTATAAGTATCATTAGCATGATGTCTGCCAAACCACGGCAAGACGTTAGTGTTACACGCACACGCCTCACATCCCGAAGCAACCACTAAAGTCGTGGAATAGCACGTGAACCCTTAGTCGAGGCAGCGGTGGTAGTTGGTCAACGTTTACCGGGAGTCCTGGGATAACTATCTTCCCGAGAAGTTACCCAGGGAATCAGACGATAGATGGATATAGAAAGGGGCTGTGTGGTTTAAATCTGTTTCGAGTCCGTAATGGGATCCATGGGTATTTCCACACATGAAAAAGGAATCTGCTGAAAAGTAATTCATTTCATTTATTCATAGATACTTTCAACGTGGTTACCCATCTATAAAATTGATCGCACCTAGATTGCTTACCTTCACTGAGTATTTACCCATTAGAGACTATAATCGATAGCAAAGTGACTGCTGTAATGTAGTGCACCTACTTTCAAAGTGGTCACTCATCCAATAGCTTACTTCACCTAGATGACTTAACGTCACTGACCATCCATTAGTGACTATTGTGTTACTAGTTTATGTGCATGGTTGCATGCAAGAACGTGGATAAGGGGTGTCACAATGTATGAGTAACTAGTAAACCAAAAGACTTCGACCTGTCCAACGCATAGAGCGTCTTGTAAAACATAGTTCAAGCTGCACTATCACTACCGCTGATGTCAGATTTTGATTAAACCAAAACCATTATCTAAGTTGAATAAATACCCACAAAATCCTAAAAGTAAAATTTTTGATCAGACTACTGGATTTTGCTCCAACCACGAACAAATAAACAAACAAACTGACACGCTTCTGGGAAGTCCAGAGTGTTCCCAGGAGTTCCCAGGCGGTTCAGTAGTTATAGGTAAGGGATAATTTGTCCTAGAATCAATAACGCAACGATTATAGAATAATTGACATTTATTTTCGGTTCCACAATAAAAACTAAAACTAGGTACTCATCAAGATGGGGTTTACTCCTTCCAGGAAATATGGTATGAAAATAGGTCTACGCCTATATTCTTTATCTATACTAATATTATAAAGAGGTAAAGTTTGTGTGTTTGTATATTTGTTAAATTGTAAGGGGTAATCTCGGGATCTATTGAACCGATTTTAAAAATTCTTTCACCAATAGTAAGCTACGTTAATGTGGAGTGTCATAGGCTATATAGCATCACGCTACAGCGAATAGGAGCGGAGCAGTAACAGTAAATGTTTCAAAAACGGGGGAAAAGTTATTCCTTTTGAGAGCTTCGTTGCGTGTGCTGCGTGAGTAATATTGTTTAACCGACTTCAAACAAGGAGGAGGTTACTCAATTCAACCGTTTGTTTATTTTATATTTTTTTTTATGTTTGTTCGCGCAGAACTCCGTCGTTTATGGACCCATTTAGAAATTTTTTTTTCGTTCGAAAATAGATACTCCCAAGGTGGTCCCATTTTAAGGAAGCCAGGATCTGATTATGGCATCCTGGAGAAATCGAAAGGAACTTTTAAAAATTGTAGGGGCATCTAGGGCGTTTGTAAATTTTTTTATTAAGGGTTTTAAAATAGTATACTAATATTATAAAGAGGTAAAGTTTGTGTGTTTGTATATTTGTTAAATTGTAAGGGGTAATCTCGGGATCTACTGAACCGATTTTAAAAATTCTTTCACCAATAGTAAGCTACGTTAATGTGGAGTGTCATAGGCTATATAGCATCACGCTACAGCGAATAGGAGCGGAGCAGTAACAGTAAATGTTTCAAAAACGGGGGAAAAGTTATTCCTTTTGAGAGCTTCGTTGCGTGTGCTGCGTGAGTAATATTGTTTAACCGACTTCAAACAAGGAGGAGGTTACTCAATTCAACCGTTTGTTTATTTTATATTTTTTTTTATGTTTGTTCGCGCAGAACTCCGTCGTTTATGGACCGATTTAGAATTTTTTTTTTCGTTCGAAAATAGATACTCCCAAGGTGGTCCCATTTTAAGGAAGCCAGGATCTGATTATGGCATCCTGGAGAAATCGAAAGGAACTTTTAAAAATTGTAGGGGCATCTAGGGCGTTTGTAAATTTTTTAGTAAGGGTTTTAAAGTAGTACAACTTAATGAATGTCTGGAGTCGATCTGATGATGGAGACGAAAGACAGTACAGAGAATTCCCTAACGATATACAGCAGTTAATTTGTGTTTGGGTTTGATTAATTTGTACTGTCGAGAACTTTACACCTAGATAGATAGATTTTCAGTCCACACGACACTAAAAATAGTGAAAAAAAAAATTTAAATAAAAAGAAACCGACTTCAAACAAAACTAAAAACTGAAAAATAAAATTTACTTAGCACAAAGTTAGTATATTATTATTTTGATTTATCAGATATTATCTATACTAATATTATAAAGAGGTAAAGTTTGTGTGTTTGTAAATATTTGTTTCAAAAACGGGGGAAAAGTAATTCCTTTTGAGAGCTTCGTTGCGTGTGCTGCGTGACTAATATTGTTTAACCGACTTCAAACAAGGAGGAGGTTACTCAATTCAACCGTTTTTTTTTTGTTATTTATGTTTGTTAGCGCAGAACTCCGTCGTTTATGGACCGATTTAGAATTTTTTTTTCGTTCGAAAATAGATACTCCCAAGGTGGTCCCATTTTAAGGAAGCCAGGATCTGATTATGGCATCCTGGAGAAATCGAAAGGAACTTTTAAAAATTGTAGGGGCATCTAGGGCGTTTGTAAATTTTTTTATTAAGGGTTTTAAAGTAGTACAACTTAATGAAGGTCTGGAGTCGATCTGATGATGGGTCTCTATCATCAGATCGACTCCAGACCGACGAAAGACAGTAGAGAGAATTCCCTAACGATATACAGCAGTTACTTTGCGTTTGGGTTTGATTAATTTGTACTGTCGAGAACTTTACACCTAGATAGACAGATTTTCAGTCCACACGACTCTAAAAATAGTGAAAAAAAAATTAACAAAAAAGAAACCGACTTCAAACAAAACTAAAAACTGAAAAATAAAATTTACTTAGCACAAAGTTAGTATATTATTATTCTGATTTATCAGATATCATCTAAAGAGGTAAAGTTTGTGTGTTTGTATATTTGTTAAATTGTAAGGGGTAATCTCGGGATCTACTGAACCGATTTTAAAAATTCTTTCACCAATAGAAAGCTACGTTAATGTGGAGTGTCATAGGCTATATAGCATCACGCTACAGCGAATAGGAGCGGAGCAGTAATAGTAAATGTTTCAAAAACGGGGGAAAAGTTATTCCTTTTGAGAGCTTCGTTGCGTGTGCTGCGTGAGTAATATTGTTTAACCGACTTCAAATAAGGAGGAGGTTACTCAATTCAACCGTTTTTTTTTCTTTTTATTTTTTTTTTATGTTTGTTCGCGCAGAACTCCGTCGTTTATGGACCGATTTAGAATTTTTTTTTTCGCTCGAAAATAGATACTCCCTAGGTGGTCCCATTTTAAGGAAGCCAGGATCTGATTATGGCATCCTGGAGAAATCGAAAGGAACTTTTAAAAATTGTAGGGGCATCTAGGGCGTTTGTAATTTTTTTTATTAAGGGTTTTAAAGTAGAACAACTTAATGAATGTCTGGAGTCGATCTGATGATGGAGACGAAAGACAGTAGAGAGAATTCCCTAACGATGTACAGCAGTTACTTTGTGTTTGGGTTTGATTAATTTGTACTGTCGAGAACTTTACACCTAGATAGATAGATTTTCAGTCCACACGACACTAAAAATAGTGAAAAAAAAAATTTTAACAAAAAAGAAACCGACTTCAAACAAAACTAAAAACTGAAAAATAAAATTTACTTAGCAAAAAGTTTGTATATTCTGATTTATCAGATATCATCTAAACTAATATTATAAAGAGGTAAAGTTTGGGTGTTTGTATATTTGTTAAATTGTAAGGCGTAATCTCGGGATCTACTGAACCGATTTTAAAAATTCTTTCAACAATAGAAAGCTACGTTATTGTGCAGTGTCATAGGCTATATAGCATTACGCTACAACGAATAGGAGCAGAGCAGTATTAGTAAATGTTTCAAAAACGTTGGAAAAGTTATTCCTTTTGAGAGCTACGTTGCGTGTGCTGCGTAAATATTTATAGTTATGTTAAAAATATGTACCTACTACAAAATTGTTACTCTTAAAAAAGATCCTAAAAAAATTGCGCGATAGCATGTGTCTATCTTTGGGTTGGTGCACAATAACCATTTTAATGGCAATCAATTATTTCTACAATAATGCCACGGGATACCTCTTTCGTAAACGAAATTGTTCTTAAAAATAATGCGACGGCAATACACGCGACGACAAACCTTTCTCTCTCTCTCTCTCATGTAGTATTGAATATTAACGACGAGACGCTATGGGAGTAAACGCAACGTGACGGGAGTAAATGCGACGGGAACAGGTAATGCTCTCCCTTATGTGGCGCAAACGAAGTTGCGCGGGTCAGCTAGTAATATATATGTGTTTAAATAACTCTTGCCATTCAGATATAAGCAGGGGTTTCTAAACCCAATATTGGAGGCTCATTCTGAAAAGAACAATATATTTTTACAAACACCCTCTTCAACTTATAGAGATTCCCTAAAACTTTCCCTTCGCTATTAACATTTTCCCTTAATTTCAAAGCCCTTAATAATAAAACAAAAGAACGTTAGCCTATTCATAATTTTAACAAATGCATGCACTATTACAATCAAATTACTTAAAATATTTTTGGTACAAGAAATTACCCACATGTAACCCATTATTATATAAATAAAAATCTATGCAATTTGATGCTTACCAGAGCCTCCGTTTGCAAATTTATAAAGCTAGTTATCCTTTCAAATATCTTCAAAATAATTCAATTTCACCAAGCTTCGTCAATTTTCTACTTTTAAATAACCGTAGTATTTAGATAATATTTAAAACATTTAAATTTGATTAATTCCTTTTCGGTAATAATGAGTGCACCGCTATATATAACGACCTATCCCTTCCTTATAGCGCCTGCCAAAATTATCATACTAATCAGCCTGCGTGCAACGTTACAAAACAAAGAAACAGACACGAAGAAAAAAAATAGATTTGGACTCAGGAGCCCTAAATTAGGCGATAACAATTATTTTTTTAAATTTATCTTTATGTAATGTATTTATATATATATTAAATAAAGGTTTCGGTACCTTCGAGAGTCGCCTCGGGACCACGATATGTGTAAACCTATCGAAACGTCGGGGAAAAAAGAAGGTACCGAAACCTTTATTTAATATTAAAATAGTGCCGCGCGAAACGGGGCAGTAAGGGCAAGTACCATAACCGTTGTCGTTGCAGCAGAACGTTCTTAGAAAACCTTCCCTAACTTTTTGAGATATTCGGAACTGCATTTACAGATTTTGCAAAAATCTTACAGTTCGCAAAAAAATGCAATAAGTCCGAATTTTTTTTTGTACCAATCGATTCCATTTCATGTGAATATCAAAAAAATCATTTTAGCTTTAAGTACCAGGAAAGACAGAAATCGCCATAAACGTTTCACATACATTTTGTACGGAAATACCTTGTTTTTATTAAGAAGCCGTCGGAACTCTATAAAATGCACGTCTTGGCAAAATTAAGAGTCAAAATCTTTCAAACTCATTCAAGGGATAAAAATATAGCAGAAATTGAGTCACGTCTCCAATTCCACAAGAAATTCATGGTGGGTTCGCAGACTGGTAGAGTGGGGTTGGGTAGTATCCGGAGACAAACAGACAAAGACATTACAAAATCTTTTCTGGAGCAGGATAAGAGCGATGCCTATAAGGTGCACGCGATGAACCTGGAGATGTAGAATTAATGGCTTACTCTGGGCGAGTTTTGTATTCCCATGGCTTTGCAGTGGCGTACCTTTGTGTAAGACTGGTCGCCGGCTTTGCTTAGATTCTACCTGAACGCATTTCAGTTGACCCTCCCCGACCAAAGTAATCTGGTCAGGTGGGGAAAAGCCACAGATAAAACATGAATGCATGTGGAAAAGCGATTGGAACTGCTAGACACCTGCTGGTAGGTTGTAGGACGTTATTAGACCGGATAGGGTATTGGAAATCATACGTGAGGCTGTCAGTGTGGCGGTAGCGAGAGCGAAAAAGGGATTAACCACAAACGAAAGAAATGACATTGCGTTTGTAAAGGAAGGCTGTTCAAAGAAAGTACGCTTAGAGGCGGCCGTTATTCTGCTTTTGTATTACCTACCTGCTACCATTAATGTTAGTTAATATTTTTTTTGGCGGAATAAAAAGCTTTTTCTTTCTTTCTTTCTTTACCTCAAGTAAGCCATACTCAATTTAGATGGCTGCCGAAGATTGGACTATACTCTCAGACACGTATGAAAAACACTACAAAATCCCGGAGGATGTATGTGCCTCGTCACTTAGACCCGAGTTGACCCGACATATTCCTGTTTTCGAGGATACAAGCGTGCGGTGCTCGTGGAGCTGACGGTGCCGTGGGAGACCAACATACCGCAGGACCACGCCATGAAGACAACTAAATACTTTGACTTGACCAATGAGTTCACCAAAAATGGCTATGTGGTTAAACTCTATGCCGTAGAAGTAGGAGCAAGGGGAATTCCAGCTAAATCCCTGTATAATTTATTTAAGGACCTTGGATTTCCAAGAGCTGTAAGCTCTTTACTAAAACGAGTATCCAAAGCGGCATTGATACATACATACATATGGTCACGCCTTTATCCCCGAAGGGTTAGGCAGAGGCATATTATATGCCCACATTTCACCTTTGTATAATTTATTTGTTCCACGTAATAGGTAGTGAGCCGTATTGCCGTGTTTAAATGGACAGGCGCAGGTTGTGACTGCCTGCTGTTGAAATAAAGCCTTCAACTAAGCTTAACGACTGCCATTTTACTGGCAACCGGGACCAACGGCTTAACGTGCCTTCCGAAGCACGGAAACGCTCAAATAAATGTCACAAAGTGATCACATGGATGGTCACCCATCCATGGACCGGCCATAGTGAAAGTTGCTTACTGCAGTGATCGTTTACAGAACTCTGAGTCCGCGGGGCCACGAGCGCTTCAAGCGTGTTCCCCCCTGTGCCACGCTATGGACCCGGTACCCGCACGGAGAATCCATGGAATGCTGAGAATATGGTCTCTTCTAGCTGACCCGTGCAACTTCGTTTGCATCTGATAAGAGAGAGGTGTGGTATTAAAATTTTGATATCATGTTTCCCGTCATTACTTCCGTCACGTCGCTAGTATTAATTATTTTAGAACTAATTTGGGTTATTGTTAGCGATCTTTTTAGGATAAATCAATAAAAACCTATTCTTTTAGAACTCTTTAAGAGGAACAATTCTGTAACATTATTTTTACGTAATTTTAACCATTAGCGCAGAGGCGCCAAGGAAGCTTTTAAAAGCAATAATTTTACCGGTTTTCGAAATATTTTTCTTTGCTGTTCCGCTCCTAATCTTCATAGCGTTATGATTTGTAGCCTATATTAGCCATCCTCAATAAATGTACCTACTGTAAAAGAATTTTTGAAATCCAACCAGTAGTTCCTGAGATCCTAGCGTTCAAATAAACTCTTCAGCTTTATAATATTAGTATTAGTGTGTAAGTAGATAGTTACATTTTTTAACCATTATTCGAACGTAATTCAAATGGAAGATTTCAAAAGAATTAAATATTTTTTCCCTGCTTTTACCATAAAACTGGAAAAACACATAGGCCAGCTCTCGTGGGAAGCTGGAACAACAACAGATGTCCACATGTGCGTAGCCACGGGCATTTTACATACATATAATCACGCCTTTATCCTCGAAGGGGCAGGTAGAGGCATAGTATACGCCCACATTTCACCTTATAGTTTGATGTCCCACGTAATAGTTGGTGAGCCCATTGCCGTGTTGAAATGGACACGCACAGGTCGCCGCAACCCGCAGTTGAAATTTTTCAAGCCGCCCATAAGGCCTTCAACTTGGCTTAACGATTGTCATTTTACTGACAACCATGTTTCATCATCTCTTGCTTTTCTTGGGGAATCCTACTATCCTACTAATATTATAAATGTGAAAGTTTGTGAGGATGTTTGGATGTTTGTTACTCAATCACGCTCTAACGGCTGAATGGATCTGGCTGAAATTTGGTACAGGGTTAGAGTTTAGTCTGGAATAACACATAGGCTACTTTTATCCCGGGAAAATTTTCCCACGGGAAGCGGGAACGGGAACTAAAATTTCACGGGCGAAGCCGCGCGCATCAGCTAATTAGTAATAAAATTAAGGTTTACTATCAACATCTTCCACGTTCTTATATCCTAGTTTCGTGAATGGCGCATAATCACCATTCACCGTCCAGTATACGCTATTGTAAAGAAAGATAATTTTGTTTTTCAACATTTTTTCGTTTTCCTTCTCCTTCTCGCTCACATACTATTATGTAAAAGAAAGCAAGCACTATTTCTACCATGTACCATTTTTGAAGCCTGGAGCTATTTTAGTTCCTTGCAAAAGTGAGAAACATGGTCATTAATCATTATACTGTGATCATACATAACATTATTCCTTCCTTCCAAAAAGATTTAAATCTTATTAATTAATGCAGAAATCCAAATCCGTGCTATCGTCGTGCCCTTGTATAAAGGCAAGGGCTCACGTATGGAGTGCGCAAACTATAGCGCCATCAGTTTGATCAGTATAGCAGCTAAAGTGTATGGCAAAATTATTGAAAGGAGAATGAGGGTGGAATCTGACGGATTACTGTGGGAGGCGCAGGGTGGTTTGGATGTGCATTTAGCAGGGATGGACGGTACACCGCTGATGTAGAAAAGAGGTTAACTGCGGGCAATAGTGTGAATGGAGCGTTAGGCAAACTTTTAGGTACCAAGGCCTTAAGCCAAAAGGCCCAGCTCGCAGTACACAATGCGGTGCTGATAACTACGCTAACGTATGGAAGCGAAAGTTGGGTATGGCAGGAAACTCATGAAAGTAGAATTAACGCGGTCGAGATGCGCGCGCTACGCAAAATCTGCGGAGTAATGCTCGCAGATCGCGTTCGGAATGAAGATGTAAGAAAGAGAGTTGGTCTGAAAGAGAGTGTCGGTGTTAAAGTAAGGAAGGGCATGCTACGATGGTTCGGGCATGTGGAACGAATGGGAGATGAAAGAATGACAAAACAGATATACAACGCGAAAGTGGATGGACGTAGGAGTCGGGGAAGGCCACGACACACCTACCACGACCAAATTAATCATGTGTTAGTGGAGGGTGGTGTCAAGAGCCGTAGGAACCGACGTGCATGCATGAAAAGAAAAATGAAAGTTGAAGAGGCGAGTGAGGTGTGTATGGACCGTGCCGTGTGGCGCTCGGTTCTTTCTGCCTACCCCGCAAGGGATTTGGCGTGAAGATAATATAGTATAGTATAGAAATCCAAATACCACATGTTCCGAATCCTAAAAAATGTTTGGATGTTTAGATGTTTGTTACTCAATCACGCTCTAACGGCTCAACAGATCGGGCTGAAATTACGTACAGAGGCAGCTTATAGCCTGGAATAACACATAGGCTACTTTTCATTCCCAAAATATGTTCCCACGGGAAGTGGTTACGGGTACCAAATATCACGCGGGCGAAGCCGCGAGCGACATCTAGTTTAAAGTAAAGCTTGCCTTGGTACGTGATCATGATCCCATTGGCACCTTGCGTATGTACAATTCAGCTAGACTTTCGTCGTTTGATCTGTTGATAGATAGAGTTCTCAATGCAGCTTTTCCATAGGCTTACGTTGGTAATTTTTCCGGGCCAGTATATGTATACCGAGGATCTGTCCGAGGCAGTGGTTCACGAAGATTTGTACCTAGTGTGAGATGTCTTTTATGAACTTCCACGTCTTGCATCTGTATAGCAGCACGTTATTGACGTTGCCTCACTTTTGAGTTTCACTTTCCGAGTCGATTTTCGCGACAGCCATACTGGGCACAGCTGTGCCAAAGTTGCTCTAACCTTGGCGACTCTCGAAGTGACGTCCTCTTCAGTCCCCTCAGTTTCCGACATGATACTCCCGAGGAACTTGACTTTGTGAACGCGCTCCACATCTTCTGTGCCAATGCTCAGGGATACAGAGCCTATCTTCCCGCACCTCATCTACGTCTTCTGAGTGTACATTTTCAGTCTCGCCTTCGCTGCACCCTGCAGGATGAGGCAGCGAAGGCGAGACTCCATTCAGTTTAGCTCGTAAGTCGGCTTGTGTGTGACTCAGCAGGTATAGGTCATCGGCGTGATCTAAATTCTGTAGGATAATAGGATAGTCCCTATTCTATACCGCGTTTGTTCTTTGTGGTATTCAGTATTATTCCATCCGTTGAAAATAATTGAGTCATAGCAAATCACACACACACACACACACACACACACACACACACACACACACACACACACACACACACACACACACATGAACACACACATACACAGCCACGTAAAACACACGCACACACACACTTTACACACCTCCGATAAGTGGCAATGTGTTTTTTCTTTTATTTTTGAAACGGTTTTTTTTTTTTTTTTTTTTTTTTTTTTTTTTCCTCCCATTTCTTTCTTCTTTTTCTTACTGGTCCCCGTTGAGACAGGAATACCTAGTTTGGGGACTCAGAAGATTAAAAATCCACTCAAGCTAACGATACGCTGGCTACAACCGTGCTGTCTGTGATTATCCTTACCCACCTGTAACACAGTTCTTACTAGCATGGGAATGGGAAGAGCTGGTCTCGATGGTTGTTGTGGCTTAGACGTAGTAAAAGTGTTAGAACTGTAGTGGATACATGTTGTAATTTTTTTATTTGACAATAAAGTTTTATCTTATCTTATCTTATCTAAATGTGGTACGCTAAAGTCACTCCTATATTCTGTAGATCGGCTCACACAAAATCACCTGTCATGGTGGTCGTCACAGAGCAACACGGTTACACGCGGACGGACCGTAAAGGACATAGCCCACTTTATGTAAAATATATCTAAAGAGCTATATTTAAAGCCTATATTTGAATTATATTATTTTTACCGGGTGGCAGCAGAGTCGTGTAAGTGGGCTTTGAGCTTGATGCTCCGTTGTGGTTTTTGACTATCCTGTTAACCTCATAACGATCGTCGATCCTTTAAGTAGGTAAAGTAGATAATGTTTTTGCGAAGCGAAAAATTCTAAATCTATGGTTTTTTCAAATAGTTTTTGAACTCTTTGTTTAATTTCTTTTTCAGAATATTGATGACATTTGAATGATGGCATTTATACACGCTACGTCTATTTTGACACATATGATTACGAAACCCGAAGACTATTTTGACAGATATGATTGAATTTGAACTTTGTGCAGCGGTAATAAGTTTAAAATTGACTCTTTGAAGTTAGGACCACACCTACATTTCTTAGACAACAGGGAGTGATTATAATTTATTATGAACTTTAATAAAAAGCAATACAGTTCAAATTGATTATATATAAAATTTTCTCAGCTGAAACTAAGTGCGCCTTCACACTAGCGTAGGCGTTCGATAGACGTATGCGCGGCGTAGACGCGACGTATACGCGGCGTATGCGCCGCGTTAACGTCACACAATTTTGTTGGCGTTTTGGTATCACCGTTGACAAAATAGGTTCTGACCAGGAAACACTATTGATGGCTTTACTTTTAAAAAAGAAGATTAGTGCGAACTGCGAATAAAATTTTGTTCGTGGTTCGGGAAAAACTATCCGGGCTGGCGCCTCGGGACCGCATGCTATTATTTTTTTATATCGATTTCTTTCATAAATTACACAATAATGAAAACGATGCATACAAAAATACATGTTAATTTGCAATACAACATGGCCGCCGCCGCGCCGTATTTACAAAATTTCATGATGGGTATCGTTTTACGGGTTTTTTAGTATGCTGAGTACGAATTGCATGACGATTTTGAAATCCAATATAGCCGCCGCGCTGTAATTATAAAATTACATGATGGGTATCATTTAAGGGTTTCTGCGTATGCTGAGTACGAATTACATGATAAATTTGCAATCCAATATGGCCGCCGCGTTGTAATTACGAAATTTCATGATGGGTATGGAATAATATGATGTGGTTTCATGGAATTATCTGTTAATTACCTTCCGGCACACGTGTTTCCCTCATCTTACAATCCCGGGTTCTTCAAGAGGAGCGTGAAGAGGCACATCACAGGGCCGCCAACTTAAGGACAACTTTCAGAAGTGGCCCCCAATCGCTAGATGCACCACTGTTTTCCATCAGGCTGGTGGCGACGTCAATTTGGCGAGCTAGATATTTTAAAAAAAATGTCATGTAATTCCCACTCAGCATATAAAATAACCAGGATCCTGCCGTTTGGCAGAATTTGTTTCATTAATTTTCACTCCCCAAAAAACTTATCGCATAGTTTCATTTCCTAAAAGAATCATTAGCAAAGGCGATTGCCCACCTTTCAATGGACCGCCGTTTCATAACAAATAATTTAGTATGACAGTGAAAATTAGATATTAAATTGGATGGATATCGTACTTTCATAGGAAATAAAAAATATTCTGTTATTTTGTAGGGTTTTCTCTCATTCTTCGTTTTGCTAGAGGTTAGTTTTGAAGCAAATGCCCATCCATTCGTCAACAATTTGTCCAAAAACTGCTAATCGTTACATAGATGAACGTGGGTTTAATTCAAAAAAGATAGAAGTAATTCTTCCAACACACTTATATATAACTCTGAAAATGTGTAAACTTATCACATTTCAACTTATTCAGATAATGTAGTAAATAAACAAACTGGATCTCGGTTGTTTCATAATTACTTACAATTTAAATATCAATCCTGATCATAATCACTTTATAGGAACCATACATTGTTTTATACAAACATTTCACACCAATTTACCTTTAGAATATAAAATAATTTCATGAAAAATACTTCGGTGATAAAACATTTTAACTGTCATTTTTCCTTGTTGTTGTTGCTTTATTCGTCCAAAGGACAGGCGAAGGTATTTAAAACCATACTGCCAACTATTGTATTAATTAATATTCAGCTGCTTAGGTCATTTTTCTCGGTCCTCGTCCTCTAAGTCAAAGTCAAGTACGGTCCTAAGTTAAAGTCAGTCTTCTCTAGTAAAGCGGTAGGACTTTACTAGAAGTGTCTCAGGAGTTTTTCGAAAAACTAAAGAGTCACGTTTCACTGCGTTACATCACTTTCCAACACTTGTGCACGTTGTCGAACTTTTAGGTTTAAAAATCCACCATTTTTACTCATAAAACACTCATAATACACTAATTTTGGAAAAAATTACAACGTAGTAGTCCGCTTGTTTCCAATTTCCCGCGCAAACGCCCATTTTTTCCTTGTCATTAAATTATTTTTTCTCAGTCTTGTTTGTCTTTGGTATAGTGTTGTAAATCGGTTGTACTCGCTAATTGATTTTAAAAAGAGGTCATCGTCGTCAACGTCGAGGCAGAGGATGTATCAAAGAAAGTGAACAATTCACACAGCGTGGCATTTTTATCTGATCTACTGCAAAACCGCACATTCGTTACCGAAAAGACGTTTTGTTCAAAAGTTTTCAATTTTTGACAGTTCGTATTTCGTTCAAAGAGCTAGCTTCTAGCATTTTTCACAAATTCACAAGCGGCATGGTCTCGTATCTGATGGACTCGCAACACGGTGAATAACATTGAGTCAAGACTGATATTTTATTTTTAAATAAAATAAAAAACGTTTATTTTTAATCACTAGCCAATCAAAAAAGAAATAATCGGCTAGTAATAGTACCTACTTCTATGTCAACCATAGATTTAGAATTTGTCGATACTAAGTCTATGATCTCAACAACATTGTTGCATAAACTAATCCTTTTGAAACTATATATGATAATGTGCATTTGAGTATGTATAGGCCCCGCACATTGATATTTGCGATTGGCGGCCATCTTCGTCACGTCAGTACCATTCATTTGGTCAGTCCGCTACGCGTAAAAACGATAACGCCACGAATTACATCAAAGTTTAAACGCCACAAAAGATTTTTATCGAGTGAATTAAAAGATTGTTTAAAAAATATTCCATGATTTATCAATTTACTTAGATAGTCATACACTTTTTATTAAGGTTTTTCAAAAAGAAACAATCTGTGGGCGTTCTCCTTTATATTTCGCATTTTAATTGTTTCGTCAAATAAATCTTGCTCAATTTTTACTAAGTCAAATATACTCTTAAGATAATTATTTTCTAGTAGCAATCATTTCCATGCCGAGGATAAGTCGCTTGTGAACAGGATTGTACACGATCCCCCAGTAACGCGGCGTATGCGTCGCGTATACGTCGCGTTGCCGTCGCGTATCCGCCGCGCATACGTCCATTGTACGTCTACGCTGGAGAAACGCTAGTGTGAAGGCGCACTAAGAATAACATTTTTTTATACCACTAAGGTGGCAAACAAGCATGCAGCCCACCAGAACGACCGATAAATATACTGTACAACCCAAAATCCCCGTTCTACCTGAAGGAGCGGTTCTCATTTGCACGTTCTCCTGATACTCCTTGCAGGACACACCTTCGTTCCTTCCTTGAATTCCCACGTCACAAATCTGACTTCTATTCCTATTCCTTCACTGTACATGCCGTTAGATTGTGGAACTCTCTGCCCTCAAACCGTTCTCAATACATCAAAATTCTCAACCGTCATCAACCTTAGATTTGAAAATAAAGATTCATAGCTGCTATAATGAGGACTACCAAACATGCCTATGTCCGCAGATTGAAATAGTGTGCAACATTAAGTATCTTGGAGTCATGATTGATCAACGACTGTGTTGGCAATCACACTTAGAAAGTTCTAAGTGTGATTTTTAATATTAATTTTATGGTACGATTTATCTATACTTATAATAAAACTGTTGAGGGTCGAGAGTCTGTACATGGAAGATATTTTGAAAATTTTGATTGTAGGGCGTTCTCTAATCGATACTGAAGCCGAAAATGTAATTTAAAATTTTCATGTCTGTCTGTCTGTCTGTCTGTCTGTCTGTCTGTATCCCGAATAAGTATCACGCCGAAACCACTGAATCGATTTGAATGAAACTTGGTACAATCTGAGCTTATGGTCCGAGGAAGGTTCTAGGATACTTTTGATCCCGATATTTTGTGCGGTTCCTTTGGGAGAGGGGATGAAAGAGAAAATGGTTTTTTAGTTGTAACTTCTCACTGCGTCGTCTGATTTCAAAAATGTTTTCAGTGTCATAAAGGGAATACTCTAAGAAATCTTTCACACAAGTTTCAATGTTGAGGGTTTTGCAGTTCAGGAATTAGAGACATCTCAACTATCGCAAAATCTAGAATTCAACGATTCCTTCGAATTTGAGGGTAAATCTAAACTGGCGTGTTGGCTTAATCATAAAAGAGCTTAATGATTAAGTGTATTGTAAAATGATTCAGTCCACGCCGGAGGCGTGGGCTGAATTGTTTTAGAATAGACTAGACTAGATTAGAATAGACTAGCTCTTTTATGATTAAGCAAACAGGGCAGTTTCATACGCTGCTGGATGAGTCTTATGAAGAAATACACCTCCATACACCATAAAAATGTGAGGTAAACGAAGTTGCTAGGGTCAGCTAGTCTAATAAATAAAATTCTCGTGTCACAGTTTTCGTTGCCGTACTCCTCCGAAACGGCTTGACCGATTCTCATGAAATTTTGTGAGCATATTGAGTAGGTCTGAGAATCGGCCAACATCTATTTTTCATACCCCTAAGTGACCGGGAACAGCATTCCACGCGGGCGGAGCCGCGGGCAGCAGCTAGTCTTATTATATATGTAAGACCCTGACAGTCATATTGCCTGCTAGCAAAAGCTGTGCGAAATGGATGTTTATCAGCTACAATTTCCGCCCTTCTTCTATTCAGAAGCTTTGGATTAAACGGTAATGACTTGTGATATTTTAGGATAGTGTTAAGAATATAAAGTTCTCTAACCGAAAGCAGGTTACTTGTAATACCTATATAGAGTGTCTGTTTAGAGAGTACATTACCTTGATTAAGGATCATTGTGCGCGTTCTACATGAAGAAAGTGGGTCTTAGTTGCTCCACCCCATACTGGTATACAATAAGTAATAACAGATTGCGCCAGTGCCAAATATATCTGGTTTAGGAGTGTCTTACTCATTAGGTGTCGCAGTGATTTGAAGATCCAGATCAGTTTTCTTACTCTATTTGTGATGTCACAACTAGGGTAAGAAAACTGATCTACTAACACTATGTCAGACCTCACACATCCACAAACCCACAATGCAGACATACCCAGCCATATAGACCCCCTCAAACTCGCACGCATGGACACGCACCACACACGTACACACGCGCACACTCACACACACAGACACACACACACACACACCCACACACACACACCCACACACACCCACACATGCGTGAGCGCGCACGCACACACACACACACACACACACATATATCTTTTATTGTTATTATAAATTAAGGATAACTGTAACCTCTACATTAAGCTGCTATACTTTTTGTCATACAATTTTATTCACACTAAAGAACTTCATTCTATTACTCTTATGTACTAAGAGTTATTTGTAAGCACGCGAATTGTTTTGTTTAGTTCTGTTACCTGCTTGCTAAGATTTACATACATACACACATATGGTCACGCCTTTATCCCCGAAGGGGTAGGCCACAGATATCAGAAAAAAGGAGATATGCTGTTGAGTAAGGAAATGTATAAAAACCGGGTGTCGCTAACTGAGCCCCACTCCGTGCCCAACGCAATCAACCCGACCAATCATCGGAATAGTAAAAACCAATCACACCTCAGCTCCGCTGCTGCAAACAAAATCATTGGCCAAAAAAGTCGGTTTCTCTGCCTATGAAATAGCTCTAGTGATGGGGCAATATTTTAAGAAATGGTACAGAATCGATAGTTGTATACAGTTTTAAAGAATAATGTATGTGAATAAACATTTGTGATATACTTATTGGGAAGTACCTAAATGTTTTATAACTATAATAGGGACCTGTATTAATTTATGTATTGTATCTATGCGTGGTTAGATTAAAAACAAATACCTAAAACTGTGTTTAGTCATTTAATTAACATGAAGTCAATCACAATCTTAGTACTAAGTAAATGAAATAAATAATGTCACATTTTTATGATCCGCTACATAACTATAGCAACGCATAGGACGTTTTATTTTGAATAATAGTAATAAAGAAGCGCTCGTGGCCCGTGGACTCAGTGTTCTGTAAACGATCACTGCAGTAAGCAACTTTCACTATGGCCGGTCCATGGATGGGTGACCATCCATGTGATCACTTTGTGACATTTATTTGAGCGTTTCCGTGCTTCGGAAGGCACGATAAGCCGTTGGTCCCGGTTGCCAGTAAAATGGCAGTCGTTAAGCTAAGTTTAAGGTTTTATTTCAACAGCAGGCAGTCACAACCTGCGCCTGTCTATTTAAACACGGCAATACGGCTCACTACCTATCACGTGGGACAAATTATACAAAGGTGAAATGTTGGCATATAATATGCCTCTGCGTCTCTACGTGCGTGGCCATATGTATGTATGTATTTAATAGTTTCTTATAATCTAGGTCCCTTAAAATTTTGAATTAGGATTATTAACTTTACTCAGAATTTCAATCATGTGTACTTAAGTGTACGCATATTCCTACCATTTTAAAACACACAAACTTAATGATTTAAAAAAAATATTGTAGTTATCAACGCTATAAAACCATTTCTCGGCCTACCCCTTGTAGGCCGAGATTTGCTGGTGAAATCTCATTTCTACTTAGAAACGGCGGCATGACAAAACAAAACTCTGCTTTATTTTTAGAGGCTGAAACATTTCAGGCTCAAAATGAACTGAGCATATGATTCTATTTTTTGTGGGGAACCAATTATCTGGCCGCCCTGTAGCATCGATCCATTTCTTTTTAAAAGTTGGATCTTTTGGAAATCTGTAAAGACAATGCAAGGCACATTTTTGATAAAAGCATCTAATTGCAATGTTACTTTTAAACCTCACATGCGAAGGCTGTGAAAACCCGAAAATAATAAATTTTTAAAAGCAAATCTTAATTGGTTACATATTACTTTGATCTTGCATAAAAGAGGGTGATTTGCAACAAGAAAAGTAACAAAAACAGTTAATACATAGTTAATTTAATTGTCGCTTTATTGGGTCTAGATTTTTTTTAACTATATACATATTTGGATGATAATTTGTTGTAAACGCTTTCCCTTATTTTCATTAAAAAGAAATTTCCAAAATAATCCCATAGAAAGCTTCAAAACCAATATTGAATTCATGCCATACATAAATGTGCATTTAAAACAGTGTAAGCGTGCAAAAAATATAAGTAATACCCATCAAGCCATTAGAATGGAAATAAAAGGGATATTTATTAAAAGGTAACACAAGCACAGTAAAGCACTTAACACATTCCTAACTATGTAGGTAACTCACTAACCTTCACTTTATTTCAAATAAACTTACTGTATTGTTCTGGTTTACATTTTTTGTACACTGTAATATAATTGAAATATGTTTTAAAAATATTTTACATTCACTCACCAATCTATAAAATAAAATATTCCTAAGAAAATGTTATCGATAACTTCCCGATATTTAATCTGAATGACCACATCCCTAACTCGCTTCTCCATGCAGCGAGCGTATTATTCGACTCATGAATCTAGTACGATTCTTTCCCGCGTAACCCGCGTTCTATCCATTGCGTCGTGGGATGTGGTATCGAACTTAGTTAGTACTACTCAGCACGACATGTATTTTGAACACAATAAGAGTCTACGTCTACTGCGGTAATACTGCTATATCACAGTAAGCAGTAACAAATATGTGTCGGCTGTTGTTTTTAATTGAATTTAATAATAAATACAATGAATTACTTGTATTTACATATGTTAAGTGATGCCATGGGTAGTAAAGTTTTTTATGTTACTTCGGTTTTTGCATACAGTGACGGAACAAGGCGGCATTTTGAACTATTTCACTGTCGCAATCAACTCAACACTGATCACTCTGACACGCCGCTCACGACGAACCTGATCATTTTTGTCAGATTGGACGGACACCGATACGCGCGCATGCCATTTCTCCTTTTTTCTGATTTCTGTGGGGTAGGCAGAGACAAATTCTATGCCCACATTTCACCTTTGTATAATTTGTCCCAAGGTGCTGAGCAGTATTCCCGTGTTTAGATGGACAGGCACAGATTGTGTGTGCTTCAAGCTGTAATCCTCACATTTGAAATCTCAATGAAAACGAATTTTGACAACGCCAAAAAATAGTCGTGAAATAGTCGTAAATAGTCGAACATGTAAAAAAATAGTCGTATTATAGTTTCGGCGTTATAGCTATAGGTTAGCGAGGATTATGGCTTGAACCGAAAGGCTTCGAAAGTCAAGCTGTAATCCTCACCTCCTCTGTATTCCCTCATTCCCACGGGAACGGGAACTACGCGGGTAAAACCGCGTGACTTCCTCTAGTATTATTAGAAGTTACAAATTTTGTACACGACTGTACATCAATAGAAATGTAGGGAAAATAAAAAGTTTTTATTTTCACATTAAATCAACTCAAATTTATTATAGCTTTATACGACTATTTCATGACTATTTTTTGGCACAAACTTTGAACCGAAATTCGCAGGCGTTCCGGAGAAATTTGAAGTTTTCAAAGGTTCAAGCCATAAACCTCACCAGGGTACCTTCACATCTCGGGAACCGCTTATGGACTATTTCTGAGATTTGGCAGGTCGTTACGACTATTTCACGACTATTTTTTGGAACCTAAACCAATTCGATAGAATTTACTGTTTGCTTGCACCAGAGGTGAGGATTACAGCTTGACGTTCAAGCCATAATCCTCACTAACCTATAGCTATAACGCCGAAACTATAATACGACAATGATTTGAAATAGTAATTGATTTGAAATAGGAAATAGTAAATAGTCGTACATGTAGAAAAAAATTTTGTACGACTATTTACGACTATTTCACGACTAGTTTTTGGCGTTGTCAAAATTCGTTGTCATTGAGATTTCAAATGTGAGGATTACAGCTTGAAGCACACCAGATTGTGACTGCCTGCTGTTGAAATAAAGCCTTCAACTTAGCTTAACGACTGCCATTTTAACTGGCAACCCGGACCAACGGCTTAACTTGCCTTCCGAAGCACGGAAACGCTCAAATAAATGTCACAAAGTGATCACATGGATGGTCACCCATCCATGGACCGGCCAAAGTGAAAGTTGCTTACTGCAGTGATCGTTTACAGAACACTGAGTCCGCGTGGCCACGAGCGCTTGAATATACCAATAGAGAATGGCGAGATATTCCCAACACAAGTATTAATTATCAACAAAGTAACAGCTAGATATCTTACTGAAATAAAAAAAAATGTGGTACGACAGAGAAACAATCTTTTAGTAAGTAGTCAACAAAGGCAAATAAAACACTCCATGAACGAAACGTTATTGCTTATTGGATGTACTTAGTTTATTACAATTATTTGACAATTGGCTTAATTAATTATGTTAATAGTCATAT
This sequence comes from Miltochrista miniata, assembly GCA_933228765.1. Classification (NCBI taxonomy): domain Eukaryota; kingdom Metazoa; phylum Arthropoda; class Insecta; order Lepidoptera; family Erebidae; genus Miltochrista; species Miltochrista miniata. The sequence goes on along the minus strand of OW121773.1, from coordinate 15,367,722 downwards.
TAACATATACATATATTGAGACTAGCTGACCCGCACAACTTTGTTTACGCCACATAAAAGAGAGTATTACCTGTTCCCGTCGCATTTACTTTCGTCGCGTTGCGTTTACTCCCGTAGCGTGTCGTCGTTAATATTCAATACTACGTGAGAGAGAGAGAGAGAGAGAGAGAGAGAGAGAGAGAGAGAGAGAGAGAGAGAGAGAGAGAGAGAGGTTTCTCGTCGCGTGTATTCCCGTCGCATTATTTTTAAGAACAAATTGTTAATGAAAGAGTTATCCCGTGGCATTATTGTAGAAAAAAATTGATTGCCATTAAAATGGTTATTGTGCACCAACCCAATATCGCGCAATTTTTTTAGAACTTTTTACATAACATATTTACATATTATAATATTTTTTACATAACCATAAATTTTTACGCAGCACACGCAACGAAGCTCTCAAAAGGAATAACTTTTTCCCCGTTTTTGAAACATTTACTATTACTGCTCCGCTCCTATTCGTTGTAGCGTAATGCTATATAGCTTATGACACTCCACAATAACGTAGCTTTCTATTGGTGAAAAAATTTTTAAAATCAGTGGGCCTAAAAAGGCCACATTGTACGTTTCTTTTATGGATCTTATAGTGTTTCTCTTCACTAAATTGTCATTCACTAAAATGTCTTGAAGAATCTCCTATTGAATCATCTGAATTGACAGTTTTGTATGGAAATTCGTAAAATGGCCACATCCATGAATAATTATTTATTAATAATGTCAAATTCTATGTTTATGGTAAATTATTAGCTTGGTAAGGGGGGGACTAAGATTTCACGTTTAAATTTAGCATTTTTATTGTCATTAGTGTGTTTTTAAGTTCTTTTGGACAAAATTGCAGACTTGGGACTCTATAGAAACTTTTTAAAGCGTACACGTCAAGATAAACTCGTATTTTCATTAATGAACAGTGTAACCTTTATACTTTTGATTGTTGGCACTTGATGGAACTTGTTATACATTATGAAAACTCACTCACTTGTACTATTCCACAACTTTTATTATAATTTTAATAATACCTAACCGGTTTCGCTATTATAGCATTCTCAAAGGTCTGAGACCTTTGAGAATGCTATAATAAAAGTTGTGGAATAGTACAAGTGAGTGAGTTTTCATAACAGTGTAACCGTAGGTAGGTAACCCAGGTAGTTAAAAACGTTTTCAACACAAGTGATACAGTTGCTCTGCCGACCCTGTAAACTGTCTCAAAGACATAACATAGAGTTAAGGAACTTTGAGAAGTCTGACCCTGAGTTTATTGGTTGTTTTCATTAATTACCTTAGCCTTTGATTAGAATCAAAAGGCTAAGGTGACATTAGGTATATAATTATATACCTAAACCTAATAAATACTCTAAGATACCTATAATGTCACCTTAGCCTTTTAGTGGTCATCAAGTTATAACAACCTTACCTTTGAGAATGCTGAAAGGCGAAACCAGTCAGTTAAGTAAATAAATTTTGTAGAACAGTACCTACAAGTGGTGTTATTCAATATGAGCAGCAGGTTCCACCAAGTGTTATCAATCAACAGTATAAATAACCTTTTTGGGCTACCGACATGTCACAATGTTTCGGGGAGTGCCACGGGTCCTTCTAAGTTCACATGGCATCCGAGTGGTAGCTTATGGGATGTGCTATGGGTCCGGAATGCATTAATTGTTGGATTTATAAGCCCTTTTGGGCTAGCAAAGAAGACCTACATATCGAGACAGACTTATTTGCCATTATTCCGGATTGACCAATCCTAAGGGAGCCACAAATCTTTCTCCAATATTTACATGGCACCCACAATGGTACCTCATGGGGTTGTGGCATGGGTTCGGAATCCTAGGGGTACCATGGACCCTCCTCCAAAGCTTATATGACACCCCCAGGGATATCTTTTGGAGGGTACCATGAGTCCGGAATGTATTATTCCTGGATGTGGCACAATCCTTCTCATAAGTTAACATGGCACCCCCGGGGTATCCTATGGGTCCAGAATGCATTTCCAACAGTGTTAAAAGCACAAGCCAACCTGTCCAAGCCAAACTCACCTGTCAACTAGTACATCTGCTAATCTGCTGTCATTCCTGTAGACCTGTGGCTTCGATGTGAAAGGATTTTTTAGATACATTGATGGTAAAGGTGAAATTAGAGATATAAAAATGATATAGAAACTTTGTACACTTAAGTATTGCTTAATTTATTTATTCATTCATAATAACAGTGCTCTAAACATGGTAAAAAAATTGGACAATTCGCATACACAAAATCTTCAACATTCTATTGGTGTCGGTTAAATCTTTTTCTTTTGTAATGTCCTTCCAAACCTGTCATAATTAACATTGTGCATGTATATTCACATTCATTAATTGCTGCAACACATTGTTGACGTTAATGCAAGCCATGATGAAACTAGTCATGACTCCTCGACAGCTCATCCAATAAATACTATTTGGAAAATTATCTTGCATCTGAAAATAAAACAGTTTTCAATTAGGTAAATGTGCATTTATGTTGCATAAAACAACTTCTTGTATTATTTGAAGATTATTTATCAAGTTTTTATGTGATTCAGGCTCCTTCCTCTAGTTTAATGATTGCTATTTTGAAAACTGAACCCAATATCCTTTATTGATAATGATAACTTAGCAATTTGCACTAGGAGTTAGGAATTTGTTGCAAGATGCATTCGGTGGCATCGGTCATGAAGGCCCTGTATTTTAGCCGTATGACCTGTAGAAGTGACCCGTTGCATAACAAATGCTTATGTAATACCAAGCCATTGTCAATGGTGTTAGATTACTGTCATGGAGCTCTCTCAACAATAAGAAATACCAAAGCATGTATGCAAACCCGGCCCTGATTCCCTGGTAGTAGCCGATTGACTGCAGAATAAAGGACACATCACATGCTCACGCAAAAGCTTTGGTAAGCACGACCTAATTATAAGATAATTTGCAATCTAGTAATTAAGAACTATGAAATAAATATGTAACTAATTATTGAATTATAATTTTGTTTACCTTTTATTGATTTTTATTTTGATACAATAAATACATGTAATAAAGTTAAGCTTTGGGTCTTGCAAAGGACTTGAATGTGACGAATGTCCCTTGTTTATAAATCTTGATTGCCTCAGAGTGTAGGATAGCATGTTAGTAATCAATTATTTGAATTCAATCACAGAAAGAGAATGACATCTTTTTTCATATATTGGTGCCGTCGTTATCGTTGAAGTAGATTTACTATATTCTTTGATACAATTTCTTGTTTTCTTTTTGGTGTTGAATTCAAGCTTGAAACTGATTGATGCCTAGGTCACAGAAACCAACAATAATATCTCTTTGAAACAATACTTAATGTAGTAGGAATGTTCTTTTTTTTCTAGCTAGCTACAATTATTGATCAAATTGACAATGACATGACACCTATGACAGATGCAATAATGTCTGGCGTAAATTACGAGCGACCACAATAAAAAATAAAGTGCATTAATTATGTAATTTAATGCTTCATTTTTACTTATTTTATATTCTATAGATGAAAATCACGATATATAGTTAAACTATATATAAAAACTATAGTTTTACGTAGTATTATCGGCAAAGTACTTTTACAATTCGGCGGTTCCCTGTATTTTTTTAGAGCAGCAACATCGATTTCAAATATGTTGCGAGAATTGCAAAGATTCATTTTTTAATGTTATCTCTAAAGCATTTCATGTGCAACTCTGCAAATGAATCTGATATGAATGAAACGCGCTATGTTGCCTTTTTAGCCCCGCAGGTCTGTAGATCTCGAGATTACCCCTTACAATTTAACAAACATACAAACACACAAACTTTACTTCTTCATTATATTAGAATAGAAAGTATAAAAGTATCCTACTAATATTATAAATGTGAAAGTTTGTGAAGATGTTTGGATGTTTGTTACTCAATCACGCTCGAATGGTTGAACGGATTGGGCTAAAATTTGGTACAGAGATAGGTTATAGTCTGGAATAACACATAGGCTACTATTCATCCCGGGAAAATTTTCCCACGGGAAGCGGGAACGGGTACCGACTTTCACGCGGGCGAAGCCGCGAGCATCATCTAGTAGATTATATTTTCTTAAAATGCTATCAATACAATACAATACAATATATTTATTGATAACAGATTGGTTACAGGTCAATTTTTATCATTCCAACTATACATAGCAGCTTATTAGCAATAACATAAAAAAACACATTATGCTGCGTCCACATTTGTTACATTTGGACAGCACGTTTCTCCACTACTGTGTCAGACTTGCGTTTTGATACCATGAAAACTGCAGTTTCGGGGCTATCCATGCCGAACACCCGAAGAAAATGCTTGACATTGAATAAACGTCACGGTGATTTATGGCGTTACTAACTAGTAGTCATGCCCAATGTAGACGCTGTTTGTACACGGACACACATCAAATACACGTGGAACGGGTCGTGAAATCGAAAATGGGTTTTGGTGTGTACTTTCATAGGGTATTCATTGTCCGCGTCACCGGGAGACGTCCGCACTTGCATTTATGACCCGCGTTGAGGAACACTGAACGGGACAAACACAGAGACTGGGTACAGGAGTTTGGAGCGCGCGTCGCCCCGGTGACTTTGTGTTCCATAAACGATCACTGAAGCAAACAACTTTAGCTATGGCAATTCTTTGGATGGTGATTACCACCTGATTACTTTGTGACAATAATTTTATAATTCATCGCTGTGCCCGATTTTAAGATCTAATTTAATGTTACGATTCTGAGGGTTCCGTACCTAAAGGGTAAAAAAATGGGACCCTATTCATTAGATTTCTCCGTCCGTCTGTTTGTCTGTCCATCACGAGGCTGCATCTCATGAACCGTGATAGCTAGAAAGTTGACCTTTTCACAGATGATGTAGGTTTTAGATTTGCCGCTTTAATAATAATTACTTTTAGTACTTGTTGTTATAACAAATACACCCTACTTCCCTGGTTTGTTTGTGAAGATGTTTGGATGCTTGTTACTCAATCACGCTCTAACGGATTGGGCTAAAATTTGGTACAGATAGCTTATAATCTGGAATAACAGAGTCTACTATTGTCAGCCCGAAAATATGTTGCCACGGGAAGCGGGAATGAATACCGAATTTCACGCGGGCGAACATCATCTAGTAAAATTATGATTAAGAGGGGCTTCCATATAAGTATAAGTATAGTATAAGTTTATTTATTTATCTCCACAAATTACAACTTTACAGTTTCAGAAAGTGACAATTTTTTATACATAAACAAAGTTTGCAATTTATAAGAGATCTGGAGTCTAAACTAAGCTAGAGCTTGTATAATAGAACTCCAGGCTCCCCAATTACATATTTATGTTTTCAACTTATTATAAATTGTCAGCGCGTGCGTGTGTGTGTGTGTGTGTGTGTGTGTGTGTGTGTGTGTGTGTGTGTGTGTGTGTGTGTGTGTGTGTGTGTGAGTCTATCTATGATTTTCGAATGTAGAAGGTAAGTGTATTTGCTAGCTAGGTAAGATACAAAATACAGCTTAAATAAATACATTCATATAATATATCATACACAATAAATACACACGATATGGTACATTTAAGATAATCTGATACAATCTAGCTATGTTAGGAAGTTCTCTGTTTCAAGATATGACTTGTAAAGAAGAAACAAATAAATGCTTCTCTTACACTTGAAGTGATTTTGGCCATAAATTTGACAATGTCGGTTTACTTTATTGTACAAGGAAGGTCCGAGGATATAATAGAATCTTTTTATAAATGTAGACTGCGGTGGAGGAATGGAACATACTTTATCTTTTCTACGGTGATCAATTTTTTTAAATGGGGTTTGGTTATGCTGTAGGAGCACTGCTTGCATAATAAAGTGCTGTCGTACATTTAAAACGTTCCATTGCCTATACAGTTCGTCTGTTGGAAATAGTAAGGGACGGAATGTAGCAACCTTCAACACAGCTCTGTGCGCAACTTCCAGTGGTTTGAGTATAGTTTTAGCAGCACCACCCCAGCTTGAAATACAATATGCGATTATCGATTGGCACATTGCATAGTAAACTTTACGAATAGTTGAAAAATTGGTAATGTGTCTTAGTGTTTTAAAAATATACATCAATTTACGTACCCTGCCTGTAAGGTTGTTAATATGTGTCCTAAAGTTGAGATTCTTGTCCAGCGTAATGCCCAAGTATTTGATATGGTCCGCCACGGTTAAGAATGGACAGTTGCAGGGTAGTTGTGAACCTGCACAACAGGAATGTACTTTGACAGTTATTGGAATGCGTGGTTGCGAGACTTTGCTAATTGACCAAGTAAGAATTTTTGTTTTGGAAGTGTTGAGTGTGAGTCTGTGAGTGTTCAGCCAATGTATTGTATTGTTAAGGGCCAGTTGCGCTTTGCTTTCCAGTTGAGGCCATGTATCGCCTGTAATGGTTATAGCAGTATCATCTGCAAAAGATGTTATCAGACCATACCGTATGCTAAGATTACACAAGCCATTTATATACACAAGGAACAAGGTGGGCCCTAATATACTACCTTGTGGCACACCATAGGAGATGGGAAGTTCAGTGCTTTGGTAATTGTCTATTTTAACAAATTGGGAACGGTTGTTAAGGTAACTTTGGAACAACTCCAGTTGAATTCCCCTGACACCCATTCCTTCGAGCTTTAGTATGAGAGTGGAGACTGGAACAGTATCGAACGCTTTTGCAAGGTCTAAAAATATGGTCAGTACTTTTTTGTTATTATTTATATTTTTGACAACATAGTTAGTCAATTCGTGAACTGCATTTGAGGTTGACAGATTTTTGCGGAAGCCATATTGGCGAGGTGATATTAGTTTATAGGTTTCGAGGTACTTGACTAATCTTCTGTTTATAACGCGTTCGAGTACCTTAGATAAAGCACTTAGTACTGCTATAGGCCTGTAATTACCAGGTGATGTTCCGTCTCCCCCCTTGAAAATGGGATGAATGATTGCCTTTTTAAAAGAAGATGGAAAGACAGCAGTGTCAAAGCAGGTATTAAATATATGGCTTAGGATTGGTGCCAAGAGAACGGAGTACTTCTTTAGGATAGATGGCGAGATGTTATCCCATCCAGGTGCAGCGGTAGAACGCAGAGAGTGTATGACTGTTATTATTTCATCTGGATCTGTATATTCTAAGACGAATGAAGAGAGATGAGTTGAGCTATGTGTACTGTGAGTGGTTTGTGGTGATAAAGTAGGGGTGATGTTATTGGAGAGAGTTTTACCAACATTAGCGAAGTATGAGTTTGTGTTATTACATGATACGGTCGGTGAAGTTGAAGACGATAGGAGCTGTGTTGATTTATGTTGAGGCTTCGTAGTATTCGTGATACGTTTTATTGATTCCCAGAGTAATTTTGGACTATGACTTGCTTTTTCCAGTTCTTCCGTGTCAAAGAGTTGTTTTGCTTTTCTTAAAGCACGAGTACAGAAATTCCTATACCTCTTATATGTTAGCTGTAATACTTCGTTTTGAGGATGTTTTCTAGCTTTAATATGCATCATGTCCCTGTTTCTCATGCACCGTAGCAGTCCAGGGGTAATCCAGGGCTTTATGGTCTTCTTCTTGGCAGTTATGTTTTTTACTGAGGTATTCGATGAGATGGCAGTAGTTAGTAGTTCGATAAGTTTATCTGTAGCAGAGTCGGCATTCGATATTTGGAGAATTTGGCTAAAATCTAACTGAGACATTGTTTCATCGAGCTTTTCGTAATCGATTTTGGTAATAGTCGCAACAGTATTGTTGTGTACTTGCGTAGTGTTCAAACAAAGCAAAGAAGGAGAGTGGTCGGTGATCGGAGTCTGATATACAATTGAATGTGAAGAGGTTTTGGTTCTTAAAATTATGTGGTCTAGACAATTACCTTCTCTAGTGGGTATGGAATGAGCAGGAAGGAAACCATGAAAAGCTAGACAGTTCAGATAGTCGTTGGAGCGTGCATCTATAGTAGTGGCCTTAATATCTATGTTAATGTCACCAATTATTACTACATTTTTAAATGTTTTGAGAGAAGGAAGTATACGGTTTAATACTGATAGGAAGTTTTGAATATCATGATTCGAGGGCGAACGATAGATACAGACTATAGCCACTTCTGATTTTATTTTTATTATTAGACCCGAAGCTGTTTCAGCAAAATCTGGCTCCTCTGATGTCGCCAATAGCTCTGATTTTACGTATACCACCACACCATCCTTTTTGTTTAAGTGGTTGGTAGTCTTAAATGCAGTGTAGTTTTGCATGTAAGGGATAATAGAGTTTGACGCACATGGTAACCAGCACTCCGAAAGGACGATCACATCACAATCGAACGAAAATCGGTGCATTAAGGTCTGTATATAAAGGAAGTTATGATTAACTGAACATATATTTTGTGAGAGTATTTTTAGGAACTTATTTGGATGAGTAATTATCGTTCGTGTCTGTTCTGGGCTGCATGTGTGAGGTACTGACACAGTTAGTTGGTCAATTTTATCAATGAGATTACTTATGTCTTTGGTCATTTTAATATAATAGTAATAATTAACGGGACAAGTTCTTCAAATGCACGCTCCACCCGGCATGAGTTATCATGCCAACTAGAGCATACATCTTTGGGACGTTGGGTTTTTGACTTAGAAGTCAAAATTAGTATATTAATAGTTAGTTTGTAAATCAGCACCGATAAGGTGAATAACCTCATTTGCGACGAATGGACTGCACTCTCACATATTATGCCGATTTTGTGATTATATACTTTTTTGGAGATAGAACTTACTGTATTGTAGGCGTGTTTATAAAGTTGTTTCCTTCCCAGTGTGTCAAACTTGATCGTACCATAATATAAAACACAAAGTGTGAGTCTTTGTAAATAATGAACTTTTTTGTATAAAATTGTGTAAGCATTTATAAAATTGTATGTGTACTGTGCGTAATCATAGGTTTGTATATTTGTATAAAGTATTGTGTAAAAATAAATTAAATATAAAGTATGGTTTTGTGTATAAAATAGTCTCATTTGTTTATATTTTGGATAAAAGTTGTTTAGGTTTCTTATAAATGATTCTGTGAATGAGTAAGAGCGTATATAATGTTTTTTTGTGTATGAAAAATATTTTGAGTAATTATTATACTTGACAGTGTGTTTTGTTAATGTGTTCTTTTTATACAAGGTTATTACAAATAGTTTAATATTATGTTCTTGTGTGTTATCATAGTAATTTTCATGCAAATAAGTTTTGTATGATATCATTGAACAATACATGGTTCTTAAATAATATTGCTGAACATGGCTTAAAATAACAATAAACATATCGAATAGAAATAGGAAAAATAGTCACTGTGATTTGAGTTTTTGCAGATCGTCTTCACGAGAAATTAGTATGGATGGTTCACCTTCTCGCTGACGAATATATATCTTTCCATATGCGGTCCAGCAGCTTGCGTGTTTGTGGTTTTTTACGTATTCCCGTGACAAGTAGTATAAGCGTCTAGCAGTGGTAGTAAGCGACTCAGCTATATAGACTGGTTTCGGTTCGCCGCTTATTTTGAGATGCGCTGTGTTCAATTTCTCAGCATTATTTCTGTTGAAAGTCTTGGAAGCTTTAATTAATGTGTCTTTATGATATGCCGAATGAAATTCCACAATTATGCATGAAGCTTTTAAGTTTTTGGACCTATATATATTTCTTATATCCGAATCCGAAACCTCAACTTTCAGCGCGTTTCCAAGATTTTTTACCGCGGAGGTAAGTGATTCCTTATTTTCTGGTTTCGCTTCTGGGACATTTCTAAGTTCCAGGCTAGACGATTTAGAGTTACGTTCTAGAAGTTCAACCTTGTGCTCAAGAGACTTGATTTGATTTTTTAAAGCTGTATTTTCAAACGTAACTTGTTTCAGTTGAGATAAAATATGATCATATTTGTCTGACATGTGCTGAATGGACTGCTGTATGTCATAATTTTGCTGCGACATTTTTTTCATCTCCTCATCAAATTTCCGTGCCTGAGATTGATTTTGTAGTTGTAACTCTGTCAACATATCTTTTATTTCAATTATCGAGGTGTCACCATGTTTGCGCTTAAAGCGTCGTGTAGCAATGGTACCTGCACTATCCTGGTCCGAACCCATGAACTCCGATGCCGTGTCGGAATCTTGTAGCATGGTACAGGATTTTGGTTTTAGGGAGGTTTTCCCAGGTGGAGTTCTCTGTGTTTTCGACATTATTATATGGATTTTATAGTATACACCGTGTGAATAATATTAATAATATCGTAAAATATAATCCAAGTATAGCCAAATATGATCCGTTAAATTATATTTCTTATTTTATTTGCGGGCTATAAAAAGTATGATGAGAGGCTAGACTCGCTCGTACCGCTTCGTCTAGTACTTAGATGATGTAGTAAAACTAGTTGTCTCAGTCACACGTGCGCAGTTCTATGTAAACTGGACGGAATCGGCGCACTCGAACAAATCGGTTCGCTGTCCAGTTTAACTTGGCCGCTCCGTTCAAAGATTATTGTTGTGTAACTCACTCGTAGGCGGCGACTTGTAGGCTAGTGTGTGTGCGCGACGGCGTTGTTGGCCTGTAGAAGCTCCTGTGATGTTCTAGCGCCCTGGTACTTCATTCACTTATTTGCACTCAATTTATTTACTGATTTCTAGTTTTTTGAATTAAAATTTTTTATAAAAATCAAATTTTGTTAAAATATTTTACTAAAATACAGGACACAGTGATTGAGGACAGATGTGATTTTCCGCAACGGAGCCCTCCGTGCGGAAAAAACCGGCCAAGTGCGAGTCAGACTGTCTGACGGCCGGTTTTTATATCATTAATATCTACAAGACAAGAAGCGCTTGTGGCCCCGCGTACCCAGCGTTCTGTAAACGATCACAGCAGTAAGCAACTTTCACTACGGCCAGTTCTTGGATGGGTGACCATCCATGTGACAACTTGGTGACATTTATTTAAGCGTTTCCGTGGTTCGGGAGGCACGTTAAGCCGATGGTCCCGGTTGCCAGTAAAATGGCAGTCGTTAAGCCAAGTTGAGGGCCTTTTTAGGCAGCTTGAAAACTTTCAACAGCAGGCAGTCACAACCTGCGCCTTTCCATCTCAACATGGCAATACGACTCACCACCTATTACCTGGCACAAAACCAAAAATAAGGTGAAATGTAGGCATATAATGCCTCTGCCTACCCCTTCGGGGATAAAGGCGTGACCATATGTATGTATGTACTCGTATTATCTACAATACATATGAGTCACAGTACGAAATGCATAGTTACTACCAATGAGATAATGTCTACAGCCCGTTCGCTCCAAGTTTGCTGCTGACTTTATGGCTGGTGTAGAGGCGTAGTAGGGAAAGCGGCCGGCAAACTTAGAGCGAACGGGAAGTATGTACTTATTTTTAAAAAAAGAAAAGAGTTATGACCCGTTCCTTGCATTCGATATTTAAAACTTGCAGCTGCCTGTCAGCACAATATAAAGCCCGTTACATACGTACCTAACTATAATATAAATGAATATTAAACATAGCAAGGCAAATTACGACATATCTTCTAACTGCTGACTACGCGGCCCGACGGATACACCACTTCAGTGAATGCACCACTTGGTTCATCGGACCACTGCCTCGTTCGGTCGCGAGTGCCTCTCGCAAGGCCTGAACCACCTCGGCCCAAGGAGTGGCGACATGTGTGGCACTACAAGTCAGCAGATTGGGATGGACTTCGAGAGTTCTTTGCGTCGTACCCGTGGAGGCGGCTTTGCTTCACTTCAGATGATTTGGACTCCTGCGCTGCAGCAGTAGCTGAGGGGATCTTGGCGGGCATGGAATGTTATATTCCTAACCGCTGGATCCCGGCAGGAGCTAGGAAACGACCGTGGTTTAATCGGCTTTGTAGAGAAACTAGGATGTTGAAAGAAACTGCCTACAGAGCTTGGACCACGGCTCGCGCTAACTCAGATCCTAGCATCTCTGAAGTGAAACGCAAACTGAATGCCGCTTCGAGGGCCAGTAAAAGAGCGGTTGCCAGGGCTAAATTCGATTTCGTCGGCAGAATTGGTCAGCGTCTAGCCGGTTACCCTTCTGGAAGTCGTGAATTCTGGTCGCTCGCCAAAGCTGTCGAGGGAAACTTTTGTCGGTCGGGATTACCACCTCTACATAGACTGGATGGTAGTCTGGCCCAGAGTGCCAAGGAGAAGGCCGACCTTTTGGGTTCTATCTTTGCCTGCAACTCGACCATGAACGATGGAGGTGTGCTTCCGCCTGGTATCCCTCGGTGTGGCACTTCCATGCCAGAAATTAAGTTCAAGCAACGGGACGTCAGGCGGGAGCTTCAATCCCTAGATATTCATAAGTCGAGTGGGCCGGACGGCATTCCAGCGGTGGTACTTAAGCGGTGTGGTCCGGAGTTGTGTCCGGTACTTACACGTCTTTTCAAGCTTTCATACTCCATGAAGCAAGTCCCGGCGTCGTGGAAGATCGCGCACGTGCATCCTGTGCCCAAGAAGGGTGACAGGACCGACCCGGCCAATTACAGGCCTATAGCCGTCACCTCCCTTTTATCTAAGGTGATGGAGCGTGTAATTAATACACAGCTCCTGAGGTACCTTGAGGAACATGACCTGCTCAGTGACCGGCAGTACGGTTTCCGTCACGGTCGCTCGACGGGCGATCTTCTTGTGTACCTCACACACCGCTGGGCGGCGGCTATCGAGAGTAAGGGTGAGGCTCTAGCAGTGAGCCTCGACATCTCGAAAGCCTTTGACCGGGTCTGGCACCGTGGTCTTCTTACGAAATTGCCCTCCTATGGACTGCCCGAGAGTTTATGCGGATGGGTGTCCAGCTTTTTGGCCGGTAGAAGCATCAGGGCCGTCGTTGACGGCAGCTGTTCTGACTGTATGGCCATAAACGCTGGAGTACCACAAGGCTCAGTGTTGTCCCCTACTTTGTTTCTGCTGCATATCAATGACATGTTGTCTATTGACGGCATTCATTGTTATGCGGACGACAGTACGGGCGACACTTATTACACGGGCCGCCCCGGTATCTCTCGGGTTGCAATGGAAGAAAGTCGTGAACAACTTGTGTCTGAAGTCGAGGCTACTCTCAATAGAGTGTCCGATTGGGGTCGACAAAATCTTGTCCAATTCAACCCTACCAAGACACAAGTTTGTGTTTTCACCGCAAAAAAGACCCCACTCACTGTGGCGCCACAATTTCAGGGCACATCTCTCACCATCTCTGAAAGTATAGGGATCCTTGGTGTTGACATCTCCAATGATGTGCAGTTCCGCAGTCACTTGGAGGGCAAGGCCAAGCTGGCGTCCAGGAAGCTCGGAGTGCTCAGAAGGGCGCGGCGATACTTTACTGCGGCGCAAGCACTGCTTCTCTATAAGTCGCAAGTGCGTCCGCATATGGAGTACTGCTGTCACCTCTGGGCGGGGGCACCCGAATACCAGCTTCGTCCATTTGACTCGGTGCAAAGGCGAGCTATGAGAGTTGTCAGCGATCCCATACTTGCAGGTGGTGTGGAACCTCTTAGTGACAGGAGAGACTTTGCTTCTCTGTGTGTGTTCTACCGCCTGTACAACGGTTTGTGCTCTGAAGAATTGGTTGATATGATGCCTACGGCTACATTCTATCATCGCACCGCTCGCCATAGACAGGGTGTTCATCCTCACACGTTGCGTCCTGAGCGCTCGAGCACGGTGAGATCTAATAGAGGCTTTCTTCCGCGTACGCTTAAGTTGTGGAATGACCTCCCTGCTTCGGTTTTCCCAAACGCCTACAGTATGGGGTTCTTCAAAAGGGGACTTAGAAGGTTTTAAAGAGTCGGCAGCGCGATTGTGGCGCCTCTGGTGTTGCAAACGTCCATAGGCTGCGGTGACCACCGGTACATCTGGTGGGGCCGTATGCTTGTCTGCCACTCTAGTGGTATAAAAAAAAAAAACTTTTACGAGAGTCCACACACGGAGCTATAACAAATTTCTATGCGCTCCACAAAATATGTCGACAGATTATATCTCGATATATTTAAAAGGCAATTGTGTAGACCGAGTGAGATTAAAAATATATTAAAGTTTAACTACCGTGTGTATTACTTGCTATAATATAATATAATAGTCAATGTCCCGCGGTTGCACCGGCGTGGTTCCCGTTTCCGTGGGAATACAGGAATAAAATATAGCATAAGTCACCCGAGCTTTCATCAAAACAATGAAAGAATTATCCAAATCGGTTCAGTACTTTTGGGCTTATTCAACTGAAAGAAACAAAAGTGCAAACAGACCTAGGAGTAAAGATAGCAGAGGACCTCAAATGGGCTGAACATATTACAACTATCACCAAGAAAGCCAAAAGTATCACTTACTTAGTCAGGAAGGCTTTTGGGGTTATTACACCACAAATGATGCTGAAAATTCACAAAGCTTTCATAAGACCAATTTTAGAATATGCATTCCAGATCTGAAACCCCTACTTTATCAAGGACATAGACGCTCGAAAAGGTTCAGCGCAGTTTCACCAAAATACCACCAGTATTGAAACGACGCTCATATGAGGAACGCTTGGACATTCTGAAACTTACTACACGTAAAAAGCGCAGGGAACGTGGAGATCTGATTGAGACTTTCAAGATCCTAAATGGGCATTACGATATAGAGGGATTTGATCAACTGTTCTTGCGAAACAACAATACCCATCTAAGAGGTCACCGCCTAAAGTTACGGACCAGCTTATCTCATAATAATCCCCATAAACACTTTTTGAGCAACAGAGTTGTTAGAGTGTGGAATAAACTCTCAGACGAAGTAATATCTGCACAAAATATAAATCAATTCAAGAATAGACTTGATAAGCATCTAAACCATAGTTAAGACTAATGGAGAACAGCAGGATACAGGCACTACCAGTTGATTCAGCTGCTGCCTGATTTCAAATAATAATAATAAAAAAAACTAACATACAAACAAACAATCAAATTTTTCTTTTTATAATATTAGTGTAGGTATCTCGATATGTTAATATATTATAGCTACGTCTGTGACAGGCTTAACACTGACAGCACAATCAGGCGGCATAACCGAGGCCCGTCCACATTGAGCGTTACATGTTCGACACGATTACACACTACACTAGTCGATGATATGACACAAATGAGGACCCAGCATTAGTTTACCAGTCACAGTACTGGTAGGTCATAATACTCGTCTATGCTGTAGAAACTACGTTCAAGTAACCATTTTTTATTTTTTTAGTCTGTTACTGAAAGACGCAATGGAGGTTGCATCCCTAATCCTCTCCGGTAATCTGTTGTACACTGACGGTCCCATTATATAAACCGATGCTTCGGATTTACTTAGCTTTTGCGGTGGTGTGAGAAGCCGGTAATAGTATTTATCACTGCGCATCGCACGGCTCCCGTGCACTCCATGGCGCCTAAACACATCAATGTTTTGGAATGTAAAAAGTGCCACCTGGTGGATCAACTCGCACGGCAGTGGCAATATTTTTAAATCTTTAAAATACTCCCTACATGAAATATCATCAGCCACACCTACGATCGCACGTATGGCTCGCTTCTGCATAACAAATACACGTTGAGTGTCCGCCGAATGCGCCCACAGCTCAGCGCCGGCGCCGGCGCCGTACACTATACGGCTATGCACGGTGGCAAAGTAACACGAGCGCACCACATCACGCTCCGCGGTCAACGCCAGTCTATGTAACGCGAAGCACGCCCCCCTGAGTTTTGCGCACATCTGTTCGATGTGTTCATCCCAGGCAAGAGCGCTGTCTATTTGAAAACCCAGCAGCTTTGCAGAGGTGACTTGTTCAAGAATAGTGCCAGTAGCGGCCACCCGAAACTTATAACGACACTGTCCGTTCAGTTTAAACGCCATGTAACAGGTTTTGTCCCTGTTTAGAGCTAGACCATTTGTCCGAAACCAGCGCTCCAGCTGCTCGATCACAGTATTCAGGCTACGCTCCAGAAGCTGATCTGTCGGTGCGGCAATTACAGCTGCCACATCGTCCGCGTACATAAATATTTCGGTGTTCATGATCGCCCCAGGCAAATCATTCAGTAGCAAACTGAACAGCGTATTAGAGAGACACGAGCCCTGCGGAACACCTATCAAGTTTTCTCGCTCAGAGGATTTGACGCGCCCCCCATCACCCACAACCACTTGTGTCCTTTGCGATATAAAGGATGTAAACAACCCCAGCGCAGGACCACGAATTCCATAGAACTGCAACTTATCCGCTACAAGAAAATGATCGGCACTATGGAAGGCGCGGGAGAGGTCACAGCATAAGAGGGCGACGCTAGCGCCCCTCTCCCGCGCACTCAGCACCCGCCACACAACTTCGCGCACCAGGTCTGTGGTACTACGACCCCGCCTGTACGCGTATTGTCTATCTGACAAAACGTCGCGGTCACTCAAAAACGACAGTAGCCTTATATTTAGCCCCGTCTCGAGTATCTTGCTCACTGCCGGCACTAATGATATTGGGCGGTATGAACTGATATTACTTCTTTTACTCTTTCCTTTATAAAGGGGGCATATACAAACCCTCTTCAGCGATGCTGGGTACGTTTCCTGCCTCATGCAAGCGTTGAACATGTGACATAATGGTTTGGCTAGAGGGACAGCAACCATCTTCAGAATATCAGGTGACACACCGTAATAATCTGTGTTTGTTTTTGTAGCAATACACTGACTGATTATAAATAATACCTCGAAAGGAGTGAAGGGTGCTAATCGCAATGAGCAATCGCTCGCGGTCCGTCGCGCAGCGAGTGCGGAGACAGCTCGTTGCGCCTCCGCCGCCGGGGCCCCACACTCATACGTCATATCACATCTACGTCATATTATAATTTCATAAAATATTATAACTATATGTCTCAACTACGAGGTAAGCATTCGTAACCCCGCTAACATATTTTCTGTAAATGATTACTGTGCAAATCACCTTGCGCTATAGCTGGTCCTCAGATGCTCTTTCACTTTGTGAAATTTCCATTTACGGACATTTCTGTACTTCGCAGGGCGGGTTAAGCTGTTGGTCTCAGTTGTTAGGAACAGCAGTCGTTAAATCAATTTGAAAGACATTTGAGTGGCTTAGAAAAGTGTTCAACAGCGGGAAATAACGAATGAATGTTGGGCAACTGACTACCACTTCAGGGATAAAGACATTATTATATAGTTATGTCGAATCAAATCATTGAAAACAGTAAATTTTCACCAAAATGTTTTTTTTTTTTTTTTGCATAACAGCAACGATTTTAAAAATAGGCCTTTCTTTGCCTCTACTTTCTAGGCATAGAAATCGCAAAAACACACTTGCGTTACTCCTCTTGAGACTATCTCTTTAAAATTCATGTAAAATACTAGTCATAAACATCGCATGTTTGCTAACGATGCCTACGATTAGTAACAACTTTGAAATGCAGCAATTACGCTGTTAATGCTTAAGAATAAAATGAAAACTAATCAAGATATCAAAAATTGAGTGATTGTTTCTTGTAGATCTCGTTTCAGTGATTCTAAATATACTAATAACTCAATTTCGTCAAAAATGTCGATTGCGTTGTTTATCCTTAGGACGGCAGTACGGACGTAGTGTGCGTGCACGAATGCATGGAAGCATTATTCAATATTAATAATATATTAGTAAAATTCCAATTGGCAACACCTCCAGAATTCGTTGATTTGGCTTTAAATAAATGTGTGTGTAGACTACACCTTTGTTGAATGATTTTTTTAATATCAAGATATGACAGTAAAAGCTTAAAAAAATATCTGTGGTAACACTACTGAATGCTCTTCCTTGTGTTAGTATAGAAAATGATACGTCGTGAAACGTACTGATTGTATACAAATAAAAAGTCTGACGACAAGAGGCGTACTGTCGAATTACTTTAAACAGCAGTAACTTCGAAAGGCGTTCTGTCCGTCAACGTGTTGTAGTAAATTTCAAATTGATAACACCTCCAGAATTCGTTAATTTGGCTTTAAATAAATATTATTATACTAGTGTTGAGGTATGTTGTAACCCAAAGATGTTCTGTGTTACTCACCAACTAGCGTGAGGTAGCTATGCAGAGAACTCTATCCCAGGGCGCCTTATTTCTGAGTTTCCAGTCTGTGTGCAAGGGTAGGCTAGGGCTCTGACGAAAACAGACAATAGGGTGTACACACATATATTTACTAAGTACACAGAGATACACAGAGACACACAGAGAGCTTATTCACTGATAGACACAAATATCACAGGTACACAGAAATAAAGTCTAATTCCACTTAATAGACCACTGCCGCGTGAGCAGGTAGAACGGGTAAGCAGCTAACTACACTGTAATAGGGTGACAGTTACTGGCCTTGAGTAAGCTGAGAGCAGCACAGCCCGAGAATGCCACGTGGAGGCGGCTGGTCCCTCTCAAAACACCTCGCTCATGTAGTCCACGTGTCATTGGGTGTGGCTCTGCCAACCGTGGACGGGCCGCTTTTCCCCGTAGTAAAAAAACCCTGTTATGACAAGTAAACGACAAATGAAATAACTGACATCGCGACCGACGAAATTCGAACCGCTTAGCAAACAAGAAATGACGCTTACCGGTATCCCGGGTGTAGGTTGACACAGAGTCCAACTCCTTCCGAAGAGAATAAGTTAACTCAGACTAATTCCTTAACAGGTCCTCAAGTTGCAACTAACAACCTCCAAAGAAAAATTGAGGCGTGCCACTCAGAGTAATATCAATCCCTCGTCCTTAGCCGATGGTCAAAAAAGACTCGGAACCTTGTATCAGGGCTTTATCCCCTCTCTCACGTGGAATCGTCTCGAATTTTTATCTAAAACCAGCTTTCATTCAATGCAAAAACGATTCGTCACTCGTCCTTATGACATCCTGTCATTCTGACAGCAGAAATGTCACCACTGACAACCGATTAAAAAAAGATAACTAGATAAGGCTGCTTTCACATCCTGAATACTGCATCTATAGAAAATAAATGCTACAACCACCCCCCCTTTAATAGTATTTCCTGCGGATATGACACGCTGGAAATACACAATAAAGAAAACAGAAAAGTACTGACTAATAAACAAAGACAACCAGCTAGGTCCTTCAAACACCAGCTGACTACGACCATTACAATACCAAAGAAAGATCCTCCTATGTACCTAACTAGACACTGACTCGTGTACCGGTTAGGCTAAGTAACTAGAGTCTAATGCCCTTCATAGAAAACGAATGCTCCCTTTACTCACTGCCGATACCCTAACACTACCCAAGCTCTCAGGATAATGTAGAGTACTAAGAAGCGAATGAGAGAAAAACGCTCGGTGCGGTGCATAGAAGAAACTACAACGTGACAATTTAAAGTCACGTACACATATAGAAATACAAACAAAAGATTAAAATAGTCTTACATAATGATCACATAGCACTGGTTTAATAAACTAGAGAAACACTGCTATGTAGTTACGTTAGGTATTGGAGACTGCTCCTCCTGATACTTCAGGATGTCCTTGATATGGTACTCCCCAAGATCCTTACCGTCCAGATCTGACAGCCTATACACTAAAGGGGATCGTTTAGCAGTCACCACACATTTAAGGAACTTAGGAGCTAGCTTAGAAGTGAAATTCTTGGCCTTGTTGGACAGGTAGAACGTGCGTTTGTAAACTATCTGTCCCACTTTCAGCTCTACATGCCTTTTTCTGAGGTTGTAATACTTTTCATTACGCTGGTGGGCAACGTTCAAATGTTTCCTCACCTGGTCGTAAATGCGTTGTATTTCTCTCAGCTTGACACCGAAGGCTGATGGATCGTCTACAGAGACTGAAGTAGGATGGCACGCGATATCTGTCTGCCTGTATAACACTCCATCCCCAATAAATTCCCTACCATGTACCAAAAAGTAAGGGGTGAAACGAGTTGCTTCGTTAACTGCAGTGTTTAAAGCACACTGTATCTCAACCAAGAACTGATCCCAAGACTTGTGTTGCGACTTCACATAGCATGAGATCGCTTGAACAACATTACGAATAGCTCGTTCCGCCTGATTAGTTTGGGCATGATACCTAGGGTTATAATATATATTAGGTACATTGTATTTAGCCAACAGATCCTTAAATGGCTTACTCACAAACTGAGGGCCATTATCCATGTAAATAGTCTTGCAGACTCCGTGCACGAGAAACACACTCTTCTCTATGAACCTCGCGACTACAGCGCCTGTGGCAACCCGAACAGGGCACAACATGACGTATTTGCTAAAGTAGTCGGAGACCACGATCAGGTGTACGTTTCTATTGCTCGAAGTGGGAAAGGGACCAAGCAGATCGACAGAGATAGCTTCGAATGGCTTCGAAACCCGCTTCGGGCTACCCATTAGGCCGGGACGAGACGTATTTACGGGTTTGTACTGCTTGCATGTTTCGCAATTCCCAACATATTCTTTGACGTCCTCGTACATCTTGGGCCAGTAATAATTTAGGGCTAACCTTTTATGCGTCTTCCAAACGCCACCATGGGCACTAAGTGTGTCATCGTGGTACTTAGAGAGCAGGGGCAAGCGATCCTCCTGAGGTACCACCAGCTTCCAGTCAAAGTCTGAAGTCAAAGAATATTTATTTTTAGTTAACCTATATAGAAGGTTGTCACGAATGTCATAATTTGGTGACTTCCTAGGGTTCTTCCGAACACTATTCATGGTGTGGTCATACCACGGGTCTTTAGTGGGTACTGCATCGAGGGAATCAATTTTGATACGAGACAGAGCATCAGGTACAACGTGGTCTTTACCTTTTCGATGCTCTATGTCAAAATCGAATTGACTGAGCCTCATGCTCCAACGTGCTAGACGACCCGTGGGATTTTTTAGCTTATGGAACCACAGAAGAGATGAATGATCCGTGACGACCGTACATTTTTGGCCTTCGACGTACTGTCGAAATTGTTCCAAAGCGAAAATCACGGCCAGAAGTTCTCGCTCAGTTGTGCTGTAGTTCACCTCATTCTTGTTAAGAGAACGGCTACAGTAGGCGATAGGGTGCTCAACACCATCGTGAGTTTGTGTCAGTACAGCAGCAACTGAGTAAGCTGACGCGTCACTAAGAATGCGGAAGGGCATCTCAAAGTTAGGCATTTTTAATATAGGGGCAGAAACCAAGGCTGACTTTAGCAGGTTAAAGGACTGTTCAGCCTCAGGGGTCCATTCGAACTTAAGGTTCGTAGAAGTCAGTTTGCACAGAGGTTTACTAATCTTCGAGAAGTTGTTAACAAAGCGACGATACCAGCCGGACATTCCCAGAAATCTCTTAACCTCCTTAGGGTTAGAAGGGGTGGGATAGTTGAGGATAACCTCAACTTTACCCGGGTCTGTCCGTAGGCCATGTTTGTCCACATAATACCCCAGGTATTTGAGTTCACTCCGACAAAAGTGGGATTTTTTCATGTTAATAGTTAGGCCAGCATCCTTGAGTTGCTGATAGACTCTATGTAAGAGCTCTACATGCTCCTCAAAGGTGCTGGACACACAGACTATGTCATCCTGAAACGCAAATACCTTGTTGTCGAACTCGGGACCAAACAGACGGTCCATGAGGCGTTGCATCGTGGCACTGGCCCCGACAAGACCGAAGCACATCGAATTGTAGTGGAATAATCCTCTCCGGGGAACCGTAAAAGCAGTCTTCTCAGCAGACTGGGGTGAGTCAAATGGAATCTGCCAGTAAGCCGCACTCAAATCTACAGAAGTTAAATACTTAGCGTTATTAAGGTGGTCCAAGATTTGATTGATATAGGGTAAGGGGTAGGCGTCACTCTTTGACACAGAGTTCAGCTTGCGAGAGTCCAAGCACAATCTGAGGTCGCCGTTCGCCTTCTCCACCATGACCACTGGAGAGTTCCAGGCGGACTGAGACGGGGACACTACTCCCATCTCCAGCATTCGGTCCAGCTCGGCTTCCAGGGCCTTCTGCTTAAGGGGAGAGAGCGGATAATAACGCTGCTTGATCGGCTTGCTGTCACCAGTGTCAATGACATGGTGCACAAGTGAGGTCCGACCTAAACCCACCTTATCAGTGTTCAACGAGTCGAATTTTTCAATGACCTCGTTGATTACACACCTTTGTTTAGTTGTCAAGTTGTCGTAATCCTCGAGGCCACCGTTAAGGGACACAGACTCGATAGGATTATTATCACTAAAGCTATCAAGACTAATATTTTGTAAAATTAACTTATCACTTAACTTAAATTGTTGCCAGAAATCCACTCCAAATATCATGGAGGTGGTTATACCTGGGACAACATAGAACTTGACAACTCGGATAACCGAATTGTACTCAATTGGCAAAGAGATACAACCCAGACATTGCAAGTGAGTGCTGTCTGCAGTTGTAATACGAAAAGTAGGATTGATACTCACAAGATCAAAACCCAGTTCCAAGAAGATGCGGTGCGCTCCCTTACCTAGTATAGAGCAGGAGGCACCGGAATCTAGAAGGCCTAAGACATTTAAATTTAAAACCTTAACAACTAGATACGGTCTAATGTCACTATCCCGTTTAGGAAACAGGACCTTATCAGAAATAGACTCAGATACAGAGTAATGCACAGAGTTCCTAATAAGGCCCTGGCCCACGCGTTTTTTGACTTGCTAGTACAGTGTGAGCAGTCTGGGGTCTTGACTCCTTTGAGACCACACCGGAAACACACCAGCTCCCTTGACTGTGTGCAGCTGTATGCAGTGTGACCGCCCCCGCCGCAACGAAAGCATTTGCGATCGTGGGGGGTAACCGGCGTCTCCACTGCAGACACCTGCTTAGCGGGCTTTTGTACACCTTTGTTCTTAAGCTGGTGTAAGTCAGATGTAATCTCAAACTTGTCAAGAGCAGGCTCATGGAAAGCGTCTGCCCTAGTACGCGCAAGCTCCAAGCGCTTACCCAAACGTCTCAAGTCATCTACAGAGTTGACATCATGCAAGGCCAGTTCCTTCATGTAGTCAGGTCTAATGTTGTGCATGAGAATGTCCAGCTGTTCCTCACTGGGCATCTTACATGACAACCTTGAGAACATGGCTTGCATTGTACATATATAGTTAACCAAGGACTCAGAGCGGGCTTGTGTACGCTGTCTTATCTCGTTCCTGAGGCGGTAATCATAATCAGGAATATCGAAGGTATCTCTAAGCTCACTAATAAGATCCTCATATGAGATGAAGTTAGCTTTGTTTGTACGGAACCAAGACAAAGCCGGTCCATCCAACAGGTCGGAGAAAGCCATAAGGAGTCTAGGCTTAGTAACCTCCCGAGCACATCTAAGTTCCTCTAATCTCTCTAAAAACACACGTACACAAGTAGAACCATCATATTTTAAGTTAAATGAACATAAGTTAAGGGGACGTTCTTTATACACTATGTTACATGTAGAACTATTCCTACTTGAACTAGCTCGCACCGAGCGGTCCTCTCTCACTACTGGTGAAGTATATTCCACCTGGTCACGACCCGAAGGATCATCACCATCATCATCCGAACCTTCGGATTCAGAATCACTACTGGGTTCAGCCCTAGCGATGATCTTCACTAGCCTACCACGAATATCCACCAGGTCGGGGCAATCCAGACCACACCGAGCTAACCTACTCAATAAGTAGTTGGCCCTGAGGGACACCCTAAGACGACTACCCTTATTAATGAAGATGTCACCTGACTGAATAGCCTCCTCCAGCTCGGACACCTTCGGGAGGCAGATCGAGAGCTCAGCCGATGCATCAGCGGGTACCGGAGCACTCGCTTTGATGCTACCTCGACGGACGAGTCGGTGTGCCGCTCTTAGCTCACTCCGAAGGCCAGACACTGTCGTTTCCGGTTCCACTGAAATACCCATGTGGGACAGCTCGTTGGCAAGTTCATCCTTTCTTAAATAATTAATATATTTTTTCATCTGTGCCATTATGTAAAAATTTACTTACAACAATTATAAAGATATAATGGCACAGATAGGGATCAATTACAAAGTAAAAATGTAAATTGAGTTACAACAAAGTGTACTAAGTTAGGTAATTATGTTTCAAATTGACTTTTAGAATTTAACA
Source organism: Miltochrista miniata (assembly GCA_933228765.1). Lineage (NCBI taxonomy): Eukaryota > Metazoa > Arthropoda > Insecta > Lepidoptera > Erebidae > Miltochrista > Miltochrista miniata. The sequence goes on along the minus strand of OW121773.1, from coordinate 15,343,536 downwards.
AAGATTAAGGGTATATTAAGAGAGAAAAGTTTCTAAATTTTCTGATAACACAGTTCAGGTTAACATTCAAAATTACAAGGTATGTACACACCTTATAAAAAAGTTTTAAGTTACACAGAGAAATTCACTAAGTTAACACAGAGAGATTCACTAAGTTTACCTTACAAGGTGAAGCTATAGGATAATATATATTATATATTAATCTACACTAATAATATAATAAATATATGTGTGCACCATAAAAAAAGAAAAAAAACACAATAAGAAAAAGAAGTGGGTATGCCAAATAAAATCAAAAAGTTTTTCCAAAATCACAGCTATTTTAAATTTTTGAATTTAGAATTTTGTGTCTTTTCCAGCCAAAGATGTAGGGAGCTGGAAGAAGACGAAAGGGAAGGTTTTGTGCTTAGCTGCTAGCACCACCAATTAACGTCCTGGAGCGTCTCGGACGATATTACAGGATGGTTTCGCCAGAGATAACCACCTATGCACACACACCAGACTGAGACTACCGCAGAGTAGACCCAGAGATTTGCCACTACGTTGGGAGCCAAATTTGTAACCCAAAGATGTTCTGTGTTACTCACCAACTAGCGTGAGGTAGCTATGCAGAGAACTCTATCCCAGGGCGCCTTATTTCTGAGTTTCCAGTCTGTGTGCAAGGGTAGGCTAGGGCTCTGACGAAAACAGACAATAGGGTGTACACACATATATTTACTAAGTACACAGAGATACACAGAGACACACAGAGAGCTTATTCACTGATAGACACAAATATCACAGGTACACAGAAATAAAGTCTAATTCCACTTAATAGACCACTGCCGCGTGAGCAGGTAGAACGGGTAAGCAGCTAACTACACTGTAATAGGGTGACAGTTACTGGCCTTGAGTAAGCTGAGAGCAGCACAGCCCGAGAATGCCACGTGGAGGCGGCTGGTCCCTCTCAAAACACCTCGCTCATGTAGTCCACGTGTCATTGGGTGTGGCTCTGCCAACCGTGGACGGGCCGCTTTTCCCCGTAGTAAAAAAACCCTGTTATGACAAGTAAACGACAAATGAAATAACTGACATCGCGACCGACGAAATTCGAACCGCTTAGCAAACAAGAAATGACGCTTACCGGTATCCCGGGTGTAGGTTGACACAGAGTCCAACTCCTTCCGAAGAGAATAAGTTAACTCAGACTAATTCCTTAACAGGTCCTCAAGTTGCAACTAACAACCTCCAAAGAAAAATTGAGGCGTGCCACTCAGAGTAATATCAATCCCTCGTCCTTAGCCGATGGTCAAAAAAGACTCGGAACCTTGTATCAGGGCTTTATCCCCTCTCTCACGTGGAATCGTCTCGAATTTTTATCTAAAACCAGCTTTCATTCAATGCAAAAACGATTCGTCACTCGTCCTTATGACATCCTGTCATTCTGACAGCAGAAATGTCACCACTGACAACCGATTAAAAAAAGATAACTAGATAAGGCTGCTTTCACATCCTGAATACTGCATCTATAGAAAATAAATGCTACAAACTATGTTCTCAAACTCTGAAAATCATTAATGAGGCGTCACGAATTTCGCAACAAACTCAAGTGGCTCCCAATTCGACTTCGACGGAATACTCACATTCTTTGTTTGCTATATAGCATCCTCTTCAATCCCGCTAGTCCCAATTATGTAAAGGAACGTTTCATGTTCCTTAATGACACACATTTGAGAACTTTGAGGTCATCAGAAACTTTGGCATTGGCAGTACCTAGGCACGCGACTTCTTTTTATGGCAAGTCCTTTACCGTGCAAGCTGTACGGCTGTGGAATGCCTTGCCAATAACTGTAAGGCGAGCAAAATCTTTGAATATATTCAAGCTAATGGTGAAAGAACACTATTTGGCATTTTAAAATAAAATTTTAAAGTTCTGATGAAATATGTATTGATTTATATATATAATATATGTGAATTCTGATGTGTATATACATATATATATATATATATATATATATACACACACATATATATATATATATATATATATATATATATATATCAGTGGCGAATTGTCCATAGAAGCCCATTCCTTGTGGCTTCCCTTTTCAGATCGGGCAGTGACATGTAATATTTACTCATAACTAATAAACACAATTATATATTCTCGAACACTCATTCAAATATAAAAATATTTGCAAATTTACATGGTAAGTCGGCATTTTCGTCTCAACCCCTGCTACAAAAGTCATAGCAATAAATTTTCGAGTCAAAGTTCAAAGACCCTATCTCTGACATCACGCGGTAAGCCCGGCTTCCTGATCATTTTGCGTCTGCTTCGTTAGTACTACGCAAATGTATATATGCGTCCTATTCTCTCACATTTTTTCAAGATTTGATTCGTGGATTTTCGCCTAAAGTAAGCCATGAGTTCGTGGCTTACACCTGAGACAGTCATATTAATAGAAAAGGACAACGTATTTGACTTGAAAACTCGACCAATTTAAATGCACCTAACGCACGTCGAAACGTTTTGCATCGAAGTGTGTTTTTAATTTGATGTGTTGTTATTACTTCATTTCACATGCGTTTCCCGTGAATAATAATAAAACATAACATAGTTTCAATTGACTTTATAAAGTATTGTGCTGTTTATTAGTTAATTATAAATAATTATCTACTTCAAGTACTAAATACATCGTGAAAGTGTGTAAAATTGTGTTTTGTATTTTGTTGTGATTTCTGTACACATGATTATTGTTTTGGAGTCACATAATGCTCACTGATGGACGTAGGCCTTCGGTATTACGGGTTCGATAAAAAATAAAGGTCAGTGTTTTTTTTATATTTATCAAGTAGGTATCTCAGAATACGCTAGTGATATTAGTTCAATGGCTTGGGATACCTAATAATCTTTATTTTGGCTGAATGTTTCATTAATAGTTTATAACATAATAAAGCAGTTTTGTTCCATAGAATCACTTTGTCAGATATTTTTGAAAAAATAGATAAGAAGTATGTTTTTATTTCAATTTTGTATTGTAAAATATCGCGGTTTTTAATACTCTATAGGTACTTGAAATCTTACTAATATTATAAATGTGAAAGTTTGTGAGTGTGAATGTGGATGTTTGTTACTCTTTCAGGCTCGAACGGCTGAACGGATCGGGCTGAAATTTGATACAGATATCCATTATAGTCTGGAATAACAGATAGGCTACTGTTTATCCCGGGAGTAACTTCCCACGGGAACTAATTTTACGCGGGTGAAACTGCGGGCATTAGCTAGTACATGCATATTATTAAAAACATTAGAAGTACCTATACCTATTTCGCGTCTAAGTCCCAAATTTATGAATTATTTTCAATTAACTTCAATCGAGACAATTTGAAATAGGTAGGTATGAGCTTGCAGAGAGTAGTAGAATAATTTCAAAACATGGTTAGTGTTCAAGTCAGGTTTTAGTTCAAAATATGTAACTAGATGGCATCACTTTTTTGTATATAGTATCTAGATCGCGGTATGGTTTCGTTACCTGAGCAGACATATATAGCTGTGAATATTGTTTTAATAAAAAAAAAATTAGTACAAGGATATACAGTCTATTATTTACACCTAAGGTCGGTTAAGACCTTTTCAGTTAGTGTAAATTTGAATATCTTTTTAGTCATCAGTAGATAATTTATGATACTTTTTTTTTTTTTTTTTTCACCGGCTTTCCTTTTAAAAAAATTCAGCCCTCGCCGCTGATATATATATATATATATACCTATATGTGTGTGTGTGTGTGTGTATTTATGTATATTTGTGTATTTGTTTGTATGTATTTACACATTCTTATTATATTTATCTGGCTATTGTAATTGTACTTTGTATTCATTCAATGTACCACGTTTTTTATAGTACCTAATAGGTACCTTCTTTCTATTAAATCACAAATGAAATATCTGCCCAGTTATAAACTTGATCTCTTACACTCATATCCATCCAAAGGTTGCCTGGAAGAAATCGCACTTAGCGATAAGGCCGCCCATTGTACATTTTAAACTCTGTATTCCATATACATGTATATGTAAATTAGTGTACAATAAAGCATATTCTATATATTCTAGTCATTCACAAAAAAGTATGGTTGGTTTGCAAAAATTGCTTGAACCTATTGCAGAGTTGACATTGACAGGCACAGGTTGTGGTTGGCAACTCTTTATGGCAGTTCGGAACATAGGTTTCAAAAATATAAGAACCTAAATATGTGCAAAATACTTGCGGCAGGTGCGTCGGTATTGATAGCACAAAGTGATCTCTTCAGAAGCATTTTATCTTTCAACGTTTTGTTTGTTTTATCGACTATAGACATCAATTGCTAATTCTACCCTTTAGAATTACAAACACACGCACACACACACACACACACACACACACACACACACACACACACACACACACACAAACACACACACTCACACACACACACACACACACACACACACACTCACACATCCACGCACACATAATAGACACACACCTATCATAACATATTTTAATTTGTACCAACAAACTCCAGGTGATATTAGATTGACCAACGATCAGATGATATTAGCTTCATCGGTGGAGGAGTTGCAAATGATGGTTAACATAATGCATGATGCGCTTAAAAGTAGAGGCATGAAAGTGAATGTAGAAAAGACGAAAGTAATGGTTTTTGAAAGAGAAGAAAATATGACGAATTGCCCAATTTACATCGAAGGGCAAAGAGTGGAACATGTAAAAGAGTTTGTGTACTTGGGGTCAAAATTTGAAAGAGATGGAAAGTGTGACGATGATATTGAACAAAGAATTTTGGCAGGTAATCAAGTGAATGGAGCCATTCACGCCTTTATGAGCAGTCAGGATGTGTCTAAAAAGGCAAGGATGGCTGTACATAGAGGAGTGCTTGTGCCTACACGTATGTATGGCAGTGAAAGTTGGGTATTGCAGGAGACGCATGAAAGTAAAATTAATGCAGTGGAAATGAGAAGTTTGCGAAGTATAGCTGGAGCGACATTGATGGATAAAGAAAGAAATTGTGTGATTAGGGAACAATGCGGCTTGACAGAAGATGTAGTGACTAAGATAGAGAAAGGGATGCTCAGATGGTTCGGACATGTGGAGAGAATGGATGAAAACAGACTGACAAAAGAGATTTATAAGGCGAGAGTTAATGGACAATCTGGTAGGGGTCGACCGCGTCGCACTTATGTCGACCAAATTGGACACCTTTTGGAAAAAGGCCAGGTCAAGAGTACCCTTAATAGGAGAGCATGTATGAAAACACTTATGAAAGTAGAAGAAGCGAAAGTGATATGTCAGGACCGTAGCAAGTGGAAAACCATAGTCTCTGCCTACCCCGTTGGGAAACAGGCGTGATGCTATGTATGTATGTAAGCTCCATTACCATTGTAATACAGGCACGAGGGTGTTAGCACTGTATGCCGAGATACAGGCCTCGACGTAGTTCGGCTACAGATGAGTACCTTATTCTTAACGTACTACGCATTTCATACATAAGCGATTCTGATTATTTTTTATCTGTATTTTTCCATACACTTTCATTTTATTTTACGTGATTTAACCAAATATTATTTAATTTTACTGACCTTGATGCTGTCGCCGCCGCCGCCACTCGTACGAATAAAATCCATAGTAGGAGATGCGCGTATGTTGTACCTGCAGAGTTAGAATAATACCAAAGATTTACACTGTCACGCTTTTATATATCTATTGTGACTTTTACTATTATTAATATCATTTTATATTTCGGAAATGTATTAACGATGATAAGCTTTAATTGAAATGCATAACACACTTACTTGAAAAGTAAAGTAGTTAATCACGCCTACGCATTTTTAATACTCACTTTTGCCAGTTTTTCGTGACGCACGCGTAATAGGTGCAAACCTATTACCGTTACGATCTCTATTAGATAATTCATAGGTAGATCCTTAAAGTTTCGGCATTCCGAGATACTTAGTACAATATGTAGTAATCATGTAATAAGAATACAAACGCATATATCCCCAAGCGGGTTATCAAAGGTAACCAAAGATATCTCGTTCTCTATTTTGCCTATTTTGCCACTGTTAACGTATTCCTCTCATGTATCTACTAATTGCCTGAAAGAAGAGGTGTTCCCTTTGGCAGCATAAACGTTATGCTCTTGTGCGACCTCATGTAGCTTTCGCCAGTATTTTTATTATAAAAGGATTAGTATTAATAGGAATTTGCTTACAAAAAAGTCTTTCTTGCTCCAGCGCCCCACGCTTTTACAATCAAATATTATAACTAAAAGCACATAGTTTACACTTCAGCATAGAAATAGAGGCAACTTGAACGATCCATAATTTATTTTTGGTTTTTACGTGCAATATAAAAGCGTGTTTTTCTAGGGTTTTTTAAACCATTTATTTATTTTATACTTTTTAGTCACAACATTTATACCTTTACTAGCTGCTCCCTGCGGATTCATCCGCGTAGAAGTCGTTATCGCACAAAATCATTACCCTCCTTTTGCGCAGTGAGTTAAAAAGTATCCTATGTCCTTCCCTTAAACTTAAACTATCTTTGTAACAAATTTCATCAAAATTGGTTCAGTGGTTTAGTTTATATTTTCCGACTCCATCATCAGATCAGTTCGACAGTACCATATTATTGTATTGTCGTCAGAACTACATACAGCTGCCAATTTTCATGACCCTACGATCCTTGGAAGTTGGTTAAATTAGCTGCCTTAGATTCCACTTGTTTTCAGTACCTATCTTCCGGCTCCATCATCATATCAGTTTGACAGTACTATATTATTATGGCATGTATTTAAATCGATATCTGTTTATTCCCTTTTTTCGAACAAAATATTACAAAGTTAAACCAAAAATACTGACTTGCACACTAATTATGCACACTAAATAAGTCAAATCCAATATACTGTTTAAAGGTGTTTGCAGAACTATTTTACTGAACAGATCACTATTATCAAAATCGTATATCTAAAAATTCCTTAGCTCAACAAACTTATTAAAACTTTTTTTAAGAAAACCATCGCCTAATTTACTTTTATGAACATCTTTTATTCTAATTAAAACCCAATTTAATTAGTCATCTTTACAAAATTAAATTTTATTAGTCAAAAAAATAAAAAAACTAACCTAACCTAACCTATTCCGTTATAAGATTGTAAAATTTTGAGTGCAAGTAAGTATTTTTGATAAGCAATTCGTATTTTTGTTTAGCAAATCTTATATCCGGTGTAAGAACGAAATTTTTGGTTTAAATTCGATAAAAAAGGTCATCTCGTTTTGTGTAAGATTTTAGTTTTTTAAGTAGCACATGTTTAGTATATCAATTGGTTTTTTTGCACAGAATTTGATTTTCTGGTTTGCGTTCAGTAAATTAGTGGAGTTACCTAGTGTGCAGAAAAATTAAACAGATGTGCATTTAAAAATATCCCTATTATTATATTGTCATCAGAACTACATACATCTGGCAATTTTCATGACGCTACGATCCTTGGAAGCTGGTTAAATTAGCTACCTTAGATTCCACTTTTTCCATCGAAGTTTCAGTGCCTATCTTCCGGCTCCATCATCATATCAGTTTGACAGTACCATATTATTGTATTGTCATCAGAACTACATACAGCTGCCAATTTTCATGACCCTACGATCCTTGGAAGTTGGTTAAATTAGCTGCCTTAGATTCAACTTGTTTTCAGTACCTATCTTCCGGCTCCATCATCATATCAGTTTGACAGTACTATATTATTGTATTGTCATCAGAACTACATACATCTGCCAATTTTAATGATGCTACGATCCTTGGAAGATGGTTAAATTAGTTTCCTTAGATTCCATTACATTGTTAGTTACATACACGACGACCTATTAAAAGCGTATAAAAATAGAAGAAATTTTCATTTCCTAAGAATATTATATGGTAAATCCTACTAATATTATAAATGTGAAAGTTTGTGAAGATGTTTGGATGTTTGGATGTTTGGATGTTTGTTACTCAATCACGCTCTAACGGTTGAATGGATCTGGCTGAAATTTGGTACAGGGATAGAGTATAGTCTGGAATAACACATAGGCTACTTTTTATCCCGGGAAAATGTTCCCACGGGAAGCGGGAACGGGAACCAAATTTCACGCGGGCGAAGCCGCGCGCATCAGCTAGTTCAAAATAACGATAACAGTAATCAATAACATTGTAACGACGTAACTTTTAAAAAGGGTGATTGATCTAACTAGGTACCTAAGTACTAATAAATACCAATAAATTACATTACAATTTACAGTACCTACCTGTTCATTTCTTTTTGTGTATGTCTATTATACCTAAGTTTAATGCTATGTGATCTAGATAGACAATATTTCTTCTATCTATATACATAAAATGTTCTGTGCGTATGTGTAGGTAGGTACGCTTTAAAAACTCAAAATTTGGCAAGCTATTACAACAGGTTTCTGAGATAGTTTTAGGTTACTTTTTTTTTTAATTTTTATGCAATCCATGCAACAAGAATAAAACAGCTGTAAAAAGTGATTTTTTAATACAGTTGCTCAAAAAGTGGCGTATTACAGGGAGGTATAGCGTTCGCGATGTGGGCTATTACACACTCGTGCGTTTTCTTTCCCAATTGTCAAAACAATGTCTGTGATTTATGCAAATATTTCTAAAAAAGGATACTAACTTGTTTCAATATCAGATTAAAAGTAATTTTAATTAACATTTAAGCATAAATTAATATAAGTATCGGCCAAATTAAATTTATAAATATAAAAAAACCGGCCAAGTGCGAGTTGGACTCGCCCATGAAGGGTTTCGTTGCAGCAAGTAACATAATAGAAAAGTTCTTATATTTATTTATTTAGTTATTTATTTAACAAATTAGTTCGTTGTAACTTTGATTGATGTTTTAACACGTTCGCAGAGGTAGTGGTTTTTGTAACGGAAAATTGCGGTTTATGACGTATTAAAAAAAAACTACCTGCTCTATCTCGGTCAAACCAATTTTCGTTGGTAGTTTTTATAGCAATGTACATAATATATTTTTTTTTAGATTTATCATTCTCTTAGTTAAGAAGTTAGAGGGGGGGGGGGACACACATTCTTCCACTTTGGAAGTGTCTCTTGCTCAAACTATTCACTTTAGAAAAAAATGATTTTAGGAACCTCAATAGCATTTTTAAAGACCTATCTATAGATACCCCATACGTACGGGCTTGATAAAAAAAAAATTGAGTTTCAGTTCTGAGTATGGGGACCCCCAAAATTTACTGCTTTTTTTCTAGTTTTATATAAGAATCTTAATGCGGTTTACTGAATAAGTTACCAAGTTTCAAAAGCATAGACCTTATTGTTTCGGAGAAAAGTGACTGTGACACACGGACGGACAGACAGACAGACAGACAGACAGACAGACATGACGAATCTATAAGGGTTCCGTTTTTGCCATTTGGCTACGAAACCCTGGCCATAGTCTCTGCTTGACAAAGGTATAATATTATTTTACGGTTGGCGCCATTTTGGATATTCAGGTTTATTGTGTTTTTATTATTTTATAAAATTGCTTGTATCACTTGTATCGAAAACTACTATTTTAATACAGTTGCTCAAAAAGTGGCGTATTACTGGGACGTTTAGCGTTCGGGATGAGGGCTATTACACACTCGTGCTTTTTCTTTACCATTCCCGCACTCGTGCGTTTTCTTTCCCAACAGTCAAAATAATGTCTGTAATTCATGCAAATATTTTTAAAAAAAGATACTTACTTGTTTTAATATCAGATTAAAAGTAATTTTAATTAAAATGTAAGCATACATTAATATGAGTATCGGCCAAATTAAATTTATAAATATAAAAAAATTTGGCTGTATGAAGTGTAATGCCATAGTCTCTGCTTAGGAAGGTATATATTCTTTTACGGTTGGCGCCATTTTGGATATTCAGGTTTATTGTGTTTTTATTATTTAAATAGTAGTTTTCGATACAAGTGTGGGATTTCTGTTATTACAACGAGTTACGACGGGTGTTGACCCGAGCCGAAGGCGAGGGTAGACAGTCGGAACGAGTTTAAATAACAGTCCCACACGTTGTATTGAACAACTATTTTTAATACAGTTGCGAAAAAATTAAGCAATTTTATAAAATAATAAAAACACAATAAACCTGAATATCCAAAATGGCGCCAACCGTATAAGAACCTAAGCAGAGACTATGGCAGTGCACTTCATACAGCCAACTTTTTTTATATTTATAAATTTAATTTGGCCGATACATAATAATAATTTATGCTTAAATTTGAATTAAAATTACTTTTAATCTGATATTGAAACCAGCTAGTATCTTTTTTAAGAAATATTTGCGTGAATCACAGACATTATTTTGACAATTGGGAAAGAAAACGCACGAGTGCGGGAAAGGTAAAGAAAAAGCACGAGTGTGTAATAGCCCACATCCCGAACGCTATACGTCCCTGTAATACGCCACTTTTTGAGCAACTGTATTAAAAACTACTATTTCCTATTTATGGCGCTTTTCGCTTTTTTTAAATTATGTTTTGCCGGCTACGGAATAAAATATTACAAACAGCCTACCTAATATCAGTATTATCAATACATATAAACAATATATTTTTAAAAAGAGAACATCGATATACGGCCTCCTTGCATTCGGAGTACCCATGTTAGAAGGTTAGGTTATGTTATTTTTGAAGTTACTTTTATTATGGGCGCGCACGATGTTTTAAAAACTGAATATTGGACGCAGAATAGAATTATTGTGTGAATAGATTTTGAGAAATGAAAAAGTGTCAGGGAAATGGCAGAATGCTTGATTTTGGTTTCGGCTTAGTTTTTAAATATAAAAAGTCACAGCGAATTGTGGCAGGGAAACGCTCGTTTATCTATATAAATAAAATCGGCCAAGTGCGAGTTGGACTCGCCCATGAAGAGTTCCGTAGCACCAAGTGACATAATATAAAAGTTCTTGTAGTTCGTTGTAACTTTCATTGACGTTTTAACACGTTCGCAGTGGTAGTGATTTTTCTAGGCGAAAATTGCGGTTTATGACGTATTAAAAATAAACTACTAACTCGATCTCGTTCAAACCAATTTTCCTTGGTAGTTTTTATGGCAATGCTCATCATATATTTTTTTAGATTTATCATTCTCTTAGTTTAGAAGTTAAAGGATCACACATTTTTTCACTTTGGAAGTGTCTCTTGCGCAAACTATTCACTTTAGAAAAAAATTATGTTGGGAACCTCAATAGCATTTTTCAAGACCGATCTATAGATACCCCATACGTATAAGCCCCGCAAGTTGGTAATGCGATGGAACCTTGTCATAATGACAGCTAAGTGACGTCATCGTGACGTAGCGCGAGCGCGCGCTGGCCTCGCGAATCTGCGTAGGTACGGTATTTTTTTTAGTACTGACTGCTCGACGGACATACGTCACCAATTGGTCACCAAGATGGCCGCCAAGCGCAATATCAACGCGCGGGGCTTATATAGGTTTGATGAAAAAAAAAATTGTTCGCGTAACATTTTAGATATACAGATAATAAAATGATAGAAAAGCCAAAACTGTACATTGAAAATATTAACAAAAAAATACTCGCCGGGTGTTCTACATAAGATACCGAAGCTGAAAATATAGTTAGAATTTTTTTTGTCTGTTTGTATGTTTGTCTGTTTGCTTTGCTTTGTCCGGAAGGATCTCGAAAAGTACTGAACAGATTTGGTTCAAATTTTGCACAAATATTACTTAGGGGTGTGGTCTTAAAATAGGCTATATATTATCACGCCACATATCCTAGGGGCTAAGCAGAGAGCAATGAAATGTTTAAACCGTTGGATTGATTTAACTAAAACGTAGCAGGAATATTAGTAGGAGATAGGTTTTACACTCAGACAACATATTATTACGCTAAATTTTTAAGGAGCTCGGCAGAGAACAATGAAAATCTGTTTGTATATTTTTGCAAAATACAGAAATTACTGAATAATTTTAATTAACCTTTTATTTGAATAGCAATCTAGAGGTAGGATAGGATCTTTAAATAGGCTATATATTATCACGCTACATATCCTAGGGACTAGGCAGTGGGTAATCTATCTATACATATAATAAAATGATAGAAAAGCCAAAACTGTACATTGAAAATATTAACAAAAAAATACTCACCGAGTGTTCTACATAAGATACCGAAGCTGAAAATATAGTTAGAATTTTTTTTGTCTGTTTGTCTGTTTGTCTGTTTGCTTTGCTTTGTCCGGAAGGATCTCGAAAAGTACTGAACAGATTTGGTTCAAATTTTGCACAAATAATACTTAGGGGTGTGGTCTTAAAATAGGCTATATATTATCACGCCACATATCCTAGGGGCTAAGCAGAGAGCAATGAAATGTTTAAACCGTTGGATTGATTTAACTAAAACGTAGCAGGAATATTAGTAGGAGATAGGTTTTACACTGAGACAACATATTATTACGCAAATTTTTTTAGGAGCTCGGCAGAGAACAATGAAAATCTGTTTGTATATTTATGCAAAATACAGAAATTACTGAATAATTTTAATTAACCTTTTATTTGAATAGCAATCTAGAGGTAGGATCTTTAAATAGGCTATATATTATCACGCTACATATCCTAGGGACTAGGCAGTGGGTAATCTATCTATACATATAATAAAATGATAGAAAAGCCAAAACTGTACATTGAAAATATTAACAAAAAAATACTCGCCGGGTGTTCTACATAAGAATAAGATACCGAAGCCGAAAATATAGTTAGAATTTTTTTTGTCTGTTTCTCTGTTTGTCACACTAATATAAATCAAATTTCAGGCTACACTATACTATTGTACAAGCCATGTTATATGTAGTATACTTTTTTATAACGTGAAGGAAAATCCATCGTGGATGCTATGCCGGACTCCTATCAATTAAAAAAACCTTACGTAACGCCTAACAGCCTATGGTTGGGAGCCCCGGTCCTGGGACATCCTCCGAGGGCTTCCTCGGAAGGATGTCCCAGGACTCCCAGCAGACCCACGGCCGCCACTGCGTCCTCGCCTAGGAGGTGGTTCGGGTGCTATGCTGCGTCTTTGGGGGTTTCGGGTGCGATCCCGCTTCTAATCATTAAACTTTTTTATCATTAAGCCAACACGCCAGTTTAGATTTACCCTCACATTCAAAGGGATCCTTGAATTCTAGGTTTTGCGAAAGTTGGGATGTCTCTAATTCCTGAACTAGAAAACCTTTAACATGGAAACTTGTGTGAAACATTTCTTACAGTATTCCCTTTATAACACTAAAAAAAAAATTTTGGAATCCGAAAACGCATTGAGAAGTAACAACTAAAAAACCGTTTTGTCTTTCATCCCTTCTCCCAAAGGAACCGCGCAAAATATCGAGATCAAAAGTATCCTAGAACCTTCCTCGGATTATAAGCTCTGATTGTACTAAGTTTCATTCAAATCCATTCAGTAACTCCGGCGTGATACTTATTCGGAATACAAACAGACAGACACACATGAAAAATGTAATTTCATTTTCGGCTTCAGTAGACTCTCGACCCTCAACAGTTTTACTATATGTATAGACTAGCTAACCCTCGCAACTTCGTTTACGTCACATAAGATCTATGAAAGGAGAGGTATTTCTTCATCAGACTCATCAAGTAGCGTGTGAAACTGCCCTGTTTGCTTAATCAAAAAAGAGCTTAAAGATTAAGTCTATTCTAAAGCAATTCAGTCCACGCCTTCGGCGCGGACTGAATTATTTTACAATAGCCATAACCATTAAGCAGCTCTTTTATGATTAAGCCAACACGCCACATAAACGTTGTTTATAATGAACATTCTTAAAACAACTTTACTGAAAAATGTTGAGCTTTGGCTACAGTGACATGGGCACATAAATTAAATCACCGTCAACATAATAAGTACATGCATACGGTCACGCCTTTATCCCCAAAGGAGTATCGAGGCATATTATATGTTTACCTTTTTTTTAATTTGTCCCACGTAACGTAATAGGTGTGAGCCGCATTGCCGTGTTGAAATGGACAGGCGTTAGTACTGCCTACTTTTGAAAATTATTAAATCTATAAGGTCTTCAACTTGGTTTAACGACTGCCATTTACTGGCTACCGTTAGCGTTAGTGTTATCGTCTCAACTCTTCCGATTATACGTAAAGTTTTCAGTCTGTGGCCCTAATCTTACAAACGTTTCGTATTCGCGCTTCACCATACTACTTACTCTTATAATTAATTATTAAAGGGGCTAATTAATAAACACGTACGTCATACCGGCCTTGGACCCACTAAAACCATGAGGTCTCTTCCTATCCATCTAGCGCAGTCCTAGGGTATCCTTTAGAGGGCTTACTCGGGGCTCCCAATCGTAGGCTGTTAGGTAGGATACGTGTGGTTTTTAGTCAATGGGAGTCATAGTACTTTCATGTGGGATTTTCCTCACGTTAAAAAATTCCATCTAGCTCATAACTCCCCGGGTAAGTTGGAGGATGTCCTAAATTTGTTCCCACATTTTGGTTACGACTTATCCTAGAGGCTCAAATAGAATACGGTTCAAAATTTGCTTATAACCTAATTTCCACGCGGACGAAGTCGCGGGTAACAGCTAGTTTTAGAATATATCTATTATATAATCTGTGGTAACATTGCCACAGAGATACCATGATACAGCGAACATGGATAAAGTACAATGTCAAAAAATTCTTTGTGAGTTTATTATGTAGCTATTTCTATAATAAATAACCAATAAAGAAATTAATATTACTCTCTATGTAATCAATTTGGTATTTTTTTCATTACCTATTCAAAAGTATTCTGGTTTGTGCGCGAGTATGCTTCCGAGGGTAGGTTTGAAAAAAATTACCAACATACATGAGATTGCGTTCTGTTCCTTATTATTTTTTTCATAGCTAGTGACCCTAGAATACTCACACACACATTAAAACTTGATTTAAGCATTCACATTACGTCTATATTAGTGTGGGTGAAAACGAACATTTTTGTATGGAGTTTCCACCCTGTGGTAATACTTAAAGAACAAGTGTGCCACATATACACCACGTTGGATCGTCCATGTTGGTAACTAGATTTACCTAACCAGTTACGAGAGAAGATTTTTCTTTCGCTGTTTTGTAACTAGTTGTAAAAGGAATTTTTATTTAATATAAGTATATATATATATATATATATATATATATATATACACTGCTCTACATCCACCTAGATCCTAGACCAGCAGAACCCAGCTGAGAAAGAGAGAAGATTTTTTATCATCATACCCATACGTGTGGCGTATTTATAGATAGGTCTTCAAAAATGCTGTTGAGGTTTCTAAAATCATTTTTTTCTTAAGTGAATAGTTTGCGCAAGAGACACTTCCAAAGTGCTAAAATGTGTTCCCCCTCCCCCCCCCTCTAACTTCTAAACCAAGAGAATCATAAATCTAAAAAAGATATACAATGTACATTGCCATAAAATCTACCAACGAAAATTGGTTTAAACGAAATTGAGTTGGTAGTTTTTTTGGGATATTTTTAAATGCACATCTATATAATTTTTCTGCACACTAGGTTACTTCACTAATTAACTGAATGCATACCAGAAATCTGAATGCTGTGCAAAAAACCAATTGATTAACTAAACATGTACTACTTAAAAAACTAAAATTTTACACAAAACGAGACGACCTTTTTTATCGAATTTAAACCAAAAATTTGGTTCGTACACCGGATATAAGATTTGCTAAACAAAAATACGAATTGCTTATCAAAAATACTAACTTGCACGCTAAATTTTACAATCTTGTATAGGAATAGGTTAGGTTAGGTTAGTTTTTTATTTTTTTGATTAATAAAATTTAATTTTGTAAAGATGACTGATTAAATTAGGTTTTTAAATAGAATAAAAGCTGTTCATAAAAGTAAATTAGGCGATGGTTTTCTTAAAAAAAGTTTTAATAAGTTTGTTGAGCTAAGAAATTTTTAGTTATACGATTTTGATAATAGTGATCTGTTCAGTAAAATAGTTCAGCAAACACCTTTAAACAGTATATCGAATTTGACTTATTTAGTGTGCATAATTAGTGTGCAAGTCAGTATTTTTAGTTTAATTTTGTAATATTTTGTTCGAAAAAAGGGAATAAACAGATATCGATTTAAATACCTGCCGTTTTTTTTTAATACTTAATTACCCGCAATTTTCGTTAAAAAAGTCACTACCACTGCGAACGTGTTAAAACAACAATGAAAGTTACAACGAACTACAAGAACTTTTATATTATGTTACTTGATGCTACGGAACCCTTCATGGGCGAGTTTAACTCGCACTTGGCCGGTTTTTTATTGTTGATATAAAAGCGAGCGCTGTGTATAAATTATGCTCGTACTGCACGTATTGGTATTTATTGGAAAAGTTTATTAACCGACTTCCAAAAAGGAGGAGGTTCTCATATATTCTCATTAGGTTCTCATATTATTATTTTCTCATAATATTCTCATTATTCATAAATCATTGCAGTATAATTATATCGTTTATTCGCCATATTATCTATATGCTGGTTTTGCTGGTATTAGTAGTATGTTATATAAATGTGACCTCATCTTAGTAAATACCGATAATCTTCACGACTTATAATTTTATTTTTAATCGACTTCAAAAAAAGGAGGAGGTTCTCAATTAGTCTTTATGTTTTTTTTTATGTATGTTAAGCGATATTTCCGTCAATTATAGACCGATTTCAAAATTTATTTTTTGTTGAATAGGGTTTACTTCTGAGGTGGTCCCATTTTCACCAGGTCAGGATCTGATGATGGGATCCAGGAGAAAACGTGGGCCATCACCGAAAATTGTAGGGACAACAAGTGCACTTGTTAACATTTTAATTAAGTGCTTTAATGTTCTACACTTTAATGAAGGTCTGGAGTCGACCTGATGATAGAGTCGAAAGACAGTCGAGGGCATTCCTTAACAATTTACAGCAGTTACCTTGTGTTTGGGCTTGATTAATTTGTATTGATGAGAACTTTACACCTAGATTGATAGATCTGCGTTCAAAAAAAAAGGAAGTTCTCAATGTTTTATGTATGTTCACCGATATTTCCGTCAATTATAGACAGATTTAAATTGTTTTCTTTCTTGAACAGGTTTTACTTCTGAGGTGGTCCTATTTTCACCAGATCAGGATCTGATGATGGGATCCAGGAGAAATCGAGGGCAACCACCGAAAATTGTAGGACAACCAGTGCGTTTGTTAATTGTTTGATTCAGTGCTTTAATGTACAGTCAGCTGCAGAGAAAAGGATACACATTCTTTTTTCAATTCAAAGTGTTTAATAATTTATTTAATAAAATATTAGACAAATGGTATGTACATTAAAGCGTAATAACTATTTACAAAATAAATAAAACTAAACTAAATCTAAATAGGGCCCCCGTGGCATTGTGCCCAAAAGACTGGCAGCATTCCCCCTTTGAACGGCGATGCCTATTCGTTGGTAGAAATAACTGCCAGCCCTTAGGTCACCAGTAGACTCTACAAGACGCTTCTTCAAAATTTTAAAGAATTTATGTGCCTTGGGACCCCAAGGACCTAGGGTCTCGACACCGACTGGAATAAAATTGTACGACGAGCCGAGACCCTTATACTTGGTTATCTTTTTATTTTCTGCCGCTTCCGCTGCGGCGCTGACTTTTTCTTTTGTTCTAGGAAGATGGGACGGGGCCAATGTGTCTACGCAAGTGGCATCCCATACTAGGACCCGACCCATCTCCCACGGAATTAAGGTCATCCCATCCGGTCTCTTGCCATCGCCCTAAAAATGCCATTTGGCTCTAAGAGAGCGGGCACACCGACGGTGGCAAGAGCACGGCGAATGATATCGTTAAGCGCAGCGTGGCGAGAGAAGCGACCTGCACTCTTTAAGCAGGATAGTCCATGGTGTCCCATAGAGTCAACGGTAACACCACAGGGGCAAAGGTGTGGGGCGCAGAGTGGGACGCCAAGTCTCAAGCCAACTGCCATTCTCAAAGTGTCCGGTTCAAGAAAGGTTCCGGTGTTAGCAGTTGGAAAAGCATTTAGCCAATCACCGGATTCCTTTCTGCTGAGAGCTAATAATCTTGCACGATCTGGGCCTAAGCTGGCATTTAAAATCGAGTCAAAAGTTAATTTTGAAATTGCGTCATCCCAGCTCCGTTGTGAATTTGGATGAATAGGAAATTTTTGACCTGGGCAAGCCATAAGCCAAGCATCCTTGGCATCTGTACAGCCAGCCATCTCATAGTTAGTAAAACAGTTGTTTAGGATTTTACCTACGAGTGCTGACGTGGCATGTACAGATGACAAAAAGGCTGGCAAAGCCACACTGGAAATTTTGCGGATCCCTAATCCACTGTATTTAATTGGAAGGGAAGCTTGAGTCCAAGATTGTTCATTAAGATGTATATTCAGAATACGTTCTAAAGACGTTTTTATGAGGGAATCAATCGCTAATATACAATTCTGATGTTTCCAAAAAGGACAACACCGAAGCAGATACATAGATTTAGGAACAAATAGACAAAATTTTAAAATTGTGATTGCATAATGTGAATTTATATTGAGAAGTCGATCCACATTTGATTCAAATTTTAAAATTTTGTATGCTATTATTTCTGGAATAGCATCTTCAAAAATCGGAGACCCTAAGAGGTTAAGATTCTCTCTATCAATTACTTTGATATTTGGACATAAGAAATTGAATTTTTCTATGAGTTCGGAACGGCTGTGAGCGTTATGAATATATAATTCACACTTATTGAAATTTAGTTCCAAACCAATCAACTTAAATTTGTTTTTTATTTCCAAAAGATCTGAGAGAACAGTAACGGCATCACCTCCAAGAGTCCCATCATCTAAATACCACACGTTAAATTTTGATTTTAAATTTTGAATGATAGGGTTAATAGCTAGGCTGAATATGGCTGGCCCAAGGGGATCACCCTGCTGGCAACCGACTTCAGAAGAGATTTCGTTGCATTTATACATTAACCCTAGAACCGTACCCATCATAGACTTTAAATAACAGTACCCAGGGGTACTAGTGTACCCCTGGGTACCTAACCCTACATCCTTTGCCGAGTATCGTCCCATTTCCATTTTACCTTTCCTTTCAAAAGTCTTAGAACGGCTTGTTCATATCCAACTAAATGCCTTCCTTAACAGAAACCTTCTCCTTAACCCTTACCAATCGGGATTTCGTCCGGGATATAGCACGACTAGTGCGTTGGTTAGTATCACTGACGATATTAGGCTGGGCATGGAGAACGGAAATCTTACGGTTATATCCTTACTTGATTTTAGCAACGCTTTTAATGCAGTGGATTTCCATATCCTGCTCGGTATACTGCGCTCGATTAACATATCTCCAACAGTTATTGATTGGTTTCACAGTTACCTGTTCGGGCGGCGGCAGCGTGTACGCATGGAGGAATCTTTTTCTTCTTGGTGCGACACGACTGCGGGAGTACCACAGGGCGGCGTTCTATCTCCTTTATTATTCTCAATTTTTATAAATTCCATCTCTAAATCTTTACTATCATCCTACCACCTTTATGCAGATGATCTTCAGATCTATATGCAAGCTCCAGTCGATGAAATTACTGAAGCTATATCCATAATTAACTCGGATTTACGACGAATATGTAAGTGGAGCAAGGAATACGGACTTAATGTAAATCCCTCAAAAACCCAAGTGGCCGTGATCGGCAGTCCTATCATGGTGTCACGATTAGACGGGGCTCAGCTACCTGACATCGTATTTAACGGTGTTGCAATACCCATAAGCGCAACTGTTAAAAATTTGGGAATTCTGGTTGACGCCACGCTATCCTGGCGTCCCCAACTTCAAGAAGTCAGCCGGAAACTGTTCGCATCGGCAGGGTCTTTGCGTCGACTTCGCAATTTTCTACCAATGACCACTAAAATTGCGCTTGCTCAATCTCTCCTTCTTCCTATTCTAGATTATGCCGATGTCAGTTATCTCGATATCACAGAGGAGCAACTTGATAAACTTGAGCGCCTTCAAAACTTCTGCATAAGATTTATATTTGGATTACGCAAATATGATCATATTTCCGAATACCGTAAACAGCTCGAGTGGCTTCCAATTCGCTTTCGTCGGAATGGTCATATCCTCTCTATGCTTTACAGTATACTATTCAATCCACGATCCCCAACTTATCTCAAAGAACGATTTATGTTCCTTAATGACACACATACAAGATCCTTGAGGTCATCGGAATCTTTGGTATTGGCAATGCCAACTCACTCTACTGGGTTTTATGATAAATCTTTCACCATACAGGCTGTGCGATTGTGGAATGCACTGCCTACAACGATTAGAAGGGCTCCGTCTTTGGTTGTCTTTAAGCGTTTGGTGAGACAACATTATTTAACCCGGTAGTATGTAAACACAAAATAAATAATTTTGGCACACGCCCTGTCACCCAGGGCGCATGCGGGGAAGTCTTCAAAATAAATTTCTTCTTATAAATTCAGCCAGCAATAATTTTGGGCTCGCAATCTCGACTTGTAGAACACTTGTAGAGGTTCGAGGTGCTCTGTGGTGGAACAGGTACGTATTGGGTTATCGGGGTAATGGCGTTTTGAGCAAAAGAATATTCCGGAGAGGAAACAACCACCATCCACCAAAAATTTTTCAGTATCTGTCAAATTTGTGAAAAAAGATTGTATTTGTAGATGAATTGGATAAATTCTGATTCTTTATTATTGACTGTATTTATCCTGCTTTTTACGTTATAAATTAATCAAAACATTTAATAAGTATACATATTTTTAAAATTTAATGAAATTTTCTAAAACACGACCAACTCAGTCAGTTCAAAGTGTTTAAGTTTTTCGATTCTGCATCTAATTGATGTGGTGGTCTAAAGTTGCGTAACCAAATCAGTACGCCCGAGTTCGATTCTTCGTGGGAGCAATTGTTTTTGCTTTTATTTTTTAAATTTCATCGATCACCTCTCGCCAAGCAAAGTGTTTAAGTTTTTCGAATCTGCTTCTAATTGATGTGGTGGTCTGATGGTTAATACAAATACCTAACCAAATCAGTAGGCCCGAGTTCGAATCTTCGTGGGAGCAATTCTTTTTGCTTTTATTTTTTAAATTTCATCGATCACCTCTCGCCATCGATCGCTTTATTTATGACATTAAATGTTTAAGTGGATTACGGGCTATTAAAATAATTAGTTTGCATGAAAATAATGTTTTATTTCATAGCATTAATGGAAAATATAGATTGAGTATACAGTATTGCATCAGTCTATATTAAATAACGTTTACAAAATTTACCTATAAACTAAGATTATTATATATGTATATTATAACAAAACACGAAATAGGGGTTGGCTTCCTTTAAACATACAATATTCTTCCGTTTAAAGTTGTGAATAAAAGTATCAATATTATCATTTTGTGCTTGTGAATCAGAGAGGAAGAACCAACATGCCAAACTATTAACGTATGGCAATATATATCTTTCTCTTTTATCACACAAATGATAACCCATTTAACACAACATTAAAAAAAATTGTGAGGTCTGATGGTCTATCGTTAACATACTAAAAGACTTTTAAAACAAGTGTAACTGGAATGATAATAATAAAGATTAATTATTTTTGATCACTGGTGACCTAGTTAAAAACCATCGGACCCCACCAGTCTTCCATATGATTTTCGTCTCAACTTTAAGCCGGCCGGTCAAACACTGTTATGTTTTCTTGAACCTCCAGCCAGTTATACACGAATCGAGACAAATGCTACGAAGAATTATCCTAAATCACGTAAATTTAACCTTTTGGATTTGCTACTAATGCGGTCAACTATTTCCATTAGCTCACCTGGGCCCATTGAAGACATTCATCCCCAGAAACCTAAAACATTCAAACTTTTAACATTTGATGCAATAATATAAACAGTAAATGTCAAAAATAATAAACGGAACACAATTTTAGTGAGAGTTTTATTTACCTAGTGTTTATCTCTTCCATAATTTCAAATCAATCCGTTTTTAGCGTTAAACATCTGCTCAATTTATCTTTATATAATTTAGTGCCTTTATGATCACATCTTACACCACCGCTTGCTTGATATCTTTGTGCACATTATTATTCAACTATGAACAGTTTTTCTCTGTAAAAAAAAAAATATTTGAAATACACAAAAAAAAACAAAAGTTAATGTATCGTGTATAACGTAAATCTTACCGGTTATACCCATATAAATATCGCACCATTTTCGTTATTCTTGTTTTATATTCAGATATCAATAGTTAAGTCTTTAAAAAGTTGTTGATATAATCATACTATCAGTAAATAATAAACCACAGGTTCAAAATTTAGCAAATTGAATAATATTACAACGCAAAGTATATCACACATGGACGTAACGATGACGATTTACAATGTAATAATGAAGTTACCCTCAATTACAGTATAACAAATAGAAGTATTCTAGTGAAATTTTAAACAAAACTATTATCATACGTATTTGTAATAGATTTTAAACCTTAAAGTCTATGAAATACGGTCGTTATTAACTCCGTTAGATGAAATGAATAAAGCTATCAGAAATTTCACAATTGTTGTTAACTGTTTCAATAGCCTAGTCGTATAAGGCGCTGTCTATTAGATGGCCGGTGCCTGAGTATGCGGGTTTGTATATTTACCGGCTCAATAAGTTCTTTTTGTAAGTTATTGTTGGCATATGGTTCGACCTGATGCCGGAAACATACCATAATTAAAAACATGCAAAGTGCATAATATTTGAAATAATAGATACATGGGTAGGTATGGAGACAGCGGGGAAGGGAGCTGCGCGGGGCAATGACCACGTGACGCACTCGTCACGTTGGCCATAATCTTTACGTATTTATCTGTATACTTTACTCTGCAGCTGACTGTACTACAATTTAATGATTGTCTGGAGTCGATCTGATTTTGGAACCGAAACACAGTCGAGGGAAATCCTTAACGATTTACAGCAGCTACCTTGTGTTTGGGCTTGATTGATTTGTATTGATGAAAACATTTACCTAGATAGATATATTTTTCGGTTCACCCGTCACTTAAGATTATGAAAAAAAAAATTCAATAAAAAATAAACCCGACTTCAAACAAATCCTGAAAAATAAAATTTACTAAGCACAAAGTAGGTAATATGTATTTTGATTTATCAGATTTTATTCAATATAGTATTGAAGTTGGTGCCATGAATAATACCTACATAAACCTATGGGTTTAATTGGCGCCGACTTCAATATGATATTGAATAAAATCAGATAAATCAAAATACATATTAAGTAAATTTTATTTTTCAGGATTTGTTTGAAGTGGGTTTTATTTTTTTTTGAAAATATTTTTCCTTATTTTTTTTAATGGATCCTCATGGATGCTGTGCCGGACTCCTACCGGATAAAAAACCTCACGTAACGTTGGGCGTTACGTGCAGCCTATGGTTGGGAACCCCGGGTAAGCCCTCGGAAGGATATCCCAGGACTCACAACAGACCCACGGCCGCCATTGCGGCCTCGCCTAGAGGATGGTTCGGGTGCTATTCCTCGTCTTTGGGGGGGTTTCGGGTGTGATCCCGCTTCTAAGGGGGGGCGTGCGTGAATCCCTCACGACACGCTGCCGTCATGGGCCTGCTTCTGTAAGGACGGTGAGCAACCATCTCACCGTCCTAAGGCCCCCGGTCAGGGAGACCGATAGTCCTTGGCGAAGACACGTTGGCGGCGCCCGGGCCGCCAACTGCGGAACTCGGGTGGGAGAGTTCTCTCCCGTTCCCGCCCCGTCGCCTCTTTCACGAGCATGACCTGCTCGCAGAAAGTGGCGGCGCAGTCCCACCTACTCCCGCTGGAGATCTTGGCTCATGATGACCCACCACGAGGACCGGGCGCTGTTGCGCCCACGCCATGCACTCCACCCGCGTGTGGAGCGCTGTGTCATCGCTGCGGTCCTCGCAGTTCTGACAATCGGCCGTAGTTTCCCGTTGTCTTCGTCACAGATACGTACCGAAGCTACTGTGCCCGGTAAGTATCTGCGACAACCGGTAGGAGAGAGCACCGTGTCTCCTCTCTAGCCACTCGTCCATAACCGGTCTGACAGCCACGATTGTGGTGCATCCCCCCTTTGGTTGCTCAAGTCGCACTTTCCATGTCTCCACGGTTTCCTGGTGGAGCAGGGACCGCTGGGCCTCGATTTCCCGAGACGCAGGTCTTTGGCCCCGCTCCAGCGTCTCCTTGCGCCATCTAAACCGTGACGCAAGGACTCTTGCTTCCTGGTCCCATGGAGGGGTCCCGGCTAGGAGACATGCTGCCTTACCTGAGATCGTGTGGTATCCCCTTATAACCCTGATGGCCATCGCCCTCTATGGGCTCAGCAATTGAGCCACATTGATGGCCGTCAGGTTTGTTTTCCTTATTAGCGATCACATTCATGTCTGGTGAGTTTTATTACTGGCAAAATAAACTTAATGAAGTGTTTCATGAAATATAAACAAAATGAAGGCTTTAACTTATTTATTAACACTTTGTGATTATCAAATTACAATATTTTAAAGAATCTTGTTTTAGCGGCAGTAGCCAGCTGCCCATCCTGGTTCCTTGTGACAGTAGCTCGAGCAGCAATTACCTTGGCTACCATCCGGCTGGCACCCATTACCATTGGCGATACATGCCAAGACTTGAGCGGGCATAAAGAGAGCCACAACAGCAACTATGGCGATGAAGACAAAAGTGTTGAATTTCATCTTGAAGGTGCGTTCTTGCTATTCCGCGCTTCTTGTTTACAATGAAATGATACACCTAGATGTCGGTGTCGATGCTTTTATACGCCGTTTAATGATATGCGGTACCTACATACCGGTTGTTTCTCACCTTTGTCTAAAGTTGTCAGGTACAGGAAAATCGGTACAGGAAAATAGAATAATACAACCGCACGCGGTGTTCTTTTTGTGCCGGGTTTATCCGATTCCAAAAATTTGTGTTTTATTTTTTTAGATAAAGCCGTTTAATGGCGTCTAGTTATTAATGAATGATAATAAAAATTTTATCAAAGACTAAAGAAAACATAGACCTCTAACATGGTTTTCCTCAATTTTGAATCTTTACTTTTGGATCCTGTTTAATGCAAACATACAAACAATATTTCTTCTTTATAACATTAATTTTATTCTTACTAGTTTTTTAATTTAATAACAATTAAACAGTTAAAATTAGTCACATTAAATAAAATAATCTTATCAACTACCTATTCGGAAAACCCGCCCCTGACCGCTCCCGGCGCAAAGGTGCCCATTACACTTGCTGCGTGTTTCCACACTGTATTGCAATGGCCAGCCTTTGCACCAGGAACGATCCGGCCCGAGAGTCACCCGTGGTTTCTGTGAGTCTATGTCCAATGTCGTTTATAAAGTCCTTGGCTTCCTTGCCCCAGCTCCCCAGGATCTCCACCGCTACGGGCACAAAATAGTACACCGGTTTCAGCTCGGTGTATTTGGTTCTCTTTCTTAAGCTGGCCTCTTCCGCTGCGGCAGAAGGGGAAAACTGAGCCCCTCCCAGTACACCGCCGGCAACATAAGGCATGATGGCCATCCGCTTCCACCGTGGAACCGCAGGTGCATGTATGGGGTTCGCACACCTTACAGCCCAGGCGAAAAGCTACTGCCACACGCAGGGAGTCGTTATCGAGCATGGTGCCCAGGTGAGGCGAAGTCAACGCCTGCAACCACGCTCCAGATTCAGGTTGTGACACCGCCCGCAGTCTAGCCTTATCGGCTTCTCCCGCGCCCTCTAATAATTGAGCCTGAAGCCTTTTTACCCCCACATCATCCCATGCCCGCTGAAGGTGCCGCATCTCAGGGATCGACGCACCCGCGCTGAGGACCAACCACCCTGACAGCATCCGACACAAAAGGCAGACTCCCCCCGTCACCATGAGAATCGAGTACAATAGTGACAAGGTTCGCGACCCCATGCGCAGACGCCAGGAAAGCTGGCAGACCCACATCACGTGCACAACGCACCCAGAGACCACCACACCGGATTGGCAGAGCAGCCTGAACCCACTGGGTATCATTCAGAGAAACATTCAGGATTGCCTTCACTATTAATTTCAATTGGTCGTCGTAGGAGGATACTTCATCGGGACAAAGTCATGTTGGGGTGGTCCTCAATAAATAATTGACCTTTAGGAGAGCGAGACACATGCGTAATAAGACACCTTTAAGACGTTCGTGAGCGGTAAGGAAAGAGAAAAGTTGGTGAACCTAAAAGGTTGAAGTCGGAAGAAGAAAGTTCCTGGTGGCAAGGTAGAATCGAGCTGAAATCAGAAAAGTGTGTTCGAGCCGTTCGCACTTCGCTGGCAAGGCTTTCAGATCCTGTATCATGTCTTGAAATGCAGGAGTCAACAATATCGCACAGCCTCCCGGCCGCGCGGCCTCTTGTAAAATAAAATAAAATAAAATAAAATTTATTCCCTTTGAAATTTTTAAAAAATTATTTAGGTTTGTCAAAATTTTTGTGACTCTACCAGGGGTTCGGAAATGCTACAGACTGAGAAGAACACCCCAAGAAACTCAGTCCGGTCTCTATTAATTCATCTTAGTATCTAATACAGTTTTTTTTTAATGTAGAAAGGAGCAATTCGTGTCACTGCCAGGCAGCCTTGTCTTCTAGAAAGTCTTTAATGCTATAATAAGCTTTCTGGCACAATTTAAGTTTTATTAGTTTTTTAAATTTATTAACTGACAAACCTGTTACGGCTGTCGGCAATGTATTGTACATTCGAATACAATTGCCCGCAAAAGAATTGATTATTTTATTAAGCCTAAATCTAGGTACAGCCAATTTATTCTTATTTCTTACTTAATAAATTTACTATTATTTTTATGAGTATATAATAAGTTTTCATATATGTACTGTGAATACACAGTAAGAATGTTGATATCCTTAAACTTTTCTCTTAATGACTCCCGAAACCCCATACCATAGATAGCCCGGACAGCCCTTTTCTGCAACACAAAGATACATTCGATGTCGGCAGCGTTACCCCATAATAGTATGCCATAGGTGGAAATAGCTAAAGTAGACAAGACGCGCTGTTCTAATGTCTGTCAGTTGTCGGATCTTTTTAACGGCATAGGCTGCAGAGCTCAGTCTGCCCGAGACTTTCTCGATATGAGGCCCCCACTGCAAGTTGGAGTCTAACTTTATGCCCAGAAAGACAGTTTCATCGACCAATTCTACTTGATCATCCCTAATCCTAATACTGGTGTTAAGGAGCCTAACATTTGGCAAGGTGAATCTAATACATTTTGTTTTAGTTTCATTTAACAATAAATTATTTGCGTTAAACCAGTGGACTACCCTAGAGAGGGCATTGTTTACTTCGTCAAGATTGCGTTGTCCACGTTCAACTTTAAATATTAAAGATGTGTCATCAGCAAACAAAACTACCTCGTGATCGTCTCTTATAAGGTGAGGGAGATCATTTATGTACACTAAAAATAGAAAAGGTCCCAGAATTGAACCCTGAGGCACCCCCATTGTTACAGCAGACACATGTGACTGTTTACCATTTATAACTACTCTCTGTACTCTATCTCTTAGGTAAGAACTAATTAAATTCAAGGCCGTCCCCTGGATCCCATAATGATCAAGTTTTTGAATTAAAGTCTGATGCTGGACGCAATCAAAGGCCTTAGATAAGTCGCAGAATACACCATAAGCATCATACGACTCCTCCCAGGCCTCATATATACACTCTAATAATTTAATTCCAGCATCCGTGGTAGACCGACCGCGCGTGAAACCGAATTGTTTAGTATGGAATAGTTTATTTGTATTAAAATGATTTTGCATTTGATTAAGCATTACCTTTTCAAAGATTTTACTAAACGTGGGTAGTACAGAAATAGGACGAAAATTGGACGGATCCGAGGTGCTACCCGATTTAAACAGAGGAGTTATTTTATAAACTTCATTAAGTCAGGAAACACACCACTATCAACACAATTATTAAATATTATTGATAATTCAGGGGCAACCATTTCAATTAACGAATTAACTAAATGTACAGAAATTCCCCAGAGGTCAGCCGTTTTCTTAATATTTAAAGATTTAAAAGTTTTTATGATACTAATTTTACTGAATTTGAATATTTCATTACAGCAAGGAACATTTGCTTTTAACAAGGATTCTGCTATTGGGGTAGAAGAACCTAGGCCTCTGGTCAAATCTACTGGTATTCGAGAGAAAAAATGTTCAAATTCGTTAGCGACTTCGGCATCTGTTGTAATGATGTTACCATTTACTTTAAGTTTAAAATTATTATCATTTGATTTTGCTTGGCCTCTTTCTGCGTTAATTATTTTCCAAGTAGATTTAACTTTGTCTACACTATTGATAATTTTATTACTTATATACTTTCTTTTGGCCGCTAAGCAGTCTGTCTGCTTTAAACTTTTTTGAATAAGTTTTAACATAATTTAGAAATTTATCTGTTCTATTAAGCTGTCTTTCTGAGTATAGTTCGTACAGTTTTTGTCTACTATTATGTATATCCTCAGTGGCCCATTCACTGAAGGCTGGCCTGTCTCCGATTGTGACTTCCTTAGACTTGAATATGGAGTTGAACTCATTGTAAAAGGAATCAAAAAATAACTTATACATTACATTTGAATCTAAGCCTCACCTGTAAGATCTATAGTAGTCAAGTCCAGGTTTTGAGAATTTGCAGAAGGAATAAACTGCGGGATACCACTCATTAACTCACTATAAAGATTGTCAGTTTTTTGAGCAGTAACTTTCTCAGCAGCTTCTTCTAGGTGTGAGATTTGTCCCTGGGCATCCCTTAGCTCCTGTTCCAGAAAGGTAGTCCTCCTCAAGGTTTTCTCATACTCGTCACTGCACTCTTGGAACCTATCTACAATTGACTGAAGGTGGTCCCGCTCCGCAACAATGTCATCGTAACTTACATGAAGTCTTGATAATTCGCATTTTATTTTTTTCGTGTCATTCAGAGCGTTTATCAATAGGTTTTCATTTTCTTCTCTTTCCTTCTCCAACTGTACACAGAGCTCCGTTTTAGATTTAAGCTCCAGCAACACCAACTGAAGTTTGGTTTCCTCCTGCTGGCGGCCGAGAGCTCTGCGACTACGGGTATTCATATTATTAATGAGTAAGTGCAATTATACGCGAATTATATTGATGATGGAGCTCTTTGTACAGTTTAATGGTAAGAAGTAACAAGGTTATGTACCGGCAATAAATTATACTTAATATTTATATGTACTTACGCAAATACACAGACCGTCGTCAACGTCGAGTAAACGCTTATACAAGTATAATAATTCTACTCACGAGAAACAGTCGATTTAGTATGTATTTACGTGAAAAGAAAACATTCAAAATTCGAAAAAAACCGGGTACCTGACTCGTCACTTTTCACACCAAAATACACGGACACTATAAAATACATGGACTTGATTTCGGGCACCCGTAGGGATGTGTCTGAGAACTGGTGTACTCTCCTTAAATGACGCCAGCGTGTCCAGGCAAGGGTGCCTAGGCGATGCCGTCGACAGAGCGGAGCACTCGAGTCGGTCTGAGATACCAGCAAATCCACATCAGAACGCACACGTTTGTGCATGCGTCCCATATGCACCTTCAGCCCGTGGGCGGAGAAAACGCGGGAAGATCCTGGGCAGCAAGGACAACTTAATTGCGTTGATACTACACTCATTTTGGACAAAGGCAACAAATGTCAACTATCTAGAAATTGAGACAAATCATAATTTAAATAAAAATTAAAAATAAAACTTGAGAGGTGTCAAGGGACACCCGGATTGAACGAAGTTCCTTTCGATTAAAGTGAAGGAATTGTAAGCAAAAACAAAAACAAAAACAAAAAGAAAACTAATATAAAAAAAGTGAGTGCGTGTAACCTTTACGCGCGACTGAAACTGAACAGAGCGGAACTCATATTTGCTTTGGTGTTGCTCGTAGAGTTCATGTTCATCCCCTGGCTAGCACTAGCACTACCACTATCACTACCACTATCACTATCACTACCACTACCACTATCATTACTATTATTACTACCACTATCACTACCACTATCACTACCACTATCACTACCACTATCACTATCACTATCACTACCACTATCACTACCACTATCACTACCGCTATCACTACCACTATCACTACCACTATCACTACCACTATCACTACCACTATCACTACCACTATCACTACCACTATCACTACCACTATCACTACCAAAAGTGTCGTTACAACTTTTCGTGAGAATTTTTTACGTCTAGCCCCCTTTCACAACGCGCGATAAGGAACTTCGTTCCAATAACAATATCAATAATAATTATCGCTAAATGGAACATAAATTAATAATAATTTACAATTTTAATTGAATACTACATAATCCGACATGAAAATAGTCATCAAAACTAATATCCACAAAAAATAAAATTAAAAATGTCAAATCGTTTAAACTATAAATAAATTAATGGATTATAAATAATTAATTTAGGTTCACCTATCATGGGTAAGTACTCGTAACAATAAAATTATTACATTCTTCGAATGTAGTCTTGCAAAAATAATTCCTCACTGGGTACTGGACAACACCAAAGCGATGACTGACTGTAGGTAAATAATAATATTTTTTATTGTACACCATAAAGGAACATATTCAAAGAAGAAGATCTTAATCTACGTATGTACAATAGGCGGCCTTATCGCTAAAAGCAATCTCTGCCAGGCAACCTTTGGATGGATAGAAAACATGAAACATGAAATTTTAGAAGCAAACATATGCCAACAACATAACTATAATTATATACATATAAATAAACATACATAAATACACATACATATTATATAATATATACAATACATAAACATACATACAGACACGATATACTTTATCATATACTCGTATTTAGAGACATATACATACTAAGAAGAAAAACACGAAGTAGGTACTAGTCGGAAATAGACAAAAAGTGATTCATTAGCATACTCTTGAAAGATACTAGTGATTGTGCTCGCCTTATGGATACTGGCAAAGCATTCCACAGGAGAATCGCTTGTACAGTGAAGGATTTGTCCACGAAATTTGTTGAGTGCTGTGGCATCCAAAGAGTCAAATTTTCTGATGACCTTAAAAATCTCGAATGTTTGTCATGAAGGAACGTGAAACGTTCTTTGAGATATCGGGGAGTACAAGGATTGAACAGTATATTGTATAGTAAAGCTAATATGTGAGTATTCCGTCGAAAGTGAATTGGGAGCCACTTGAGCTTTTTTCTGAATTCAGATACGTGGTCATATTTGCGTAGTCCAAATATGAATCTAATACAAACATTTTGAAGGCGCTCAAGCTTGTCAAATTGCTCCTCTGTGAGATCAAGATAGCTGACATCTGCATAATCAAGGATTGGGAGCAAAAGAGAGTGGGCAAGCGCAATTTTAGTGGCTGTGGGGAGAAAACTACGTAATCTACGTAGTGATCTTGCAGATGCAAACAGTTTGCGCCCGACCTCCTGCAGCTGATGATCCCAGGACAATGTGCTATCGATATGCACTCCCAAGTTTTTGACCACATCGCTTATACCAATAGGAGTACCATTAAAAATAACTTGTGGAAAAATTGTGTAGTCGATACGTGACGTTATCCAAGAACTCCCGACTATAATGACCTAGGTCTTTGAGGGATTAACTTAAAGACCATGATTAATGCTCCATTCACATATGCGATCCAAATCCGTGTTCATTGCAGCAATTGCTTCGTGCAACTGGTTTAACGGCACCTGTGTGTATATATTTGTAAGTCATCTGCGTAAAGGTGGTAGGATGAAATTAATTTTTGAGAAATTGAATTTATAAATATAGCAAAGAGTAAAGGAGACAGAAAGAACTGTAGGTACTTGCATAAATTACCGTAAATAATAACGTCAAGTATACCCACTCTTCGTCCGTAAGTGATGTTTATAACGACGATATGTGTGCAAATCGTAAAGGGTCCGTTCACACAGACCGGTTCGGAGAGCATCGGCGCGCACTATTCTTTTCACACAGACCGGATCGTATACGCTCGGAGCGAAGCCGCTAACTATTTCACACAGACCGGCTGAAAGCGGATGCGCTCGGAGCCGGTCGGATGCGCTCGCAGCCGGTCGGATGCGCTCGCAGCCCGTCGGATGCATCGGGTGTATCGATTCACTACAAAGGCAGTACCAGTATTCCAAGTTTTGTTTTCGGTGTTAACGGGTGCTTTTCGGAACATGGTTTTAGATAGTTCCGATGAAGAAATATATTAATTATTCATCAGTCATGTTTTCGTATAAGTGCACACAACTGATCTGTTTTAATTGTGCTATCAAAATGGCGGTCGGCGTGGGGCGGCGCGCACGCAATCGGAGCCGATCGGCTGCGCGAGCGGTAAAGAGCACGCAATCGGAGCCGATCGGCTTCGCGAGCTAGAAAGAGCATTCAATTGGAGCCGATCGGCTGCGCGAGCGAGAAAGAGCATGAAATCGGAGCCGAACGGCTGCGCGAACGAGAAAAGTACGCGATCGTAGCCAGTCAGCTCCTCTTAATATTTCACACCAAGCGCGTTCAAGCATTCTTAATGACAAAAGCAGTGCACATGCAAAAATAAACCTTACTTCAAATAATAAAAACTCTGTTTTCAACGTGTTATGAATCTGCTCTCCTCTCCGAGCCGGTCAGTGTGAACGGACCCTAATTATGAGTTCTGAATAGGGCTACAACTAAAGTGCACGTCCACCAGCGTTCACCATTGCATTGTAGTGTTGTTTTGTGAAAGAGTGCCGCACAGTGTCGACAACCGTCCGGTAACTCCGGTTAGTAGGTATAATTTTATCCTTACTGTGTAGTTTGTGTACAATGTCTGATGCTTTAATTACGCTGCGTTGATTATTTGTGGACCATTCTTTTTCCGTTGTAGGTAGGTAAGTACGTCACAATTTGTTGCACTGTCAACAGCAACTTGTCTTAATCTTGATAATCTTGATTTTAGTTCTCACAATTAGATTTCACCCCTTTCTTGCTACTTTGGCACTCGAATGCAGTATTTTTTATATGAAATAGATGAACTTTGTAATTATTTAATAATTAAAATGGCATGTATTTAACGCGGCGACAAACTAATCTTATTTAGGATTTTAAAAATAATTAAAACGGGTATGAAAAATAATGGGTTGGCAGCTACAGTGAAACAGCATTTTAAGTATAAAGTAGCAGCTACGCTTTATTTTAATTTAAATTGGCAGTGATTTTTTGGTGAAGCAACTGAATTTATTGTTAGGCCTGCAAGCATATTCGCACGAATGCACATGGTCATAAAAAACATACTCTTTGCGACATTTTATAAGGTCTAAATAAAGCAAATTGCGGCATGCAAAAAATTTTATTGGTATTTTCTATTATTATTATTCAGTTTAGTAATAAATAGTTTCCTTTCATTGTCAATAAACTGATGGTGGTTTAATTTTTTTTATCATATTTTGTTTTTTGTCTGGCTTGTTGTGGTCACAGTTCTAACCTAACCTAACCCTGCCCTTCTACACTACATTACATTTTACCAATTGAATATTCGATTAAATACATAATTATGGGTGCGAGCTAACAATACCACTGTATACTGTAGTCTGACTCGGCCGGATTTTAGAAATAAATGCCTACAGCGCCGCGCGGTACGTAAGCATGCGATAGGGCTGCCCACCTACAGCATTTTAATAATATGTGCCTACTTTGACTTTCTATTTAGTATTGCGATTGTAAATATGTACATACATACATTCATATAGTCACGCCTTTATCCCTGAAGGCGTAGGCAGAGGCATAGTATACGCCCACATTTTACCTTATAGTTTTACGTACGCGTAATAGATAGTGAGCCTAATGCAGTTGAGTTTTTCAATCCGCCTACAAGGCCTTCAATTTGTACTAAGGATTGTCGTTTTACTGACAACCGACTTTCATTTCGAGTAAATATGTACCTTTTTTATTTAAACTAAAAAATACTTTGTGAGTAATAATATAATATCCCCGCAACGGCTGGCGGCGCGGGGCGGCGGCGCGGCGTGGCGACGCAGCGCCCGTTATCTATTAACGATTGAGTGAGACGGGTATAGAAATTTGAAAACGAGTAAGCGGCGTAGACAATAATAATCGGCTCATCACATGTTTCGTCAGTGATAGAATCACGGAATTCTAGTCTTTATAATCATTGCGTTAAATTTTTGACTTACAAAATTAAAACTATTTTTCGATTTGAAAGTACTAGTCAGTCTCTAGTATACTAGTACTTTTCGTACATTGTCAAATTGTGTTAAATTTTGGAAGTTCATATTTATCTCTATGCGTGTAATAAAAATCAAAGGTAACAAAAATGCTGTCAATCAAAGTCATACGGTGCTAAGTGTACTGTAACATTGGTCATCCACAAGGAAATGAATACTCTTGAAACATACCTAAATCATTGCTCTCAATTAAATAACTACGAACTGACAACGGAACTAAATGTACTACCTACACGTACTAGAGTTCTGAACTAGTTTTTTTTTGGATATTGTACTATATTGGATCGCACCGTTCACTGACTGAGCAAGCACAAGTCTAGTTTTAAACACAAACATACCTACTTAAATATTTGTGTGATCCACAAATGTTTGTGTCGAAGTTTGGGTGTTTTCTATTTATAATATGTATGTATTTAGAAATATATTAGTATGTCTATCAGTCGTCTAGATCCCATAGCACAAGCTTATAGCTTAGTTTGGGCTAGATGATGTTCTGTGGGATTGTCCAAGAATATTTATTTATTTATTTACTTCATGTAACTACCTAGTTCACTCGTGTCAATCACTTTGTTTAACTTTAGTCAACTAGTAGTATAGTACCAATTAGCTAGTACTTAAGTAAAATCAATTTATAGTCTTACCTTTCGGAGCTCCAGGTAATCTAAAAAACGTTATCTACGGGTGCGTTATTGACGAATTCATGCAACCAAAACAAGCACAATAGACTCTAGTTGTCATATTAAATATTTTTAGTAAATAAAAATGAAGCGCTCGTGGCCCCGCGGACTCCCTTCTTACCCACCACAATACCAAGCCACACTACCAGTAGTGTCGTGGGGAAATTTCTTTCCCTTCTACAGTACCAGCTAGTAGTGTCACGGGTAATTTCTAAAAGGTCCTTCCCATCGACACTACTATGAGATACCGCACTACCAAAATACTCTACCAGTAGTGTCGTGTTCTGTTTCTCAGTGTTCTATAAACGATCACTGCAGTAAGCAACTTTCACTACGGCCGGTCCATGGATGGGTGACCATCCATGTGATCACTTTGTGACATTTATTTGAGCGTTTCCGTGCTTCGGAAGGCACGTTAAGCCGTTGGTCCCGGTTGCCAGTAAAATGGCAGTCGTTAAGCCAAGTTGAAGGCTTTATTTCAACAGCAGGCAGTCACAACCTGCGCCTGTCCATTTAAATACGGCTCACAACGTATTACGTGGGACAAATTATAAAAAGGTGAAATGTGGGTATATAATATGCCTCTGCCTACCCCTTCGGGGATAAAGACGTGATGATGAACCTGAACCTAAATAAAACACGCGCGGTCACTATTTAAAAAACGACACACCGTCCATTCGTCTACTCGGCACAATCGCGACTGCGGACGCTGCTTGCGTGCTGAAAGGCCTGCCGAAAACGAGAATCGTAGGTATAGCTAGCGCTTCGTCCGTTTGTAGGGAGCTACAATACTGGTTAAACAACATATTTATACTGTGACAATACGTACGGAAAACGCACCGCACGGTACATGTTACCAAGATTAGTTAATGCACTACCCACTTCGCTTAAAAATGATATAACGCAGAGAAACATTAAACATAAACTTAAATCGTTTTACCTTGGATTATGATACCTATGTAGTAATTTTCCCTTTTGTTGCCAAAATTTATTTTTTATAGCTTACGTGGTTCCTTTATGTAGGAAAATTGTGTTAATGAATGGTAGGTGTGTATAAATAATCATGGTTGCGCAGTGGTAGGGATTTTTTTTTTGTTGACGCGGGGAATGCATTTAGGCACCGTCATACCAGCTACGGGGGTAGCTGGGACGGTGTGTGGGACTCACCGGTCCCGGAAACAGGGACCGTCCTACCCACTAAACCCCGCGGTGTTCCGACTCACCCTATAGCCGGGCCGATGGATATGAAAAAGAGATTCTACGTCGACCCGGCTAGGGATGCCCCGTAGGGTTGGGGCTCTCCTCGGGGGACCAGATGGTCGGCCCCCCAGAGCTCCCTAAGGAGCTGAAGAAAACAAGCCCGCATCGCACCACTCTCGAGCGCCCTTCTGCAAGCAGAAGGGGTAGAGAGCGGCCGAGCGGGCGGGCACTAAAGACACCTCCGGAACACGGGGAGGTGTCTTCCGCCATATGGCCGTCAATGGGCGCGGTCCCCCGACCTTACGCCCACGGCCAAAAACTGATGCTGTGCGGAGCGGTCACACAGGCGGAAGGGCCGCACAGGCGGAACGTCCGCACAGACGGACCAGCCGTACAGGCAGGCAGAAGCCCACACGCAGCAGCCGCCCAAGCTGCCGCGTGCCGAGGGGCTTAACTGCCGCACATACATACAGCTGCCGTACAGGCGAAATCAGCCGCACAGGCGGAACAGCCGCATATACGGCCACTGCCACACAGCAAACTCGCTCTAACCGGCCGCAGCCGGGAGCATACCTCGCGTAAACGCGGGCCTTGAAGGCCCGCCATTCCACGACCCCCTCGTGCAATGGGGTCAACTCCGTCAAATGACGGCGAGAAACGTCGCAGATGCGCCGTAACACACACCCCGACCAATGCTGCACGGAGCGGCCGCACGGACGGAAGGGCCGCACAGGCGGAACGGCCGCACAGACGGACCAGTCGTACAGGCAGGCAGAAGCCCACACGCAGCATCTCAAGCTGCCGCGTGCCGAGGGGCTTAACTGCCGCACATACATACGACTGCCGCACAGGCGCACAGGCGGAACAGCCGCACATGCGGCCGCTGCCGCACAGCAACTTGCTCCAACCGGCCGCAGCCGGGAGCAAACCTCGCCAAGAAAGTTGCGACGCTTCCACCGGGTATCCGGGAGCTGTCGCAACACCGCGGGCCTTGCAGGCCCGCCATACCACGACCCCTCGTGCAATGGGGTCGGCTTCGGTCGGAAAGACCGACGAACAAAAGCGCTTCTACCGGCCGTAGCCGGGAGCGGACGCCATTTGTTACGGCGGTGAACGCCGCAACCGCAGGCCTAACAGGCCCACCATACCACGACCCCCTTCGTCATGGGGTCGGTTGTCGGGATATTGGTTCATCGACTTACAGGGGCAGCAGACTCCAGCGCTGCGCCTGTTAGCCGACTATCCAGGATGCACCGTCTTGGTCCAGTCGCCACTCCCCCCGGGCATATAGCCCGAAGGGATAGGAAACCGGTCCAAGCACACTAGGAGGTTCCCCGACCTAGCACCCCGCAGTGGTAGGGATGCGGCTGTTGGGAGGTTCCCCGACCTAGCACCCCGCAGTGGTAGGGATGCGGCTGTTGCGCTGGGGTCTTGAATTCGATTCGAATCAATTATCTGTATGATCCACAAATGATTGTTTTTTTTTTTTTTTAATACCACTAAGGTGGCAGACAAGCATACGGCCCACCAGAAGGACCGGTGGTCACCGCAGCCTATGGACGTTTGCAACACCAGAGGTGCCACACACGCGCTGCCGACCCTGTAAAAACCTTCTAAGACCCCTTTTGAAGAACCCCATACTGTAGGCGTTTGGGAAAACCGAGGCAGGGAGGTCATTCCACAACCTAAGCGTGCGCGGAAGAAAACACCTATCGGATCTAACCATGCTGGAACGCACCGGACGCAGAGTGTGACGCACTGTGGCGAGCGGTGCGATGATAGAACGTGGCCGTGGGCATCATATCAAACAATTCCTCAGAGCACATACCATTGTACAGGCGGTAGAACACGCATAAGGAGGCAAAGTCTCTCCTGTCGCGAAGGGGTTCCACACCAGCTGTAAGTACAGGATCGTTGACAATTCTTACAGCTCGCCTTTGCACCGAGTCAAATGGACGAAGCTGATATTCAGGTGCTCCCGCCCAGAGGTGACAGCAGTACTCCATATGCGGCCGCACTTGCGACTTATAGAGAAGCAGTGTTTGCGCCGCAGTGAAGTACCGCCGCGCCCTGTTGAGCACACCTAGCTTTTTGGACGCCAGCTTAGCCTTGTCCTCCAAATGACTACGGAACTGAACGTCACTGGAGATGTCAACGCCAAGGATTCCTATACTTTTGGAGATGGAAAGAGATGTGCACTGAAATTGCGGCGCTACAGTAATTAGGGTTTGCTTAGCGGTGAAAAAACACGCTTGTGTCTTGGAAGGGTTTAACTGGACAAGATTTTGTCCACCCCAATCGGACACTCTA
Organism: Miltochrista miniata; assembly: GCA_933228765.1. Classification (NCBI taxonomy): domain Eukaryota; kingdom Metazoa; phylum Arthropoda; class Insecta; order Lepidoptera; family Erebidae; genus Miltochrista; species Miltochrista miniata. The sequence goes on along the minus strand of OW121773.1, from coordinate 15,304,892 downwards.
GTAAGAGTAGCCTCGATTTCAGACACAAGCTGTTCACGATTTTCCTCCACTGTGTCCCGAGAGATACCGGGGCGGCCCGTGTAACAAGTGTCCCCCGTACTGTCGTCCGCATAACAATGAATGCCGTCAATAGACAACATGTCATTGATATGCAGCAGAAACAGAGTAGGGGACAACACTGAGCCTTGCGGTGCTCCAGCGTTTATGGCCATGCAGTCTGAACAGCTGCCGTCGACGACGGCCCTGATGCTTCTACCGGCCAAGAAGCTGGACACCCATCTGCATAATCTCTCGGGTAGTCCATATGAGGGCAATTTCGTAAGAAGACCACGGTGCCAGACCCGGTCAAAGGCTTTAGAGATGTCGAGGCTCACGGCTAGAGCCTCACCCTTATTCTCGATAGCCGCCGCCCATCGGTGTGTTAGGTACGCAAGAAGATCGCCCGTCGAGCGACCGTGACGGAAACCGTACTGCCGGTCGCTGAGCAGGTCGTGTTCCTCAAGGTACCCCAGGAGCTGTGTATTAATTACACGCTCCATCACCTTGGATAAAAGGGAGGTGACGGCTATAGGCCTGTAATTGGCCGGGTCGGTCCTATCACCCTTCTTGGGTACAGGATGTACATACGCGATCTTCCACGACGCCGGGACTTGTTGCATAGAATAGGAAAGTGTGAAAAGACGTGTAAGTACCGGACACAACTCTGGACCACAATGCTTAAGTACCACCGAGGGAATGCCGTCTGGCCCACTCGACTTATGAACGTCCAGGGATTGAAGCTCCCGCCGGACATTCCGCTGTGTAAATTTAACTTCCGGAATGGAAGTGCCACAACTCGGAATGCCCGGCGGTAAAGCACCCCCGTCGCTCATGGTCGAGTTAGAGGCAAAGAGATTACCCAAAAGGTCGGCTTTCTCCTTGGCACTCTGGGCCAAACTACCGTCGGGTTTAAGCAAGGGTGGTAATCCTGTCCGACAGAAGTTTGCCTCGGCAGCTTTGGCAAGCGACCAAAATTCACGACTTCCTGAAGGGTAGCCTGCTAGCCGTTCGCCAATTCTGCCGACGAAATCGAACTTGGCCTTGACAATTGCTCTTTTACTGGACCTCGAGGCGGCATTTAATTTTCGTTTCACCTCAGAGATGTTTGGATCTGAATTTGCACGAGCCGTGGTCCAAGCTCTGTAGGCAGATTCTTTCTGCATTAGAGCTTCTCTGCAGAGCCTATTGAACCACGGTCGCCTTTTTGCACCTACAGGGATCCAGCGGTTGGGAATGTAGCATTCCATACCCTCCAAGATCCCCTCAGCGACTGCTACAGCACAAGAATCCAGATCCTCTGAGGCAAAACAAAGCCGCCACCACGGGTACGACGCATAGAACTCTCGCAGGCCGTCCTAGTCTGCTGACTTGTAGTGCCACACATGTCGCCACTCTTTGGGCCGAGGTGGTTCAGGCCTTGCGAGAGGCACATGCGTTCGAACGACACAGTGGTCCGACGATCCTAGCGGAGCATCCACTGAAACGTTGTATCCGTCCGGACGCGTTGTCAGCATGAGGTCCAGCAATGAACTATGCTCGTTCTCCTTGTCTGGTATCCTTGTATGGGATTTAACCAGCTGGGAGAACCCATAGGTCAAGGCAAATTCGTGAGCAGCTTTTCCCGCAAAGTCGGTGGTCCGGGAGCCCAACCAGTCAACATGATGACCGTTGAAATCTCCCAAAATCACTATATCAGCGGAGGGACACTTACTGGAAGGACATTGTTCATGTTATGGAAATTATGTATTTAGTTAATGATTGACTGCCTCTGTGGCGCAGTCGGTAGTGATACCACCTGCGGCGCTGGAGGTTGTGGGTTTAGTTCCCACCGGGGACAAATGTTTGTGTGACCCATGGGTGTTTGTCTCAGGAGTCTGTGTGTTTCTATGTGTAATTTGTGTGTATTCAAAAAGTATATAGGTATTGATATCCATAGTCTGATTCCCATGACGCGGGCAGGTTGTTCCTGGCTTGCTTTGGGATCGGGTAAGATTGTGTAAAATGTCAAGGAATGATTACTGCCTAATTATCCAATTTCCTGAGAGGAGTTTGAGTGTTTTTTTATTACCTTGTGGGATTAGCCGTCGAGTAGGGTGGGTCGAAGCACGATATGTAATAGCCAGGGGCTGGTTGTGCCAGGGGTGAGGGGGAATGTGGCCCGTTTTCATTCCTGTCTGAAATAAAGGGAATTTAGATAAATTAAATTACTTAAAATAAGAAATAATTATAAGTCCCAATGCCCACTTCTGTACCTGAGTAACTTACTACTTAATTTATAGAAAAGAAAACTAAAAACTTGATTTAATAAATGTAGTGAACACCGGACCAATTTGTGTGGCGGTATTTCTTCGAGTAGGTATAATGCTCAGATTGCAGAATAATAGTCTAAGGTAAAATGATTTGGCTTACCTATTTCATGGGCGACTGCGTTAAAACCTCTTTGAGTTATGTTATATAATGGAAATTGTGAATGATTCCGTTATTGTTGACATGAACTGGTAAAGATTGGCACAGCATTAAACGCATTTTACACCACAGAACAGAACATTGATTACTGGATGCAAATCGTAATCACATGCAACACAACTTACTAAGGTCGCTTACTGTTTATCTTCTTTGTTATCAATATGATTATTACTTGAATAACAAGTTACCATTATCTGGTTTAACCAGTTTCTTGGGAATGAAAGGGAAAGTTAAGGTTGTTAATAAGATTGAATTCATGGATTGACACTTGACAGTAATGGCGGTGGCGTGGCGTCTCTCGCTCGGAGGGAGACGGAAACTGCCAGAAATGTTGCCAGCCCTCATATTTGTTATGTTTATTATTATGTATATATATTTTTTTTTTTTTTAAATATTGTTGCATGTGATTGGCGATGTTTGTTTGAATTTGTTGTTTTGCTGACTGTTTTATCGGGTAGTCGCGTCGCGTCCGGCTGCCTCTGAAAACCAGCGCTGGCTGCATGAACCACATGCAGACAGCATTAAGCTGAGAGGCGGCCGTTATTCCACAGAGTGCGGTAATGAAATTGTGTTTTTTAGATTTAAGGATGTATATTGTAGTTATTGTTTTTGATATTTTTGTTTAAGCAGTGCTAGTGGAATAAACTATTTTTCTTTCTTTCTTTCTTTCTTAAAGTTTAGACCCCTTTTAATTTTTATAGCTGCTTGCAAATCACAACCCGAAAGTGTATTTTTATATGGAAGCCAATAGTTGCTAATAATACAATGTTTGATATCCCACTGTTAATATTAGCTGCCAAGTCATTATTTTTGTCTGTGGTGTGTATTTGCTATCATAGAGTGGCAGCCGTTATTTAGTTTTTATAAATCTTACGTTTTGTACTGCTCGGACTGCAGCAATTATTTTGAATGTTAACATCTGTCCTGGCTTTTGGATTTTTTTGGTTGGATTACAGAATGGTTTTGGATCCTTTTCTACCTCGTCCTTTCCTACCTTATTCATTTTCCTGTCCGCAAATCCCTTCCTACCCCCTCCTCACCCCTTCCACTATCCGCCAAGCGAAGGTCGCCGTGCCGATGAGCTGCGTGGCTACGGGCGAGCGTAGTCTGAAGCGTGCCTTATTGCCCTGGGCCCGGGTGAACCCAGAACAAGGCTAGCCTTACTTGAGCAAGCGGGGCTCTGTTCAGGTGGACAAATTAATTTCCCTAGCTTCTTGAATTTCAAAAGTATTATTATTATTCAAAGTATGCCCGGTGTCTACTAAATGTGTCTGAACGCGGCTAGATACAAAGAACACCTAGCCGTGTTCCGAAATTGTAACACTGAAAAATCACACTTCGCCAAACATTTAGTAGACACCGGGCATACTTTGAATAATAATAATACTTTTGAAATTTTACATTATTGCCAGAAAGGCTTGAGATTGTGCGTTTTAGAACAATTAGAAATTACAAAACACCTGGGGAATGCATTGCTGAATGAACAAACAGATGTCCATACCTCCCCGTTACTAAATTTATTTAAAAACCAGCAACACAGCCCACACAATTCATCGCTGACAGGTGGGTAGTTGGGTAGTGGGGAGAGTGCATAAAAAGGCGGAACAAAGCGTGCTGAGCTCATTCGCTGCCAAGCAGTCCTGAAGATGCCTCGTGTGTAGGCGAAACTGGTGTTGACAAATTAGTCACATTGTTAAGCGGAGTAGTGCTAATTACCAACAATCTGGAGGGTACAGGTAATTTTCCTATCCCACATCCAAATTCCTTTCCTGAGGAGTTCGGTTCGTCATTCCTCCCATACAATTAGTTGGGGTTATCCTTAACGATTGTAAGTTAGGATTGACGAATCGAGGGTGTGAGGCGGGCTCCTCTTCCCCTCCTTTTATTATCATTTCTGGATAAATGTAAACGAAACGAGAGGATAGTAATGTAAGGTGATTTTAATGGTTGGGTGGGAGTGAAGCGTGATGGATACGAAAGTGTACTGGGAAAGTTTGGTGATGAACGAGTGAATGAAAATGGAGATAGTTTGCTAGAAGTATGTTTGGAGAGGAATCTTGTGGTAACTAATACCATATTTAACCACAAAGATATCCACTTGTATACGAGAGAACAAAAAGACCAGAGAAGCATAATTGACTTTGTGATAGTAGACGCAAGACTGAGAAAGAAAGTGCTAGACACCCGGGTATACCGCGGTGCCTGGATTGACACAGATCACTTCTTTGTTATCAGCCGAGTAAGAGGTCTGTTTCAGCGGTGGCGGCATCGTGTGCGTGAACCTGTTAGTGTACTAGAGGGCATAAAAGTAGAAAAGTTGTAAGAGATAAGCGTGAAAGAAGAATTTTTGAGTAATTTGCGTGAAGTTTGAATATTTAGTTAAAGAATGTGAAATGGACAAATTATGGAAGACGATTAAGGAAGGACTTGTTGAAGTGGCAGTTGAAGTATGCGGGGTATGCAAGAGGAGCCAAGGATGCCAGGTAAAGATAATGTGTGCTGAAGTTTTGAAGGTTCTGTCTGATAAGAAGAACGCATGGTTAAACTGGCTGGCTGCAAAAGCCAATCAGAGAATGCAAAAGGCAACGTATGAGGATGTAAAAATGGCAAAGGATGGGTATAAAAGGTATAAGCATGTCACAAAAGAGGTGATAGAAAGAAAATGAGAGGATGATAGGAATATATTTCATAACCGGTTATCTGATAACTTCCAATAAATATGAAATTCTTTTGGAAGTCTATAAGATCAATGAAGACTCAAAAGACTACATCACAAACTAAAACACATCAGTAACCATGAGGGAAGTTTAGTGACAGGAAAAGAATGTGCGCTAAAAAGATGGAAGGAATATTTTGAAAGTTTGTTTGACAAAGAGAATTTACAAGGAGAGACCCATGTCTTGGAATGGAATGAAGTCGACGATGAAAGCGATTTAAGTATGGAAGAAATTGTGGAAGCGTTGAATGGTATAAAATTAGGAAAGGCTGCTGGAATTGATAGGATTTCTGTCGAGATGCTGAAAGCGGGACGTGGCGTGGTAGCTTTCCAGCTGTACCGCCTTTTTAACCTTTGCTGGCGAAGTGGCAGAGTACCAGAGCAATGGTGTAAATATGTCATAGTGCCGCTGTACAAAGGGAAAGGGTCGCAGCAAGAGTGCAAGAGCTACCGCGGCATAAGCTTGCTCAGTGTCGTAGGCAAATTATATGCAAAAGTGCTGATAAAAAGAGTGATGAATGAAACGGAAGGAAAAATTTGGAATGTGCAAGCAGGATTTCGAAGGGGGTGCACAGATCAGTTTCGGTCTTTTCTTTCGATGCGTAGCTGAAAAGGTGTTGGCAAAACGTCAAAAAGTCTACTGCATCTTTGTAGACTTGGAAAAGACCTATGATAGAGTGGTGAGGAATGAAATGTGGACAACACTGTCCAGGTATGGAGTAAACAGAACCTTTATACGAGCACTGAAATCTCTGTATGAAAGGTGTGAGGCAAGGTTGTGTAGCGTCACCGTATCTGTTTAATCTGTATATGGACAGCTGCTTGAAAGAACTGCAAGAGTGTGCGTATGGCTTAAAAATGAAAGAGCTGACCATCAAATGCCTCCTATACGCGGACGATCAGGTGATATTAGCTTCATCGGCGGAGGAGTTGCAGTCAACATAATGCATGATGCGCTTAAAAGTAGAGGTATGAAAGTGAATGTAGAAAAGACGAAAGTAATGGTTTTTGAAAGAGAAGAAAATATGACGAATTGCCCAATTTAAATCGAAGGGCAAAGAGTGGAACAGGTAAAAGAGTTTGTGTACTTGGGGTCAAAATTTGCAAGAGATGGAAAGTGTGACTATGATATTGAATGAAGAGTTTTGGCTGGTAATCAAGTGATTGGAGCCATTCACGCCTTTATGAGCAGTCAGGATGTGTCTGAAAAGGCAAGGATGGCTGAACATAGAGGAGTGCTTGTGCCTACACTTATGTATGGCAGTGAAAGTTGGGTGTTGCAGGAGACGCATGAAAGTAAAATTAATGCAGTGTAAATGAGAAGTTTGCGAAGTATAGCTGGAGTAACATTGATGGATAAAGAAAGAAATTGTGTGATTAGGGAACATTGCGGCTTGACAGAAGATTTAGTGACTAAAATAGAGAAAGGGATGCTCAGAAGGTTCGGACATGTGGAGAGAATGGATGAAAACAGACTGACAAAAGAGATTTATAAGGCGAGAGTGAATGGACTATCTGGAAGGGGTCGACCGCGTCGCACTTATGTCGTCCAAATTGGACACCTTTTGGAAAAAGGCCAGGTCAAGAGTACCCTTAATCGAAGAGCATGTATGAAAACACTTATGAAAGTAGAAGAAGCGAAAGGAATATGTCAGGATCGTGGCAAGTGGAAAACCATAGTCTCTGCCTACCCCGTTGGGAAACAGGCGTGATGTTAAGTATGTATGTATGTACGTTTTGTAGCTTATTATACTTAGCCTGCACCCGTACCGGCCGTTTCTACCAACAATATCGGCCGGGTCAAGAACCCCACTCAGGACCCAGGGAAAAGTATTACCCGTGTTGCCAAAGTCACTGCTGTTCTGCCAAGGGTGTCGGTGTCAAAGGTGACACAGGTAGACAGTGATGGTTTTGTCATGGTGCAAAGAAAAAAGCATCGTCGACTAACAGTCAAGAACCGCTGTGGCACAGCTCCTGCGGAGCCCACTACATCTATACGTGCTGCACAGCCGAACACTCCGGTGTATATCTCGCGCCTGCACTACAATACTACAGCGGAGAGCATCGCCGAGTACGTGCGTCAGAAGATCAAGTACATGCCGAGGGTGCAGGTGTTGGAGTCGCGCCGCAACGTCAACTTTTTAGCGTTCGTGGTGCGAGTGCCCAACTGTTACCTGCATCTCGTCTTGGAAGAGAACTTCTGGCCACAGGGAGTGGTGTTTCGTAGGTTCCGCGGAACAGTGCCACAAGGACGCACACAGACTTAGTGCAATAGTGAATTAAATATATACTAACATAGTTATAAAACTTTATTTACTAACATTGTTGTTATAAAAATTATGTATTAGGTTAAGGTATTTATCTATGGGTCTATGCAACCTGATAATAAAGTTTTATTATTATTTTGGTTTTGCTTCTTTATTCTCAGCTCATTAAGCTGGTTTCTACCACATTTACGGGCCAGAGCCAAGTAAATGTGGAGTGTGATTGTTTGTGTCCTGTTTATGATCTATTTGTAGAAATTTACGAACGATTCTGCATGTATTTAATATGGCTGCTTTTTGAATGGTTATATAAATATTTTCTTTAAGGCCTATAAGTTTAATGCTGTGATGAAGACTTTTAGGGATAACTCCAGTGGCAGATACTACTATTGGTACTATATATACTTTCTGTTGTTTCCATACCCTAATTATTTCGTCTTTCAGATCTGTGTATTTATTTATTTTTTCGGTAATGGTCTTTTGTATGTTGTGTGTATTTGGTACTGCGATATCTATTAGGTAAGTGGTTTTATTTAATTTATCTTGGTAAGTAATATCTGGTCTGTTATAGTGTATAGTCCTGTCTGTAAGTATAGCACGATCATAGTATAATTTGTGTGAGGCATTCTCCAAAATTGTTTGTGGTTTATAGTTGTAATATGGTGTTTTAGACTCTTGTGAAAGATTGTGCTTGTGCGCTAGGTTTTGGTGTATGATGTTGGCTATTTGGTTGTGCCTGTGTGTGTAGTCTGTCTGAGTGAGTGTTATGCATGCTCCCGTAATATGCTGTATGGTTTCGGGTTGGGTATGGCATTTGCGGCATTTATCGTCTGTTATGGTAGGATCTTTGATTATGTATTTCCTGTAATTATTAGTATTTATTATTTGGTCCTGTATAGCTATAATAAACCCTTCTGTTTCTGGAAATAAATAACCTACTTGAAGCCATTTATTTGATGCTATTGAATCTATATGTGCCTGTTGCAAGTCATGGGCGTGCCTTCCATGGAGGGTTTTTTTTCTCCAGTTGTCAATCTTTTGACTTTGTGGATTAGATTGGTATGATGTTAACGTGCTTGGGAGATCTTGTAAATTTAACGGGGTATAGTTTTTATCGTTTTCGGTTATAGTTTTGTGTAGAACGCTAGTGAGTGCTTTAGTGTGAAAAAATTGCCCTAGATTAGTAATTTGCTTTCGCCAAAGGTGTTGTATATCAATTAATCCTCGACCCCCGTTTTGTCTTTTGATTGAAAGTCTTTCTACTGCCGATTTAGGGTGTAAACTGTTATATTTCGTTAATGTAGTACGTGTTGTTCTTTCTATTGCTTCAATATCCGTTTTTGACCATTTTATTATACCAAATGAATACGTTAAGATCGGTATGGCATATGTATTAAACGCTTTTATTAGGCTTTTTCCAGAGAGTTGTGTTTTACAAATACAGTTCAGTCGTTTTTTGTACTCTGTGGTCAAGGTTTCCTTTACATTTCCATAATCTAATCCTTTTAGCTGCTTGTATCCCAAATATTTGTACAGATCCGTTGACTCCATTGCTGTTATCTCATTAATATCATCTATTGCGTAGTTGCCGGTTACTATTTTCCCTTTAACTATGTGTAATGTTTTGCATTTGTCTAAACCAAATTCCATATTTATGTCTTTACTAAATATTGCTGTTGTGTTTACTAATTTTTTCATATCTTTGTCTGTTTTTGCATATAATTTGATGTCATCCATATAGATAAGGTGTGATATTTTTGTGTCTGTCGTTGTGTTCTTAAAGGTGTACCCGGCTTGGCAATTGTGTAGAAGGTAAGATAATGGGTTTAAGGCGAGACAAAACCACAAAGGACTTAAGGAATCACCTTGATAGATCCCTTTCCGTATAGATATTTCTCTAGTGGTGATTATACTTTCATGTGTGTATAACTGAAGGGTAGTTTTCCAAAAGGGCATAATGCGTCGCAGAAGGCTAGTTATTTTTGGATTTATTTTGTATATTTGTAATATCTGTATCAACCAAGAATGTGGGATGCTATCGAAGGCTTTTTTGTAATCTATGTATGTACAGTGTAGGTTCCTATTTTTTGCAGTTGCATGTTTATGTATGGTGGAGTCAATAACTAATTGTTCCTTGCATCCCATGTGACCCCGCCTACAACCTTTCTGTTCCTCTGCTATAATTTGGTTACTTTCAATATGTGATGTAATTTTTTGGGCTATGGTGGCTGTCAGTATTTTATATATTGTGGGCAAACATGTGATTGGTCTATACTGAGAAGGATCGGATGAACTATTGGTTTTAGGTAGCATGTAGGTTATTCCTGTGGCAATAAATTCAGGTATATGTTGCTTTTCTAATATTATATCAGTGAAATTTTTAGCTATGTGGTTATGTAGTACTGTTAACTTTTTGTACCAGTAATTGTGTATTTTGTCTATGCCTGGTGACTTCCAATTGTGTAATTTTGCAGTAACAGTAGCGATATCCAGTTCAGTAATGTTTTCAAATTGCATTTCTTCTATGGAATTCCATTTAGTAGATTCTTCTGCAATCCAGTGGGCTTCTTCGTTATGGTGTACTTCATCTTCCCAAATACTTGACCAGAATGACTCAAGCTGCGTTTGTGTAGGGCATTCAGTGTTTCTAGATGTACTTGTATTGGTTTGTGGTTTTTGGAGGTTTCTATAGAATAGCTTTTCATTGGTGGTAAAAAGCATGTTACTATGTTTTCGTTCTTGTGCTTTCTTATATCTTCTTAATCGATGTACTTTCAATGCTAATTTTTGTTTTAATGTATCTAAAAACTCCTCTGGTTTTCTGTTATTGTTTTCGTATTTGGTGTGTACTGTCGTGTGTTTAAATATTGCTTCAACTTTTTTGACTACCCTAATTGACCTATTATTATTAATGTACTGCGTTAATCTGCCACAATCAGCTCTAAGTTTTCGTATATCATTTTCTAGTCTTATTTCCCATGGTGGTTTTCTTTTGCTTTTCATATTCGCATCAATTAAATTATCTGTTATTTTGTAGTTCAGTTCTTTGGTTATTACAAATGCAGTGCAATATATAAGTGTATGTATATCTGTAAGCAGTGTGTCCTTAGAAAGAAATCGGTTCAGTATGTTTTGATTAATTAAATTTGTTAGTTGGGTGAGTTTATAGCTATATTTTAATTTGGGTAACTTAGGCCGCACTGTTGGATCCATTCCAGAGAATTGTGTTATTGCTGTTCGGAGTTTTTCAGTAATATCTTGGCTAAGTGCATCTGTGTTAGTGCTAGGATCTTCTAAAGTTTCGATATCGTTCTCTATCGTCATCGTTATGTGCTCTGTTTGAGTAGATGTATCTGACATGTATGTAAAAGGTTGTGTTAGAGATTGATGTAGGTGTTGTGAATAATGGTGTGCCTCTTCTGCTGTCTGGTATGAATTTGGTATGGGAGGATGTATGTCGATACTATTATTAACAACTTCTTGGAGTTGTAGCTGTACTTCCTCTCTTAATCGGCTTAATTCTTGTAGCGACAGTAGTTTATTTTTTATTATTGTCCTTCTCTGGTCGGATATACGTTGTTCAGTTACATTAATTGTAGGATATTTTTGGCAGAAAAGTTCGTGTAATCGTTTTCTGTAGATGGTCATGTCTGTCTCTAGTTTTGTTATAAAGTAGTATGTGCGCATGATAAACGTATTTATTTCTTTACTCCAGCTCATGCGCTTTCTTGGTTTTCCAGCCTTGGTGGACGCAGGCAAAAAGGTATTCACCTCCTGCGCAACATTCAAGGCTGGATTCAATGATACTGAATTAAAAACATTACTAGTAGGTGACGATGGTATAGATGGTGAAGATAGCCTAGAGGGTGTGTATGAGATTGTGCTAGGGCTGTATGGTTCTGTTGGGGTGTTAGTGTTTGTCCTATCGATCATACTAGCACCATCGTCAGTTGTTTCGGCTGTAGCATCTTTGTCGGAGGGAGCCCGCCTGTTCAGCTCCTCACCGCTGACGGTTCGCATGCTGAGACACCCAGCGTCAGCTCCAGGTGTGCCCCGGCGATCGCCCCCGGGCAGCGGTCCTATACGTCTTTTCTTTGAACGGGTCTCCATTTTAAATGGGTTTCCAGAGCCACGTTAGCCACGCCAGTAATTTCTCATTCGTGTGTCCGCCCCCCACGTGATTCGATGGTCAATCAGGACGTGTGGTTGTTTAGGGAGCTTATTATTATTATTATTATTATTATTATTATAATATACACTCATTTACAAAAAAAACGAGCGGTTTTGATTTTCATTCATCTTTAAAAAGATACAATACCAAAAAGGTTTCAATCGTTTGTACACGTTACTGGCCGGTTTTAAAAATGTCGTGATATTTAAAAAAGTACGTTCTAAATTCAAATTTTCATTTGATGCTCATTTTTACAGAAAACCCCTTTTTAACCTACATTTTTGGCGCGAAGTTCCAGAAGTTAACATCGACTTTCACAACTTTTATTCAATTTTTATCGATTCAATTCATATCCTTGACTGTCAAAGCTTTATTTATTGCTGTTTGGCTGTATCAAAAATGGTAGATAAAGTGGTAAAAGCTACCAAAATTATCGCGCTGCTTGAAGAGGGTTGCAGCCAATGTTTCGTGGCTAGGAGGCTAAATGTTAGTCGCTCGACGGTCCAAAGGACCTGGCAGCGATATCAGGAGACTAGTTCCGTCGAGAAAAGGCCTAGTTCTGGAAGAAAACCATGTACCCAACCACGGGATGATCGTTTTCTTGTGAGTCGCGCATTGAGAAATCGCAAATCTTCTTATGTGGATCTTAAGAACAACCTCCAAGAAGTAAGAAATGTGCATATTAGTCTATGGACGGTCAGGAGGAGGCTTCTCGCTGCCAATATACGCAGTTACCGCACGGCCCGCGGCCCCAAATTACTCCGTGAGCACAGAGTTCACAGGCTTAGGTTCGCTAGAAATTGTGAATCATGGACTCAAGAAGATTAGAACAGGGTTTTGTTCTCTGATGAAGCCAGGATATCTCTGTTCGGTAAAGATCGACGTCGGCGAGTGCTAAGAAGACAAGGAGAGCGCTTTGTAGATGCATGTTTCGAAGAAATCACACCTTATGGTGGGGGCTCTGTTATGTTTTGAGTAGGAATAAATTCAATGGAACGTACAGAGTTAGTCTTCATTGAAAACGGCTCACTGACTGGGCATCGATACATAACGGAAGTTCTAATTCCTCATGCACAACACGCATTGGCCGCTCTAGGTCAAGACTCGATTTTTATGGACGAAAATGTTTGCGCCCACCGATCCCGCGATGTTAATGCGTATGTGCAAGAGGTCGGCATTCGTCGTTTGGATTGGCCAGCTCGAAGTCCCGACCTCAATCCCATAGAACATATCTGGGACGTTCTAAAACGGCGTGTGAGATCAGTACACCCGGCTCCGCAGACCATCAGAGAGCTGAAGAATGTGATTACTGAGGAGTGGGAACGTATTCCGCAAGCAAGTATCCGGGATATACTCGCTAGCATACCCAGACGAATTCAAACTGTGATTCTAGCTAGAGGGAGTCACACTCGATACTAAACATTTATCTGCTTTTACTTTATTAAAGAAAAACAAACAAAAAAAACTTTTTTATTTTTAATTCATGAGCATATGCACTACTAGCGAACATACACAGAGGTTTAGCATTATTTCCCATAAATTGTAACAAAATTTTATGAAATACTGATGAAAACGATTTTTTTCTTATTAATTTACCAAATTGTAAGGATAAAACTACCTATAATTAATCAAACAAAGCAATATTAACATTTGAAATGGTTCATTGCTTAGGTGCCCGTTTTTTTTGCAAATGAGTGTATTATAGTTGTTGCTAAAATATTTAATCACTACCAATTTATATTTTTTGGAACCATGTCTGCCTAATAAATTGTTAGTCGCCACATTAATAATTTGCCAATTAAAATTACCAGTAAGATGTCAACAGCGTTGGGGTTGCGATCCTATCATCCATAGTATTTTGAATTAGTATAAGTTTTAACTAATTATAACTAATAATGAATTCAAAGAATACATCACATTGCTTGCTTCCCCACGCTCTCCTGAAAATCTAGTGCGGGAAGAGTCGTGTTGCTAGACGGACGTGTGTCGCTCTGGTGATCTGGTCTGCAAAATATTCTCGTAAAATGTTTCATTTTCATTCATGTACAGAGTAATGCGTGTAACAGAGCTGAGCCCGCAGAGAGCGATGGCCATTAGGGTAATACGGGAATACCGCACAATCTCCGGTGAGGCGGCATGTCTCCTAGCCGGGACCCCTCCATGGGACCTGGAAGCGAGAGCCCTTGTGTCACTGTTTAGATGGCGCAAGGAGGCGCTGGAGCGGGGCCGAAGGCCCACTTATCGAGAAATCGAGGCCCAGCGGTCCCTACTCTACCAGGAAACCGTGGAGACATGGAAGGTGCGACTTGAGCAAACAAAGGGGGGATTCGCCACAATCGCGGCCGTCAGACCGGTCATGGACGAGTGGCTGGAGAGGAGACACGGTGTTCTCTCCTACCGGTTAACACAGATGCTTGCCGGGCACGGTAGCTTCGGTAGGTATCTGCGGCGAAAACACCGGGAAACTACGGCCGAGTGTTGGCACTGCAAGGACCGCAGCGATGACACGGCGCTCCACACGCTGGTGGAGTGCACGGTGTGGGCGCAACAGCGCCAGGTCCTCGTAGTGGATCTGGACGTGGACACTCTCTCGCTCGAGACCATGGTGCGAGCCATACTCTCCAGCGGGAGTAAGTGGGACTGCGCCGCCTCCTTCTGCGAGCAGGTCATGCTCGTGAAGGAGGCGGCGGGACGGGTACGGGAGAGAACTCTCCCACCCGAGTTCCGCAGTCGGCGGCCTGGGCGCCGGCGACGTATCTTCGCCGAGGACTATCGGTCACCATGACCGGGGGCCTGAGGACAGTGAGAGGGCGGCTCACCGTCCTTACAGAAGCAGGCCCATGACGGCAGCGTGACGTGAGCAATTCGCGCACGCCCCCCCTTAGAAGCGAGATCACACCCGAAACCCCCCAAAGACGCGGGATAGCACCCGAACCACCCCCTGGGCGAGGCCGCAGTGGCGGCCGTGGGTTTGTTGGGAGTTCTGGGACATCCTTCCGAGGGCTTCCCAGGGGCTCCCAACCACAGGCTGTTGGGCGTGACGTGAGGTTTTTTAGTCGGTAGGAGTCCGGCATAACATCCATGAGGAATTTCCCTCACGTTAAACAAAAAAAAATTCGTGTAACAGAGCCCAAGTTCCACAATGCAAACTGCATTACATGAGAATACAATGCATTTCAACTTATTTTATGTATTGTTTTATTAAATTACATGCTAATATTGTAAGCGATATTTAATCTATTCAAAATAAGAAAAATGAAGAAATATTTGTGGACATTCTCACACAACTTAAGCTATTATAACCTTGTGCTAAGGGATATAGACAACTGATGAAAATACTTACATTACAGTTATTATTAACACATTATTATTTACGCTTTTTTTGAGACAATAATCGCTTCCCATGGGTACGTACTCCCGGGATAAAAAGTAGCCTATGTGTTATTCCAGACTATAATGTATCTCTGTACCAAATTTCATCCCGATCCGTTCAGCCGTTTGAGCGTGAAAGAGTAACAAACATCCACGCTCACAAACTTTCGCATTTATAATATTAGTAAGACTAGCTGACCCTTGCAACTGCGTTTACGACGCTTACGTACGTTCATATTTTTGTTTGTTTGTTCTACACTATCTACATCTACACTAATATTATAAAGAGGAAAACTTGGTTTGTATGTTTGTTTGTTTGTTTATTTGTAATGAATAGGCTCAAAAACTACTGGACCGATTTAAAAAATTCTTTCACCATTTGAAAGCTACATTATCTACGAGTAACATAGGTTATATTTTATTTTGGAAAAAATAGGGTTCCGTAAGATATATGGGTTTTTCGGACACAAGGTGTAAAAAATCAACCAGGAAAGTTATTTATTTTGCGTACGCTGCCTAAACTATAAAAGATAGATCCATAAAACGTGCTAATTAATTGTAGATCTTATAAAAATCTACAAAAAAATCTGCAACACACTGTACCTATCTATATCGAGTGAGGCACAATAACCATTATATTATTTAAAAATCTTGAATTTTTTTGGACTACATTTAAACGCGTTTATTTTACTCATGCTATTAATCCTTATCAAAATAAAGTATTTCATCACTATGATTAAAATTGGACGTTTGGGCCCGTTGCGAAGTGGGCGTCACAAAATGGTACAAGCACTTGCCGTGTTACGTATGGTTATCCACACTATGCTACGAGGTGAATAATTATCTATACACACTATTCTTGAATACTTACTAGAAAATCTAAATTTGGCAAGTAGGTTTCTTATAAAGTCTAAGGGTTGACTAAGAAAGGATTTTTCAAAATTCTTCCCATAAAGGGGTGAAATGGGGGTCCAAAGTTTGGTTGGGGAAACAAGATTAGTTAGACTATTGTATTTCAAATTTCCCAGGAGTATTCTTAAAGATAAGTAAGTAAATACGTGTTTCAGATTTTTAAAAAATTCAATCCCTAAGAGGGTGAAATGTTCCCAATAGGGTTGATAGTTCAAAATATCAATATGGGTATCGTTTTCATACAAAAAAAGGGATCATAATTAAAATATAACATAGCCGACGTGAACGCCCCTGGTGAGGAAAGCTAATTACGAAGATAGCATAGATTTGAACGGTTGTAACAAACACGCTGCTTTACAGCCACACGTTATTCAGACTTGAGAATGCAATGTAAGATTACAAATACCTTCTAAATTGAACAGTTCACACTACTAACGAAACTACGGGAGTAAACGCAACGCGACGGGAGTAAATTTGACGAGAAAGGGTGATATACTCTGTCATAAGCGACGCAAACAAAGTTGCGCGGGTCAGCTAGTAATAAAAGAAAATGAAATAATGTTCCAAAAGGAACAAAAATTTTAAGCGACTGGAAGAGCCCTCTTGTCTGGATTTGTAATAATATAAGTACAAAACAATTAGTATATGAACATTCGTCAAATTTGTGAATTCATCACATTTAATTTTTACTTAAAAATTAATCACAATTTTTGTAGTGAATTTTACTACACTTAAAAACAAAGGAAAAATTGAAATACAAACGTTCCTTTGTTTTTTAATTTACTTTTAGCCTCTCTCTATAAAATAGAGAGCGGAGGGGCTTATGGCGAGACTTTGTCTGTAGTCTGTGACTCTGTTGCATTAAACTGCGTCACTAGGTCACGTGGATCATCTGTTCAAAGTTTGAAATAAAACAAAAATGACAACGTCAATAGGATTGAACTTTCACAATTAACTTTTTAGAGAGGGGCCGTCGGGTGAGACCGTCTCACAGTCACACTTCTTGTTTATTTGGTGAAGCGAGGAACGCATTTCCGCTACTATTTTTCTTTTTTTTCCGTGGGTCTTTTACTCTGATGTCTCTGTAGTTGCGCTACTCTATGTTGGCGAGTCTTATCGCCCATTTGCTCAAGGTCGTTAGCCCTGTCTGATATTTTTATTATTTTACATCTTCTTGTTCTAAATATTTATTAGAGACTAGCGGACGTCACGCGGTTTCACCCGCGTAGTTCCCGTTCCCGTGTTAATATGGAAATAAAATATAGCCTATGTTCACCGCAAAGAGTGTAGCTTCCCAATAGTGAAAGAATTTTTCAAATCGGTCCAGTGGTTCCGGAGCCTATTCGTTACAATCAAACAAACAAACGAACAAAAAAACAAATCTTTCCTCTTTATAATACTAGTATAGACTAGCTTTTGCCAGCGACTTCGTTCGCGAGGTGATTAAAATGATGCTAGTTTTGCTCATCTCCCTTGCAGATCACTTCCATATTGGAACTGAGTTCAACGTGAAAGCGATATGCAAGTTCCGTGAGCATTTCCTTTAATGGAATAAACGGAATGTTAGAAAAGTATAATAGAGGTAACTCTGATAACTATCTACTGTATTCGAGTAATCACGAAATACATTTTTGGCGTTCTACGTTGCGCCAGCGACTCAAGGCTTCCTGTTACCTTTGGACAAACTATAACGCAAACAGTATGTTGCTTCATATCATATTACGGTGCTCTATGGATTTGGTGGAGTCATCCCAAAGATGAGAGCAGTATTCTACGCGGGGACGACCGCTGCGCGCTTGGGCAGTAGACTCCTAACCAGCGACACGTCTGGCCTCGCATTAATAATCCCCTTACCATATTCAGGGCTTTTATTTTCCGCGAGGCTTACCCAATACAACTTTCAGAATACTTCTTATTGATAAGCTCACGACGAATGTCTATGACGATATGAACGTCATTCAACAGTGAGATTTTAATACAACATTATAAAAAAAGTAGTGTGAAAGTTAACATTTTAGCAGTAAAGGCCTGCGCCAATTTTCAGAATCACGTGGAAATGCCGTTCAACCATAAGTTGGCTCTGTCTTTTCTCTGCTTTCGGTCCACCGCCCCCCCGTTGGGTGGACGGAATAATTTCCATGCATTGTGCAGCATAGCATCATCTGTAGGTATAGGTATAGCACAGAATACGCTCAAGGGGCTACAGTCATTATCTATCCCTCAGAGATTGTAGACGATCTTTTGCTGCGCCAGCTGTCCTTTACATTTTAATAATGCTTTACATTTTATTTCATTTCTTCTATTTCATTCTGTTTTTTTTTAGCGACGTATGACGTATGTGCCAGAAGTAGGTAGGTACTGATATTATCCTGATAGACATATTATATTCTTACTTGTTCAACACTTGCGCCAAAACATTGTTCCAGGTAACAAAACCTACACGCTGTGAAGTACATCTTATTAAACATTTTGACAGTCCTACGGTCGTTGATAGGAATGAAGCACGATGCGTCGACCTTCCACCTCACTCAGCCACTCACAGGGTATGGCTGCTTCACGAAGTACCGCTCAGAGCTGATGGGTGTAGAGTCGTACTTTGCATACCGTCACTTACCGAACACGCTTGCTTGTAAACAACGTGATTTAGGCGGTCACCTTTTATTTGTCGATGACAGCCTTAGTGCACGCCGTGGTTGACACTTCGGCAGCTAATAGTGTTAGGACACCGTCACCTCGTTCACCAATGAACGCTCCCTTTTCACCGATCGGTTCGAGTCTCGGCTTAATCTCTATGCTATCCTACTATCCGGTAGAGGCGAGGTGGTAGTTCGGTCCCTCTGAAGGGTGAAGAGGTACCACACATAGCTGCTCTGCTACCTCTGCAGCAGGTTAGAATAGTGTCCAACAGCATTTTTTCTTGTACAAAAAGAATTTGTGCAATTTAAAATTCTAGGTACCTAATTGTTACGACTCATTTAAATAAAAATAAAAAATCCACGGAAGTGTCAAAAGGCAAACTACATACTAAAATGACAACAATATCGGTCCTTTGTCTTGGACCTGTAGTGATCCCAGTGGTATTACGGTAATGAAATTCTGGCATTCTGAGTCTTTTCAGCAACTGCAGGTATGTTACGGAAGATATTCGAATAATCAGAAAATCTGGATGGTTTTATTTAGAACCAGTGCAGAAGTGTTTGGGCACCTCTCATACATACATACATATGGACACGCTTTTATCCCCGAAGGGGTAGGCAGAGGCATAGTATACGCCCACATTACACCTTACAGTTTTATGTTCCACGTAATACGTAAGAAGCCTATAGCCGTGATGAAATAGACCGACACGACCCACAGTTGAAATTTTTCAAGCCGCACACAAGCCCTTAACTTAGCTTAACGATTGTCATTTTACTGACAACTGAGTTTCATTTCAAGTTTTCCTTCACTACAGAAATGGATCTTTTTACGATAGTGTTCGCTTAGTCGCCTCTTATGGCACCCTCGGTATATATTAAGATGGCGACATTTTGTTCTCTTACCCGTCGCAACACAGGACCCCGTCGCTACCCGGGGCACCTCTCGAAAGTATGTAAATTAACATTAGGTTTGGTAAAATCCAGTATCTATTTGTTTATACTCTCAATAATATCAATCAAATTGATTCAGTAGTTTCAGCGTGATACTTATTTGGGATACATACAGACAGACCGACAGACAGAAAGACAGACAGACAGACATTAAAAATTTCAAATACATTTTCGGCTTCAGTATCGATTAGAGAACGCCTCACAATTAAAATTTTCAAAATATCTTCCATCTACAGACTCTCGACCCTCAACAGTTTTATTATATGTATAGAAGTTTAATTTATACATGTATAGATTATTATGAAACGACAAATAACAATGTAATAAATATTGTGATAAACATCCTTAACCTCCAGCCCAGAAGATGCGCGTGATCACTAGCGCGTAGCTATCTGTCAATTGCATACCTACACCCAAAGACCTACATCACACGCGCCACAGCATCTGGACACAATGTATGTGGCTCAAGTATCTCGGCTAGGCGCGTGTGTATTACTAGATACGCGCGTATAACGCCTCATCTAGGCAGGGGGTAAGTAGGTATTAAAGTTCTGAATACAAACAATTTGTTTTAACGCTCACCCATAAAAGCTAAGCCCACAGAACAGTTGTTATATCCAGCTGTATAATCTCCAATTGCATTCTACCCATGACCTTCGTACATCCTTCCATCGTTACCAATGATGAAGTTATATCTGAAATTCAAATACAATTCCAAGTCAACTGTGACCCGTCTGGCATAAAAATCGGTATCCAAAATTCTCCAGATACAGCTTGGAATAATGTTATTTCATGGTTTCCAAATAATGTTGAGCCATTGCTGCAGCGGAGACTATAGCATTCTTGGCTGCATGCTAAAGAATCTACTATAGTTTTGAAGAGCTTTTCTACTTAATCCAAACCACTCGTGTAGAGATGCCATAGTCATACAGTGGAGAGAATCGATGAAGCCAGAAACAATCGATTTTAAAAGATCGTTTCTCGATCGAACCATAGTAACTTGGAATAATACTCTTACAACTCTGGGTTCATCATGCGCAGCGTGATGAAGCGCATCATCAAGGGGCACTGTCAATAGTAGTAAGGATTGTGAGAGTAGACCCTAATTAGTTAAATGTCGCCCATAGCTTTTCAACACAGGCAGATGGCGTCATTTTAGATAGCGAAATATATAAGGAAAATAGCACAGCAAAATACAAAACACGTTTTACCAGTTCAATAATTGACCTAAGCTGCTTATATTTTATGTCTGGAAATCCCTCATGAATGCTATGCCGGACTCCATATGAAGGACTTTTCCTCACGTTAAAATAAAATGTGCTCGTGTAGGTACAATCTCGCGTATTTTGGGGGTTAGTTCAGGTGATATCCCGCCTTGATACTGATATCTGCTAAAACTGCTAAGTTTAATACTGACCGAATATAGCCATTGAAGTTTGCTTTATCATAAGACTGCAAATGTCTCAGATTGATCAGCAGCATCACAAGTTAAACGTCTACCGCAGAAGGCAGCTTGGGTATCGTGGATGATCACAAGACGTAAAGGGTGGTAACTGCCAGTTTTATCTGTGTTATTGAATGTTTTAGCTTGCCACATATTCCTGGATACGAACCCTGTGTACAAACGATTGATGTTTACAGCTCTCACAATTAAAAATTGTATAGTGGTAAAACATGGGAACACAGCTGCACAGTTTTTTTTCCAAAGTCGTCACCTTTCTAGGACCAGTCACATTGAAACTAGCTTGTGTGCTTGACAAGGAAGGACTACAGGATTCTCAAACGATATTTTATAATTTTTGTTCTATACTGGTTGAATTTATAGTCGTTTTGGAACGGAAAGGTTTAGGCCCAGTTTCGATAACAGAACCGATCGGCACTGTCAATTTGAAAATCAACAATAAAAAATTACGAAAATGTCAAAATCTACATCGTTTGCCAAAATCAAAACGAGAACACCTGGTTATTCCTTTAAATTTCACGAAATACGTTTACTACGATTTTCTACTACAATTTTTCATTCAATGTCTAACGTTCCAATCAGTAACAAGAGTCACCGCGCCGGGAAAATTCGACCAATCACAACGCATGAACGCATCGGTACACGTGGACTCGTTGCCAAGTAACGTCGGTAGGTACTCGACTAGTTACGTCTTGTAGGTAGGTAAATACGCTCGGCCGACCGCGCCGCCGACCGGCGACCGCGGCGCGCAGTTCGACTATAACTCGCACGCAGTATTGTCGTCGCGATCGACTTTTATTTGTGGTCGGAAATAAAACGATTAGTTTACACTCGAGAGTACGAATCTCGTGATGAATTACGCAGTGCGATAGTGGACGCCTTTGAAATAGTGAAAAGTGACAGAGACACATTGAATAAACTAAAAGACAATAGCCTAAAACGTGCCCGTTTGTGTATCGAACGTTCTGGACTCCATTTTGAGCAGTTGTTAAGGTACAGGGAAGTGTAAATAAACTGTGAATAGGTAGGTCTAGGTATTTAAGTTGATTATTTTGTAAATAGCTCCAATTTTTTAAATACGCCGGAAATACTCCCTATTTGTTCGTGTTTATTTTCATTATTATTACATAAACCTTATTAATTCACCGTAAAATAGAACAATATTAAAGTATTTCCGACGGTCCTAAGCCCGCGTAAAGTATGAAGGAGAAATTGGAGTCCTTTATTATTATCTAAGTACCTATTATTATCGAAACGATGCATTCGGCCAATGAACTGATCACATGGAGACACGCGCCGCGGCGTAGTAGGTACCTATGGGTTTCGGAGTTTCATTCATTGAAAAGTTCAATGAATAATCGAAGCGCTACTAATGTTTCAACTCGAACGAGTGATAAAGATTACATAGAAGTCATTTTTTTATTATAACCTGCACAGCTGTTTTGACACTCCGAAATGGTTCCATTATTGATTCCGAGTAACCCCCTCTCGGGTCCAGAACGACTATAAATTCAACCAGTATTACTTACTAGCTGACCCCGCAACTTTATTTACGTCGGTCGGCAGCGCGATTGTGGCGCCTCTGGTGTTGCATACGTCCATAGGCTGCGGTGACCACCGGTACATCTGGTGGGGCCGTATGCTTGTCTGCCACTCAAGTGGTATAAAAAAAATACGTCACATAAGGTGTATGAAAGGAGAAGTATTTCTTCATCAGACTCATCAAGCAGAGTGTGAAACTGCCCTGTTTGCTTAATCATAAAAGCTCTTAAAGATTTAATCTATTCTAAATCATTTCAGATTTGCCAACACGCCAGTTTAGATTTACCCATTTTTACATTTATTATGTCCATGTATGATTCTTTAAAGTGATATAACTTTTTAATTTATAAACCGATTGACATGAAATAAACACTAAATGTTAAATGGAGCAAACCTCAACACAATAAAGAAGACCGCATTGCAATCGATTAAGCGGTAGCGAGATTAGCGTGCACAAACGTACAGACAAACAGATATACAGACATACAGACACACAGACAAAAAATCTAAAAATCATTGTTTTGGGTTCTATTGCGTTCATAAAGCCCCCTTATAATATTTTTTCGTATTTATCTTTCATGTACTTAGCGACCTGTTATGGTCCAGGAGCCACCGCCTGTGTTTTTTATTGATTAATAACAGGCTGAATCTTTGTGAGTAGTTTTCATTCGACGAGACGCCCAAGTTTTTCCTCTGTGAAAATTCTCGATAGAGGTAGCTAATTAAGTGCGCAGCTATAAAACATGTCGATTTGATGGAGTGTTGAAATTGTCTGACTAACCGTTTATTTTTTATTACAATGTTTAAATAATTGTGTTATAAACTGGGAGGAATAATTGTCCTACAAAACGGATGGTTTGTTTGAGAGCGTCCTCCACTCCGAATATGTCGAAACGACGCGGGGCCATAAAAATAAATAATAACAAGCTGATTTTTTGTATGCACCTTTGTAAATATTGCTAGAATGGAATGAATTGTAGGATTTCTCAGTCCGACACTTCGAAGTTGTCAATTCTATGGTAATATTTTTTTCATTAACAACCGTAGGACAAGAAAACACATCATGAGTTAGTGCATCCTTTGCCTAAATCAAACAGTGTCCTACAAAAAAATGGGTATGTATCGCTAGTCCTACAAGAAAATAAAAAATATATGACATTATTTCGTTGCTGTTGTTTTGGTGCTTGGAGACATGTATTCGCAAGCTTGATCAATACATTTTTAAACAAAACATTTGTACGGGGAAATGGTAACCGTACAGGAATTTTGGTAGCATTAAAATATAAGTTAAGGATTAAAATGGTATATTATCTCAACTTATACTAAAATGGTAAATGGTTGTGAGTACACCGAACCGGGTGGTAGTTGTCAATGCACTGATTCGATATACATAATGTATTGGCGTTGATCGGCGTAATCTGCTGACTACGCGCAACGTGATGTACGATGTTAGCCGCTGTACGTGGCTCGTACATGCTCCCACCTGGCGAGATGGGCGATGGTGATGGTTTGATGGTAGTGAATGAGATGAGACAAGATGATAAACAATTAGTATAGAAAAGTGAAATAACAAGGTGATTAATATCAGTGTATAAAATAAATTTAGAGTCCCTATGGTTTGCCGTTGGTTAGATCACTAAACACTGGTCTAGAGATAATGGGTGATGTTGACCCATCAACACGGACACTAGGGGTTGGATTCACGGCACCTTGGTTTATATTTTCACTTACACTAACACTTTGGTCACTAACATTAAAATGAAAAGCAGCGTTGCTTAGGCCGCGTTGGGAAGATTGTTCTGGTGTTACGGTTATTGCCACGGCTTGAGTCGCGGCTGGTAGGGCTGCGGTAGGCGCCAGGCGGCGCGCCCGCCACTGCCGCACTCCGTAGGCGGTTGCTGTCACTAGACATACTGCCACCAGCGAGTATATGGCGGCATACTGGTGTATGTCGTGCTGGGATACCTGGGTTACCAAGCCAGTCTCCGACTTAAGATGGTTAATTTTGGATCCTATTTCCTTCAATTCTTTTTCATGACCACTGAGAATAGACTCTGGTTCCAAAAGAGGGATTGTCCAATTCTGGTGAAGTACATAATTTAGAGGTGGGATTTCAATCTTTATGACCTCAGCCTGTACAGTCATATCACTCGTCTGCTGTATCTGCGAAATTATTGTAATATCGGTTCCCTTAACTATGCAGTTGTTACCTAGTTTTAGAATACCACTATTAGTGAGAATCTCCGAGGTTATATCCGTCCCGCACATGATTCTGACAGAACGGGAATCGCAGCAAAAGAACAGGTAGGTGTTGGTAGTACTTAACTGCACCCACGAATCTCGACACGTCTCGGATTTGGTTTCACACTGTCGTGATTCATGGTTCTTGAAACACAATTTTTCGTCAGTTCTCATATGGTAAATAGGCCTCTGCAATGGACATAATTGTGTCGTCAAATCGAAATGTACGCACTCGTTTATGTCATTGTCTGATAACGGTATATACAAATCCTTTTGTAAGTTAATAGCCACGTAATTAGAGACGAGTAATAGGCTGACCATATTGGTTTTAACTTTCTTTGGGACAGTGTATATTTTATATAATTCGTACGTGTCTCGACCGACGAGAGGAATTTTTATTTCAAAAATGAAATAATCTTTGGTCATTCTCGCTCGTACCTTCAATAAATGATAAATTTTTGGTAGTTCGGAAGGAATGTTTTCTATGGGTAAACTCAGTTCCCTTGATAATTTTCCCGAAATGGTACTTAATTCGTCTAATAGTTGTTCTGGTTTCAATAAATGTACATTAAACTTGCCATAATTGACCTCTGATACAGTATCTAGGAGTACATCTTGAATACTTTTTAAATTCATAACAAACTGTTTGCAGCGATGGAAGCCATTAGGAACTCATTCGTGATTTCAATGTTTTGAACTTGGTTCTTTATGGAATTAGTTACATTTTGTAACTGGTTTATGTGTTGGTTAAACATTTTGTGTTGCTTATCAATAGAAGAGCCCATCCTTTGCAAGACATTGTATTCGGCTTCTACTACTGAAGTCTGGTTCTTGTATAGAGCCAGTAAATGATTTTGGTTAACTCTAATTAAATCAATGTCCTGTTTATATTGTTCAGCGAATTGGTCATCAAGTACACCGAACAAGCTGTGTGCAATATTACCCACGGCGTTAATAAGACCTCGGCGCCTACGTCGCGCGTGCCCGCCTGGGAACTTCTGACTCGACAAAATATTGTTGTATCGCTCCAGTTCGTTGTAGCTGTGACGTAATTGTAATAATACGGATGCACAGTGAATTTTTGCAGTTGATTGATGACATATATTTTCTATATGGTCGATGTATTTCAACAGCAATGTGGTACCTTGCCAATACGGATCTACATCGTAGTAAACTATCAGTTTCCATTCATCTCTTACAATGTGTACAGTGGACAATTTATCAAAATATAATCCCTGGCTGTCGTTTAAGCTTACCACGCTATGAGCACATGTAATTGGTGATATGAAAAACGAAAAGAATGCAAGGACAATGGTTAAAAAATGGTATATGCCCCGTTTTGTCTGTCTTTTCGATCTGGTTTTTGGTGTCACGTAAGCCTTGTGCAACATCGTGTTATGGGCCTCGAAGCACACGCGGCATCTTTTTTCCGACTTGCATATTTTATCAACATGGTAAATTAAGCAATTTTTACACAAGTCGTTGGTTTCAATGATTTGTCGACGTTTCTCTGGCCCAGATTTAAAGAAAGATTTGCATTTGTATAATGCATGGTTATTATTGCAAATCAAACAATTCTGCAGCGTTTTTGTCGTCGTATGATTAATTGCTGTTTTATGTTGAAATGGTTTATTTGCTGATTTGTATGAATGTCTTTCACCGATTGCGAAATTCGATGTGGTTGGTTTGGTTGCCTCGTTTTTACGCCTTGCCGATTCTAAGGACGTAAATTTGGTTTCGAGGAAATCTAGAAATTCGGTTATGGTTGGCAAATTTCTAGGATTCCGCAACGATTCAATATAGTCGTGGTGGGTGTCCGTATCCAATTTCTGGGTCAAAATATACACGATGAGTGGATCCCAGTTGTCTGTGCTCACCCCCATAGCTTTGATAGCGTTAAGACATTCATTGGTAGTATCATGTAACTTTTTAATCAGCGCAGCGGATTGTTGCTGTAAGTTAGGTAGCGCTAAAAGTACTTGAATGTGGGAATTGAATATAAGTCTCATATTATTGTATCGGTGGTTCAGTATATCCCAGCAAATTTGGTAATTGTCTGAAGATATTCGTAGGTGTTGAATCAGTTTGTCAGCTTCTCCCCTGAGTTTACCTTTGAGATACTGCATTTTTTGAGCATTTGGTAAGGATTTATTCTTATGAATGGCTTCACAAAAGAGGTCTTTAAAAGAAATCCATTGCTGGTAATTGCCACTAAATGCTGGTATTTCCATTTTTGGCGTAGACTTCTCCCTATACGAAGTCGACCACATTTTGCTGTTTATGGCCTTTTTCATGGTATTATACTTTTCTTCATACTCGTCAAATACTAACTGGTATCTCTCGTTGTTCCCGATACTTTCATTTTCTATATCCCAATGCATAGTATCAATTGCGGACCACCTACTTTGAATGGTTTTCAGGATATCCTCGAATTCCCATCGCTCGGAAAGACTTTCTAGATCGATGGCTTCGATGGTACGTGAGAATGCTTTAAAATTGGTTTTCTGCTTACGCAGCATCTCCTCAACTTTGCTTGGATTACCCTGAGTGGTTGTATTAAGTGGTAAACGAGTGTCCGTGTTGGTAGGATTTGCAGAAACATCCTGCCAATCGGACGATTGCGATAATGGTGTCGCTGGTCTTAAGAGGGGTTTAGAAATATCAGTGGTCATGAATTTCTTAATTAGCGTCTTAATTTCGGTATAGAAATTAAGAGCCCTTTGGTAGTAGTTTTCCCTGAAGTATTGGTGATCGGCGTCTTCGAATTCAGCACGCAATTTTGTATGGTTTGTCTGAAATTCGTTCCAATACGCATCTAGGGTGGTTAAACGTTTTTCAAGATAGGTGGGCGTCTTGCGTTCCGACCCATCCTTCTTGAAATTAACGCGAAGGGTGTCCATCGCAGACATGATCTGTTCTTGCGTGGCCAAAAGTCCCTCCATTATGGTTTGGTGTAGCTTGGTCAAAAAGTGGTAAAAAAAGGAAAGATCTTACTTGTAGGACTGGTACTTGGTAACCTGGTTTGTCCCGGCGCTCGATCTAGTTGAAATGCTCTGGAGCTCTTGAGTCACTTCACAATGGTCAATGGTTCAATGGTAAGGTATGGTTAAAATGGTTCGCTACACTTTGGTTAAGAGTTTGGTTCACTCCGACGACGACGTGTACAAACACTCGCGAATGGTTCTATGAATAACACTAGAAGGACTGCGTAACTGTGCCTATGGTAACTGGACAGTCGGGTCACTTCTCACTGGTTAATGGTAAAGCTAATGGTAGTAAATGGTTACTGGTTACGCGACGTAAACCGGACTATTATAACGTATACTTTCGCACGCGTTTAGGTCCCGTTTTACGGCACAAAACTCGAAGGACCACAATGTACGGGGAAATGGTAACCGTACAGGAATTTTGGTAGCATTAAAATATAAGTTAAGGATTAAAATGGTATATTATCTCAACTTATACTAAAATGGTAAATGGTTGTGAGTACACCGAACCGGATGGTAGTTATCAATGCACTGATTCGATATACATAATGTATTGGCGTTGATCGGCGTAATCTGCTGACTACGCGCAACGTGATGTACGATGTTAGCCGCTGTACGTGGCTCGTACAACATTTTTCAAAAATGAAAAATTGAAAATAAAAAAATACAATTATTAAAAGTGTTTTTTTATTGGTTTTGTGTAAATATTTGTTTGATTTGATATAAGAGTAAGTTTATTTTTTTTTTCTATTTAATGTTGCAAGATTGCAATGATGGAGTGATTCTGAATGTAAATAGTCAACCTGCCTCGTCTCTGAGTAACCTGGTTCGCTGTCCTAATTGCTCCCAAGCTCGATTTTTTAAGGGTCAGAGAGGTTTGAAAGTGCATTTTGGGAAAGTGCATAAGTCCCAAAATGTACTTTCTAGCATCTCTTCAACGCTGGAGGCCCAACGTGTACAAATTCCTTTTTGGCAAACCATATCTAAATTGAAAAATTCTGTTCCGGTCTTAAAAAAAATACCCCGTGGTGCAAGACCAGCAGTGGCTCAAAACCTGGCCCACTGTATTGGTCTTGTAGTACGGGAGAATTCCACCTACGCTTGGGAGCAATTACTTACCTTATCTTACAGGATTCTACATATTTCAAAAAATCAGGCAAGTAATAAAAGTTTAACATCCCAAATAAAAGATAACTGCAATCCTTCTTCTATTTTAGACCCAAAATTTACAGCTTTTCATAATAATTCACTTTATCATTATGTAGAATCCAAATTAAGAGAAGGTGACATCAGAGGAGCATCCAGGTTATTATTTAGTAGCGACGTGGTGGCGCCTTGCTCTCCAGATACTCTTGCAGATCTGAGGAGCAAGCATCCCGCGCCAAAGGACGACCTGTCCTTTCCCGATCCTCCAAATTCCGACGCTGATATTTTGACTGTTTCAGCCAAAGAAGTAATGACAGCTGTTAACTCCTTCCGAAGTGGTTCTGCTGGCGGCCTCGACGGCTTGACTCCTCAACATTTAAAAGATTTGTTGAGTCCGGCCGCTGGAGAGGCTGGCGAAACGCTTCTGAAGGAGCTAACAGGTTTGGCTAATTTGATGTTATCTGGTAATGTGGACGAAGGCACCATCGACATACTTTATGGTGCCAATCTCTGTGCTCTCCGTAAGAAAGATGGTGGAATTCGTCCCATTGCCGTTGGCTGTACTTTCAGGCGTATGGTAGCCAAAATTTGCTGTCATTTCTATAAAGAAGAACTGGCTAGCAAATTTCAACCCCTACAGCTCGGTTTTGGGTCAAAAGGGGGTTGTGAGGCTGCCATACATGCCCTGTCTACTTACCTTGGCTGCGGTAAGGGAGAGGTTGTTCTTAAGGTTGACTTGAAGAACGCTTTTAATTCAGTAAATAGGGACACCTTGTTGACACAGGCCAAATTAGAAACTTCCAAAATTTTCAGTTTTCTTTGGCAGTGTTACCGACACCCTTCTAAATTACTGTATAAGGACAACATTTTAGATTCTGCAGTGGGTTGTCAACAAGGTGACCCTCTCGGGCCACTCATTTTCAGTTTATCAATTCACCCAATAATTAGCCAACTAAATTCGAAATTTAACATCTGGTATCTAGATGACGGCACTCTGGGAGGGGATGTTGATACAGTAATTAAAGATTTTGATTTAATAAAAGATAAATTTACAACCATTGGTTTGGAACTAAATCCTACAAAATGTGAATTATTTGTTAATGATAATATTGACAGTGTTTCTACTATAAGAAAATTTCATAATTTGGCACCAAATATTAAAATTCTTGAAAGACATTCTCTACGCCTCCTGGGGTCTCCTATTCTAGAAGATGCTTATGATTCCTTTATTGAAGAAAAAATTCAAAATTTTTGTGAAGTTTCGGATCGACTCTTTCAAATTAATATACATTCAGCATTTACTATCATTCGGTATTGTCTTTTCGTCCCAAAATTAACTCATGCTCTCCGTTCATCTCAATTTTTTAAACATAAAACACTTTTGGAAAAAATTGACAATATTATTCATATCACGCTTTGTAAAATTTTGATGCAAATTTGGACGACCGGGCGTGGCTCCAAGCGTCTTTACCGATACGTTTGGGCGGCCACGGCGTACGCAAAATTTCCGACATCAGTTTACCAGCATTTTTGTCTTCAGTTCATGGCACTGATGAATTAACCAGGAAAATCCTAATTCCTACACTGGTTAATTCTGAAGTGCCAGGCAAGATTGAAGCCATTAATGCTTGGAAAATGTCTTGCCCGGATACTGTTTTGCCCACACATCCATGCTCCCAGAGGCAATGGGATAGGCCGCTCTGCAACGAAGTAAGGAAACAGTTATTGAACACGTGTTCGAATGTTGCAGAACGTGCTCGCCTATTGGCTGTGGGAGAATGGGAATCAGGTGTCTGGCTTCAGGCTCTTCCGTCGCCCAACATAGGTACTATGTTGGACGATATTACATTCAGAATTGCTGCCTGTCTTCGTTTAGGTGCTCCCTGCGTTTCTCCTCATTGTTGTCAATGTGGAGAAGCAGTCGACAGCCTTGGGCATCACGGCCTGTCTTGCAGCAGGAGTGCTGGTCGCAGGTCCCGCCATGCATACATCAATGATATTATCCGCCGGGCTCTTGTCACCGCCGGCGTTCCAGCCGTGCTAGAACCTAATGGTTTGGCTCGCGACGATGGCAAGAGGCCGGACGGTATGTCATTGGTGCCTTGGAAGATGGGAAGGTCTTTAGTTTGGGACGCTACTTGTGTGGATACCCTGGCCCCTTCTCATCTTCCTAGCACGGCGACCTGCGCCTGTGCTGCTGCTGCATCTGCCGAGACACTCAAACGGCGCAAATATAATAATTTGATAGGAAATTATATTTTTGAGCCGTTTGGGGTCGAGACATTGGGCTCGTGGGGTCCAAGTGCACATATGCTTTACAGAGACATCGCAAAGCGTTTGATCGACTCTTCTCGTGACCATAGGGCTGGCCTCTTCTTCGCTCAGCGAATAAGCATAGCTATTCAACGCGGTAATGCGGCCAGCCTTATGGGAACCTTACCATTTGACGGTGATGGGGAGGAATTCTTCGACACCTAGACGGGGCATTGTCAGTTTTGTATAGATTAGTATATTCCCCTTTTTTTTATTTTGTTGTAGTTATTTTTCTTTTTTTCTGTTCTTTATTTTACTCTGTACATAGTTAATTTAATATTTAATAACCTTGTAAATTTATGTAAATATATAATCATAGTAAAAAAAAAAAAAAATTATTAAAATAAATAAAAACATAGAGAAACAGAAGAATAAAAAAAATAATCGTCGTCGGATTCCGATGTCGACGCTTCATCCGATGCTTCTGTGTCGTCTTCATCTTCCTCGTCATCAGAAGAAATGTCATCTGATTCTGTAACAAAATATTCCGGAAAATTAACAAATTACAGTATAATAATCAAACGTATGAAAACCAATAAAATACCTTCAACTTCAGCAGTCAACTCTCCCAGAGATGGACTGTGCGGACCATCAAACCAATAATAATGGTACTTTCCATCAATTAATGCCCATCCGCAATTTAAAAAATAATTAGAAAAATAATAAATAATTAATGCGTCTTAATTTATTCAATACGCGACGGAAATTCATTCTTCCAATATTGTTGACAATTTGTGTTCCACGATTAAAAAAAAAAAGTTTCTCCAAGAGATCGAACACGGTACCTCCGCAACGAGAGTCCAGTTCTGTTCCATGCTGCTAATCGTGCTTATTCCAAGAATAGTGGAAAATGGTACATGCTTATCAGGACCGCTTGATATATGTATATAAACGAAACTATAAGGAATAGCGAAAAATGCTCAAAGGAGTCACGAGTCCGATTTTGATGAAACTTAAAACCTCATCATTAGATTTTTGAAAAATCAATAATCCCAGCTGGGAATCGATCCCATTGATTTTGAAAAAAAAAACACACCCTATATTATTACACCATACGATAGTGTTGCTATTAAGGATCTTATTCTGGAAAGCAATGACATACGGCAAACTAAAGGAAAGTGCTCATCTTTAACAAAATACTATTTATTTTTCTTAGGTTAACTGATTAATTATGAAACTATATGAAACGGGAATTAACGCGATCATACCTTATATTTGAGGCTTGACGTTTCGTATTGATCTCCTGAAGCACTGCTTAGAAGGTAACTTTTTCCTTTTCCAAGGTCAGCTAATGCTGGTATCCTCCAGCTAATGGATGCTAATGGAGGTAATCCTCCAGCTAGATGGTGTCGCAATGGGGAGTCCGGTAGCCCCTGTACTAGCTAATCTCTGGATGGAACATTTTGAGGAGAGAGCGCTGAGAGATGGGCCAAAAGTTATCAAACTATGGAAAAGGTATGTCGACGATATCTTCAGCATCGTCTCGGGAAGTAAGCAGGAAGTGGATCAATATATAGTCTATCTTAACTCCATACACCCCAAGATGAGGTTCACATATGAAATAGAAACGGACCGCTCGTTGTCATTCTTGGATGTCAGTTTGACCGTGAGAACAGACGGGTCCTTATCACACTGTGTTTACCGGAAGCCTACGCATACAGACAGATACCTACACGCTACGTCGCACCACCATCCGCGTCACTTACAATCCGTTATGACATCATTGATAAACAGAGTCCATGATCTTTGTGACCCTGAACATTTAGAGGGAGAGCTCAACCATGTTCAGGAGGTACTTAATCGTAACGGATATAAAGTGAAGCGATTACGACAGAAGCCGGCAAGACGCGGTAGACATCCAGACGTAAGCAGACAACCTGCATATTTGCCCTATGTGAAAGGAGTAACAGATAAGATCGGAACGGTGTTGCGAAATTATTCCATTCGAACTGTATACACACCGGGGGCCAAATTAAACAGCATGGTTGGAACACCGAAGGATGTACTGTTCTTACAAACACCAGGCGTTTATAAAATAAACTGCAGCTGCGGGAGTTCCTACATAGGCCAAACTAAGCGGACTATAGCTGAAAGGGTCAGGGAACATATCGCCGCTGTAAAGAACCGACAGACCAACAAATCGGCGATTGCAGAGCACATATTACAATCAGGCACTAACCACTGGATTGAATTTCACCTTCCTTAAGTCCTCTCCACTGACCGCAATTTCTATTCAAGAACAGTGCGTGAAGCAATCGAAATTAAAAAACATCTTAATTTCAATAGAGAGGACGGTTACAAATTATCTGCGACGTGGAATCCAGTTATCAACATCACGCAATCTCGCTTTTTTGCACAGTCGGGTAGTAATCGGAATACGGACGGCTTCCAGAATAGGGACACTGTCAGCGTACTGTCACAGTATAAAGAGTACTAACCAGTATTGTAGCTCCCTACAAACGGACGAAGCGCAAACTATACCTACGAGTCTCGTTTTCGGCAGGCCTTTCAGCACGCTAGCAGGCGCCGCAGTCGCGATTGTGCCGAGTAGACGAATGGACGACATTTACTAAAAATATTTAATATGACAACTAGAGTCTATTCTGCTTGTTTTGGTTGCATGAATTCGTCAATAACGCACCCAGAGATAACGTTTTTTAGATTACCTGGAAACTCCGAAAGGTAAGACTATAAATTGATTTTACTTCAGAACTAATTGGTATTATACTACTAGTTGACTAAAGTTAAACAAAGTGATTGACACGAGTGAACTAGGTAGTTACATGAAGTAGCTATGTTTGTGTTTAAAACTAGACTTGTGCTTGCTCAGTCAGTGAACGGTGCGATCCAATTTAGTACAATATCCAAAAAAAAACTAGTTCAGAACTCTAGTACGTGTAGGTAGTACATTTAGTTCCGTTGTCAGTTTGTAGTTATTTAATTGAGAGCAATGATTTAGGTATGTTTCAAGAGTATTCATTTCTTTGTGGATGACCGATGTTACAGTACACGCTAAGTGTACTGTAACATCGGTCATCCACAAAGAAACAAACCGTTTGACTTTGATTGACAGCATTTTTGTTATGTGTCTTTGATTTTTATTACAGGCATAGAGACAAATATGAACTTCCAAAATTTAATACAACTTGACAATGTACGAAAATTACTAGTGTACTAGAGACTGACTAGTACTTTTAAATCGAAAAATAGTTTTAATTTTGTAAATCAAAAATTTAACGCAATGATTATAAAGACTAGAATTCCGTGATTCTATCACTGACGATACATGTGATGAGCCGATTATTATTGTTTACGCCGCTTACTCGTTTTCAAATTTCTATACCCGTCTCACTCAATCGTTAGTAGATAACGCGCGCTGCGCCGCCATGCCGTTGCGGGGATATTATATTATTATTCACAAAGTATTTTTTTGTTTAAATAAAAAAGGTACATATTTACTCGAAATAAAAGCCGGTTGTCAGTAAAACGACAATCCTTAATACAAATTGAAGGCATTGTAAGTGGATTGAAAAATTTCAACTGCATTACGCTCACTATCTATACGCGTACGTAAAACTATAAGGTAAAATGTGGGCGTATACTATGCCTCTGCCTACACCTTCAGGGATAAAGGCGTGACTATATGAATGTATGACAATCGCAATACTAAATAGAAAATCAAGGTAGGCACATATTATTAAAATGCTGTAGGTGGGCAGCCCTATCGCATGCTTACGTACCGCGCGGCTGTAGGCATTTATTTCTAAAATCCGGCCGAGTCAAACTACAGTATACAGTGGTAGTGTGTACTAGTGCGTGGATGGACAATGCGAGGGTAGATTTGAACGATTCTACCTCGCAATCGGAGTGACACCGCCTCTTCAGTCTGCTTGTGACCACGGCTGGTGCAACCCAGCCGAAACGTCAAGCCTCAAATATAAGGTATGATCGCGTTAATTCCCGTTTCATGTAGTTTCATAATATCATGCAACGCGAAAGTTTAAAAGTTAGTATAACTGATTAATTGTTCAAAATGTGGACCATTGTTTTCAATACATAGCTGGATTCGAGACCTCAAGGATCGTACTGCATTCAATATTATTGATTCCGTTTAGAATATTCTCCAAAGAATCATTCTGAGCATGATTTAAAACACTGAATAGTTATGATCTATTCTGGGATTTCGAACGAAACAAATTATGATACAAAATTTAGGTAGGTACATGAAATATTCATGTACCTACCTAAATTTTACATGTATGTACATGAATGGTACATGAAAAATTCTATTAAAATTCCAAAATTTCCTTAAATTTGCCGTACCTATAGCATTACTTCGCAGAATTTGATCCTTATCAGCGACACTATAGTATGGTGTAATAATAAAGGCTGTGTTTTTTTTTTCAAAAACAATGGGTTCGATTCCCGGCTAGGATTATTGGTTTTTCAAAAATCTAATGATGAAGTTTTAATTTTTATCAAAATCGGGCTCGTGACTCCTTTGAGCATTTTTAGCTATTCCTTATAGTTTCGGATTTGCCCATCCAAGCCCTTTTCAAAAATTCATCCTGTATATACATACTACTTTTTTTGTAGGCCAGTGATAAAATAGTGTTCTACATTTTATCCCCGATAGGAAAAAAATTAAACTAGGCTGTTATTAATGAAAAAAATATTACCATAGAATTGACAACTTCGAAGTGTCGGACTGAGAAATCCTACCACTAAATTTGTAGGACTAAACGGTCATTCCATTCTAACAATATTTACAAAGGTGCATACAAAAAATCAGCTTGTTATTAATTATTTTTATGGCCCCGTCGTTTCGACATATTCGGAGTGGAGGACACTCTCAAACAAACCATCCGTTTTGTAGGACAATTATTCCTCCCAGTTTATAATACAATTATTTAACCCTAGAACCGTACCCATCATAGACTTTAAATAACAGTTCCCAGGGGTACTAGTGTACCCCGTTAAAGAAAACATTTTTTTCATAAGAATAGACATTTATTAATATAATCAACATACATAGACTTTTATGGCACTTATTTCAGTCTCACGTTACATAATTAAACAAAAAATTACCAAAGTTATATTAACAGTGTTGGCAAATCTTCTATTGGTGCTCTAAACATATAATTTTTTTACATTTTTCACATCGAGTGCTTGATTTACGGTCTTTTGACCTGGGACAAAAGGAACATCTACCAGATTTTGAATCTGAAGAGGATGGAGCACTAGAAGGTCGTGCTTTTTTAAAATACCGCCAATACTTATTTGTGCATGCATTTTGTAGATGCATACCCAGGGGTGCTGTAGTACTCCACTCAGGCTTGCCACGATCGCACGCTAACAGGACTCGCGCCCAGCCGATGCTTCGACACGATCCCCCGCCCCCCGTAAATACGTGGAGGTGCGAAAAGATCCGTTTTAAAACAATAAAGTTATAGCCAATATTATTATTTTTTTTCAGTTGTACCCCAGGGTACGGTTCTAGGGTTAAACATTGTAATAAAAAATAAACGGTTAGTCAGACAATTTCAACACTCCATCAAATCGACATGTTTTATAGCTGCGCACTTTATTAGCTACCTCTATCGAGAATTTTCACAGAGGAAAAACTTGGGCGTCTCGTCGAACGGAAACTACTCACAAAGATTCAGCCTGTTATTAATCAATAAAAAACACAGGCGGTGGCTCCTGGACCATTATGATTTTATTATTATTATGTATTGACTAGCTGACCCTCGCAACTTCGTTTACGCCTCATAAGGTGCATGAAAGGAGAGGTAATTTTTCATCAGACCCATGGGAGCGTTTGAAACTGCTTTGTTTGCTGGGTAAGTAATAGATTGAGAGTAGCGAAAATTCTATATCTACCTATAGTAATAAATCTATCGATACATATTACAAAACTGTTGAGGGTCGAGAGTCTGTACATGGAAGATATTTAAAAATGTTTATTGTAGGACATTGTCTAATCGATACTGAAGCCGAATACGTAATTTTTTTTTTATGTTTGTCTGTCTGTCTGTATCCCGAATAAGTATCACGCCGAAACAACTGAATCGATTTGAATGAAACTTCGTACAATCAGAGCTTATAATCCGAGAAAGGTTTAAGGATACTTTTGATGCCGATATTTTGCGCGGTTCCTTTGGGAGAGGGGATGAAAGACAAAACGGTTTTATAGTTGTAACTTCTCAATGCGTCCGATTACAAATTTTTTTTCAGTGTTTTAAAAGGAATACTTAAAGAAATGTTTCACACAAGTTTCAATGTTAAAGGTTTTGTAGTTCAGGAATTAGAGACATCTCAACTTTCGCAAAACCTAGAATTCAAGGATCCCTTTAAATGTGAGGGTAAATCTAAACTGGCGTGTTGGCTTAATCATAAAAGAGCGCCGAAGGCGTGGATTGAATTGTTTTAGAATTAACTTAATCTTTAAGCTCTTTTATGATTAAGCAAACAGGGCAGTATAACTAAAAAAAATAGGTTATGGTGTTGGGAATTGTGAGTGATGATGATGATTCTGTGTGGGGCGCTGTTTTGTTACCTTAGTAGTTGGTGAGTGTATTTGTGAAGTATGATGCGATGCTATGTGGTTGTATGCCACCTAAGAAGTAAAAATTTGTTGTTTGGGGTGCTGCCACACCTAAAACTTTTATAAGTTTCATAATTCCAAGTGAAATCATAATTTTCATAAATTTCATACTTTATTTACTCTTAAAAAAATTAATTTGTGTATAATAACATAAAGAATAAGTACCTAACCTTACATACAATTTTTTAAAGGTGCACCTTGCAATTTTAAATACATATAATTTTAATCAATGTAGTGATAAAATGTCGACAAATTGTTAATTTCTTGACAATTTAAATCAATCAATAAAATAATAACATATCAAGGCATACATGGAACATTTCATAATAATAAATAAATATTTTTTTTTGTTCTGGTTTTATCTGCAATCAGTATTTTTTTTTTTCGAACTATAAGCAGATGTGTTGTGTGATAGTGATGTCATGTGGAGTGTGTCTCCCAGCAGAGGCATCTACTCCATAGGTCGCAGCTCAGTCTGTAGCGAGATGAAGGCTTAGTATATCCTTTCTTTTAAGGCGTTTGACATGGCTCGGTTGTGTTAGTTTGGCTGCAAGTAGATTTTTAAGAACTTTCTAATTTAGTTCAAAATTCAAAAAAACAATATTCAAAAAAAGTTAAATTTGACTAGTTTTATAAAAAAATATAATAAAAATTAACATGTTTAAAATATACACTGTGTTTAAATTATTAATTTGCGATATATATTTATAATTTACTTCCCTGTTAATGGGCTACATCTGTGCCCCGCGCGTGCGCTCATGGTCAATTTAGGGGTGCGTGTACTGCAGTGTTAACATTATTACTTGTATTTTTTCGACTATTTACTATTTTGAACAGGGCTTTGCTGGAATTCGACGCTTCACTAATTTTCTTACTAACAGCATTTTGCTTAGCATTTCTTTATTATTTTTCTATATAACCTAAGATAACTATTACGATACTCTAGAATTGTATTATAACATCTTGTTTTATCAATGGTACACAGAAAGCATTTCATCTGACTCGCTACTTTAATGCCTTTACTTATCCAATGAGATCGTTGCGATTTATTTAAATAAACTTTACTTTTCTTTTTCTTATAGGCACTGTTATGCAGTTCGGTAAGATTTTTTATAAAAGTATTTATGCCAGTGTGCCATTGCCGTTCTAGTAAACCTCGTCTAAAAGTTTTATTGTTTGTTTTATCATAAAATCTTATTTTAATATACTTACATTGAGCACATTTTTTCACATTAAGGACTCCTGGTAGAGAAAGAGAACAAACCAATCCTGCGTGTCCATCTGAGTGCCCATTATGATCCAAACTAGTTTCTATTATAGCATTTTCAGTCATGTTTGTCAAAATATTGTCTATACAGGAACTTTTATCGTTACGTATAAATGTTGGAGAGTCAAAGGGATATCTATAGTCATAACAAGTCAGTAAAGATAGTAAAGCGTTCCTACTGTCATCATCCTTCAACACATTAACGTTAAAATCGCCACAGATAATACAACGCTTTCTGAAAACAAATTGTAATAACAGTTCCGATTGCTCAATAAATGGGTTAAAATGAGTGGTGTACTGTGTCCTATAGCAACAAATAATGTAGGTATTGGTTTCCACATCTCTTATACACACTTAAAAGTGGTCTGTTTTATATAACTGTTTACATATTGGTAGTTCCTCAGTAAACCTATCAGTGTGAGTCAATATGAGTTACCCACCTCTAGTCTTGTTTACTCTTGCATTGTAAGTACACACCCTATAGTTGTTAAAATTAAACTGTGCCACTTGTTCTGTATTTAAAAATGTTCACAAATACAATTTCTTTGAATTTATCTCTAATGTATATTTCGAGGTCGTCTTTTTTACTATTTAAACCACACAAATTCTGACTAAATATAGTTACAGTAGTATTACACACAAAGCCGTTATCGGTATCAACGAAATAACTGCTTTTGGCAAGGAGTCTCTGCATCATTTATTGTTTCCTCGTCTTTAATCAGATGACATTCCGAATCAATATCTATACTTATAATAAATCTGTAGAAGTGAAAATTCTGTACATTGAAAATATAAAAAAAATAAATAGCAGGAGGTGTTACTAGACCGACACCGAACCCAAAAATGTGATTTAAAAATTTTTTGTCTGTCTGTCTGTCGGTCTGTCTGTCTGTCTGTCTGTCTGTTTGTTCAGGCATCACGCAAAAACTACTGGTTCGATTACGATGAAACTTGGTATAATTATTCTTTAATATCCTGGGCACCACACTGGGTACTTTTTATCCCGGAAAAGTATACTTATTATAAAATAAAAAACGGACTTAAGTTGTATAAAGTAATTATCAATTATTGCTTAAACGGTTAACGGTACGATGATGAAATTCAGCATGAGCGTTGTTTGTTACAATTCGAAATAAGTAAGTTTACCATTTTTGCAAATTCCACCTCCAAAGGTATAAAAAAGGAGGGTCAAGTTTGTATGGGACAACGCGATTCCTTGGTCCGATCTGCTTGACATTTGGCATATAGCATTATTAGCATAACTGATGGAAGACGTGTTCCTTATTTTATTGAAATTTATACTTTATCGACCTAAAAAGGGAATGTAAATTATTTTGGAGCTGATTTTCTCCGGAGTTGATATCAATACTCTTTAAATACTCTTATTTTTGATTTAAATTACTTTTTAATTTGACACATTTGTGGATGTTCAATCCGAATGACATTGTCATATTCATGATTTTGCTTTAAAGTACCATCGTAAATATTGTTGTTAATTTTTTAAAATTATGTATATAAATATGTGAAAGAAGAAGAAAATTCGAAGATGGCTAGCCAGGAATAATGAAAGACCACGCTTCAGGTAGTGTCCACTGTGCATTAGAATGAAAGATGTCAGCAGCCCTAAGCGACTGGTCATGGAAGGTATGAACTTTATTCTATAGTTCTGGCTGCATTCGGTGCAGGACACAGACTCACTAAGTCTTTGTAAAATACGGGAATGGCCTCTACGAAGATCACATTTGACAAGTAAAAAGAGCCATTAAAATGAACATGAACACCTAGCAGATGAAATTTACATGGTTATTAAGTTAACAGGTCTTGGTTGGACCATCTGTATTATGAGGACAAAGTCTATCGTAGTTCGGTTTTCCCATACGTTGTAGACTTACAGTATGACTGGGAACTAGGGACTACCTGAAGAAGGAACTAAGTTACGATGTCTATTGCTTAGAAGAGAATTTGAGTCAAGTAGTAGTCTAGCCAATGAATTAAGAAATGTATTTAATAAATAAATTTACATAACTCATATAATATGTTTTATGAATTTGTAAATCAGAACAACTATTATAAATATGCGAATATTTGTGAGTGTGAATGTTTGTTACTCTTTCACGCTGTAACGGTTGAACGGATCTGGCTGAAATTTGGTACCTACAGAGATAGGTTAGAGACAGTGTAGGAACTAAATTTCACGCAGGCGAAGCTGCGGGCATCAGCTAGTCTCTCATATATTTCCAAACTTGAATAAAAATACTCTGCATTCCTTTGAAGTTTACCCTACCATTCTTGTTAAACATTGTATAGTTACATTCTAACTTTAAATTTAAATCCACCAAGTAGCAATATTTATACATCAAATTATCATCATACAAGAAATTGTTAAATGTTTCTATTCGCACGTTGTACATAGTTCTGTAATAATGATACTTATACGTAGGTAGACATATTATTATATTGGTTTGGGTGATATCTGAACAGGTTTTTCTAATCAGCTGAATTAATTTGTTATTGTCACTAGATACCTACTTGAAAGTCCTCTTCGCCTATCATAATCACACAATAATCAAGTGTAGTAAATGATTTTAACTTTTCTTTCAAACCACTTAACAAGTTATCCGAACCGCAGTAGGCCCTAATAAAGTAACATATTTCAAAGTCTATACGGAACAGTTTTTCTGCAACAGAGAGTATATTATTTTTTGACTTACTACTCAAAATAGTTAGGTTTCTTTTTTAACCGACTTCAAAAAGGAGGAGGTTACTCAATTCGACCGTATAATTATATATACATATATATCTATATATATAAAAATCAATGCCACTTTTCGTTGTAATTCTATAACTCAAGAACGGGCTCACCTATCCAAACCAAATGTTTAGGCTTTGTTTGGACTATTTAGTAGATGGTTTATGTGAAGTTTGCACAAAATCGGTCGAGCGGTTCTTCATTTATTACGCAAACGAAGTTGCGCGGGTCAACTAGTTATATATATATATGGGCTTGATAAATTTGTACTGTCAAGAACTTTACACCTAGGTAGATAGATTTTCAGTCTGCACCTCACTAAAAATAGTGAAAAAAAAAATTATAACGAAAAAGAAACCGACCTCAAACAAAACTGAAAAATAAAATTTACTTATCACAAAGTTAGTATATTCTGATTTATAAGATATCATTAAATATTATACTGAAGTTGGTGCCAATATGACTATGAGAGAGCTTAATAATGCCTACCTAAGCCTACATAGTTTTACTGGGCAGTACTGGGCACCGATTTCTGTATTATATTTAATGATACAAAAAGAATGACACAAAAAGAATAGCCCGCCGAGTTTCTTGCCTTCTTCTCAAGTGGGCCGCGTTCCGAACTGGTGGTACTATTTTTTGCTTCGTATTCATTGACGTGTCGCAAGTGCCTATGTATTAGGATTATGCGAAATAAATGTTTTTTTTTGAGAT
Organism: Miltochrista miniata; assembly: GCA_933228765.1. Classification (NCBI taxonomy): domain Eukaryota; kingdom Metazoa; phylum Arthropoda; class Insecta; order Lepidoptera; family Erebidae; genus Miltochrista; species Miltochrista miniata. Next base: position 15,262,334 of record OW121773.1, on the reverse strand, counting down.
TGAAAACTTAGTGTCCTTACGTAATCCTGCATAACAAGTAATATATAGCCAAGTTTAGCGTTACTTTTGACAAAGGACGTTACACTGAACTCCGATCCAAGTAGATTTTCTAGTGCGTAGCGTAATCCGAGCCCCTGCTCGTTAGCTAATATCAATACTTTTTTTATGTGAACATTGCTATGATTTTCTTGTAAGGGTTTATTACAATTTTCTGCGTTTCTAATATTATTGTTCACATTGCTGATTTCTGAGATCGATGGTGGAGAAGGAGATATATTAATACATTCAACCTGTTTTTTTATGAATTGTTGACGATGCACATTGTGGCATTTCTTAATAGCATATATGTTGCCACTAATTGGTTCTGTACAACTCGGCGTGTTGACATGAAAGTAATCAGTTAAGCGACGTCCCTTATTCGTCCTTTTGCCTTGAACCTTTTTTATTGACGTTACTGGGCTTAAGCACAACTGTCTTAGCACTTCAATTTCCTTCTGTAGTTGAAATTTCTGCTTTTTAAGTAGATTATTTTCAATAATCACGTTTTCGAGTTCGTTTTGTGTTGTATCCAAAGGAGATCATTCACGCTTCATACATTTTTGGGCCAATTCTCAAAGTGCCGGCCAGAAAAAGAAAATGTAATATTAGCATAGAACACGCAATTTCTAGCAAAAAATACTATTACAATAACCCTGTGCGTGCTATGGTTTTGTTGTTACATGCTTTTAAAATACGAGTAAAATAATATTTTGATGATGTATTTTAATACATTTCATCACTTGAATAGTGTTTTGTTTTTACGTTATTCTATTGTAATAAGAAAGAATTGTCATTTTACTAATTATCTACGTACCTACGCGCAGACAAAACGTACCTAACGATTCACAACAAGTTCAAACTTGTTTCAAAAAACTTAGACAAAGGTGCTGCGCGCGCAGCCCCCCACGCTCAAGCGACAGGTACCTGGCAAATTACCTCGCCACCTCCCGACGCCCGATGGGTGCGAAGGGGCCCTACCACCAACCCCGGGGTCCAAGCCAGCCTCACCTGCGAGTGGTGCACCTGCTGATAAACGGACGAGGCCATGGCGCACAGAAAAGGAAAATTCGAAACTAAACACTGTACCAACCCGTCTGGCCAGCGTGATACAGTAAGGCCAAATATCATCCTATGATGCACACAACAAAACAACGGCCCCCAGTTCCCGGTACTCCCGCTGTTCCCGATCACGGCAGCGGTCGGAGTGACGGCGGGAGGGGGGGTGCTAAGAATCTCCGGGTTACGAGAGGCTGCCATACAAAACTGACCCTGGCTACGTTTAATGGAACTACTCTGCGCCGGGACGAGCGGCTCACCGAACTCGAGGAAGAACTAGGTCGTATTAACTGGCACATCCAGTATTGTGCGAGGTCCGAAGAAAGGGGGAGGACACGCTAACCCTTGCATCAGGCGACCTGTTTTACTTTCGGGAAGGTGATGGAAGACATTCTTCCAAGGGCGTGATTGGCTTTATGGTAAAACAGGACCACGTTAGCAGCGTTGTGGAGATCAGCAGTGTTTCGCCTCGCGTAGCTTACTTAATACTGAGACTCACCAACAGGTACATCCTGAAGGTGATACAATACAAGTGTACGCCTCGACCTTGAAAAGCACTGTCGAGGCAGTTGAGACCGTGTACGAGGACATAGCAAAAGCACTATATGGTACTGCCAAGACTCACTACAGCGTTGTGATGGGGGAATTCAATGCTAAAGTGGGAGTACAAGAACGCGGCGAAACGAAGATCGGCCCCTTTGGTGTGGGGCGCTTGTCATGCTTGTCAGTTTTCTTGAGTCTCAGGGGCTCTTCTTGATGAACTCTTTCCTTAAGAAGAAGCCCCACAGAAAATGAATTTGGCGATGCCCCGACAAGGTCACAAGGAACGAGATAGACTTCATCATGATGGACAGGAAGTGTATGTTTGGAGATGTCTCTATGGTTAACAGGTTTAATACCGGTGGTGATCACCGACTTCTACGAGCATCTCTGAATTTGGACTTCCGAGCTGAAAGGGCCCGTATGATGAAGCCTACTGTCCGACCTACCGCGCTCCAGTTAGCCTCAGGGGCTGAGAGGTTCCAGTTAGAACTTCAAAATCGTTTCGATCTGCTGGAAACCACTGGCAATATTCACGATAAGGCCGACAATGTGGTCAGGACGCTACAGCAAGTGTCCCGAAGGTTTTTGTCCGGAAAAAGCAATAACAGGTGCTCTAAGCTCTCGCACGAGACTCTCGAACTTATGAGAATAAGACGGGAAACGCCACCTACGCACTCGTCTCCGTCAGACCAGCGGGGTCTAAATCTCAGAATCTGAAAGCTGATACGACGCGACCTTAGACGCTATAACACCAGCATCGTCGAAGCAGCGATCGAGCAGAACAGGTGTACCAAAGTGTTTGCCCAACAGTTTAGAAGACAGCGGATGGCAGAACTGTGACCTCAAGGTTTGAGATTCTCCAGGAAATTAAGAGCTTTTACAGAGACCTGTATGCATCAAGGACAAATAGGCTGACGGGTCCTACTGATTGTGACCACCGAGTCCCACTATCGCGCCACTATACCGAGGATATTCCGGACATCGACCAGGGCAAGGTGAGGGCGGCTCTCGGGCAACTTAAAAACAACAAGTCCCCTGGGGAGGACCGAATTACAACTGAACTACTGAAGGCAGGGGGGGGACTCCGGTTCTCAATGAGCTGACGAGTTTGTTTAATTCCGTCCTCCAACAGGGACAAACACCTGAAGCGTGGAGCGGGAGTGCGGTGGCTCTGTTCTTCAAGAAAGGTGATAAGACCTTGCTGAGGAATTACAGACCCATCTCACTCCTGAGCCATGTTTACAAGTTGTTCTCGAGAGTAGCCACAAACCGCCTTGCCGGAAGGCTCGACGAGTTTCAGCCAAAGGAGCAAGCCGGATTTCGAAAAGGCTTCAGCACCGTGGACCACATCCATACTGTACGGCAGATTGTACAAAAAACAAACCAGTACAATCAGCCGCTGTGTATGGCTTTTGTGGACTACGAGAAGGCCTTAGACTCTTTCGAAATAAAATACTCTTTATCTTTATTTTACATGCTCCTTTATGTAGGAACGAGAAATCAAAATTGGGCATAAAATATGCCTCTGCCTTACCCTTCGGAGAAACAGGTATAATTATATGTATGTGTGCTTATATGTGTGCTGAAAGACATAATTAATAAAATAAATCACTATTCAACTGCTCATATCAAATAGAATGACTCCATCAAAATAACATTTTTTACGAATTTTAAAAGCATGTAACAAAAAAACCATAGCGCGCACAGGGTTAATGTAGTAGTAGTTTTTGCTAGAAATTGTGTGTTCTATGCGAATATTACATTTTCTTTTTCTGGCCGGCACTTTCAGTTTTTGGTCCAAAATGAATGATGTCCTTTGACTTAAATTTTTTAATTTCTGTATTTAAATTTTCTGTAATCTGTAAGTCTTTTACCGATGAAAAGTCAAGGCTTCTCACTAATAAATTCTCAGACATATCCTCCAATGAACAACTTCCGCTTAAGCTTTTATGTGACTTACTTCTCCGAAGACGGCAACGGCGGCGTAACTTAATATTTGTCTCCATTATCTATTATTTATTCCAAAGCTGAAAAGCTTTTTCACTTTTATTTACTTTTAACAATATCTATTAAAATGTATTTGTTGCAAGTCAGTGAAAAATAAAATCCAAAAAGAAGCATACTAGAATAGAATGTCAAAAAGAGTATTTGGTCAAAAGGAGTATTTAGTCATAATAGGATTTGAACTTAGGTTATGGACATTACAATTCCAACCATATCATCAATGCGCCATCGTGACTTTTTTAGTTCAGTTAGTTCAGTTCTAACTTATTCTATGTCTCCCATAATTAAAGTCTGTTAGAATGAGTCATGGCATGGTCATGGCGAAAGAATTTTTTCCACATTCCAATAATGGTCTAAACTAAGATCCCTTTAAGAACGACCGAAGGTCGTTCTTAAAGGTTTTATTGAGATGAAATAAATAAATAAAAAAAGAAAAAATATTTACATTCAATATTAACTTTAATATATTATAGGTTTGTTATAACCTTGAAACCTGATCGTGGTCAAAGTTCATTACAAGACTTTTCTAACAAATCCAAACACAACTATGACACAATGTTCAATCATGAAGTTTCAGTTCATCTCTTACGACTCCATCATCATATCAGTTTGATAGCACCATATTAGTGTATTGTTATCAGAACTACAAACATCTGCCAAGTTTCGTGACGCTACGATCCTTGGAAGATGGTTAAATTAGTTACCTAAGATTCCATTGCACAGTTTTACAAGTCAATTTAAAAATGGTTTGTTATAACCTTGTAACCTAAGCGTGGTCAAAGTTCATTACAAGACTTTTCTGACGAATCCAAAAACAGAAAAATATTCCATCATGAAGTTCCAGTGCATATCTTCCGGCTACATCATCAGATCAGTTCGACAGTACTTTATTATTGTATTGTCATCAGAACTACATACAGCTGCCAATTTTCATGACGCTACAATCCTTGGAAGCTGGTTAAATTAGCTTCCTCAGATTCCATTTGTTCCATCATGAAGTTTCAGTGCCTATCTTCCGGATCAGTTTGGCAGTACCAAATTATTGTATTGTCATCAGAACTACATACAGCTGCCAATTTTCGTGTTTGTCTGTCTGTTTTTCACGCCTAAACAACTGAACCGATTTTTAATGAAATTCGTTATAAAGATAGTTTCAGTTTAAGTGAAGGAAATAGGCTACTTTTTAACTGACTGCGCTAAAGGAGGTTAATGATTTTCAGCGATAACGACTTCTACGCGGATGAAGCCGCAGAGAATAGCTAGTAAAGGTAAAAAAACCGGCCAAGTGCGAGTTGGACTCGCCCATGAAGGGTTCCGTAGCAGCAAGTAACATAAAATAAAACTTCTTGTAGTTAGCTGTAACTTTGATTGATGTTTTAACACGTTCGCAGTAGTAGTGATTTTTCTAGGAGAAAATTGCGGTTTAAGACGTATTAAAAAAACTACCAATTCGATCGCGTTCAAACCAATTTACGTTGGTAGTTTTTATGGCAGTGTACATTATATATTTTTTTTTTCAGATTTATCATTCTCTTAGTTTAGAAGTTAGAGGGAGGGGACACACATTTTTCCACTTTGGATGTGTCTCTTGCGAAAACTATTACGTACCCAAGAGTCGTGACGAGAAAAAAATCCACAACTTAAAGTTCGCATATTCTATGGGCGTTAAACTTCCAATTGGTATGGAATGTATCTATTATGCAAACCAGTAAATGGATTTTTTTTTAAATTCTTAATTTATCATATTCCGGACTGAATTTTTTCAGGCAACCCTATTGCATTTTAATTTTTGACATATTTAGTGGAATATAAAACACTTTTCATCCAATAACCAGCTCGGTGAAGGTCGTTCTTAAAGGGATCTTAGTTTAGACCATTATTGGAATGTGGAAAAAATTCTTTCGCTATGACCATGCCATGACTCATTCTAACAGACTTTAATTATTGGAGACAAAGAATAAGTTAGAACTGAACTAAAAATTTGACCAGAAATGTAAATGTCACGATGGCGCATTGATGATATGGTTGGAATTGTAATGTCCATAACCTAAGTTCAAATCCTATTATGACTAAATACTCCTTTTGACCAAATACTCTTTTTGACATTCTATTCTAGTATGCTTCTTTTTGGATTTTATTTTTCACTGACTTGCAACAAATACATTTTAATAGATATTGTTAAAAGTAAATAAAAGTGAAAAAGCTTTTCAGCTTTATAATAAATAATAGATAATGGAGACAAATATTAAGTTACGCCGCGTAAGTAACATGAAAGCTTAAGCGGAAGTTGTTCATTGGAGGAGATGTCTGAGAATTTATTAGTGAGAAGCCTTGACTTTTCATCGGTAAAAGACTTACAGATTACAGAAAATTTAAATACAGAAATTAAAAAATTGAAGTCAAATTTGGATACAACACAAAACGAACTCGAAAACGTGATTATTGAAAATAATCTTCTTAAAAAGCAGAAATTTCAACTACAGAAGGAAATGGAAGTGCTAAGACAGTTGTGCTTAAGCCCAGTAACGTCAATAAAAAAGGAGGGCGGGGCGGCGGTGGGAGCGGGGCAGGAGCGGGGCGGTGTAAAGTATGGATGACTCGACCATGAGCGACGGGGGTGCTTTACTGCCGGGCATTCCGAGTTGTGGCACTTCCATGCCGGAAGTTAAATTTACACAGCGGAATGTCCGGCGGGAGCTTCAATCCCTGGACGTTCATAAGTCGAGTGGGCCAGACGGCATTCCCGCGGTGGTACTTAAGCATTGTGGTCCAGAGTTGTGTCCGGTACTTACACGTCTTTTCACACTTTCCTATTCCATGCAACAAGTCCCGGCGTCGTGGAAGATCGCGTATGTACATTCTGTACCCAAGAAGGGTGACAGGACCGACCCGGCCAATTACAGGCCTATAGCCGTCACCTCCCTTTTATCCAAGGTGATGGAGCGTGTAATTAATACACAGCTCCTGGGGTACCTTGAGGAACACGACCTGCTCAGCGACCGGCAGTACGGTTTCCGTCACGGTCGCTCGACGGGCGATCTTCTTGTGTACCTAACACACCGATGGGCGGCGGCTATCGAGAGTAAGGGTAAGGCTCTAGCAGTGAGCCTCGACATCTCTAAAGCCTTTGACCGGGTCTGGCACCGTGGTCTTCTTACGAAATTGCCCTCATATGGACTGCCCTACAGATTATGCGGATGGGTGTCCAGCTTCTTGGCCGGTAGAAGCATCAGGGCCGTCGTTGACGGCAGCTGTTCAGACTGCATGGCCATAAACGCTGGAGTTCCGCAAGGCTCAGTATTGTCCCCTACTCTGTTTCTGCTGCATATCAATGACATGTTGTCTATTGACGGCATTCATTGTTATGCGGACGACAGTACGGGGGACACTTGTTACACGGGACCGCCCCGGTATCTCTCTATTTGCCTCCACTGTGTGGAGGAAAATCGTGAACAGCTTGTGTCTGAAATCGAGGCTACTCTTACTAGTGTCCGATTGGGGTGGACAAAATCTTGTCCAGTTCAACCCTTTCAAGACACAAGCGTGTTTTTTCACCGCTAAGCAAACCCCAATTACTGTAGCGCCGCAATTTCAGGGCACATCTCTTTCCATCTCCAAAAGTATAGGGATCCTTGGCGTTGACATCTCCAGTGACGTTCAGTTCCGTAATCATTTGGAGGACAAGGCTAAGCTGGCGTCCAAGAAGCTAGGTGTGCTCAACAGGGCACGGCGGTACTTCACTGTGGCGCACACTAGGGCAAGATCCATTTTCTTTGGCATTAAATACATTGTTAAGCAATATCGCTTTTGTGGATGCTAAATATAACTAAAATAGATATTTGTAGTATATTGTGGAACTCAGGCGGTAAGTAGCCATCTGGACACCCTGGCAGCATTTACTCGTAGCTGCCAGTGTTAGAAATCGGCTACGTAGAGTACGAATTCAATATCCTATTTTTCCTCTCTAATATCCTAATTTTCCTCGAATAGGCTCCGAAACTACTGGACCGATTTGAAAATTTCTTTACACTCTTCCCTGTGAACATCGGCTATGTTTTATTCCCGTATTCCCACGGAACGGGGGCTAATAGTAAAACGCGTGATGTCAGCTAGTCGTTAATAGGACGGTTTGGCCCGTTTTGAACGTTCAGATGATAGCTTAAATGAAATTTCCGGTCGGCCGCGATTATTCTTCAAAATTTTTTCCGTGATGATAGGAAACGAAATGATGTCTCAAGCCAATCCTTATTATTTTTCATCGAATTTACTAGCTTTTGACCATCTTGACATATATTTATATTTAAATCGTGTCATTTCTTTATTAAAATTAACTTTATTATCATATTTTGTACGTTTCCGCAACTCAAAAATTTAAAAATTTAATTATGTTTCAAAGTAAGTTTCTCCCGAGCATCGCATTATGTTAACAAGTTCATTTCTTGAAACAAATATTGTTTTTGAACTCGTTCCTAGAACAAAATAATTTATGTTGCATAATGGAAATCAAATAGTAAAACTACAAAAATCACGGTAATTTTTAAAGTAACAAAAAGTTTTTTTAGTTTCGAGATGCTGATATTGTATGGGTTGTTTACAAAAAAAAACTAATCTCAAATTCACTCCAATACATAACTTAAACTTCAGCTGATTTTGAATGTAGTGAAAATCGTAGTGTTATAAATGTATTTCTTGGTTTTATATGTTTAATGTACCATATTACCAAATTAAATGGTGCTAAAATATTGCGACTCACCTAAACTGGAAGGTTCCATAGCAAAATTAAACTAATTTCTTATAAAAATCACGACACTACAACACAAATGAAATAAGAGCAATTTAATTTATAATCAGTCGTACTTTCACGACTACTTACAAACTTTAATTATAATAGGAAATGCGTGTAAGTGATCGGTCAATTTGAAAGTGTCAAAACGAAGTATTAATCTACTAGAAGCCAGTTGTATTAGATAGTTCAAAATCGAATATTAGTTTTCGCATTTTCTGCCACATATTAGGGATCTTGCTCCAATGTGCGGCGCAAACACTGCTTCTCTATAAGTCACAAGTGCGGCCGCATATGGAGTACTGCTGTCACCTCTGGGCGGGAGCACCTGAATATCAGCTTCGCCCATTTGACTTGGTGCAAAGACGAGCTGTAAGAATTGTCAACGATCCTGTACTTACAGCTGGTGTGGAACCTCTTCGCGACAGGAGAGACTTTGCCTCCTTATGCGTGTTCTACCGCCTGTACAATGGTATGTGCTCTGAGGAATTGTTTGATATGATGCCCACGGCTACGTTCTATCATCGCACCGCTCGCCACAGACAGGGAGTTCATCCTCACACTCTGCGTCCGATGCGTTTCAGCACGGTTAGATCCGATAGGTGTTTTCGTCCGCGCACGCTTAGGTTGTGGAATGACCTCCCTGCCTCGGTTTTCCCAAACGCCTACAGTATGGGGTTCTTCAAAAGGGGTCTTAGAAGGTTTTTACAGGGTCGGCAGCGCGAGTGTGGCACCTCTGGTGTTGCGAACGTTCATAGGCTGCGGTGACCACCGATCCTTCTGGTGGGCCGTATGCTTGTCTGCCACCTTAGTGGTACAAAAAAAAAATAGTATGGAGTCCCATAGAAGTGAACTGCATGTCAGCGGGGCGACTGCGGGGCGGGCAGCGGTGCACGAGCGGGGAGCGCCAGTCGCGCGATATAGCTGCGATTGAGCTGACGTAGTGCCGTTCCTCTATGTATTTTATCGTATGATGTAAGCAGAGAAATTAATTGGTATATTTTTGATAGATCGCCAATTTGGCCAAGAAAACATGTTAGTCATAAAAATACATAAGTACATAATATGATCACGCCTATTATCCCCGAAGGGGTAGGCAGACGCATTTTTCTTTCTTCCTATCTTTCTAGACATCAAAAAGTGATTTTATAATAAAAAAACCGGCCAAGTGCGAGTCGGACTCGCCCATGTAGGGTTCCGTAGCAGCAAGTACCATAATATAGAAGTTCTTGTAGTTCGTTGTAACTTTGATTGATGTTTTAACACTTTCGCTGTGGTAGTAATTATCTAAGCGAAAATCGCGGTTTATTTTGACGTTTCAAAAAAAACTACTCACTGGATCTCGTTTAAACCAATTTTAGTTGGAAGTTTTTATGGCAATATACATTTTTTTTTCGATTTACCATTCTCTTAGTTTAGAAGTTAAAGGGGGGGGGGGGGGCAGACACATTTTTCCACTTTGGAAGTGTCTCTTGCGCAAACTATTCAGCTTAGAAAAAAAATGATGTTAAAAACCTCAATAGCATTTTTGAAGACCTATTTAAAGATATCCCACTCGCATCGTATGGGTTTGATGAAAATTAAAATGACTTTCAGTTCTTTTGAGTATAGGGACCCCCAAATTTTATGTAGAAGTCTTAATACGGTTCACAAAATACATCTACTTACCAATTTCCAATAGCATGGGTCTTATAGTTTCAGAGAAAAGTGGCTGTGACATACGAATGGATACTCACTTCCAGCTGCCATTAGGGACTGTAAATCTATTAACAGTTTTAAACACAAACTCAGACTCCATTATCTTTCCTTATCTTGATGTTGGCTAATTTCGCAATTATTATTTTTGTCTATAAGTAATTGTATGTATTTATTGTATGTAATTTTCTATGTATATTTATTAGCTACACTATAGTGTTGTTATGTATGTATATTATATGTATGTGTATGTATGTATTGTGTGTATGAATGTATATGTATCTGATGTCTCTATTGACTTTCTTACGTACTTTTTGGTTTTCTTTTTACCCTATTCTGACTTACAACGATCTCCTCTCTTGGGTCTGTTGGAAGAGATTTCTATTTAGAAATAAGCAGACCCTTTGTACTAGTTTTCGTTTGTGTATCTCATTTTCAAATAATGTGTGTACAATAAATTATTAAATAAATAAATAAATAAAATAAATGAATGGACAGACAGACATGACGAATCTATAGGGGTTCCGTTTCTTGCCATTTGGCTACGGAACCCTAAAAACGTTGGCATGTATGGCAGCCCCTTTTAAATTAGATATACAGTCTCGTGACGAACATTCAGATAGATGGACGGCGAAATCTCATGAATATAGTCCAGTTTTTACCCATTGGGTACGGAATCCTAAAAAGTACATAATCACAAGTTGATAGGTCATTGGGAACACATATTGGGATAATGTTGCTTCCCAACAGTAGTGTAAGAATTATTCAAATCGGTTCAGTACCTAGTAGTTTCGGACCTATTAGATGCCAAACAAACAATCAAATCTTTTCTTTTTATAATATTAGATACTATAAAAATCGCGTATTTGTTTTCTTTGTTTATTGAAAAGATCAATAATCTTTTTTGCCTACAATAAATCATACGAAACAAATGCACTCCGTTCCGAAAGATGTGGTTGCCGGGTTACCGCCAAACCCAACACTTCGTCGCCGCGACACGAGCGATCCGGCCGCTGAAATCAAGTTCGGTCAAGATCCGCCCCGCCACGCCCCGCTGTCGCCGCCGCTCCCGTCCCGCTGTCGCTGACACGCAGTTTTCGGCCTTAATAATTAAGCTCCTTTATTATTACGCTAACACGCCAGTTTAGATTTACCCATTTTTAGATTCATATGTCTATGTATGATTCTTTAAAGTGACATAACTTTTTTATTTATAAACCGATTGAGAGTAAACCTCAACACAATAAAGAAAACCGCATTGAAATCGGTTAAGCGGTTAATGAGATTAGCGTGCACAAACGTACAGACATAGAGATATACAGACTAACAGACAAAAATTCGAAAAATCATTGTTTTGGGTTCTATTGCGCTCATAAAGCCCCGTAATAATATTTTTTCTTATTTATCTTCCATGTATAGAAAGCGACCTGTTACGATTGTATTGATGGAGGATTTCAAGGTACTATTTTAATATAGAATTCATTCAGAATTATTTGATACTATTCATTATCTTGTACTACGTATAGTAAAATATTATTGGGAAAACTACAAGTAACCTATACAAAGATTCATAAAATGATACACAGCTACCGACATGAAATGTACAATTTATTTGAATCTTAAACAGTACAGCTATGATTTTACTTAAATAACACAAATCACTAAAATTAAAGAGAACTTTTACAAATACACTCTTAACTAGAAAATACATCTACAAACACAACCGAATTAATTTCATTCTTAACCGCAAAGGCAACACGACTTTAGAGTTACTAAATTCCAATATTTAATTCAAAGACAAGTTACTAATAATAATATAATTCAAAGACAGGTTATGCTGATTGACACACATACAAGAGAAATAAAGACAGATTATACCCGAATGATGTTTCGAACGATGTGAAAAGCAGAAAGAGGGCGAATAACGTGTGCAGCGGTTTTTATAGGACGTAAGACATGCCCCTCTACATACAGATCAGTGCCCTCTACAGATTTAACCCTACCGCCGCGTCATCTTGCTCCCAACAATATTATATTGTGGTGGTTTCGCCGGAAAGGATACACTGCAGCGCAACCACTTTAAATTAAAATTAGCATCGAAACTAGGTATATAGATTTATTATTAACAAGATGATGCTCGCGGCTTCGCCCGCGTGAAATTTGGTACCCGTTCCCGCTTCCCGTGGGAAATTTTCCGAGATGAAAAGTAGCCTACTGTTATTCCAGACTATAAGCTATCTCTGTACCAAATTTCAGCCCAATCCGTTCAGCCGTTACAGCGTGATTCAGTAACAAACATTCAAACATCTAAACATCCAAACATCTTCAAAAACTTTCACAATTATAATTTTAGTAGGATAGGACTAGAATTTTATAGATAGGTATTTCATAGAATTTTCTATGTAACTTTTTTTTAATAAATAGGTAAATAAATATTCACGGACATTTCACACAACGCTATCTGATCCCAAAGTAAGCTAGGAATAACCTGCTTGTGTTATGGGTATCAGACATACATACATACATACATATCATCACGCCTGTTTCCCATCGGGGTAGGCAGAGACTATGGCTTTCCACTTGCTACCATCCTGGCATACCACTTTCGCTTCTTCTACTTTCATAAGTGCTTTCATACATGCTCGCCGGTTAAGGGTACTCTTGACCTGGCCTTTTTCCAGCAGGTCATCAATTTGGTTACGATGCGTACGCCGAGGGTGACCCCTGCCAGCTTGCCCATTCATTCTCGCCTTATAGATCTGTTTAGTCAGTCTATTTTCATCCATCCTCTCAACATGTCCAAACCATCTAAGCATGCCTTTTTCTATCTTTGTCTCTACATCTTCAGTTATACCACATTGTTTTCTAATCACGCTATTCCTTTCTTTGTCCATCAATTTCACTCCAGCTATACTTCGCAGACTTCTCATTTCCACTGCATAAATTCTACTTTCATGCTTCTTCTGCCACACCCAACTTTCACTACCATACATAGGTATGGGGATAAGCACACCCCTAAGCACAGCTACTCTTGCCTTCTTAGACACTTTTTGACTGCTCATAAAGGTATGCATCGCCCCATTCACTTGATTTCGTGCCAAAACTCTTCTCAGGGTATCAGACCACGGATATTAATACTTATATACTTTTAAATACATACATACATATTATACATAGAAACACCCAGACTCTTGAAACAAACATTTATGGGTCACACAAATATTTGCCTCCGGTGGGAATCGAACCCACGACCTCCAGCGCCGCAGGCGGTATCACTATCGACGACTGCGCCACAGAGGCAATCGAGTCTTAAAAGTCATTAAAGTAAATGTGTTGTTTTAAAAAACAAACAGACGATTTGAGAACCTCCTCCTTTTTTGAAGTCGGTTAAAAAACTCAGAAATCGAAGTCAAACTCACGCACAGAGGGTTCCGTACCAAAAAAAAAACAAGAAATACGTTTTTTGTATTGGAGCCCCCCATAAACCGCCACCTTTTTTATTTTAGTATTTTTTGGCATAGCGGCAACAGAAATATATAAATATTTCAGCTCTCTAGCTATTACGGTTCCTGGGATCAGAATCATTCGTCATCCTCATGACGGACAGTCAGACAGACGAACAGCGAACTCTCATGAATGGGGTCCCGTTTTCACACTTTCAGTACGGAACCCTAAAAAAGAGTGAGTTTTGAGTAGGAAAACCTTAGATCATCTAACCACTATATGGTCTAAGAGGAAAACCTAAAATTTACAAGGTCATACAATGTTCTAAAACGAGCCTGGAACGTTAATCCGAAACTCGTTTGTTCGAATAAACTGTTGACAGATTCCTCCAGGATATATTGCACGATATGACCTGGTTTTACTTACGTTTGCCCAGCCCAGTATGGAGCAGTACTAGTCATCAACCTTAATAGTCTTTAGTTGTCCAAAATAAGTTACTTAAGTGCGCACTCAGCACTCCCTATCTAACAAATTTAATAGAACTACATATTAAAACTAATTTACTAAAAGTTTTATTTGAACAGTAAACCAAGTAGAGCCTGTAGGAAAAGTCTTCTGTTTATCCACAACCTCAACCAACACAAGTTACCTCACCACTTGTTTCTTGAGTGCGATAAATAGAGTCGCATAGTGGCCCGCTCAGGACCGTACTCTACGCCTCTCGGAGCCTTGCGCGCGTTGAGCAGTTATACGGACTAGGAATATAGATGCATATGATCGGTGGCGCCGCCTTTGCTGTGGCTATTGATAAATGTGTTTGACTGCTAATAAACCAATCTTTTGTGTTTGTTGCATTTTCAATGAAAACTTTTTTACTATGTTATTACCTGCATATTTAAAGGGACATTTTTAATGCACATCTGTATAACGTTTCTGCTGTAGGCTAAGTAACTCCACTAATCAACCAACTGCATATCAGAAAATTAAATGCTATGTGAAAACCAATTAATTAACTAAACATGACTAATTCAAAACTTAAGTAGTACACAAAACGAGACTTTTTTTCATCGAATTCACATGAAAAATGAAGTTTGTTCATCGGATATAAATACGTTTTTATTTTAACAATACAGAAATTGTTTATTAAAATGTAATGCTTACTATACCTTGCTAAACTTAATCATTTTCAACGCAGTAGGTACCTACCCTTATTATAATTATAGTTATATATATATATTAGGTTTTGAGAGGAGCTCACGACATCATCCAGATAGAAAGGTCAGTTGAACATTACTTTCTTCGTTTGAGATCTGTGTTAATAATTGCTAAAGATTCGTGACCGAGAATGATCACCAGTTCGAGGCATATATAGACACTGGCAGCAAATTAATAGGTGTAGCTTTTGTCGAAAGTCAAATATAGGCATTATAATCGGACTCGATACCAAGACCGACGATCGTGAGGTTTTGTAGAAACAGGTGATGAAGATTTGAACCTAATATTTCTTATCATTGAGAGACTGACGGAAAGGCATAGTTTTAGTTGATTGTATGACATCGGATAGGTTATTAAGTTCAAAGAAAAATTTAATATCAATTGCGTAGTAAGTGTCATCTTTTGTACTAGTTTAGTTAAGATCGTCTTTTAAGATAATTGTGTTGAGGGACATGTATCAACCCGCATCTAACTGTATTGAGTAGTTTCCAGTTAATTTAGATTGGTTGCAGCGTTCAAATAAAAATCAAGACGATGTTTATGTGGGTGGACAATTATAAAAATCGAAAATGACCACGCCATTCTATTTATAAGCACTACGAATGCATTTAGGAAACGTGACTACCTTCTGTTATAACAGTACCTCTCATTTGAAAATTGTCAAATCAATTTGTAAAGTTTGGAATACGGAAAGTCCATACGTTGAAAACTATAAGTGTAATATTTTTTTTACTTTCATATAATATGAAATAACCCCAATAGCAAACCAAAAATACGCAGGGTTTATGCAGAGTACCGTACATTCTGCAGATGACAATTTGAATCCAGCTTAATGAATACATCTGTGTGATGAATACATCTGTGTGATGAATAGGTACATCTGTGTCATGAATACATCTGTGTGATGAATACATCTGTGTGATGAATATCTATTTTATGCTTAATATTGGCCAGTCAAATTAACTGTGTGATTCTACATCTAATTTGCCATTCACTTATTTTACATTTGTTACATAATGTGAAAACCCTACTTACTACGATATTACTCATTCGAACATTATAAAAAAAATCTACCTACTTATTGGACACACGACAGAACAATATGCTTTGTGTAGCTACAACTGCAGAAAGAGAATGTTTTATTTATCCGTACACACTCCGAAATATAGTACTAGCTATATCTAATACTAGCTGACGCGCGCAACTTCGTTTGCGCCACATAAGAGAGAGTTTTACCTGTTCCTATCGCATTTTTCCTCCATCCTCCTCCCTCCATAATCCTCCACCTCCACCACCTCCAAAAAAACATCCATAAAAAAAGACCTTCATTAAGTTTTTTTTTTACGTGAGGGAAAATCCTCATGGATGTTATGCCGGACTCTTACCGACTAAAAACCCTCACGTAACGCCCAACAGCCTATGGTTGTGAACCCCGGGTAAGCCCTCGGAAGGATGTCCCAGGACTCAGACCTACGGCCGCCTCTGCGGCCTCGCCCAGGGGGTGGTTCAGGTGCTAACCCGCGTCTTTGGAGGGTTTCGGGTGTGATCCCGCTTCTAAGAGGGGGCTTGCATGAGTAAAAATAAAACTACAAACGCCCTAGATGCCCCTACAATTTTTAAAAGTTCCCTTCGATTTCTCCGGGATGCCATCATCAGATCCTGACTTCCTGAAAATGGGACCACCTTGGGAGTATCTATCTTCAAACGAAAAAAAAAATCACATCGGTCCATAAACGACGGAGTTCTGCGCGAACAAATATAAAAAAAAATATAAACGGTTGAATTGAGTAACCTCCTCCTTTTTTGAAGTCGGTTAAATAATATTAGTCACGCAGCACACGCAACGAAGCTCTCAAAAGGAATAACTTTTCCCCCGTTTTTGAAACATTTAATACTACTGCTCCGCTCCTATTCGTTGTAGCGTGATGCTATATAGCCTTTGACACTCCACAATAACGTAGCTTTCTATTGGTGAAAGAATTTTTAAAATCAGTTCGGTAGATCCTAAGATTACCCCTTACAATTTAACAAATATACAAACACACAAACTTTACTTCTTTAAAAAATTATCACTTAGCACAAAGTTAGTATATTCTGATTTATCAGATATCATTAAATATAATACTGAAATCGGTGCCCAGTAAAACTATGTAGGCTTAGGTAGACATTATTAATCACTCTCATTGGCACCGACTTTAGTATTATATTTAATGTTATCTGATAAATCAGAATATACTAACTTTGTGCTAAGTAAATTTTATTTTTCAGTTTTTAGTTTTGTTTGAAGTCGGTTTCTTTTTTGTAAAAATTTTTATTTTCACTATTTTTAGTATCGTGTGGACTGAAAATCTATCTATCTAGGTGTAAAGTTCTCGACAGTACAAATTTATCAAACCCAAACACAAAGTAACGGTTGAATTGAGTAACCTCCTCCTTGTTTGAAGTCGGTTAAATAATATTAGTCACGCAGCACACGCAACGAAGCTCTCAAAAGGAATAACTTTTCCCCCGTTTTTGAAACATTTAGCAGTAATAGACTGCTCCGCTCCTATTCGTTGTAGCGTGATGCCATATAGCCTATGACACTCCTCAATAACGTAGCTTTCTATTGATGAAAGAATTTTTAAAATCGGTTCAGTAGATCCCGAGATTACCACTTACAATTTAACAAATATACAAACACACAAACTTTACCTCTTTATAATATTAGTATAGACGAAGGATAAGGTACGCAGCAGTTCTCTCTCCGAAAACATTTACTGCTCCAACCGATACAATTTTTCTATTGTTTCATTTGGGCATGGTATAAGATATTTCTTGTAGAAAACATTGATAAAAAAAAAAACGATTCTAAGTATATGAAGACTCTAGTTACGTAACCGTGTGTATGGAGAAAACTGTACAAGAGTTATAGCATTCGCTATCATTATTTCTATATTTTTGAGAAGTCGATTTCGATCAAGATAAGGCTTAGGTATACGTTTTTAGGGTTTCGTAGCCAAATGGCAAAAACGGAACCCTTATAGATTCGTCATGTCTGTCTGTCTGTCTGTCTGTCTGTCTGTCTGTCCGTCCGTGTGTCACAGCCACTTTTCTCCGAAACTATAAGGCCTATGCTATTGAAACTTGGTAACTAGATGTATTCTGTGAACCGCATTAAGATTCTTATATAAAACTAGAAAAAAAGCAGTAAATTTTGGGGGTCCCCATACTCAGAACTGAAACTCAAAATTTTTTTTTTCATCACACCCATACGTGTGTGGTATCTATAGATAGGTCTTCCAAAATGCTGTTGAGGTTTCTAATATCATTTTTTTCTAAAGTGAATAGTTTGCGCAAGAGGGACTTCCAAAGTCGAAAAATGAGTGTCCCCCCCCCTCTAACTTCTAAACTAAGAGAGTGATAAATCTAAAAAATATATATGATGTACATTGCCATAAAAACTACCAACGAAAATTAGTTTGAACGAGATAGAGCTGTTAGTTTTTTTTAAATACGTCATAAACCGCAATTTTTGGTTAGAAAAATCACTACCACTGCGAACGTGTCAAAAAAACATCAATCAAAGTTACAACGAACTATAAGAACTTTTATATTATGTTACCTGCTGCTACGAAACCCTTCATGGGCGAGTCCAACTCGCACTTGGCCGGTTTATTCTATAGCTCGCTATGCAGTATCCGATAATCAATATCAGTTAGTAGGTAATGTAAGTACCACTAGGTACCTACGTTATACAGCATAAGTTCAACTTTAAATGGTACTCTATCTTCAATAACATGTTTGCCAGAAAAGCTCAAAGTTTTGCACATAATTAGTAAGTGAATATGAGGAAGCCAATAAAATTTCTTAATGGTATAATGGGTAATGATGCTCAACACCCTCGATTTTTGGACAAGTGCAGCAGTTCTTATAGGCAGCTATCAAGCTTTTTCACATCCTTTTTTTATAGACTGTATTTTTAGGCTATAAATATTGTTAATACAGTCAACTTTTCCTTTTTTTCTCGGTTGAAAGTCAAATTGATTTTGTAGATATTACTGTTGACTAAAATTCTGGACCCGACGAACGCTAACGCAATCCGTTGGAATATTTTCCTGTTTTGAGACTAGTATTAATGTGGTTAGCAATAGACTGACGAAATTTGAAACTTCTATTTATCAGGCGCTATAGGTATAGGTAACAAGCTTATTTAGAATAGTGTTTAATTTGCCTGGGGATAACTGCATGCTGAGTTACACATTTTGAAAATAGTTCTTATCGCCAAGAAGAGGAATGTTACTGTGTCATCAACTCGTTAACCGAGCTTTGAAATTTCACTGCAAATTTATTGGCCATTTCATAGGAGGGTAGGTTCTGATAGCTAAATGCTTTTGTGATAATATCATCTGTTGCTGCGAGAGACCCTTCCGCAAATAGCAATAATTAAATGCCACAGATTTTGTAGCTTTGCCAAAGTTTTTAATATCTAGAAGTCGTTTCTACAATATTCAGTTTTTTTATGAGTTTTGTTGCGTAACTTTTTATACTGTAACTGATGAGTGCAGTCCTGGATGTCTATCTATTAGTGGGAGCTGACTTCCATGTGGCAAATAATTTGTCTACTATTTGACATAAGTTAAAATCTTCGGTTGTTTGTGGTAAATGACATTGCGAGTAGTTACTAAACTGGGCTGTACTAAATGCACTCGAAAACTATCATATTCGGCCAGGACAGCTTATGCCCTTAATGATATACCAATCGATTGAATTAAGTCCATTGTGCAAAATACGACGATCATAGCAATTCAGTTAATTTTTATTCGGAGCGAGTACTACAATGCGATGATCCGCCAGTCTTGCTGATTCGGTATATAATTTGATATGCCATACACAAAACCGTGCCTAGATTTCATTCAAATAAGTCTCGATGTGAGGGATGTGTTTGTGTCACAAAGTGACCTATATTCAGTGAGACTGCATTTCGTTATGAGTTTGTCAAGTTCGGAAACACACATACCTACCTAGTTCGCTATTCGATGGAGGTCTATAAATTACACAGTTAACATTTTTGTTATTAATTATCGTGCTCGCGATTAAAGTGCCTGTTATACTTTCAAAGGTGTATTCGGAGTGTCTTGACAGTGAATTTAAAGCAGTTAAAGGTGGTGCAATAACAATAGTTCGACTATTGTTATTGCACCACCTTTACGATTTGGACGCAGATGTGTGTACATCTCATAAAACTCAGTATTTGGTACATATTACATAATTATATGCATAGATATACCTACTTTGGTTGTTGCAACTTAAACGAAAGCTAGGACTAAAAACTATCTATATATCTACATATAACACAAAGTAGCATTTACGTGCACTTAGAGTAGATGACAACTGCCAGAGGGAATGTTTTGATAAAATAATTAATGATATGCACCCGCAAATTTCATGCCTACATACTGGGGGATATAGGTTGTTAGTTTTCCTATTAATATGCAAACAAAACAGGTAGGAATAAAAATAACTTATGATTCCAACAGGCCTATTATGTATGGCAATTTCCAGTGTGAGTAGTATTCAAAAGTATTAGCATCGGTAAAAAGGTAAAATAATTCAGGAATCTACTTCCGGTATTGATCAAAAGGTACTTTAGTTCTGCGATTTTCAATAAGCTATACAGTGTAAATATATGCCTACTGCCAGTCGAGATAATTATGAAATTGTGGGAGTGAATTTACAAAACCATAATAATGTAAACTACTAGCGGACGTCACGAGGTTTCACCCGCGTAGTTTTCGTTCCGATGAAAATACGGGAATAAAATACATCCGTTCACCGCGAAGAGTGCAGCTTCCCTTCGGTCGAGTAGTTCCGGAACCTATTCGATGCAAACAAATAAACAAGCAATCAAATCTTTCCTCTTTATAATATTAGTATAATAGTGTATAGATGTGGTCGAGTGAGTGCATACTGAAAACTCGTGTTAAGTGTAAACATGCTGTGTGGATTAATTTATAATAAGTCAAGATACATTTATTTCATATGGATTTATACATAACGCTGATAAAATGCCAATGATTCAAAGTAAATTTTACCCCTAGTTCACAACTCAGCACCGTCCTGGGAGGAACCGGCCGGAAACTCTGTAGGCTTATTCCTTTTGGTTCTATATTCTACAACGTAGAAAATCAAAAAATAATTTTGGGAATCTACCTAGTAGAGAAAGAACTTTTACAGGCTTCATTGAACAATAGTTAGGCCTTGTGGTTTAGGCCATTTAGTTCTGTAAACTTCTTGAATGGTTACTAGTCTGTTGAAAGAAAACGCATACGTTGCCCTACAAAAAAGTTACAGACCTTTGTCAGAGATCGCTCTTAGCAATGACTATGACTGAGATAATCTGTGTGATAATCTGTGTGATAATCTGTGTGATAATCTGTGTGATAATCTGTGTGATAAGCTGTGTCTATGTGACAAATCCATATTTACTTTGATGTCATTTGTATTTACATTGATGACTGTGTGACAAATCCCTATATGTCAATGGATTGCTGTGTGATTCTGTGTGAATTAATTCATACAAGTAAGGATTGCTGGGTGATCAATCCCATGCATTTAAACCGATTACTGTGTGAATAAAGATAGAGATGTGGGTTCGAGTCCTGCTCGAGACTGATATACGTATTTTAATAACCAACTTCAAAACTGAGAACTGAACTCTTTCTACCGTATGTTTTTTTTCCACATTGCTAATGTTAGCCGACTTGTAACCGGATGGATGTGGGTTCGATTCCCACCTAAGACAAAAATTTGCGCGACCCAAAAACATTTGTCTCGAGAGTTTGCATGTTTATATTTATGATGCAGTCGGCATAAGCTCCAATTATTTTAAAAAATTAATGCATCCCTACCTACCCTGTTATTAAGTATTTTATACAGGTACTAGCTGTTGCCCGTGACTTCGTACGCGTGAAAATTATGTTATAATGCCACTT
The DNA here is from genome assembly GCA_933228765.1 of Miltochrista miniata. Classification (NCBI taxonomy): domain Eukaryota; kingdom Metazoa; phylum Arthropoda; class Insecta; order Lepidoptera; family Erebidae; genus Miltochrista; species Miltochrista miniata. Next base: position 15,240,581 of record OW121773.1, on the reverse strand, counting down.
TGATTGCTCTCTGCTTAGACCCTAGGATATGTAGCGTGATAATATATAGCCTATTTGAAGACCATACCCCTAGTTAATATTTGTGCAAAATTTGAATCAAATCTATTAAGTGCTTATCGAGATCCTTCCGGACTAAGCGAAGCAAACAGACAAACAGACAAACCGACACAGACAAAAAAATCTAACTATATTTTCGGCTTCGGTATCTTATGTTGAACACCCAGCGAGTATTTTTTTTAAATATTTCCAATGTACAGTTTTGATTTTTCTATCATTTTATTATATGTATAATAATCTATATACATATAATAAAATGATAGAAAAGCCAAAACTGTACATTGGAAATATTAACAAAAAAATGCTCGCCGGGTGTTCTACATAAGATACCGAAGCTGAAAATATAGTTAGAATTTTTTTTGTCTGTTTGTCTGTTTGTCTGTTTGTCTGTTTGCTTTGCTTTGTCCGGAAGGATCTCGAAAAGTACTGACCAGATTTGGTTCAAATTTTGCACAAATATTACTTAGGGGTGTGGTCTTAAAATAGGCTATATATTATCACGCCACATATCCTAGGGGCTAAGCAGAGAGCAATGAAATGTTTAAACCGTTGGATTGATTTAATTAAAACGCAGCAGGAATATTAGTAGGAGATAGGTTTTACACTCAGACAACATATTATTACGCTAAATTTTTTAGGACCTCGGCAGAGAACAATGAAAATCTGTTTGTATATTTTTGCAAAATACAGAAATTACTGAATAATTTTAATTAATCTTTTATTTGAATAGCAATCTAGAAGTTGGATCTTTAAATAGGCTATATATTATCACGCTACATATCCTAGGGACTAGGCAGAGGCTAATGAAATATGTAAGTATGTGGATTGATTAAACTAAAACGTTGCAGTAATATTAGTAAGAGATTGGTTTTACACACCGGTTACATATTATCACGCTAAATATCTTGGAGGCCCGGTAGGGAAAAATTAAATTCTGTGTTTGCTACGATATCCAGACGACAGACGACTGATATACATACTTATATAATTCTAAATACATACATATTATACATAGAAAACACCCAAACTCCGAAACAAACATTTGTGGAACACACAACTAATTGGAACAACCCAAAAATCGAACCAAGCCTTCCGGCGCGACAGGCAGTATCACCACACCGACTACGCCACAGAGGCAGTCAATGAAATTATATTTCATATTCTTTCATATAATTATTCTAACGGCTTGACAGACACAAAATATATTTGTTTATGTATTTACGGGCAACAATCAAAAGTACCTAACTGTAAAGATTAGTAGTAGTAATTTATAGGCTTGATAAAGAACAATAATCAAATTCATTAGAGTACGTGTTTGTTTTTAAATATGCATTTAGTATATAACATAATAAGTAAGTTTATCAGTTTTCTAGATCTCATAGCTCACACTAATATAAATCAAATTTCAGGCTACGCTATACTATTGTACAAGCCATGTAATATGTAGTATACTTTTTTATAACGTGAAGGAAAATCCATCGTGGATGCTATGCCGGACTCCTACCAATTAAAAAAAACCTTAAGTAACGCCTAAGAGCCTATGGTTGGGAGCCCCGGGTAAGCCCTCGGAAGGATGTCCCAGGATTCCCAGCAGACCCACGGCCGCCACTGCGTCCTCGCCTAGGAGGTGGTTCGGGTGCTATGCCACGTCTTTGGGGTTTCGGGTGCGATCCCGCTTTTAAGGGGGGGGGGGGGGGCGTGAGTAAACGCCTTCGGCGCGGACTGAATTATTTTACAATAGCTTTAATCATTAAGCTCTTTTATCATTAAGCCAACACGCCAGTTTACATTTACCCTCACATTCAAAGGGATCCTTGAATTCTAGGTTTTGCAAAAGTTGGGATGTCTCTAATTCCTGAACTAGAAAACCTTTAACATGGAAACTTGTGTGAAACATTCCTTACAGTATTCCCTTTATAACACTAAAAAAAAATTTTGGAATCCGAAAACGCATTGAGAAGTAACAACTAAAAAACCGTTTTGTCTTTCATCCCTTCTCCCAAAGGAACCGCGCAAAATATCGAGATCAAAAGTATCCTAGAACCTTCCTCCTATTATAAGCTCTGATTGTACTAAGTTTCATTCAAATCCATTCAGTAACTTCGGCGTGATACTTACTCGGAATACAGACATACAGACACACATGAAAAATGTAATTTCATTTTCGGCTTCAGTAGACTCTCGACCCTCAACAGTTTTATTATATGTATAGACTAGCTAACCATCGCAACTTCGTATACGTCACATAAGATCTATGAAAGGAGAGGTATTTCTTCATCAGACTCATCAAGCAGCGTGTGAAACTGCCCTGTTTGCTTAATCAAAAAAGAGCTTAAAGATTAAGTCTATTCTAAAGCTATTCAGTTCAAAATAATTCAGTCCACGCCTTCGGCGCGGACTGAATTATTTTACAATAGCCATAACCATTAAGCAGCTCTTTTATGATTAACCCTTAGCCACCTACCATAACTTTTTGTCACACAACCACCTACCATACGTCTATGAGACCCCTGAGTAAAATGGTTATTTAAAGTAATATCTTGTTTATTGAAGTATATTTTTTAGTAAAAAATCAACTTAGGAAAGTATTAAACTCTTTAGTAAAGGTACAAGAGAATGATTTTTATAGGCATTTTGTCTTAATTACTATTAATCAACAATATCTGCTTAAAAACTAAGTCATTTGCTAAATGAGATCTATAAAAAATAATCACATGGATATGAACTTCTTTTATAATTTTTTACTGATTCAATAATCAACCATTGCAAAAAAAAGAAAATGGTGAAAATTAAATTAAATAGAAAAAAATTACAAGCCCTAAACTTATAGTTTTTCACGACAATTATTGCACAGCTTATTAGAAAATTCTCGGCAAATTGGTGATTTGCATTCGAAACTGATGTATTGTGGTTTGCACGGCACTGAGGGACACGGGGAAAAGGTACAGGAACGGACGAGTTCGCAAACGACTCGGTCGCCGATATATTTACGTTTTAAATATCTGCTGCGTCTGTGAGACGTATGGTAGGTGGTTAAGGGTTAAGCCAACACGCCACACAAACGTTGTTTATAATGAACATTCTTAAAACAACTTTACTGAAAAATGTTGAGCTTTGGCTACAGTGACATAGGTACATAAATTAAATCACCTTAAACATAATAAGTACATGCATACGGTCACGCCTTTATCCCCAAAGGGGTATGGAGTCATATTATATGTTTACCATTTTTTTAATTTGTTCCACGTAACGTAATAGGTGGTGAGCCGCATTGCCGTGTTGAAATGGACAGGCGTTAGTACTGCCTACTTTTGAAAATTATTAAATCTATAAGGTCTTCAACTTGGTTTAACGACTGCCATTTACTGGCTACCGTTAGCGTTAGTGTTATCGTCTCAACTCTTCCGATTATGCGTAAAGTTTTCAGTCTGTGGCCCTAATCTAACAAACGTTTCGTATTCGCGCTTCGCCATACTACTTACTCTTATAATTATTAAAGGGGCTAATTAATAAACACGTACGTCATACCGGCCTTGGACCCACTAAAACCATGAGGTCTCTTCCTATCCATCTAGCGCAGTCCTAAGGTATCCTTTAGTGGGCTTACCCGGGGCTCCCAATCGTAGGCTGTTAGGTAGGATACGTGTGGTTTTTAGTCAGTGGGAGTCATAGTACATTCATGTGGGATTTTCCTCACGTTAAAAAAATCCATCTAGCGCATAACTCCCCGGGTAAGTTGGAGGATGTCCTAAATTTGTTCCCACATTTTGGTTACGACTTATCCTAGAGGCTCAAATAGAATACGGTTCATACTTTGCTTATAACATAATTTCCACGCAGACGAAGTCGCGGGTAACAGCTAGTTATCAATAAATGAACAAAATGTTTGTTAGGTTGACTACAATCGAACACGTAATGTTGTTGAACACAAGTTACTGCTGTTAAATGTTTGTTTCAGAACTCCTGATTCTATACGCTGACGAATGACGAATCAAGCCATGAGCACAATGTACCGTACCATGAGGGCCGTGGGACACGGCCTTTACAGGATGGCCGAGTGTTACAAATACGGCACGATAGATGGCGCTTACTCCAACATACTGAACATCACTATTTCGTTGTTTAATTATATTTACATGAAAACTATGTGTTGTATCGAGAACTAAAATTATTAATTATAATTATCCATTATTGCTAAGTTAGTTTTGTATAATATTGTGTAATTAAATGGTATTGTCTAATTAGCAGCTTCTGGGGGTAAATGTATAAAATGGCGGGTAATCATATGGGGAGCTCTCTTCTTTCTGAACGCTTAGATAGGCGGTAACGCTGGTCAAATAAATGTAAATGTAAAGTTGTGATTTCAAGTTTTATTTTATTCCTGAAAGTGTACCTATTTAACACTTTTGATAAATCGAAAGTGTCCCTATTAACAAACATTACGAAGTCTGTGACACATTTTTATTTCAACTCTTACTCGAAATGACATCGATCGCCATTCTGATCACACTGATTCACCTCGGGTCCCACCGCAAAACGCCAGTTCCTTACTTTAGAGAAAAAGTTAGCAGCTAACAACGACCTACGCTTTAATTATAATAACATAATTCAAAATCATATCGATCAAGGATCACATATTTCGAAAATGGCTCCTAAAGAAGGTCGACGATGAGTCTTCCTCAAAGCACCCACAATACACCCGTCTGTCGCCATAACATACCTACCTCAAGGAGGCGTATCATATTGATAATGGTTATGGAACTACAAGTCGGAAATCACTTAACGACACACTTTACAGGTTCAAATTAACGAATCAATATTCGTTATCTCTTGAATCGATCGATTAAACTCACGCATGTCACAGTGATCGCTGATATAGAAAAGGTGTATTTTCAATTACAGAAAGCTCGTTCCCGCTCATCACTCTTTTCAACGCATACTACAAATAAATATAGATCCTCAAGCTGATATCACAACAGTCATATTTCTTTACCATGTTTCTTCTTTATTCCTAGCTTACCTCACCTCGACATGACGATCGTTCGCCAGTTGGCTGCCGTCAGCCGCGTAGGTTCCCGCTCGCCGCGATTGAATCAAATTTTCTCGGGTTCGTAATTTTTTTTGTAAAAGATCCTGCGTTCCTGCTGCTGCCGCAGTGACCGCCTGCTGTTTGCAGGCAGACTTCATTGAAGACAGCTTTCTCGATCGTAGTCTTGACGGAGTGTAAACCTCGCGACGGGTGCCACTCCAACTTCGTCGCAAATGTATCCGGTGTTCAGGAGAGTTCGTTGCAGAACCGTGGTCGCTCACTCTCTGAAAGCTCGAAAATTAACTACTATTAGATTCTATCCCGTATGCGTCACTATAATCTGATAACTGTTTTATCACAAGTTAAGAAAAACGGTATTATGAAATCAAGAAGAAAAAATAGGGTAGACTATAAGTATAAATCCATTTGCATCTTGACTAATTCGGGCAAAAATTATAATTTATTTTTTTATTCCTGACTTGTTAAGTATGTAAATATTAAAATTAAGTTTATTTTTCGTATAACTCAACATCACAAAAGTTTTATTAGATTCTACTGAGGTCAAGTAAGTAAATCCGAATAAAATCCTTTTCCATCCATCAAACCGCGATAAAAATCTTCACAAGAAATGTGTTTTACTATGTCAATGAGGCTACTTTATCTATTGAACACTGTATTTTTAAATGAAAATAGTTTCTTTCACTTCATTTATCAATGATGGCCACCGTGCTCGTGGGGTGGATTATAACGAAATATTGTTTTATTTCGAGATATCCCACTTCTGAGATGTTACGGCCATCGCAGAAGGAAGATAAATCAAACGAATCACAATATTTTAACAAAATTTATTTAATACTCCTCAACCGAAAATTACTAACAAAGTTTTACTGACCTTAGTGATCTAATCGCGTCCGCCCTCAGACTGCGTTTTATTCCGAAGCCCGACATATATTCAGGTCGTTCTACACTATTTTGACGTTTGACGTGTCAACGTCAAATGTCAATTTGTCACTGTCAAAAATGGTACTTCAAACTAATGGCAGTATCTTATGAAAATAATAAATATGCCAATAATTCTGTAACACTATTATCCTAAAGTATACTCCAAAGACCCGCTACAACAAAAGTTACGCGTCATTAGTAATCGGCACATACACCACGATCCGCGATTACGACAATGTCTATTTAGTTCATAAATACCTTTTTGCGAGTCTTGTGGTAGTAAAAGTTGTTTTTGAAGAGACACCTTACATGTCTTTTCACACGAGAGGAAAAAATGCCACGCCCTTCCATCTTTGCTTCCGGCCTACAGACGAGCCAGTCACATCAGATGTGACTGGCTCGTCTGTAGGCCGCATATAGGAATCGAACCGCAGATTCAGCGGTTCGATTCACTCCACTCATCTATCACGTTCCGTTCGTGACTTTTATTTCCCTACTCCTCACACGCAACGCACGATTAGGACTTTACAGCATTAGTGAGATTTTACTACCAGAAGATAAAATAAGCCTACTTATTAATAATCCTATCCTCTAAGCAAACAGTTGAATCTTTTAGTTGAATGGACAGTTGAATCTTTTATTTGAAACAATGCTCTACGTAGGACGGAACGTAGATTTTGGTGTGGCCATTCTGAAGTTGACCCGTTCATAAACTATATAAAAATTGTCATTAGTTCTGAACCTGGTTATTAATTTAATATCTATTTATTTTAACGTAGATTTATTGTAACCTAAATAAAACTATTTCCTGTTTTTTTAAACTATTTCGTCGACAAGTATCAGTCACTGTCATTGTCAAAATGACAATGTCAGATCAACGACGTCTAACCTATGTGTAATTATTATGTAAATGGAAGTAAACATGGAATAAAACAACAGAAAGATATGAGAATCATATCCCCGTGTTACCATAATTACTGTATAATATATTAAATACTCTTTATCACGTAAATGACAGTACTACACTACAACCCATGGATAGTGTGTTGGTGAGTATTGCAGAATGTTACAGAGGGCGTGCGTGAGTTGCTCACGTCACGCTGCCGTCATGGGCCTGCTTCTGTAAGGATGGTGAGCGACCCTCTCACCGTCCTCATACCCCCGGTCATGGAGGCCGATAGTCCTCGGCGAGGCAGGCGCTCGCAGGTGGCGCCCAAACCGCCGATCCCACTTACTCCCGCTGGAGAGCATGGCTCGCACCATGGTCTCGAGCGAGAGAGTATCCACGTCCAGACCCACTACGAGGACCTGGCGCTGTTGCGCCCACGCCGTGCACTCCACCAGCGTGTGGAGCGCCGTGTCATCGCTGCGGTCCTCGCAGTGCTGACACTCGGCCGTGGTTTCCCTGTGTTTTCGCCACAGATACCTACTGAAGCTACCGTGCCCGGCCAGCATCTGTGTCAACGGGTAGGAGAGAGCACCGTGTCTTCTCTCCAGCCACTCGTCCATGACCGGTCTGACGGCCGCGATTGTGGCGAATCCCCCCTTTGGTTGCTCAAGTCGCACCTTCCATGTCTCCACGGTTTCCTGGTGGAGCAGGGTCCGCTGGGCCTCGATTTCTCGAGACGCAGGCCTTTGGCCCCGCTCCAGCGCCTCCTTGCGCCATCTGAACAGTGACGCAAGGGCTCTCGCTTCCAGGTCCCATGGCGGGGTCCCGGCTAGTAGACATGCCGCCTCACCGGAGATCGTGCGGTATCCTCTTATCACCCTGACGGCCATCACTCTCTGCGGGCTCAGCAATCTAGCCACATTGCTGTTTTCGTTAGAGCCCTAGCCTACCCAACCAACATTAAAGGTAGACTAAAAGAGACAAGTATCTAAATTTTCTGATAACACAGTTCAGGTTAATAATTAAATTTCAAGGTATCTAAAAATTAAATAAAATAAAATAAAAATCATTTAATCTATATCTCCTACACACCAAAAAAAGTCAAACAGAATACAAAAGTTACACAGAGTAAAATTCACTAAATTTACACAGAGAAAAATTCACCTTACAGGGAAAGGCTATAGAATCATATTTAAAGAATATAAACATATGTGTGCATAACTAGAAGAAGAGAGAACATAAAAAACACAATAAGAAAAAGAAGTAGGTATGCCAAATAAAATCAAAAAATCTTTCCAAAATCACAGCTATTTTTAAATTTAGAATATAGTGTCTTTTCCAACCAAAGGTGTAGATAGCTGAAAAAAGACGAAAGGGATAATTTCGTGCGTAGCTGTTAGCACCACCAATTAACGTCCTGGAGCGTTTCGGACGGAGTTCCAGGATGGTTTCGCCAGAGGTAACCACCTATGCACACACACTAGACTGAGACTACCGCAGAGTAGTTCTCAGAGTCTTGCCACTACGTTGGGAGCCAATTTGTCACCGCTTTATTAATCTGTATGTTACTCACCAACTTACTCAGAGGGAGCTTACAGAGGACTCTTTCCCAGGGCGCCTTACTTCAGAGTTTCCAGTGTGTGTGCAAGGGTAGGCTAGGGCTCTAAAGAAAACAATGCAGAGAGATGTACACACATATATTTAGAAGGTTTTCAGAGCTACAGAGACAATAGGAAGGAGTTATACATTAATAGACATATATAGACTAGATATTCTTAACAGTAGATCCTATACTATGCACTAGTAGGTACTTCTTAAGCGATCTACGTATGCGTGGGCAAGTACTACAGGTTATAACATTAAAGCAGCTATACTACACCATGGGATAAGTAGAATGGTACTGGCCTTCGTGTTGAGGTGAGAGCGACACCGGTTTTATGTATTGCCAGGTGGAGTGAATGGTCGATACGAAGCTTGAAAAATGGAAAGTCTGCGGGCTAAAGCTAAGTGTAAAAAGCTAAAGTGTATGGCAAAACTATTGAAAGGAGAATGAGGGTGGAATCTGACGGATTACTGTGGGAGGCGCAGGGTGGTTTCTGAAATGGAAGGGGATGTATTGACCAAGTTTTCTCGCTCCGCAACATTGTAGAGAAGCAGCTGGCTGTAGGCCGGAAGGTTTTTTGCGGTTTTGTGGACATGGAGAAAGCATTTGACAGAGTTGTACGGAAGGATTTCTGGGATATATTGCCAGGATACGGGATTAATGGTGCGCTGCTTCGTGCTGTGCAGTCTACATATGTGGGATGTACGGCATGTGTGCGGGTGGGCGGCAGCCTGTCTCCTTGGGTTGACGTCAACATTGGCGTCAGACAGGGCTGCGTGCTGTCGGCTCTGCTGTTTGTCCTGTACCTGGACGATTGTCTTAAGAGAGTAAGATCGATGAATGTTGGATTGCGAATGGGTGACTTACTTGTGAACTGTTTGCTGTATGCAGATGATGTCGTGCTCATAGCCGAATCGCCATCAGAACTACAGTCACTAGTCACAACGATGAAAGATGATTGTCTAATGAGAGGCTGACATTTGAACGCGACTAAAACGAAAGTGATGGTATTCGAAAGAGAAGAGGACAGAACGAATGCTAGGATAACTGTAAATGATGTAGTGCTGGAACAGGTGGATGAGTTTGTATATCTTGGATGTGCATTTAGCAGGGATGTACGGTACACCGCTGATGTAGAAAAGAGGGTAACTGCGGGCAATAGTGTGAATGGAGCGTTAGGCAAACTTTTAGGTACCAAGGCTGATACCTACGCTAACGTATGGAAGCGAGAGTTGGGTATGGCAGGAAACGCATAAAAGTAGAATAAACGCGGTCGAGATGCGCGCGCTACGCAAAATCTGCGGAGTAACGCTCGCAGATCGCGTTCGGAATGAAGATGTAAGAAAGAGAGTTGGTCTGAAAGAGAGTGTCGGTGTTAAAGTAAGGAAGGGCATGCTATGATGGTTCGGGCATGTGGAACGAATGGGAGATGAAAGAATGACAAAACAGATATACAACGCGAAAGTGGATGGACGTAGGAGTCGGGGAAGGCCACGACACACTTTTCACGACCAAATTAATCGTGTGTTAGTTGAAGGTGGTGTCAAGAGTCGTAGGAACCGACGTGCATGCATGAAAAGAAAAATGAAAGTTGAAGAAGCAAGTGAGGTGTGTATGGACCGTGCCGTGTGGCGCTCGGTTATTTCTGCCTACCCCGCAAGGGAATTGGCGTGAAGATAGTTACTTAGCCAGGTGGAGACGGCAGGTTTCCCTCAAATGCCCCTTGCTCGTGCAGTCCACGTATTTTTGGGTGTGGCTCCGATCACCTTAGGTTTAGCCGCTACAGACCGTACTAAAAAACCTTTTCGTGAAACAAAACAACGAAATAAGTTGCTGACAACGCGACAGACGAAGAGTGAAATCTTTTGCAAAAAGAAAAGGAGACTCACCAGTTTCCTGGGCAGAATGTAGCACTTAATTTAACCTTATCATAATCTCTAACAATGGCGAGGTAAAAACCAGAGCTTGAGCAAAAACTGATTCGAGGTACAGACTACAGAGCTTGGAACTGCTTCAAAGTTAGCGTCAAAAGGGTTGGAAACCTCGAAGCGGGGCTAATTTATACCCTCTCTCCGTAGAACCCTCGAGAAATCCTTTAACAAAACCTGTTTTGCCAACGCAATCCTGAGGTGCCATAGACACTCTTCTGTCACTTTTCAGCAAAGACAACTAAAGATAAAAATAAAAAAAGCGATGAATTGATTGAGGGCGTCCTGACACGTTCAATTATGAACTGTCAAGCCCTCAACCAGATATTGTTGCATCTAAAGAAAACAAATGCTACACTATACTATACTATACTATACTATACTAATTGTAATAAATATTGTTATGGCTTGATGTGCGACTTGGCTTTGCTGTAAGTGTAAGCGCATCAAGACCTGAATATTAATAAATACATAAATAAAATTATGATTCTATGTATGTGATATCGACTCTTTTAAATTGTGTCGTTTTCGTTCTGAAGGTGCGATGTATAATATGTTCTCACCTTTCGGATAAATCCGCGAGGTACTTAATAGACGCGCTTGACGCTATGCAGAGACGTGCTATCCGAATGATTGGTTGTCCTGAGGTGACAAGAGGCCTCGAACCGTTAGCGCAGCGAAAAACCATAGCATCCTTGGCTGCCTTCTACCGAATGTATCACGGCGAATTTCTGAGGAGCTCTTCAACCTGATCCTACCCTTTTCGATCCCGAGCAACACGTGCCGGGCAGAGCAGATGCCCCTCATACACAGTGGAGATAATCTTCGCCAGAGCTGAGCATTTTAAAAGATCATTTTCTCTGTCAAACTATTAAAACATGGAACAACCTGCCCGCACACGTGTTTCACTCATCTTGCAATCCCGGGTTCTTCAAGAGAAGCGTGAAGAGGCACTTCACAGGGCCGCCAACTTGAGGACCACCCAGAATTTCAGAAGTCTTAAGGACTGTGAGAATGCGCCCCAATCGCTAGATGCGCCACGGCTTTGCATCAGGCTGGTGGTAACGTCAATTTGGCGAGTAAAATATAAAAAAAACAAACCTTTATATTTCAAACGGTTACAGGAAGAGAAAATATATTATATTTGTCTTAAAGACAGTTAAGTTTTTAATGTTATTTAGGAGTTGCTTGTACAAATAAAACTTAGTTTTTTTTGTTAAAATGTCTAATGGGTCACTACGGAAGAATGTTGTTCCTTATCCAGGTATTGTAATAGTATACGTCAGTGTAAACTGTAGGCACGTCCAGTCCACATGGGATAGTCCCAAAGCTGACTATTCCACTCAATTCGTGCACCAAACCGTTCTTATACATAAGAGTACTATCGCCTTGACAAGTATCTTTCTTATAGACACCTCCTGCACAAAGATGGCCTTCTTCTATTTCCGAGGGTCCGTTATAACGAGAAGAAAAGGCTTGTCGGCATTGCTGTAACGGAATATATAGGAAGTAGTGTGAGCAAGTTTATTAGCGTTCTGAAATTCTTATGTTATTTCTATGTATAATAATGCTTAGGTTCTATTTAGCATTTACTTATGTAAATGGATGTATAATGATGATAATTATGCTTTCTTTTGATTATGTCTTGGAGGCGTGGTTCACTCGCCATGATACAACGTCTGTTTGCTGAATGAAACTAGGTATCAGATGATAGTGTTCTTATGTAAACCAAAATATACTTACAGTTATTTTCACGTGAGGAAGGGTAACGTGCATTCTTACATCACTGGTCTTTTTAAGATTACTGACTGCACCCCAACCAGCAGCAATAAAATTAATAGGCTCACTGCTCTGCTCCCAATCTATACTTGGTAGACATATTGGTCGAATGAAATCTGAAAATTTCGTTAAGTTGTTTATGTTGAAGTGTGTGAGTAAACTCCTTAACAACCACCGACATATTAGGTACGGTTCTTTATACTCGTAATACTAAGCGTTGACTATAAACAGCTGACTGTATGTTTTTACCTCGTTTGTACTTTATATAAAATTAGAACAGTGAATAAATCATGCTCGTACGTAAAGGTTGTTTCCTTTTATTCCACATCGGGACCCCAACATTTCATGGCGACCCTGCCGAAAACTTGGTCTGCCAAGGGGCTCTTGGAAAAGTAATATATGTGTAAACAATGTGTCGCTCGTCAGTGGAGAAAGAAGAGGTGATCTTGAGCCAAAATGCAGCAGGCGGCCAGAACGACGCTACCCTGAAGGACATTGGTGGCCATGTGGAGCGGCTGAGTACTGTGACCATCATCATACTAGCCATTATAGCTGTTCTCGGCATGTATTTCATCATCAAGCTGTACCGGAACTGCCATCGCCAGTGGATACAGGAGGAGATTGGCCTCAGCACCGTCCAGCGTATACGAGCATCTTTGAGAAGACGATCAGAAAACAGTTCCAACAACGAATCGTAAATGTTTCGTGACGAACAACGTTTTCTCATCAAGTTTCCGTGCCAATAGTTTGTTACCGCAGTAGTGTGAAAGTGTAAAATTACATTACGCTAATTACTTAAGGTGCCAAGAATCGTGCATAAAGACTCATCGAATATGATACCGCACGCGCAAAGTGCAACGCTGCACAAACCCAGCTGCGATGTTTCGCAATAATTTTATTTGATACCTTGTTATCTATCATTGTTTTACGTAGAATAAGTGACCTATTGGAATATATTTTATAAGATGTTAACTTTAAAATATGATTAAAAGTATCATAGAGTGTCTAAATAACTTAACAGAAATACGCAAATATTTGATAAAAAAAGGGCAAATCTAGATATAAAGGCACAATAATCGACAATAAGTTAGCCGAATCAAAACTTATTTTTGATAAATGTTGTGAAATATTTTTATTGTTAGAAAAAAGTCAAGGATCATCTTTGCCATCGGCGTTAGAGATTGTAAAAGACGTTAAAAGGGTATACGAAGAGATTAATAACTTGTGTATTTTACCAACTACAGAGTCTACCAAAATGGAGTTTGATCTTAAGGCGGCGTGTAGTCTGATTCCAGTTATGGACGGCAAGCAGGAGACCACCAAGCGGCTTATAGACTCTACCGAGATGTATGCAGCCATGTTAGACGACAAAGGTAAGGCATTGCTAATTACTTTTATTTTAAAAACCCGGCTATCCGAGAGTGCCAAATTACGAATGTCTGGCACATATACAACAGTCGAACATCTCATTACTAATTTAAATCAATATCTTATACCGAAAGGATCGTTTATTGCCATTCAGACTAAATTACAACATCTTCAACAAGGTTCTATGTATATTGATAGTTTTGGCAACGAACTGGTGAAAATGTTCACCGAATGACTATCACCCAAGCAGATGGTAATCCTACCATGTTCGAAGGTTTAAAACAGCTCAATGAAAAGTTTGCCATATAACGGTTTTCAGATGATCTTCGCAGCTCAAAATTAGGCACTATCATCGCAGCTCGAAATTACAGCAGCTTATCGGATGCCATTCAAGCAGCCAAGGACGAGGAGATCGCACTGAATCCTTCACCATCAGGTAACGTCTTGCAATTTACTAAAAACGGACGAGGTTCAGGTTTCGTGAGACCGTCTCAAGGTCAGTTTTATCAGCAACGTTATAATTTTAATTAGGCAGGACTGGCAGGGTCGCCAGAAAGCATGTTTAGTTGTTTGAACTCTAGAGTCTAAGAGACTGCTAGTTGAATTTCAAAAGTTCCTTAACAGAATGTCCATTTTTGAAAAATACCAAAATATATAACATCACGCTGAGGCGAATAAGAGCTGAGCAGCAACGAAACATTTTTCGAAAACTAGGATATTTATTTTTATTTTTTATTTATTTATGTACAGTCACGAGCAATAATATGTATACATTGTCAAGGCTCCTAAAATATGTAAACACCTTCGGCTCCAAAACGAAGGGCTCAACGTGAAGAGCATAAAATTGTAACCACGAGTTCACATCATAAATATATATACACTCATTGCTTCATAAGATGTACTCATCTTATATTCCATTAAATTATATTTAACTTCTCCGGCAATATCATGTATCTGAACGGTGCTGCATAAATATGTATCCACTTTCGATGAAAACCTCCAAATTAGATATTTATGATTTAATATCTTAATAGAACCTTAGACAAAAAGAATACTGAACTGAAAAAAAATAATATATACTCAAAATTGCATAGGTTTATATTGATATTTTGCTGGAACCGACTCTCAAAAATAATTTTTAGTAATTTGATGTTGTAAATCCCTACTAATATTATAAATGCGAAAGTAACTATGTGCGTAACAGACAGACGTCTGTCTGTTACGCTTTCACGCCTAAACGGGTGGAGTGATTGAGATGGAATTTGAAATAGGGATAGTTTGAGGCCCTGGGAAGGACATAGGCTACTTTTTAACCGACTGTGCAAAATTATGGTTATGATTTTACGCGATAACGGCTTCTACGCGATTGAAGCCGCGGGAAACAGCTAGTATTTGATAAATACAAAAATTGACAAATGTGTACCTATAATATTTGAGGAGTTCCCTCAAGTCCTCATAAATCTTTTTTTACAAGGAGAGCTCCGCTTACAGACTACCCATGCTGGCCAGGCTTGAGCTCGTGTGAGGGTCGCCCAACACCTGATCACGATAGCACTGGGAATACTCACTAAAACTCATTGACACCGATCTGCCCCTGTGACGGTGTTCTGGGATCTGTCTAATTCACCAAAACACTGAAGACCTCATAAACCTACCCATCAAAACAATATTTGGAAAAAAAAAACCAATCTGGAAATATATCCTTTTATATAAAAGAAGTTTATTCCGGTCTGTAAATGTCGGAGTTATGAGGTAACAAACATTAAAAAAAAATAAACCTCTTTTTTGGAATCTGTTAAAACACATTCGGGTTTGCGATACCAAACAACCCGTGCAAAGGTTTCAGATCGATTAACTGAAACTAATATTATAATACGGCACTTTAAAGAAAACAAACAAACAAACTTTGGCATTTTCATACATATATATAAGCCCCACAAAGAATAATAAATATTTTTTCAGAGAAAATAGATCGGTGATATTCGTATGGTTCGCAAAGGTGCTCGACCTACAGACAGGAACTCTAGCATGCATTCGTTTCTCACAATTTTAAAGAATTTGTTTGTATACAGAGTTATGAAATTTTAGTTCTATACTTATTATTGGTGGAGTGTATATGCAATGAGTGTATATATATTTATGATGTGAACTCGTGGTTACAATTTTATGCTCTTCACGTTGAGCCGTTCGTTTTGGAGCCGAAGGTGTTTACATATTTTAGGAGCCTTGACAATGTATACATATTATTGCTCGTGACTGTACATACACACATGTAACATGAAATGGAAATACAAGAACAGAGAGAGTAAAGTACAAAGGCACTACTTATTTCAATAGAAATCTCTTCCAGTAGGCCTGAGATAGGAGAAGATAAAAAAAAAAATATAATTATGTGTGTGTAGGTTAATAAACTTACATAAACTATGGCTACATATATTATATAGATGATACCAAATTACATACATACTATTAAACAATAAACATACATATACTACATTCTATGTTATGTTATTATATATTTCATTTCTTTTGAGAGTTTCCGTTGCGTAAGTTTGCTAGATGGTTACAGTTGCGTAAAAAATGTTAATTACATTATAACTGGTCATAAAAATTTCTAAAGTTTTCTAAATTTGGTATGCTAAGTATGAATCACGTGATCATTTTGCAATCCAAAATGACCGCCGCGGTGTAATCACAAAATTTCATGATGGGTATCATTTAAAGGGTTTTTTGGTATGCTGAGTACGAATCACGTAGTAATTTCGCAATCCAATATGGGCGCTGCGCCATAATCACAAAATTTCATGATGGGTATCGTTTAAGGGGTTTCTTGGTATGCTGAGTACGAGTCACGTGATAATTTTGCAATCCAAAATGGCCGCCACGGTGTAATCACAAAATTTCATGATGGGTATCGTTTATAGGGTTTTTTGGTATGCTGAGTACGAATCACGTACTAATTTTGCAATCCAATATGGCCACCGCACCTTAATCGCAAAAATCCATGATGGCTATCGTTTAAGGGGTTTTTTGGTATGCTGAGTACGAATCACATGATAATTTTGCAATCCAAAATGGCCACCGCGCCGTAATCACATAATTTCGTGATGGATATCGTTTAATGGATTTTTTCGAATGCTGAGTACGAATAACATGATAATTTTGGAATTCAATTTGGCCGCCTAAGCTATTAACAGTAATAAACTAAAAAGATTTGCTTATTAAGTTTAGGCCTAGCAATGCGAAAATAGTATGACAAAAGGTTTTTATTGTAAAATTAAGGCCAATTAAATTAAATTGGTACCTAGCATACGAAAGAATCCCTTAATCGATACCCTGTAACGTTGTGGAACAACGGGTGCAATTAGGGGTTCAACATTAGGGGTTTTAAAATGAAAACGTAGATTAATAAATGAAAGCGCCATCTACCGAGTTAGTGTCGCAACGGCGGAAGCCTCATTCGTATTTAAAAAGCGGTCTTGACGTTTAGTAGTTTCGAGTGGTGCCGCTAGAGGCGCTGTACAAAAATATAAAAACAACCGCGCGCGAATTTCGAAGCCCCCATTACTCAAATAATGTAAAGTCACTAGTCGCGAAGGCGTAGGTGCATCAGAGTATAATTTCAAAGTGAAAAAATATTGTTAGGAGCCAGGTGCTCCCAAAGTGATCAGCGATTTAGCTGCGAGCGTCAATAACCCCATCATTGGGTGAGTCAAATTAATTATAATGAATCTAGATTTTTAAAACAGTGAAAATTAACGGCTGTTGGTCAACCCTGTTATGGGAGGGTAGATTACAGGGGTGTGAAAAAAAAAAGGTCTCTGTAAACTTAGTATATAACCAAACATTGTAAGACAGCCGGTCCCTGTTAAACCTGTCAGGAGTCGGCTGCCTTACAATGTTTGGTTATATACTAAGTTTACAGAGACCTTTTTTTTTTCACACCCCTGTAATCTACCCTCCCATAACAGGGTTGACCAACAGCCGTTAATTTTCACTGTTTTAAAAATCTAGATTCATTATAATTAATTTGACTCACCCAATGATGGGGTTATTGACGCTCGCAGCTAAATCGCTGATCACTTTGGGAGCACCTGGCTCCTAACAATATTTTTTCACTTTGAAATTATACTCTGATGCACCTACGCCTTCGCGACTAGTGACTTTACATTATTTGAGTAATGGGGGCTTCGAAATTCGCGCGCGGTTGTTTTTATATTTTTGTACAGCGCCTCTAGCGGCACCACTCGAAACTACTAAACGTCAAGACCGCTTTTTAAATACGAATGAGGCTTCCGCCGTTGCGACACTAACTCGGTAGATGGCGCTTTCATTTATTAATCTACGTTTTCATTTTAAAACCCCTAATGTTGAACCCCTAATTGCACCCGTTGTTCCACAACGTTACATACTCCCCCTCCCCGGTGAGCGTTTGACGTACCCTAACGCGTCAAATGCTGCGTTCGTCCTCGAACGCCCCTAACATAATACCTAATACTCGTCTATGTGTGTGTGTATGTTAGTGTGTTGTGTGAATGAGATGATGCTGGGTGTAGCGAAGAGTCGGTCTTAACTTTAATGAAACCAACTCGCAGGATGTATTAAGGTGATTCTGAAGGATCTTATAGGACAGAAAGAGAAAAGACGTATTTGAGGCTTTGGGTTGAAGGTTCAGGTAATACGCACCGCCTGAAAGTGGGGTGTGTATAATAAGGCTTTTTGCTGAAGGCTGGGATTTATACAACCGTCCCAGAGAAGAACATCCTACTAGGGCTAGTGTAACACTTCCGACTCATAGGATGGACTATCCCCCAGGGCAAGCCTCTAGCTTCCGAGTGGTAGGATTAGCCATATGACGAAAATAAACATAACGGTGATCTACACCTACGACTGTTAGGGCAAGACAAATGCTGCCAAATAACAGTACCATAATTCTGTTCGGGTAAGCCTCATGCTTCCTCGTAACAGTAACAAACCTACACCATAATTCTGTTAGGGCAAGACCATGCTGCCAACTAACAGTAAACGACGAACTCTGTTAGGGATAGACTCATGCTTCCAACTAACAGAAAACTCCCAACTAAACCAAGAAACAGAAAAGTGATAGAATTAATTTACTCGCAGAATCCTCCGTGTTGCTAATTAACCCTTATGTCCCCATGACGAACACGGCATGTGTTTGTCACGTTGTTCTGTGTACTTATTTGAAAGTCGTGTGTAGTGTGTAGTGTGTAGTGTCCCTAACTAATTACTAGGCTATTTAGCCCTTTAACCAAATAAAATAAAAAACCAAGTGCATATTCGCAATCTTAGTATCAATAACAAAAGACAAATGCTTATTCTCAACTTTAGTAGAAGAATGTTGACTATGACTATTATGTCAACCTTAATAAATGACGAAGATCATTGATCTTTGGCCATTCTGCCAAATATCTAAACAAAATATGGTGCCCTTGTTTGCCACCATGTCAGTGTAAAATGTATTTAAATAAATAATGTGTATGTATGTACGTATGAAATCTCCCCTGTGCAAGTTTTATTTTGTTTGCGCGTAAGCTGCTGACGTAATCGTGTTGATGCAAACGTGTTATTCATCGTTGCATCTAAGGCCAGTGTCACACTATGTAAACAAACAAAAAAAAAACTGCTTGTTGAGTGTTTGGAATTTTGTGTGAAGATAATTGTGATGAATATGTAATGACTATATCTTACTTAATTATTATGTAAGTGTAATTGTGAACTTCCGTATGATAATATGTATACGTGTAACATGACACGAAATGTGGTACCTATCTGTGCCACCTAGGCATTAATATTATATTGCGGTGTGCTAACACCCTTATATTTTCCCAAAAAAAACCATTATCAAAACCTATTGTGTAACTGTACCGATGTACTCTATAAACTATTCGCATACGCATCTTAGCGCAGTGTGTTACGGCCTTTACCGTTATCTGCATTCGTCTTTGTAACATTGAGGAATGTGAATATTTTTCGACCCACCCGCAGAATAACGAAAATTAATTTCTTCTTTTTAGGGTTCGGTGAACCGAATTATAAATTGAACCTTTATGAAACTTAGTATTTGCTTTAGTAAATACTTGAATTATGAAATACGTTCTTTTAGGGTTCCTTTGCTCAAATAATAAATTTGGACCCTTCTATATATTAATTGTCTGTTTGTTTGTGTGTATGAAGTTGATCTAACCCGAAGCAGTAAGTATTGAAAATGAAGTTTGTGATGATGGGTTGATGAAATTAACTAAATGTTTTACAGCTTTACTCGAATAATGCAATTTTCGACGCTGCTATTATTTTTATTGAAATGTAACTATTCACACGAACGTACTACGAGTTAATTGTATTTTAACTCGTACCACTAATTTTTTCTTTAAATCGTTCCTTACTACTACGGAACCCTTAATTATTCTGAACTGTGTCAAAGACGATTCGCACTTGGACGGTTCTTGAAATAAACTATATGGTAGTAACCAACCTTTTATGTAAATTGTTCCTCACCACTACGGAACCCTTGAATATTTCGAATTGTTTGAAAACCGATTCGTACTTGGACGATTCTGGAAATGTTTTGTATGAGACTGTTGGTGCCCGGAGTGTATTATATTCACTTCCACCCACAGTTTATATGGAAAAAAAAATTTCTTCTACTATCGAGCTAGTAATTCAACTTACTCGTAAACGTTATGAAAGCAACATCTGCCGTTGTTTATTTGGAACACGAATCAAAGTTAATAGTTTATAATTGTTCTTTGGCAAGAATGTATTCACTGCGTGATCTACGTTTGGAATGTTTTTTCTTACAGTTGTACTTCAGTGTATCAGAATTCGACGTAATTCGAAAAGTGAAACAATTATGAATCTTTTAAAATTTACGTGAAGTGAAATTTGTAAAATTTTTGTTCTACCGTTTTACTAGAGTGAACTTTCAATAGGGATTGTCACCCAGACGTGTGATTATCGGCTGTTGGTCTCGCTGTAAATTCACATATGGGAAATACAACAAAATAATACACAAATTGAGGCGGTTTGACGCCGTACAAAATAAAAATTGTGGTGGTGATATCCTGTGACTACTTTTTACGATGAATATAGGCAATACAAATCACTTACTAATATTAATGTAAGCGTTTCAAATGTGAAGTTTTACTTCAGACTTTAATAAAGTAATATTTAAAATTGGAACAAAACAAAAAAAACTGTTACTTTAAATTTAATTAAAAATTTTCCACCATAAAATTAATATCTGAGGGTGTGAAAAATAAAATGGGGACCGTTAAAATTTGGAAAATTACAATATTTACGTTGAGAAAAATTCAAATTTTGCCTTGTTCTTGAGTTTGCCGAAATCTGTCTAAAATCACTAAAAAAACACACAAAATAAGCCGGAAAGAACAAGTTGGCAGCAGAGGTCAGGAGAGCCAAATTCCTGGGTAGTTGTGATAATTTGGAGGGAAACTACCCCGCTAACGGGCACTCTTAAGACTATTTTACACAAATTGAATAATCTTATAATTATGACCTCCGACTCCCGTCGGAAATCGCTTTCTCGCTACCCGAAACCACGATGTGGGCGCCACTGAAAAGCTGTAGCTTTTCAGGAAGAGAGAGAGAGAAAAGAAAAGATTGAATTTGAACTGTAAATAATTAATGATTTATTAAAATTTAGCACTTGGGGGTCGTGGGTGTTTCGAGCAGCAAGTGCGATCTCCGATGGCCTTCGCAGGGTTCCGACTTATCTTAGTGGTTCTCAAGGCTGATGCAGTCCGCGACGTAGCCGTGCCGTCCACAAATTCGGCTGGCACGGTGTTTTCGACCCGCAGGGTGGATGCTGACAACCCGTAGGGTGGACGTTGACAACCCGTAGGGTGGATGCTGACAACCCGTAGGGTGGACGTTCCTGCTTGGAACCCGCAGGGTGGATGATCGCTCGTAGACTCGAGGGTGCGTCTTCACCTTCGTGGCACCCGAAAGGTGGACTTCTTTAGCCCGTAGGGTGGACCCTGGAATGTTCCAGATGACGGGTTAGCTGGAACCCTTTTTCCCGCCCATTGCTAAGACAGCCGGTCCCTGTTAAACCTGTCAGGAGTCGGCTGCCTTACAATGTTTGGTTATATACTAAGTTTACAGAGACCTTTTTTTTTTCACACCCCTGTAATCTACCCTCCCATAACAGGGTTGACCAACAGCCGTTAATTTTCACTGTTTTAAAAATCTAGATTCATTATAATTAATTTGACTCACCCAATGATGGGGTTATTGACGCTCGCAGCTAAATCGCTGATCACTTTGGGAGCACCTGGCTCCTAACAATATTTTTTCACTTTGAAATTATACTCTGATGCACCTACGCCTTCGCGACTAGTGACTTTACATTATTTGAGTAATGGGGGCTTCGAAATTCGCGCGCGGTTGTTTTTATATTTTTGTACAGCGCCTCTAGCGGCACCACTCGAAACTACTAAACGTCAAGACCGCTTTTTAAATACGAATGAGGCTTCCGCCGTTGCGACACTAACTCGGTAGATGGCGCTTTCATTTATTAATCTACGTTTTCATTTTAAAACCCCTAATGTTGAACCCCTAATTGCACCCGTTGTTCCACAACGTTACAACCCATCATGAAATTTTGTGATTACGGCGCGGCGGCCATATTGGATTGCAAAATTATAACGTGATTCGTACTCAGCATTCCAAAAAACCCCTTAAACGATATCCATCATAGAATTTTGTGATTACGGCACGGCGGCCATATTGGATTGCAAAATTAGTACGTGATTCGTACTCAGCATACCAAAAAACCTCTTAAACGATACCCATCATGAAATTTTTTGATTACGGCGCGGCGGCCATATTGGATTGTAAAATTATCACGTGATTCGTACTCAGCCTTTGAAAAAACCCCTTAAACGATACCCATCATAAAATTTTGTGATTACGGCGCGGCGGCCATATTGTAAAATTATCACGTGATTCGTACTCAGCATACCAAAAAACCCCTTAAACGATACCCATCATGAAATTTTGTGATTACGGTGCGGCGGCCATATTGGATTGCAGAATTATCACGTAATTTGTACTCAGCATACCAAAAAACCTCTTAAACTATACCCATCATGAAATTTTGTGATTACGGTGTGGCCGCCATGTTGGATTGCAAAATTATCATGTAATTCGTAGACATTTTATTGCATTAGGTAGATGGTTACCATGTCGTGTAAACACTTAAAAAGTAAAAGATCACCACATTTACCATAAGTCGCGTATGGGAATTTTAGTGAAATCCCTTCATCACTCAGGAATTAAGCTGATGGTCTTCAAAATGTTTAGCTAAGTACCATCATGGATACATTGACTTACGATCAAAAAACCGCATCTAAATCAATCCACCCCTTGGGCCGTGACGAATTCACAGGACAGAGTTGTTAATTATGAGAGTTCGTTAATTGATTTAATGAGTAACTAGTTACAATGTAATAAGATTAACGTGTAATTCCATTACTCAGTAATTAGTTACTGCTAGTACTCATTGTAATTAATTACTCAAGTAATCTGTTACAGAGTAATAGAATTAAGCAATCAAATCAAATCAAATCAAATATCATTTATTTACTTAGGCATACAAATGCACTTGTAAACGTCACTTATATAAACCAAAAAGTTACCACCAGTTCACAACGCGACCCACCTGAGAAGAACTGGCAAGAAACTCAGCGGGTTATTCTTTTAACTACTCTATTTACAACTTTATTAATGAATCTAAAAACTATGCATTTTAACAGTTTTTTGAGAATCTAGCAGAGCAGGTCATTTCCAGGCTTCCTTATCCATCAAGTAATCACCAACCGTATAGTAGCCCTTGCTGTATAATTTAACTTTAACAAACTTTTTGAATTTATTTAGGGACATACTCTTAATTTCGTTAGGTAACCTGTTGTAAAAGCGTATACAGTTACCCCTGAAAGAATTACTGATTTTATGCAATCTGCTATGATAAACAGCGAGGTTATTTTTATTTCTAGTGTTGACATTGTGTCTATCACTTAACTTATGGAAACTAAGTAAATTTCTTTGTACATACATAAGATTTTCAAAACTGTATTGAGATGCTACTGTAAGAATATTAACCTCTTTGAATGTTTCGCGCAGAGAGATCCTTGGACCTAATCTATATATAGCTCTTATGGCTCGCTTTTGTAAAATAAAAATAGAATTTATATCTGCGGCATTGCCCCACAGTAGAATACCGTAAGACATTATACTGTGAAAGTAACTGAAATAAACTATTCTAGCCGTATCTACATCAGTCAAGTGCCTTATTTTTTGCACAGCAAATGCTGCTGAACTTAATCTACTAGCTAGTTTTACAATATGTGGACCCCATTGTAAACCAGCATCGACCGTTAACCCTAGGAACGTCGTTGATTCCACAAGTTCCAACCCTCGACCATTAAGTTGAACATTGGTGTCTGACTGTGTTACATTCGGCAAGGTAAACTTAATACATTTAGATTTATTATCATTCAGTCTAAGATTGTTAGTGTTAAACCAATGAACCACTTTCAAGATTGCATTGTTTACATCGTCATAGTTATCTAATTGTCGTTTGACTTTGAAAATCAAAGAAGTATCATCAGCAAACAAAACAATCCTGTTGTTGTCCCCCATGTAAAAGGGTAGGTCATTAAAATATATAAGGAATAAAAATGGGCCGAGTATTGAACCCTGCGGGACGCCCATAGTAACTACTGATCCTTCTGAACGTGTACCATTAATATCGACTCTCTGAATTCTATTGTTCAAATATGAAGTCAGAAGATCGAGAGCCTTGCTCCTTATGCCGTAATGGTGTAATTTCCTGATTAATGTTTCATATTGGACGCAATCAAAAGCCTTAGATAGATCGCAAAATACACCAATTGCATCTTGTTTATCCTCCCAGGCCTCATAAATACATTTCAATAACTCTACACCAGCATCAGTAGTCGAACGTCCCTTAGTGAAGCCAAATTGTTTCTCATGAAACAATTTGTGACTGTTAAAATAAATATTGTAATTTGTAACGGTTAATCTAAATACATTTTGTCCATTACTGATATTTTTATACTGTGACGCGATTTCAACGTAATTTGGCATAATAATTACGAAATAGTTGCGAAAAAAACTGACACAGGTCCTGCCTCCACAAGCGCTAGCGCGAGACTGATCGGCCGTCAGCGGCGCAATTCTATGGCGTTTGGTAGATATTCGTACATGATAACTATGTAAATACTTGTGTATAAAAAAACGTTCGGAAAATGTGTATAAAAACTCAATAGCTTTAATTGAGTGTAAAAAAAATATATAAAATGTTAATAGTTTAGCCACAGTATTGAAAAAACTTTTCTGAGAGAGTCAACTTTGGGATTTTTTTCTATCTAGTGAAATTTATTGGATCGTGTAACGGGCTCGGAATATGTTTAGCTTATATCTTTAACTATTATATATATATTTATCAGAATTATAAACCCTTTACTTTTTGACTAGGATTGTTTCAAAAAACTCAAAATCTGACCCACGCGGCCTTAACCTAAGGGCGCCTTCAAATTAGAGGCGTGTAGAAGCGTTGCAGTGGTGCGCTAGACGCGCCACCACTAGTTTTCGTACATTTTTTTAGAGGCGCAGTTGTGGCGTGTCAGTGGTGCTGCAACGGCGCTTCTAAATATTGTATGAAAACTGGTGGTGGCGCGGCTGGCGCGCCACTGAGACGCTTCCTCGCGCCTCTTTTTTGAAGGTGCCCTAGTGTACTAAACCAACTATAGCGCTACTACGAAAGACTAGGCTACGATAGTTATTTATCAATTTATAACTTTTCATTCCACACAATAAACAGACTTAAAAAAACCGGCCAACTGCGAGTTAGACTCGCCCATGAAGGGTTTCGTGACAGCAAGTAACATAATATAAAAGTTCTTATAGTTCGTTGTAACTTTGATTGATGTTTTAACATGTTCGCAGTGGTAGTGATTTTTCTAACAGAAAATTGCGGTTTATGACGTGTTAAAAAAAAACTGCCCGCTCTATCTCGTTCAAACCAATTTTCGTTGGTAGTTTTTATGGCAATGTACATCATATATTTTTTTAGATTTATCATTCTCTTATTTTAGAAGTTAGAGGGGGGGGACACATTTTTCCACTTTGAAAGTGTCTCTTGCGCAAACTATTCACTTTAGAAAAAAATGATGTTAGAAATCCCAATAACATTTTTGAAGACCTATCTATAGATAACCCATACGTATGCGTTAGATGAAAAAAAAATTTTTGAGTTTCAGTTCAGACCCCCAAAATTTACTGCTTTTTTTCTAGTTTTATATAAGAATCTTAATGCGGTTTACAGAATACATCTAGTTACCAAGTTTCAATAGCGTAGGCTTTATAGTTTCGGAGAAAAGTGGCTGTGACACACGGACGGACAGACAGACAGACAGACATGACGAATCTATAAGGGTTCCGTTTTTGCCATTTGGCTACGAAACCCTAAAAACAACATACCTACTCCTTATCCAATACCTTTTAAGATTTGCGTTATAATTCTTTAATGATTCGATTTAAAATAAATATTTCTATAATGCCAACTTTAGAAGTTATTATCGTTGTTTAGATAGGATGTCCGGTTCCGGCTTTCTTGACGTAAAGACACAATATTATCGAGCTCCGCTTTTCGTTATAAAATCTGTGCAAATAGTGAACCATCCCCTGGAAGTAAGTGAAAACCTTGTGCATATCGTGCCATTGTGAACAACAAACAATAAAACTTAGTGAAACTCGTGCTACAAACATTGTTTACAAGTGGATTAAAACGAAGAAACTTTGAGGTTATGAAAATTACTAAATAGACAGTGACAATTACTGATGACAGAAGTGCAGTGTTGCCATTCCCATTATTACTTTTAGACTCTGTACCAACCTAACGGGCATAATAAAGCTGCGTTCACTCAATTACGTACCGATCTACTCAGAATACTAACTTGAAAAGTGGATAATCTTCAAACATTATTCGAGCAAATGAAAATTGAGATGTCAAATCAAACTAAAGACATTATCACTCAGTTATATAAAAAATTAGCACCTTTTACTCGGGAAATTGAAGAACTAAGATCAGAAAATCTGATATTGAAGGAAAAAATAAATAGCCTTGAAAAACATAAGCAAAAACAAAAGATATGGTTATACTCTGTTTAGCAAAATTTTCTGGCAATGATCAAGATGGAAAAATATTAAGAAGTGAAGAAGCAAGATTGCGATTGAAATCTTTGTTTCATGACAATGAAATGGGAAATAATGAGAATGAAAGTGCTGATGACGTTAATTTTGACAAAGAGATCAAATCTCAACTCGAAACTGATGGGCAAGAGGATGAACAGAAAGTTAAGGAAAGTATTTCTAAAAATATTAGTTTCTTAGATCAAGAACAAACCAGGCAAGATACACACGAAAGAAAAACATCCCAAGTAGATATGAGGGTTGATTGGTTGGTGATCATAAATATCTAGAGAAACAATTATTAATGATCTCAGTTCTGAAATTTTTAGCAATACAGAAAACTTATATTACTTGCCTTCGCTGATTGACACATTATTAAGATTGATAAAACAAGTGCCTCTATGGACTAACATAATGAAAAATTTTTATGGTAGCGAAATACTCAATCCTACATCATCTAATATAGAAAACTATTTTAAAAATATCAAAACTCTTCTTTGCAATCTTAAAATCAAATCGCACAGGCTGAGAATAGATGAATTCATAACGAAGCATTTTGAGTATAATATATTAGGTGAAATAAAATTAGCATTGAGTGATTTACATTTAGGGAAAGACAACAAAACAAAGTCAATTATTAAACGGGCACAGTCTAACACAGCAAAGAGTAATTCAAATGCAGATTCTATTTTTGACAAAAATCCTTCATTTGTTAAAAATTGGCGAGGAAAAGGAAAAAAAACGCACAGTAAAAACACAAATAAAAAAAAAGACGTGTGGCACTCGGGGACTGCCGCGGTAAAGCTATTACATAGCATTTTTTACCAACTATGCTAGTATAATTATTTCTATATAAGAATACTAGCTGATGCCCGCAGCTTCACCCGCGTAAAATTTGTTACCGCGGGAAGTTATTCCCGGGATAAAAGGTAGCCTATATGTTATTCCAGACTATAATGTATCTCTGTACCAAATTTCAGCCCGATCCGTTCAGCGGTTTGAGCGTGAAAGAGTAACAAACATCCACACTCACAAACTTTCGCATTTATAATATTAGTAAGAAGTAAGATTTTAAGGCCTATGTTCAACAAAGTAAAGTACCAAGTACCTACTTGACTGTGGACATTTGGGCTTTTGGAATTTTGGCCTTTTGGCCTTTAGAAGACCCAAAGTCCTCAAAGACCGAAAAGTCCCAAAGGTCCCAAAAGTCCCAAAAGTCCCAATAGTCCCAAAAGTCCCAAAAGTCCCAAAAGTCCCAAAAGTGTCAAAAGTCCCAGAAGTCCCAAAAGTCCCAAAAGTCCGAAAGTACAAAAGTCCAAAAGTCCAAAAGTTCAAAAGTCCAAAAATCCAAAAGTTCAAAAGTTCAAAAGTCCAAAAGTCCAAAATTCCAAAAGTCCAAAAGTCCAAAAGTCCAAAAGTCCAAAAAACCAAATTCCAAAAGTCCAAAAGTCCAAAAGTCCAAAAGCCCAAAAGGCCAAAAGTACAAAAGTACAAAAGTTCAAAAGTCCAAAAAGCCAAAAGTCCAAAAGTCCCAAAGGCCAAAGTCCAAACGGCCAAAATTCCACTCCACCTAACCTCACCCCACCCACCTCACACCAATTCACCTCACCACACCCCACTTCACTTCACCCCACCCTACACACCTCAGCCCACCCCGTTTCACCCTACTTCGCTTCATATACATAGGTACACGTTATGCAAACGCTCACGTGTACACGTTGGTATATGAAGTGCGAGATACACAAACGTGGCCGAGCGTGGCCGAAGGTAGCCGAGAGTGTGATTTATTTTCGTGACACAATTTCTGGATTCGGTCTCCACGCAAGGCCCGCGATAGAAGCTATGCAATAGTTTTAGAACTTTTTAAGAAGAACAATTATTTTGTAATAAATTATTTTTATGTAACTTCAACCATTTACGCAGAGGCGCAACGGATACTCTTATAACGATTAAATGTTTTCCGTTTTCGAAACATTCCTCATTGCTGCACCGCTCCTATTAATCTTAGCATTATGTTAGGTACCCTATCGCCACTATCAATAAATGTACCTACTTACTATCGAACAGTTTTTAGAACCCTACCAGTAGTTTCAGTAAGGCATGCCTTGGTATGATGTGATCATGGTCCCTTTGCAGCGTGTGTCCAATCCACTACTACACAGCTACACTTCCGACGTTTGATCTGTTGGTGGATAGGGGTCTCACTGCAGCGTTCCGATAGTCTTACGTTCGTGATGTTCTCGGGTCCGTATGTACCGAGGATCCATTGGAGGCAGCGTTTGACGAAGACTTATAGCTGGTAGCTGGTGCGAAATGTCTTCAGTGACCTTCCATGTCTCGCATCCGTATAGCAGTTAGCAGTACAGTTTTAACGTTTACTTTGTTTTGAGTTTCACTCTTCGTGTCCATTTTCGCAACTGCCTACGGGGCGCAGCTGTGTAAAGGTTGTTCTGGCCTTGGCGAGACTCGAAATGATGTAGGGTACTCTTCTATCCCATCAGTTTCTGACACGACACTCCCGAGGTACGTGAATTAGTGCCTCCACCACATCTCTTGCGTCTGTCGATTTTAATTTCAGTCCAGCCATTCGCTGCCTCATCCTGCTCGTTGTCCTGCACGTTGTCCTGCAGACATGCATGACGGCGTGTGTGTGCCTCAGCAGGCACAGGACATCGGCATCATTCAAATCCTCCAGGATATCAGTATAGGCACAGATTAAATAATAGTTACTATGTAACAGATACATCACTCCCATACTTAACCTCAAAAATATTAGCTAAAACATATCGCTACAGTGGAAAACATTCTCTACGACGTATTCCGAGAGTCGAGTTTCGTGCGCACACCTTAGGATTGCGTCATCGAGTGACAACTATTGTCAACATTAGGGTTGTAAGCACGGAACAAAAATACATATAACTACAAAAAAACAATAAACACAGTGTCTGAAAAAAAAACTTTATTATATTTTATAACTTCTTCTTTACATAAGAATTATATCATAACTAGCTGACGCTCGCAGCTTAGCCCGCGTAATAGTTTGTTACTTTTCCTGCTTCCAATGGGAACTTATTGCCGGGATAGAAAGTAACCTATGAGTTATTCCAAACTACAATCTATCCCTGTATCAAATTTCAGCTAAATCCGTTGAGCCGTAAGAGCGCGAAAGAGTAACAAACATCAACACATCTACACATCCGCACTCAAACACTTTCGCATTTAATTTTAGAATATTAGTAAGAAGTAACATGAAAAAAAGCAACACTAAATAAAGCGAAATATTATTTTACGCAGGTAATGTACATTGACTGTGCGCACTTCGCTCGGTCTGGCGTGTGGCAGCCCTCTGCCGGTCGGCCACGTTAGTTCTGCTACGTTATACTTAGGAGTAGGTGCTTATAACACGACTTGTAGCGAGTGACGGAGGCCTTGTATAGGCCCCATTCTATGCCGCGCCGATTGTTCTTTGCGGTATTCAGCATTATATCATCTATTTTCTATGGATGGTTGTTAACTATCCTGTTATCTTCATAACGATCCTCTAAGGTAGGTACAGTATGTATTTTCAAAAGAGTTTGTGAACTCTATTTTTAATTTCTTTTTCAGAATATTGATGACATTTGATTGATGTCATTTTATACACGTTACGTCTACTACATTGATACATGTAATAAAATTCTAACACGCCGGTGTTTGTATGTAAATTGTTTATACTGAGGAAAATTCTATACTGAGGAATAGCTTTAACCATTAAGCTCTATATTTTGATTAAGCAAACAGGGCAGATTCACACGCTACTTGATGAGTATGATTAATGAATACCTCTAATTTTATAGACCTTGTGTGACGTAAACAAAGTTGCGAGGGTCAGCTAGTTAAAAGATAAAACAATAGGTTTCTTCTTATCTACTTAAAAACTATTTTTACAAATTTTATGGTAATAATAGACATTCTTTGAAATATGCATGAATGGTTTTGTTGTGACTTTTATGACACGTTTAAAGTACATAGGTATGGGATAGATGGCGCTCGCGGCTACGTCAGCGTGAATTTTTTTTCCCGCTTCCCATGGGAACGTACTCCCGGGTTTGGTTATCTTTATAGCAGTACTACTTAAATATAAATTAACAAAACAAAAAATAATACTGCATTGGTGATAATAATAATAAAATGTATGTATATAGAGTACTCACTCATTTTCTTTCACTATTTTTCGTGACTTTCTTCATTAATAAATGCGCTTTGTTTATTCATATTTAAAACACTTTTTACACAAATTATACGAGTACAGTTCACTGTTGTACATAGATGATGAATACCTATACACCTATAGTCGAATTTTTATTTAGACGAAGTAAATTGACAGCAACTAATGTAATTGACAGTATCGAAATTGTCATTTCACATTAAGAACTCTAAATTCGACCAGCACTCTTAATTCAACTTTGGTCGAGTGGTTAAGACTCGGATCGGTACGCAGAAGGCGCAAGATCGATTCTGGGTACAAGCATCAATTTTTGGATTATTTGACAGAATATATAACGACTGCAGAGTTCATAATTGATGTAAACAAAAAAATTATGAAGTGCGAGACGAGATACACGAACGTGGCCGAAGGTAGCCGAGAGTGTGATTCGTTTTCGTGACACAATTTCTGGATTCGGTCTCCACGCAAGGCCCGCGATAGAAGCTATGCAATAGCTTAAAAAGTTTTAGGACACAGTGAGTGCGATTAATGCTTTTAAAGTCGGATCAGCAGCTGGTCTTGATGGTCTTTCTCCACAACACCTAAAAGACCTAACCTCTCACTGTGTGGGTGATGCAGGTAAGCACCTCATCGGTTGTTTAACAAAATTAGTAAACCTCATGCTCTCTGGTAACATTAACCCTGAGATCGCTCCTGTTATCTATGGAGCTAATCTCATTGCTCTCACTAAAAAAGACGGAGGAGTCCGTCCTATTGCTGTTGGGTCCACTTTTAGGCGTTTAGCATCCAAAATTTCTGTCCGATACATCTTGTCAAAATTACAACAAAAATTTGAACCGACTCAATTAGGGTTTGGTACCAAAGGTGGGTGTGAGGCGGCGGTCCACGCCTTACGCACCTACCTTAATAAAGGTGAGTGTGAGGTTTTGCTGAAAATTGATGTCAAAAATGCTTTTAATTCGGTAAACCGTGACATCCTGCTGTCAGAAATTAGAAGCAATGTTCCTGAAATTTATAACTATTTACTTAACTGTTATCACGAACCTTCCAAATTAATGTATAAATGCAACGAACTTTCTTCTGAAGTCGGTTGCCAGCAGGGTGATCCCCTCGGACCAGCCATTTTCAGCCTAGCCATTAACCCCATCATTCAAAATTTAAAGTCAAAATTTAACGTCTGGTATTTAGATGACGGGACTCTTGGAGGTGATGCAGTTTCTGTTCTGTCAGATCTTATAGAAATTAAAAATAAATTTCATTTAATTGGTTTGGAATTAAATTTTAATAAGTGTTAATTATTTTTTCATAATAATCACATCAATTCGGAACTCGTTGAAAAATTCAATTCCCTATGTCCGAATATTAAAATTGTTAGCAGAGAGAATCTTTACCTCCTAGGGTCCCCTATATTTGAAGATGCTATTCCCGAATTAATAGCACAAAAAGTTTCAAAATTTGAATCCAATGTAGATCGGCTACATTCTATTAGTTCACATTACGCAATCACAATTCTGAAATTTTGTATGTTTGTTCCCAAATCTATTTATTTGCTTCGCTGTTGTCCTTTTTGGAAACATCAAAGTCATTTATTTTCTATTGATTCGTTAATCAAATCTTCTTTGGAATCAATTCTCAATATACAACTGAGCGAACAATCTTGGTCACAGGCATCTCTTCCCATTAAATATAGTGGGCTAGGGATCCGCAAAATTTCTAGTGTGGCTTTGCCAGCCTTTTTGTCATCTGTACATGCCACGTCGAGTCTCGTAGGTAAAATTCTGACGAATTGTCTTACAGACTATGAGACGACTGGCCTTACAGATGCCAAGAATGCTTGGCTAATGGCTTGTCCGGGTCAAAATTTACCCACCCATCCAAATTTACAACGGAGCTGGGACGACGCTATGTCAAAATTAACCTTTGACTCCTTTTTAAATGCTAGTCTAGGCCCGGATCGGGCCAGATTATTAGCGCTCAGTAGAAAGGAATCCGGTGATTGGTTGAAAGCTTTCCCTATAGCCAACACCGGAACTTTTTTGGAACCGGACATCCTAAGAATTTCAGTTGGTTTGAGACTTGGCGTCACGCTTTGCGCTCCACATCGTTGCCCCTGCGGTTTTAACGTTGACACTTTGGGGCATCATGGTCTTTCATGTTTAAAGAGCGCAGGCCGCTTCTCACGCCACGCTGCGCTGAATGACATCATCCGCCGTGCTCTTTCCACCGCCAATGTGCCTGCGCTCTTAGAGCCAATCGGCGTTTTCAGGGACGATGGCAAGAGACCGGATGGTATAACTTTGATACCGTGGGAGATGGGTCGGGTCCTGGTGTGGGATGCAACTTGTGTTAACACTCTAGCCCCGTCCCATCTTCCTAAATCAAAATTAAAAGCCAGTGCCGCAGCGGAAGCGGCTGAAAATATTAAAATTAATAAATATAAGGGTCTCGACTCATCGTATCGTTTTTGTCCAGTCGGTGTCGAGACCCTAGGTCCATGGGGTCCCAATGCGCAAAAATTTTTCAAGAATTTGAAAAAGCGCCTTGTGGAGTCAACTGGTGACCCAAGGGCTGGCAGTTTTCTCGCTCAACGAATAGGTATTGCTATTCAAAGGGGGAATGCTGCTAGTCTTTTGGGCACAATGCCACAGGGGCCTTATTTAGGTTTAGTTTAGATAGTAATAATGTAAATATAGATATGTAATAATTATGTTTCTCCATAAAAGTTTTTATTTTATTAAATGGGACTACGATGAAAAGTATTGATGGTGTTACAGCGGTAAATACCTGTGCATTTGATGCCATGTCACAGTCGTTGGCTAAAGCTTACTTGGAAAAGTATCAGTTAGAAGAAAACATAGATAATACGGGTCATGATTACTGCAGATTCATAAAAATTTTGCCAATAAAGATGCCAACGCTGATTCTATTTGTAAAGATAGACTTCGCATTTTGAAGTCATATTTTGAAACAGAAAGAGTCGGTGAAAATGAAATACATGTACGCTGCGAGTGCAATATAACCTATATTGTCGAACATATACTATCCGATGTTTTATACAGTGCAGATGAAATAAAAAACTGCTCGAATGACAAATGCTCAGTCAACGCAATAGGAAAAAGATCAATCGAGTTTTTACCTTTAGACTTAAACATTATAAGCACCGGCATAGTTTCCCTCGGTAAATCAGCTGATGAAATGATTCAAGATCAAATGTTATCTTGCAGGGC
Organism: Miltochrista miniata; assembly: GCA_933228765.1. NCBI lineage: Eukaryota > Metazoa > Arthropoda > Insecta > Lepidoptera > Erebidae > Miltochrista > Miltochrista miniata. Next base: position 15,206,292 of record OW121773.1, on the reverse strand, counting down.
ATCTGGATGCAATGGAATCAAAACCATATCCTACTCACCATCATCTACTATATTTTTTGAACTTAATGATCTGAAGAAGATTAATATTTCTGAAATTCCCAAACAAATCGTCTTAAAAGGGAAATGCTATTCTATTCTATCTGCTATAGAGTTTATAGCTCCACCTACATCTAGCGGTATCGGGCATTATCGAGCTCATATTTCTCGAATAGTTGGTAAGTTCGGGTTCTTTAAGAGGAGCGTGAAGAGGCACATCACAGGGCCGCCAACTTGAGGACCGCTGTAAGAAGTGGCCCCCAATCGCAAGATGCGCCACGGCTATCCATCGTGGCGACGTCAATTTGGCGAGCTGAATATAAAAATAAAAAAAAAGTGAGAGTGTTACGATGATTTAAAGACGAAAGTTCAGAAGAGTCAAACGTACATAGTGCCTAATTGTTTAATATATGCCCAAAAATAAATCTTATCAAACATTTATAATTGGAGCTATATCAAGATATAAATATAATCACCAAACCATTTCGGGTTGTTTCAATTCTGCATAAATGTGTCCATTTCAAAGATAACGATGAATGATAGATAACTTTTGATGTACTTAAGCTATGAATATTAAAATTACACAAGTTCATGTACTTAGGACGTACTAAGTTTCCACATTTCATTTTATACGATCTGTAACGATTCTCACTGAAATTCAGCGATAACACGAATTATCAATTTGGCGGGACCAATGCTATAATCACATAACTTTAATTTGGCACTTCCAATTGTATTGAAAATTGAGTATATACCTGTACATAAGTAGTACTAAGTCTTGGGGTGTAAATTACCTGTCTCTGAGTAGCGCTTCCAGAAGAATCCGCCACTTTGATATCAAAGTGGCGGGACCAGGGACGTCTTGGCACACTTTCTTTACCTTTACAGGTACAAATATCTTGTTTGGGGTACAAATAGTACATATGTAGTACAAACACTTCAATGTGATACATCTTAAATTGGGGGCTTGGTCCCGTTATCTTGATGCTCAAGTGCGTCATTATATTGAACGCGGAGAGCGCAGTACGATTTGCACGTGTATGACACCCACAGGTTGCTCGTATAGAAAGATGAACAGTAGGCTCTGAACAAGGTAAGTTTCACCTCCTTGGAGCTACGAGCAAACCTGCGCGCAATCATATTAGCCCTCACCGACAACGCCCTCCTTCCTCGTTCAATATCCTCATCGTCTCTTAGACTAGGTGTCACAATGTGCCCTAAGTACCGAAAACGTTGTACCCTCTCCATAGGCACCCCGTAAAGCCTAACTGGAGGAAGCTCCGTAGGACATTTTGACCCAGATCTGAAAACAAGTATTTTGCTCTTTGTTACGTTATACTTGAGGCCGTGTTGATAGGCAAAATCCTCACACATGCTCAAGAGCTCTCTAAGGCCACGGACTGACGCGGCGACGCACTCAGCAGCACCATGTTGTCTGCGTAACTGATATTATTGAAACAAACGTCATCAACGTGGCATCCGACACGGCGACTACTGAGCGCCACAATAAGCTTGTTGATGTACAGGTTGAAAAGCGTAGGAGAGCTCAAACCCCCCTGCCTCACCCCGCACTCCAACCAGTAAGAGTCTTACAGAGCTGTCCCCCACCTAACGTTGCTGACCTGGTTCCCATACCAGTACCTGAGGATATTTATTATCTCAGGTGCTACTTTATTCTCATGCAGTCTATTCCACAGGACCTTATAAGGAACCAGGTCAAACGCTCTAGAAAGATCGAGAAAACAGGCGTATATAGGCGTACTACGATCCGTGTAGTATCTGACGGCGTGCTTAAGGCTCAGTATTGCACTTTCAGTTGACAGTTTGGGCTTAAACCCAAACTGATTATCGTGCAAAGTTACAGTTTTACTAAGCTGAGAATTAAGCAGGCCTTCAAAAACCTTGGCAATGACAGTAGCCAATGAGATCGGTCTGTAATTATTTTTATCTGAAATATCACCCGTTTTACTTTTCATAATAATAGGTACCACAACCGTTCTCTTTAACTCCTGCGGCAGGTACGAATGTCTAATGCAGAAGTTAAAAAGCATAGATAATGCTCGAGGCAGATGAGGACCTGCATGCTACAGGTGCTCAATGCTGAGCCCATCGTATCCTGGAGACTTGCCTTTGGGCATGGACTTTAAAAACTTAGCCACATCTTTGGCTGTGAAGACAATAGTCGGTTCCAAGCCAACATCCGATCTCACCCGCTTGCGGAATATCGAGAGGCCTAACTCTAAATTGTTTCAGAAAGCTGTTCGCAACATTCCTCTCATCCGTCATACCATCTCTATGCTCACAGGCAGACCAGGCCCTAGGTTACCTTTACGCGTTTCCTTCCAGAAGCCCCGAAAATCTTTTTTTGAGTGATTTTTAGCAAGCAAGTCCATTTCAATTTGATCTTGGTGGTTTTGACACCACTTTAATTTACTTTTGAAGATCTTTCTACTGCTACTCATTGCTTCAAACACCCTTCCACTAGTAGGTCTCCCATTTAAAATCCACTCCTCGAACCTAAGCCTAGCAAACCTGTGGGCCTCACTTACATACTTATTCCATCCAGCACTCCTCTTCCCCCTCCCACGAAAACCCCACCCCCCCTAGTATGAACAGCAGCCTCACAGAGAACCGATACAACGTCCCGGTACAAACAATCAATGACCTTTCAGTGGCCGTATTCACAGCACATCCGATCACAACATTCCATTAATTCTTTTGGAAAATTTATTAAACGCAATCCATTGTTACATTCTTCTGTATAATTAATTATTGAATTCGAATCCCTTCCCCTCCATAATACTTTATTCTGCATGACAGGGCAGTGAGACAGAGCACTACGCTTAGGTCTTATAATATTTATATCACACTCAAGAAGGATAATGATCCGACCACAGAACGTCATCTATACTATAATATTAAAAAGAGGTAAAGTTTGTGTGTTTGTATATTTGTTAAATTGTAAGGGGTAATCTCGGGATCTATTGAACCGATTTTAAAAATTCTTTCACTAATAGTAAGCTACGTTAATGTGGAGTGTCATAGGCTATATAGCATCACGCTACAGCGAATAGGAGCGGAGCAGTAACAGTAAATGTTTCAAAAACGGGGGAAAAGTTATTCCTTTTGAGAGCTTCGTTGCGTGTGCTGCGTGAGTAATATTGTTTAACCGACTTCAAACAAGGAGGAGGTTACTCAATTCAACCGTTTGTTTATTTTATATTTTTTTTTATGTTTGTTCGCGCAGAACTCCGTCGTTTATGGACCGATTTAGAATTTTTTTTTTCGTTCGAAAATAGATACTCCCAAGGTGGTCCCATTTTAAGGAAGCCAGGATCTGATTATGGCATCCTGGAGAAATCGAAAGGAACTTTTAAAAATTGTAGGGGCATCTAGGGCGTTTGTAAATTTTTTTATTAAGGGTTTTAAAGTAGTATATTAATATTATAAAGAGGTAAAGTTTGTGTGTTTGTATATTTGTTAAATTGTAAGGGGTAATCTCGGGATCTACTGAACCGATTTTAAAAATTCTTTCACCAATAGAAAGTTACGTTAATGTGAAGTGTCATAGGCTATATAGCATCACGCTACAGCGAATAGGAGCGGAGCAGTAACAGTAAATGTTTCAAAAACGGGGGAAAAGTTATTCCTTTTGAGAGCTTCGTTGCGTGTGCTGCGTGAGTAATATTGTTTAACCGACTTCAAACAAGGAGGAGGTTACTCAATTCAACCGTTTGTTTATTTTATATTTTTTTTATGTTTGTTCGCGCAGAACTCCGTTGTTTATGGACCGATTTAGAATTTTTTTTTCGTTCGAAAATAGATACTCCCAAGGTGGTCCCATTTTAAGGAAGCCAGGATCTGATTATGGCATCCTGGAGAAATCGAAAGGAACTTTTAAAAATTGTAGGGGCATCTAGGGCGTTTGTAAATTTTTTTAGTAAGGGTTTTAAAGTAGTACAACTTAATGAATGTCTGGAGTCGATCTGATGATGGAGACGAAAGACAGTACAGAGAATTCCCTAACGATATACAGCAGTGAATTTGTGTTTGGGTTTGATTAATTTGTACTGTCGAGAACTTTACACCTAGATAGATAGATTTTCAGTCCACACGACACTAAAAATAGTGAAAAAAAAAATTAACAAAAAAGAAACCGACTTCAAACCAAACTAAAAACTGAAAAATAAAATTTACTTAGCACAAAGTTAGTATATTATTATTTTGATTTATCAGATATTATCTATACTAATATTATAAAGAGGTAAAGTTTGTGTGTTTGTAAATATTTGTTTCAAAAACGGGGGAAAAGTTATTCCTTTTAAAAGCTTCGTTGCGTGTGCTGCGTGACTAATATTGTTTAACCGACTTCAAACAAGGAGGAGGTTACTCAATTCAACCGTTTTTTTTATGTTTGTTAGCGCAGAACTCCGTCGTTTATGGACCGATTTAGAATTTTTTTTTCGTTCGAAAATAGATACTCCCAAGGTGGTCCCATTTTAAGGAAGCCAGGATCTAATTATGGCATCCTGGAGAAATCGAAAGGCACTTTTAAAAATTGTAGGGGCATCTAGGGCGTTTGTAAATTTTTTTATTAAGGGTTTTAAAGTAGTACAACTTAATGAAGGTCTGGAGTCGATCTGATGATGGAGACAAAAGACAGTAGAGAGAATTCCCTAACGATATACAGCAGTTACTTTGTGTTTGGGTTTGATTAATTTGTACTGTCGAGAACTTTACACCTAGATAGATAGATTTTCAGTCCACACGACACTAAAAATAGTAAAAAAAAAAATTTACAAAAAAGAAACCGACTGCAAACAAAACTAAAAACTGAAAAATAAAATTTACTTAGCACAAAGTTAGTAAATTATTATTCTGATTTATCAGCTATCATCTATACTATCTATACTAATATTATAAAGAGGTAAAGTTTGCGTGTTTGTATATTTGTTAAATTGTAAGGGGTAATCTCGGGATCTACTGAACCGATTTTAAAAATTCTTTCACCAATAGAAAGCTACTTTAATGTGGAGTGTCAATAGGCTATATAGCATCACGCTACAGCGAATAGGAGCGGAGCAGTAATAGTAAATGTTTCAAAAACGGGGGAAAAGTTATTCCTTTTGAGAGCTTCGTTGCGTGTGCTGCGTGAGTAATATTGTTTAACCGACTTCAAATAAGGAGGAGGTTACTCAATTCAACCGTTTTTTTACTTTCTTTTTTTATGTTTGTTCGCGCAGAACTCCGTCGTTTATGGACCGATTTAGAATTTTTTTTTTCGTTCGAAAATAGATACTCCATAGGTGGTCCCATTTTAAGGAAGCCAGGATCTGATTATGGCATCCTGGAGAAATCGAAAGGAACTTTTAAAAATTGTAGGGGCATCTAGGGCGTTTGTAAATTTTTTTATTAAGGGTTTTAAAGTAGAACAACTTAATGAATGTCTGGAGTCGATCTGATGATGGAAACGAAAGACAGTAGAGAGAATTCCCTAACGATGTACAGCAGTTACTTTGTGTTTGGGTTTGATTAATTTGTACTGTCGAGAACTTTACACCTAGATAGATAAATTTTCAGTCCACACGACACTAAAAATAGTGAAAAAAAAATTTACTTAGCACAAAGTTTGTATATTCTGATTTATCAGATATCATCTAAACTAATATTATAAAGAGGTAAAGTTTGGGTGTTTGTATATTTGTTAAATTGTAAGGCGTAATCTCGGGATCTACTGAACCGATTTTAAAAATTCTTTCAACAATAGAAAGCTACGTTATTGTGCAGTGTCATAGGCTATATAGCATTACGCTACAACGAATAGGAGCAGAGCAGTATTAGTAAATGTTTCAAAAACGTTGGAAAAGTTATTCCTTTTGAGAGCTACGTTGCGTGTGCTGCGTAAATATTTATAGTTATGTAAAAAATATGTACCTACTACAAAATTGTTTCTCTTAAAAAAGTTCCTAAAAAAATTGCGCGATGGCATGTGTCTATCTTTGGGTTGGTGCACAATAACCATTTTAATGGCAATCAATTATTTCTACAATAATGCCACGGGATACCTCTTTCGTAAACGAAATTGTTCTTAAAAATAATGCGACGGCAATACACGCGACGACAAACCTTTCTCTCTCTCTCTCTCATGTAGTATTGAATATTAACGACGAGACGCTATGGGAGTAAACGCAACGTGACGGGAGTAAATGCGACGGGAACAGGTAATACTCTACCATAAGTGGCGCAAACGAAGTTGCGCGGGTCAGCTAGTACATAATATTTACATTCAACACAGTTTTCAGCGAAGATTCCGAACACAAACAATGGTCTAACCACCGTCTAGCTCCATTAATTTCACTTACATATGTGTACGTTTGAGAATTTATACCTAAATTATTAATATCCACACATGACAATTGATTTTCGTCACAGAAATTCACCAACTCCTTATGAAATAATTTATAGGGATGCGCATTAAAGTCACCTAAGCAGTAAACCGATTCCACGTCATTACTCTCTATGATAGCACTCATCACTCCCAGACAATGTGTAAATTCCGGCAGGTTACACCGTTCATCGGTAGGCATGTATACATTTAACACAAGTAACGGCCTATCACTTGTATTTATTTTAATCGCACATACTCGGTATCACTGGGACCATAGGGATGCCCGCGAAGTATGCCGGCCGATGTGTCCATAGACGACGTACCGGTGCTAATAAAATCATTATGTATTGTGTTTAAGAACTGTAACTCATGTGGCATCAGCCAACATTCTTGAAGTGCTATGACATCACAGGTTTAGTATTATTACAATTAAAGCTGGCAAATCTGAACAGATTTTTTCCTAGTTTTATACATTATTATGACGTATAGTGCCGGTAACAGACATAGATCTATTCGAGTACGCAAAATTAACAAAGCGTCTAAATATTATTCCCTGTGGCCATAATTGTTTGTCTAAATACAAAGAAGCCCTGGATTCGGAAACATAAAACTTATAAGCTTTGTATTGTTTTCTTTTGTTGATGTTATTTTTTTCTAAGGTCACTATTTCGTGCGTTCTCGTATGAACGTAATTAACGATATCACTTCCATTTGTGTCAAGATGAACATTAGTGATAAGTATAGGAAATTTCCTTTCAGCTGATTTAAACTTACTACTAAGATCCGTGACTACACCTGACTTACCAAGATAACGATACTTTACAGGTTTTCGTTTTTGATAGGAAACCGTTTTCCACGTCCCATCACCGTTATTATCTTTACATAACTGTGCGGACATATCTGTCACGACGTTTCAGACATATTTATCATCCACCTGACGCTCTGTATTTATTGATCGAACAGCTTTATTCTGTACGACCGGTGTACGTAGTAGATAGCTATTAGAGACAGGTGACGTCATGTTTTGACTGCTATTATCACAGTTACGCACAGTCTCAGCTGTTCCGCTCATCTGCTTTTGTTCTATATCTACCCTCACCTTATCATTACGTTGCAAAAAAATTTCACTGACCTTTATCTGCTGTACGGCCTTAGGTAATTCTGTTTTATCACACACATCCGCTATTCACATTTGAATCGGAATGCAATTCACGGCACCTGTTTTGTAAACAGTTCGATTGTAAAGCTTTTAACTGATCTGTCGTCGCATAAGTAGCTCTTATCTCCCATAGGTACTTCGAATTGCATTCGTTCAATGTCCTTCAAAAGCTTAGTACAGTCTAGGTGGTCAAAGTTAAGAGGCGATAATTTATCTAACTGCTTGGCCACAAATTTCGGCATCACATTTGGCTCAGCTTTTTTAAATAGGTTGATAATATCCACCAGCTCCCTCTCTTCTTTTCCTTTATTTTTACGTTCAATTTTACGCATGTCCGTAGGAACTGAGTCAAACAATAACTCCTTCGAATTTTTAATTTCATCACTTGTAAACGACGATTTACATAAACGCACTAAAATGTCTTCAATCATCACAGATATCTTATTCTGAATATATGATAACATTTCGTCAATAACTATATTGCAGGATATGCATTTCACAATACTCGACATTTTAATCACGACACTGAAAGTACACTAACCGCACGCACAACCGCGCCGTGCGTATACTCACGCGCATGGTGTTATCACTTAGAACTGAGCATTGAATTATGTAACCAACTTACGTAGGTTCTCAACGTTGCAGTTACATTGAGACTTGTCATGATATTTAATTTCGTTTCATTATAACGTAAGAGTTTTCAGAAGCACGTGGTAGTTGGCGCTGTATGCAATATTAAAAAAATCACAACTAGATGGCACTGTGCCTTTTTTTAAATCGCGGTATGGTTTCGTTACATAGGGTCATATAAGTAAGACTACTTTTCTGCCCAAGGTAGTTTATTATTACTTTTTACGATCTTAAAACTAATTTTTCTAAAAGATTTAAGTTTAATTAAATATATTTGACACACTCGATTTTTATTTCATGGTCACGCAGTCAGAAAGTTTCTTGCAATAGCTGCTTGGTACCGCGCTGGTGTCGTCACTTAGTCGAGTGACGTCTCTATCTCATAATATACAAATGTACTCTGTGCTCACGCGACACTGCTTGCATGTTGAGACGTCTATGCATAGTGTCAAGCGCGTCTAGTAAATACCACGCGGAGTCATCCCAAAGGTGAGAACAGTATTCGACGCAGGCAACATTTTCATAATTTTTTTTTGTTGATTTTCAAATTGACAGTGCCGATCGGTTCTGTTATCGATACTGTGCCTAAACCTTTCCGTTCCAGAACGACTATAAATTCAACCAGTATAATTCCTAGCTAACTTATTACTACAAAACCAGGGCCTTTATTCAAATACCTTTCATTGAAGTATTCCTTACACATATCATAACAATATCATTTTGTAAGTTGGTAGCATTTCCGAATAATAAGGTGTATAAACAAATTCTTTACCATCCAGTCCCGCCTGTTTAGCTAATTTGCCAGCCTCCTCGATATAAACCAAAACATGGTATATTATCCTTTAATTTTCTGAGGAGTGGAGTTTCTGCGGATAAATTGATGCATCAACCAGTGCTAGGTGACTATGTCGCGACACTCGTGGAAATACCATCAAAGTAACAGAATACTGCTTTTACTGTTAGTTTTAATAAATTCCCTTTATCACTGAAAAGGTGAGCTGATGATTAAACATTTTACGGCTAAGAGCCATCCCAGTCACAACACCGGCTTCAGAAAAGAAAACGGATAAAAATTGGTCCATCCGTCGAAACCCCTCGTTTTTCATCGGGGATTAAAAACTGTGATGTGACGAGGTTTAGGGGTCCCCCACAGCTCTTGTCTTAAAGTATATATTATACTAGCGACCCGCCCCGGCTTCGCACGGGTGCAATGCTGATACTAAATACACTACAGAAAAACTGTGAACTTTGAAGCATTGTGGACCCCAAAACCTCAGGGATACGCGAAAAATTTTCATGTTGTCGTTCTAAAAACCATAGTTGCTTATCAGAATATAAGGTAAGACCTTTATACTTTAATACTGAACTGAGAAATTGAACCAAATAAATTTTCCCCCAAACATTTTGTCTGTTCATTATTTTTTTAGGCATGAATGAGTCATTTTATGGAAAAGTTGTAGTAAGTAGTAAATGTTAATTAGCACTATATTTCCTATCCAAAACAAATTTGACATCTTGATCGTATGTCTACCTATTTTAAAGGCCGGCCGGTACCGCCGCAAACGCTACGTCCCGCAATTTTTAAATCTGTAATATCTTGGAAAATATTCATTTAAATCATATGCTGTAAGGGGCCATTTACATTTGTAATAAATAAACAATGTATTTAAGGTATTTAATAAGGATAATTACTTATGTATTGGTTAAAATCGCTTAGAAAATTAGTCATTATTTGTTGTAAAAAGTAAATGACAAAAAACTGTTATTGTGGGATGTCCTGAGATACACATATATACCATCGCGGAGTTTTCTGTAGACCTTTTCAATGTGTACAATACTTAGTACATTATTTTGATAACTCGTAGGGTTCAGCCTGCGTTTGTAATGTAAGCGAAAAATATGTAATTATTTACTTCAATCACTCTATCTATTAAAAACACTGCATCAAAATCCGTTGCGTAGTTTAAAAGATTTAAGCATACATAGGGACAAGGACAGAGTAAGCGACTTTGTTTTATTCTATGTTGTGATTACATCAGACAAACCTGTATAAGGTGCAGCATTGACCATTCTAATCAACGCAATGTTGTTAATACGACGCATACGTGTATTATACATTGGGTGTAATATTATTTCCTCAACTGGTATGGTGATGGCACCATCAGTGCAGTCCTGACCGCCACCTTCAACCGGAGTACAATCGGAACCTTCGTGACTAGTGTTGTATTCGCCTAGTCGAATTCTTACTCTGAGAATGAAAATTAATGATAAATTTAATAATATTACTTAAAAAAAACTAATTAATAATCACTGTTTTGACAAACGACTGTCAGAAGTCTTACGGACTGTGATTGTGGCCTCCAATCGCTTGATGCGTCATGACTTTCCAGCGACGTCAATTTGGCGAGGTTAATATAAAAAGATCTAACAAAGTAATTTGATAAATCCATTTGAGCTGTTTGAGGTTATGACGTTCGTTCGTTTGAACCACTTGGTGGCAAACGACTTTGACCATTTAAATTGACGCTATTGCAATCAGTACCTTCTAATCAAATCTGCCTAAAAGTTGGCTTGGAGAAGTCATTAGACAGTGCACGCCGTTACACAAGTGGCTAATACATGCTTCGCGAGACCAAAGATCTATCCACATCCTTGTATCATGATAGTCATTGCCTTACAACACGGCAATATTGCAAGTCTTCCGGGAAAGTTTCCAGTCCGCGATATGTGGAGGAGTTTTACGATGCATGGAGAAAACATCTAATTATGCGCATAATATTATGGCTTTTTATTTATTTTATATATATTTTTTTAAAAAAATAACTTTTGCTCGCAGAAGCGCTCGTGACCCCGCGGACTCAGTGTTCGGTAAATATTCACTGCAGTAAACTGCTCTCACTATGGCCAGTCCTTAGATAGGTGACCATCCAAGTGACCAGTGTGTGACCTTTATTCGAGCGTTTCCATGCTTCGAACGTCACGATAAGCCGTTTATTAGGCGGCTTGAAAAATTTCAACATCAGGCAGTCACAGCCTGCGCCTGTCCATCTCAACCCAGTAATACGGTTTGCCACCTATTACGTGGGACAAATTCTAAAAAAAGGTGAAATTTGGGCATATAATATGCCTCTGCCTACCCCTTGGGCGATAAACGCGTGATTATATGTAAATATGTATGTACAAAATAACTTGCGTACTTCTACCAAAATCTGGATAATACCAGGACAGAATGCTTGATTATTTGCCTAAGGACAAATAATAATACTCACGGTTTTCCAATACTCGTTTCCTTGGCTGACGACGCTGAACACACTACATACTTAGCACTAACTAGGGCGCCAATATCTCTTACTTTATATTTTTTGTCTTTATCATATTCAGCCAATGCTAACCACGGATACTGGTATATTGTTGTAGTGGTGCCACCTGCAATAGTAGGAGTACAAATAATCAATTAAATCATAAGCCCATATGCTGTCTACTGCTTGAAACGTAAGCTTCACCTAATTCAAGCCATAATACACCTTCGCCTTCTACATCCAGTTTTGGCCTGAAACCTTTTCGACCGTCTATCCATCTGACCGGTGTGTGTCCTCTCGCACATTTGCTTCATTCATCAGAACTCGTTTGCTTTATCGGCCACCGGTTCTTCTAAAGATTGGACCAGTTAGCAGTTCGAAACGACTAATTTCGGAGCTATATCGATCACTTTGGTTCACAGGCGGCTAATTCGACGACGACATTTCGGATTTCATAACTCAGAGACACCTTAGGCGAAGCTCGAAAAATTGCTCGTTGCCAACGCTACACAGGTTACATTTGGAGCGGCTCAGTATAGGCAAGTCTGTGAACATAAGACATATACTGGGTGTAACAAAACTATCTCTCCAAATTTCATGAGATGACTCGGCATCGGAAATCAAATACAAATATTTAATAAAAAAGGGGGGTTAATTTGTTTTTTTTTTTGTCGCACATTAAGAATTGGTTTTCTCGTCTCGTCTGGCTGTCGTTGTCGCTTTCTACTGCCGCTCAGTAGCGATCTAAAGGGTGATAATGAAAATTTATAGGACCTTTAAAACGGATTTACGGTTAAAGTATTCATGTGATTTCTTTTTCTTTATTTTTGTAATGTTTCTTGACTGACGCCACGTCACGTTACGAAATTTGGAGAGTCAATTTTGTTACACCCAATATAGTGCATAGATCAGTATTTAAGAACCATACCATCGATTTTAGAGAAAATTAGATCTACATACATAGATTTAAAAAAAAGCTGTTGCATAGCTGCCCATACTGACTGCACCGAATGTTACACCCTGTATACCCGTGCCGCCTAGCATAAGCGGATCCTTTTGATTATTTCCTTTCAAAGGCATTCTTTCTAAGCGTTATAACCTGCCCAAGGTGTATTCCTAATCAAAGTCAAGCCTCGATCCTTCAACGTCGATTGAACCCGGCATGATATGCTCATTGGATTTTACCATGAATTTATTCAATTTTTTGCCAACTCCAACACGTTGAAATGCTCTTTTTTTTTTTTATACCACTTAGGTGGCAGATAAGCATACGGCCCACCAGATGTACCGGTGGTCACCGCAGCCTATGGACGTTTGCAACACCAGAGGCGCCACACTCGCGCTGCCGACCCTGTAAAAACCTTCTAAGACCCCTCTTGAAGAACCCCATACTGTAGGCGTTTGGGAAAACCGAGGCAGGGAGATCATTCCACAACCTAAGCGTGCGCGGTAGAAAGCCCCTATCGGATCTAACCGTGCTCGAGCGCTCCGGATGCAACATGTGAGGATGAACACCCTGTCTGTGGCGAGCGGTGCGATGATAGAATGTAGCCGTAGGCATCATGTCAAACAATTCCTCAGAGCATAAACCGTTATACAGCCGGTAGAATACACACAGAGAAGCAAAGTCTCTCCTGTCACTAAGAGGTTCCACATAACCTGCAAGTATGGGATCGCCGACAACTCTCACAGCACGCCTTTGTACCGAGTCAAAAGGACGAAGCTGGTATTCAGGTGCCCCCGCCCAGAGGTGACAGCAGTACTCCATGTGCGGCCGCACTTGCGACTTGTAGAGAAGCAGTGTTTGAGCCGCAGTAAAGTACCGCCGCGCCCTACTGAGCACTCCGAGCTTCTTGGACGCCAGCCTGGCCTTGTCCTCCAAATGACTTCGGAACTGAACGACATTGGAGATCTCAACACCAAGGATCCCTATACTTTCGGAGATGGTGAGTGACGTGCCCTGAAATTGTGGCGCCACAGTAAATGGGGTTTTTTTGCAGTGAATACACATACTTGAGTCTTGGTGGGGTTGAATTGGACAAGATTTTGTCTTCCCCAATCGGACACTCTAGAGAGAGTAGCCTCGATTTCGGACACAAGTTTTTCACGACTTTCCTCCACTACAGCTCGAGAGATACCGGGACGGCCCGTGTAACATGTGTCACCCGTCACCCGTACTGTTTAGACTTTGGAGTATGTACCATTCCACCCAAACTGTTCCAGCATTTCCGCTACTACTAACGATGTCGTCGGCAAACCGAAGATCACCTTTCAGTCAGTCATCACTTTTTTTTAAAAAATTACGTCAGAAAATCCACATAGATTTTTATCTCGGACTCCAACCGACTAAAATCATACGCAACCCTTTCATAGATAGCCCTGCGCAAATAATATACCTGCGACGATCCTGCCGCTGACTGCAGAACTTGGAAGGATTTTTTTTCGCGGGCAAAAGTACTAGTAATTGTTTCCTTAATTTTATACCAACCATATATTTTGTTTTTATAACTGGCATCGATTCCGCAGCAACCACTCAAGGGGTCCGGAGGAAAGGAAATAAGAGCACAACTTTCTTTCTTTACGTCGTCAAATTTTGGAATAGGGCCACAGCACACCCTGTGATGATCTGCATTGAGGCATCTGAAATAAAATAAATTATATCGATACAGTTGAACAGACTCTTATTGAAATCCATTATGAATCACAATGCTGTTAATTTGTGCTGCTAACGGTGAGCTTATTTCCCTAGGCGAGGCCACATTGGTAAACGTAGGTCTGTTGGGAGTCTTGGGACATCCTTCCGTGGGCTTACCCGAGAATCCCAACTTTTATTAGTCGGTAGGAGTCCGGCATAGCATCCAGGAAGGATTAACTGTCACGTTAAAAAAAAGGGCGAGCTTATCTCAACACGGATTTTTCTGTCAACAAAAGTGAAATTAAATAATGGCGAAAGCAAACATTAACAACCAGATTTGAACAACATTTTCCATTATTAATTGTAGACATTAAATTAAAAATTAAAAATAAATTCTAATAGACTAATTTAGAGCCTCTGAGCTATGTTTTTTTTCCTTCGTATCTGTTTATTTGTTTATGGTTAAACCAAAATTCACTGACTTGATCATAATTGCAATATTACGGGTTAGTAGATATTGCTGTATGTGTCATCAAAATCAGTTTAGTAGAAAATGACGATACAGCTTGACCTATGTTTTACTAGAAGCCCTATATGTTAAACAGGTCAAAATTGTATGGTTATTAGTTAACATCAACTCGAAAACGAAGATATGGGCCAAAGCTAGTGCTCAATTTAAAATAATATATAATATTTTGAAATATATAGATCGGTAAAATGACGGCGACTGCCTGATGGGAACTTTACAAATTGATACTATTTTGACAAGCTGAGCTCTCCAGTTGACGCTGAATGAGGTGTTTCTTCACGAACCACTTCGAGAACCCGGGGTTGCCAGAGTAGGAAATCTCGCTTTTTACGAATGTGAATCTGATAATGTAAAGTTTTGATTAGAACAAAAAAGTGACACTTACTTGGAATTCTGTACAAATTGCAACACGTTTTGGGGCACGGGCCGTGGCATAAATAAATTAAGCATGTTTGGACAAGAGTACAAGTCGAGGCATTGCCCTGGTTTGCCCTCTGGAGTGTAACATTGTTTCGGTTGTAAGTTTTGCAATGGACAGCACACCTAATGAAAAATAAGAACAAATAATATGATAATATTATGACCGAACTTTGGCGACTAGGGTGCCTTATCTCCAGAGATGTGCTATGCTCCGTTGTTATGAATGCGTTTGATATCCACCAATCATAGTCATTGGTCCACAAACTAAGCACTGGTCGAAATAGTTTCAACCAAGTTCTGTTTTGTAATGGAATGATAATTATATTATATGCTATGGATGTATTTTGAGCTGTGGCTTTATTTTTTAATTCCGCTTCACGCTTTTGGTATCTGGCCCTGTTGAGAATCAAATATGCTCGTTAGTTCCCTAATTACTGAAGTACTGGACACCTTTTTTGAGGAGCTCAGTCGTAATTCTGTCTTTTTCCGGGGATTTGTTTTCTTCGAGTAACTTGAGAGCCACCCTAACCTCGTCGTGGTCCAGTCAGTCCTACGTGATGTTGTGCGTTAATGGGGCTCTGAGGCCATTATCACACTAAGTCATGTTATCCAGACAAAGGTGAATATCAATCGCTCATATTTTCAATGAGCCAAGCTTATTTTATTCACCGGACACTTTACAAGAGAAAATCTATGATCGATCTAAAATTCAATGATTAAAATTTTACATTGGCAAATAAAATAACTGCAACCCAAGACACATTTAGATGCGCACACATAAAAGTTAATACTTACAGCAGGTGCATCGTTATCGATCCCGCAAAGTGATCTCTTCAGAAGCATTTTATCTTCCAACGTCTTATTTGTTTTGTCGACTATAGACATCAACTGCTGGCACTTAAAAACTGACATACACTCTCCCTTAATACCAACTATTGCGATTTCACAAGGTCCTAGATCTATAACAATAATATTTCGTTCGACGAATTCTTTTTATAATCGTTGACGTTGTTAATTGTGAAAACTAGCTAATATATTATATGAAACTTACTTCCGTATATTATAATATTGTCACAAAAAAGAATTAAAAACACAAACAACAACGTTCTAATGGCCATTTTGAACTCTTATCACTGATAAAATTAGAATTAAATATAACTTCAGATCCGTCTTCACAGGTAAATAAAATTTAACCTTCTCGTAAAATAGTCAACATCAAGTTTGTATCTTGTTTAATGAGCGGTGACTTGTTGTGTTCAAATATGCACATTATTTCCTCAACATTATAATTTTATTTTCAAACTCAATGTTGACGCGTCGCTTATTCAACTCGTTTTACGAGTTTGTGACATTGGTATTTTTTTTGTACCAGTATTATGAGCTGGCTACATAGATATGTTAAATATGGTTACCCCCACTCTTTTTGTTAAAATTGCTTATGGTACTGTACGGAGCTTTCTTCCGCGTACGCTTAGGATGTGACTGAGCGTTCTCTCTGCTTTCCGAAACGCGATAGCAGTCGTTTGAAAGTTTTTAAGAGCAGAGAAATATATACTGCATACGTGAGGGAGTCGGTTTAAGGTCAGCGATAAAAAAAGGCTAGTAACTAAGAATGATCTTAACAATAGACATTATCTTAATTATATCTGGTTCGGATTTTAGAGTCCAAAATATAAAAGCATCAATGTATTGAATTTGATAGGTTTAGACCTTAATCTGGATGTCAGCGGGGAACAAAGCGACGGTGGCATACATGAACAGTAAAGATCGCTGTCATATCGACATTTATCAACGTTATAAATGCAATACAATCAAACAATACACGCTTTTTTTTTTTTTTATTCGACTAAGGTGGCAGACAAACATACGGCCCACCAGAAGGACCGGTGGTCACCGCAGCCTATGAACGTTTGCAACACCAGAGGTGCCACACTCGCGCTGCCGACCCTGTAAAAACCTTCTAAGACCCCTTTTGAAGAACCCCATACTGTAGGCGTTTGGGAAAACCGAGGCAGGGAGGTCATTCCACAACCTAAGCGTGCGCGGAAGAAAACACCTATCGGATCTAACCGTGCTGGAACGCACCGGACGCAGCGTGTGAGGATGAACTCCCTGTCTGTGGCGAGCGGTGCGATGATAGAACGTAGCCGTGGGCATCATATCAAACAATTCCTCAAAGCACATACCATTGTACAGGCGCGGTAGAACACGCATAAGGAGGCAAAGTCTCTCCTGTCGCGAAGAGGTTCCACACCAGCTGTAAGTACAGGATCGTTGACAATTCTTACAGCTCGTCTTTGCACCGAGTCAAATGGACGAAGCCGATATTCAGGTGCTCCCGCCCAGAGGTGACAGCAGTACTCCATATGCGGCCGCAATTGCGATTTATAGAGAAGCAGTGTTTGCGCCGCAGTGAAGTACCGCCGCGCCCTGTTGAGCACACCTAGCTTCTTGGACGCCAGCTTAGCCTTGTCCTCCAAATGACTACGGAACTGAACGTCACTGGAGATGTCAACGCCAAGGATCCCTATACTTTTGGAGATGGAAAGAGATGTGCCCTGAAATTGCGGCGCTACAGTAATTGGGGTTTGCTTAGCGGTGAAAAAACACGCTTGTGTCTTGGAAGGGTTGAACTGGACAAGATTCTGTCCACCCCAATCGGACACTCTAGTAAGAGTAGCCTCGATTTCAGACACAAGCTGTTCACGATTTTCCTCCACTGTGTCCCGAGAGATACCGGGCGGCCCGTGTAACAAGTGTCCCCCGTACTGTCGTCCGCATAACAATGAATGCACACAAAACAGAGTAGGGGACAACACTGAGCCTTGCGGTACTCCAGCGTTTATGGCCATGCAGTCTGAACAGCTGCCGTCAACGACGGCCCTGATGCTTCTACCGGACAAAAAGCTGGACACCCATCCGCATAATCTCTCGGGTAGTCCATATGAGGGCAATTTCGTAAGAAGACCACGGTGCCAGACCCGGTCAAAGGCTTTAGAGATGTCGAGGCTCACTGCTAGAGCCTCACCCTTACTCTCGATAGCCGCCGCCCATCGGTGTGTTAGGTACACAAGAAGATCGCCCGTCGAGCGACCGTGACGGAAACCGTACTGCCGGTCGCTGAGCAGGTCGTGTTCCTCAAGGTACCCCAGGAGCTGTGTATTAATTACACGCTCCATCACCTTGGATAAAAGGAAGGTGACGGCTATAGGCGTGTAATTGGCCGGGTCGGTCCTGTCACCCTTCTTGGGTACAGGATGTACATACGCGATCTTCCACGACGCCGGGACTTGATGCATGGAATAGGAAAGTGTGAAAAGACGTGTAAGTACCGGACACAACTCTGGACCACAATGCTTAAGTACCACCGTGGGAATGCCGTCTGGCCCGCTCGACTTATGAACGTCCAGGGATTGAAGCTCCCGCCGGACATTCCGCTGTGTAAATTTAACTTCCGGCATGGAAGTGCCACAACTCGGAATGCCCGGCGGTAAAGCACCCCCGTCGCTCATGGTCGAGTTAGAGGCAAAGAGATTACCCAAAAGGTCGGCTTTCTCCTTGGCACTCTGGGCCAAACTACCGTCGGGTTTAAGCAAGGGTGGTAATCCTGACAGTCAGAAGTTTCCCTCGGCAGTTTTGGCAAGCGACCAAAATTCACGACTTCCTGAGGGATAGCCTGCTAGCCGTTCGCCAATTCTGCCGACGAAATCGAACTTGGCCTTGACAATTGCTCTTTTACTGGACCTCGAGGCGGCATTTAATTTGCGTTTCACCTCCGAGATGTTTGGATCTGAATTTGCACGAGCCGTGGTCCAAGCTCTGTAGGCAGATTCTTTCTGCATTAGAGCTTCTCTGCAGAGCCGATTGAACCACGGTCGCTTTTTTGCACCTACAGGGATCCAGCGGTTGGGAATGTAGCATTCCATACCCTCCAAGATCCCCTCAGCGACTGCTACAGCACAAGAATCCAGATCCTATGAGGCAAAACAAAGCCGCCACCACGGGTACGACGCATAGAACTTCCTCCTAATGTGGGCTTTTTCGTTAATCCCTAAGATATTGAATCTTAGGGATCTGATTGAAGAAGCCACTACTGTACCCTCAGGGTGTAACGTTAGCTCCATGAGAAGTAACGCATGTCCCCTAAACCCCGAGGGGTACGTAGAATAATTTTAATAAATTACATAAATATATATTACTAGCTGATGCCCGCAGCTTCGCCTGCGTAAAATTTGTTCCCGTGGTAACGGAACAAAAAGTAGCCTATGTGTTATTCCAGACTATTATGTATCTCTGTACCAAATTTCAGCCCGATCTGTTCAGTGTTTTGAGCGTGAAAGAGTAACAAACATCCACACTCACAAACTTTCGCATTTATAATATTAGTAAGATATTTTCTTGTTTTAAATATAGTTAAGGGACAATATTATTCCTAATCCAGGTATTGTAATAGTATAGTCAGTGTAAACTGTAGGTAAGTCTTTCTGGCCACTTGGGGTAACCCCAAAGCTGACTATTCCACTCAATTCGTATATCGAAGCATCCTTATGCATAAGAGTAGCATCGACTTGACAAGAATCTTCGTTTGAGACACCTCCTGCACAAAGATGACCTTTTTCTATCATGACTGTGGCGACCCGCCACATAGCGAAGAACAGTTGAAGTCCTGCATCGCGTTATGAAAGTTCTCACATCGAAGATATGATAAATCCTGAATCGCGATATCAGAGTTCTTACGGCAATAGATGATATAACCAACAATCCAACATCAACCGTTGGGCTTCGGCCCGCCAGGCACCTAGCCTGGTCGGAGGATCCTCCCTTTCGACGGTTAAGAACCAAATACTGCTATCTACTTTTTTCGATAATTTGGTTTTTTGCTTAGGTATACTAAAAAATATTGCGTCATCAGTTGTCAAAGACATAAAATATCGAGAACGCATTACTTTTAACATTATCAAGATAAACCAATTACTGCTAAGTTCAATAATTAAAACGAACACTTTTTGTTGCTGGTGATAGCGACTAATTACATTATGGAAACAAATGCTATCTAAGTTCGTGATATCTTTTCTGGAAGAATCTGCCATATACACATCGAAGCGTCTATACCCCTTCATTTTTTGATGCGGACTGAGCGTTCGAGCAAGATCCCAATAAAGAAAACGAAGTATGATCACCTGCAACAGTTGAAGACTGTTTTGCCACGAGATTGCCATAATTTTTTTTATTCTCTCCCCCTTTTTTTTTTAATGTGAGGGAAAATCCTCGTAGGATGCTATGCCGGACTCTTACTGACTAAAAAACCTCACGTAACGCCCAACAGCCTATGGTTGAGAGCCCCGGGTAAGCCCTCAGGAAGGATGTCCCGTGACTCCCAACAGACCTACGGCCGCCAATGCGGCCTCGCCCAGGGGGTGGTTCGGGTGCAATCCCGCGTTTATGGGGGCTTTCGGGTGTGACCCCGCTTCTAAGGGGGGACGTGCGTGAGTTGCTCCCGTCACGCTCCCGTCATGGGCCTGCTTCTGTAAGGACGGTAAGTGGCCCTCTCACCGTCCTCAGACCCCCGGTCATGGAGGCCGATAGTCCTCGGCGAAGACACGTCGGCGGCGCCCAGGGCGCCGACTGCGGAGCTCGGGTGGGAGAGTTCTCTCCCGCACCCGGCCCGCCGCCTCCTTCGCGAGCATGACCTGCCCGCAGAAAGAGGCGGCGCAGTCCCACTTACTCCCGCTGGAGAGCATGGCTCGCACCATGGCCTCGAGCGAGAGAGTGTCCACGCCCAGACCCACTACGAGGACCTGGCGCTGTTGCGCCCACGCCGTGCACTCCACCAGCGTGTGGAGCGCCGTGTCATCGCTGCGGTCCTCGCCGTGCTGACACTCGGCCGTGGTTTCCCGGTGTTTTCGCCACAGATACCTACCGAAGCTACCGTGCCCGGCAAGCATGTGTCAACCGGTAGGAGAGAGCACCGTGTCTTCTCTCCAGCCACTCGTCCATGACCGGTCTGACGGCCGCGATTGTGGCGAATCCCCCCCCATGGTTGCTCAAGTCGCACCTTCCATGTCTCCACGGTTTCCTGGTGGATCTGGGTCCGCTGGGCCTCGATTTCTCGAGACGCATGCCTTTGGGGGCCAAAGGCCTGCTCCAGCGCCTCCTTGCGCCATCTGACACTGAGAGTGAAGCAGTGAGCAAGGGCTCTCGCTTCCAGGTCTCATGGAGGGATCCCGGCTAGGAGACATGCCGCCTCACCGGAGATCGTGCGGTATCCTCTTATCACCTTGACGGCCATCACTCTCTGCGGGCTCAGCAGTCTAGCCTCATTGCTGGCCGTCAGGGTCTCCGCCCATACGGGAGCCCCGTACAGGGCCATGCTTCGCACGATCCCCAGGTACAGCCTCCTGTAGGGAGCGTTGGATCCCCTGATGTTGGGCATCAGCCGCGCGAGTGCGGCCGATTCTCCCCTCAGTTTTGGAACCAAACTTCGGAAGTGATGTCCGAAGTTCCACCGGCCATCGAGTACGAGCCCCAGATACTTCATCGAGGGCTCGATGCCGATGCTGACGCCCCCAACCTGTAGGCTGGATCACCCAGGTGGCCCCATCCGAGGTCCGTGGAAGCACAGAGCCTCGGATTTGTGAAGGGCGACCTCGAGACCCAGCCGCCTTGATTCTCTCCCCTACGTTTAATTTAATTTTATAACTAGGTACATTGTCATTGTTTTTTTTGTCTTTTTTGTTCTTGATACTCTGATTTATGCTCTAAAATAAACTAAGTTTCTCTATCAAATCGAGTTTATATTGTTATAATTACCTGCTAACTACATTGCTATCTTGAAAATGTTTGCTTATATTAAAAACAATAACTGCTAACTACATGGGTAAATCCTTTCCCGTGAATTTTAATAAGAAAAGTTGTTACCAGTGCTAGTATAATCTTTTTGAAAATAGTGTGTGTATAAATAAATACATTTTCTACATTATCCTCTAGCGGCCCAAGGTCCTTTCAAATACCCTTATTAACTTATGTCATTACAGCCCAAATCAATATTGTGAATTTCTTATTTACCGCCCACGTCCTTTTTAAGGGACCAAAAACATTTAGTTGATTTTTTTTGAAAAATTACGCCGTAGAATTTTTACGTTTGATTTGTCAAACTCGTCAGTCTGTCGCGAAATGAATCGACTAGGTTTTCTGCCTAAAGAATAAAGATAATAGTGAAATAACAAAATTTTCATCACATCTTAAAAGTAAGTAACAATTCAATCCTATTTTATTCTAGACCTGTTACATTTCTTTTTATAAAACATACACCATTTGAAAGCTATTGAATTACATTAAAGAACGAATTATTTATTTTCGTGGAACTATTAGTATTTATTATAATTTATTAGTATAAAAGCAATAGTCCCTCTGAATTCCCCTCAGGACGTAGTTTGCGTGAAGTTTTATATTCTTAGTGCCTTGTAAGGGACTTCGGGCTTTAACGGAATATATTAAACTTTATTGATTTGACTTTCTGCACCCAAATATGTAGATGTACAATAGTTACTGTACGACTGAGAAGACCAGGGCCAGATCCCACCTTGAGTTTAAGCCCTCACCCAATAATGGGCGTGCCTCAATTGACCAAGAATTCCGAATTTCCCCTTGGCACCGCCAGACTCGTCAATTATGCGGCTTACTGAGAGGTCGTGGTAGGGAAAGGGGCTATGGCAGGGAAAGTCGTCGTGGAAACGTATCCAATAGTCATCGGCCTTATATCTTATATCGCAGCAGGGAATCTAGTAATTACATGATATTAGAATAGTTACGATTCAAAAGAAAATAATTTTAAAAAATCCAATACATAAATTTTGGTTTCATTACAAACGTTTAAAAGTCCTATATTTCTAAAAAGTTGCTTTTAAGCTATTTTGACAACCTTTTATATACTTTTATCGCCTATGCACCCATATATCTCCTACAAAACTTAATGATTAATGACTGAATTTCGGCCCAAAGTCCTTTTAAAGACACTATTTGTATTTCTTTATTTAAGTAGTCTACGATCATTTTAAAAAACTTTTCTAGGCCCAGGTGTAAATATTAGACCATTAGAAGCCCCTTACACTTCTTTAATTAACAATTATTTTCTGGGCGTTAATTGATAAATATTTTTAGTCCTTTAGAAAGGACTTGGGCCGTAATCGAGAAGTTATGAAATTATGCGTGGGCCGCTAGAGGTTAAATCGATTTTCCATTGATTATAAATGCCTGCTAAATACATTGCTTCTGTAGTAATTTTAGCCTATATGTAAAACAATAGCTGCTATCTACACTAAATACCTTTTCTCGTAATTTCTAATAAAAAATGTGGTTACCAGTTATAAGGTATAGTATTTTATAAGAATATTGCTTGTATAAATAATCCAGAACTCTAATATTAAATTTTTAATAAGTTTTTTTCCTCTCCTGTAAAGTTGATTATTTGATTGCATGATTATTTTTTTTATTTTGCGTATAAAAAGACACATAATTGAAAGCCATGATAACATCTAGCCAATTTAGCTCGACACATCAACGATTTTTTGATCGCTCAGTTTTAGCCATGATTCTCCGCTATGTAAAGCCATCCCAATAACATCAATATACTAATATACATTTATTGTTAAAAATTACAGAGAAACATAATTATTACATATCTATATTTACATTATTACTATCTAAACTAAACCTAAATAAGGCAATATTGATTTATATATTAATTTATTTTGGCAATATTTTTTTTTTTTACATCAATATTGAGAACAGCATATCTCTGCATAGCGTCGAGCGCGTCCAGACCTTGCAGAGTCATCAGAAAGGTGAGAGCAATATTCGACACAGAGACAATTCTGCGTATTGTACAGCAGACACTTCTGTTGGTTTTCGCTACACCGAATACTAGTAATCCTAAATACGGCGAAGTAGTTCTTCTTGCTACACCTGAAGTCACTGCATCTCGTGATAGATAGATAGACAGACAATACACAGGGAACAGGATTTCAAGAGGGAGGAGCCGTGGGTACAATCTTGTGTTCCATAAGTAACAGATTATACTTACGCTTATATTCACGTTAGGAACGCTAACATGCATTCTAACATCACTAGTCTTTTGCTGGAAAAAAACTGAGCCCCAACCGGCGGCAACGAGGGTGACAGGGTTTATGCTCAGCGCTCGATCTACAGTTGGCATACATATAGGTCGAATAAAGTCTGAAAATGTAATAAATATGTTGTATTTAGTGAAATGAATCCCCGTCAGTCCCGCTGACATAGTATCCTGTAAACGATCACCGTGGTAAGTAGCTTTACCATGGCTGGCTATATTTAGATTGGCCGTTTCCTCGTGGTCATACTAGTTTGTCATACCAGTATGACCACGAGGATATAAATGTCCTCGTAGTCATATTATCATTTTAACACCCCCTTTAGAAAGTTAAGTAGCGAATTAATTATCATATAGCGAATGAAGATCGAAACAACAAATGAAGATCGGCAAAACAAATGAAGATCGGCAAAACAAATGAAGATCGACAAAACAAATGAAGATCGGCAAAACAAATGAAGATCAACAAAACAATTGAGAATCGACAAAACAAATGAAGATCGGCAAAACAAATGAAGATCACTAAACAATTAATTAAAGTAAGATCAACAACGGAAAGTCGACAAAACAAATGAAAATCGACAATACAAATGACGGTCGCATAAACAAATGACGGTCGGATAAATAAATGACGATCGGCAAAACAAATGACGATAGAAAAAACATATGCCGATCAGTAAAACAAAAGACTATAAGCAATTTGATAAGATCAAAAATACTTGCAGCCATATTTAGTAATCTAGATGCGTTTACCATTAAAAAAATAGGTACAAGCAAATCTCGACCTTAACGACACTTCTCTAAAAATGTGCTTTTAGGCATTTATTGACATCACTGATCACGAATATGTAAAAATTTAATAAATATAATGCATGTTCTTAGGGTCGAGATTTGCTTGCACCTATTTTTTTGAATGGTGTTAGCATCTAGATTACAAAAAATGGGTGCAAACAAATTTCGACCTTATGAACATGCATAATATTTATTTATTTTTCATATATTCGTGAGTCAAAGCCACTATTGTAGAAGGTACGTCAAAATCATCATTGACATAAAACAATGTGTTCGCAAATACATATATGGACTGAGAAAAGTTTTGCAAAAGACTAAAACTTGATAAGTTCCGTGGTATAACACTAACCTAAACGGCATCCCTACTGTTAGGCTGATATCAGATGGTTGCGGGGGCCATAACAAAAATAAAACTATGGTGAGGATGTGCTGTAAGTGGCTTTTGGAACACCCGACCGTCAAAACTGTGGAACTCATTTTTCCCGTCACAGGACATTCCTATTTACGAGCGGATCGCGTGTTTGGTAACAGATCCGTCACCAAACGCGCACTCTCTTCGAAGAAGGCATAAAATTAAGCTACCTACATCCCGAATTCTACGTCGTCGGAGCAAAGGACTTCTGGAACAAGGAACAAGGACAAGTTCTGAACTTTACAGGACAATACGTACCTGGCCTAATTATGACAATGGGCTTAAATATAGAAATGAAACTTGCGACCAAATAAAGTAATCATGACGTCAGAATATTTTGTTGACTCAATAATACCATTTTTAATATACACTTTTTAAAATGCAAATGATTTTTTTTACTTTTGTGATGTCAATAATAAATTGAGAATAACTAGAAATTGTTGTATAAATTTTGTTTCAGCATGTTGAAAGTACTTTTAACTGAAATTTAAGAATTTTCCACATCTATGGCATCAATCTTACTTCTTACTAATATTATAAATGCGAAAGTTTGTGAGTGTGGATGTTTGTTACTCTTTCACGCTCAAACTGCTGAACGGATCGGGCTGAAATTTGGTACAGAGATACATTATAGTCTGGAATAACACATAGGCTACTTTTTATCCCGGGAATAAGTTCCCACGAGAGCAATTTTTACGCGGGCGTAGCTGCGGGCATCAGCTAGCACAATATAACTCGAAATTTTTTGTCCACGAAGCCCGCAAATGACCAGAGGGCCTAAAAAGGCAACATGGCGCGTTTCATTCATATTCAGATTCATTTGCAGATTCGCACAAGAAATGCTTCAAAGTTAACATTTAAAATGAATCTGCTACTGCAGTTCATTTCATAATCCCAAAATATTTGAACTCGATGTTGCTGCTCTAAAAAAATACAGGGAACCGCCGAATCGTAAAAGTATTTTGCCAATATTACTACGTAAAACGATAATTTTTATGTACAGTTTAACTATATATAATGATTTGTATCCATAGAATATAAAATAAATAAAAATGAAGCAATAAAGTACATAATTGATGCACTTTATTGACTGAGTGAGCGTAGCGACAGTATCGACAGTATGGACGATTTTGCTTTTGGCCGTATGTTTGGTTGTCAGTTCCGGTCTAGAGGACGCATTTCTTAACCGATTTTCACCAAACTTAGCACACGTGTTCTTTGATTGAAAATACAACTTTCATTGAGAGATTTTTTTGGTAAGGGAGAAAATGGGGGAGAAAAGGGGGAAGATTGGTGTCGCGTTACTTATGAACAGATCAGGATGATTTTTGGCGAAAACATAAAGAATAATTATAATTCCTCACAGGGTTCATTTACAGCAACAAAAAGTTATTTACGAAATTAAAATCTTAATTTTACAATTTTAATTACAAAGCTATTACTGCTAGATAGCGGCAACGCGATTACAAACAGGATTAGTATGATTTTATTCACAGTGTGACTATTTTTGATGTTTTCATTGAACCACTATCTCGTCAAACTTATTAGTACCTAATTGAATTGTTGTTGTCGTGTATTTTCACATTGACATTTTTCTGTTTTGCTTCATACAAAAATAACTTTGAAAATTAATAACTCCGATAATACTAAATTATCTGAAAGACCGCTGTAGTAAAAGTTTATCATGATTATTTGATCTTACCAAAAAAAAATAACACGTAAAAAACTACTTTTTTTATAATTTTTCGGCCATTAGCGGCCCGTTTCGTTCCACCGTGGGGCGGTGAGCAGTCCCCCTCGGGTCCGTATCGTATCATACGAGCGCTTCGACGAAAAATGTGGGGATGAACACATTAAACATCAATCTGTGGCGAGCAGTGTTTTTAAAAATATACAAACCTTGTAAAACTGTATAATAAAACAAAAAAAAAGGAACGTCACAAACTTGTTATACGAGTTCTATGTAATACTTCTTGACGAAAAGTGACACACAAACAGACGCCGTCTTGAAATATAAACTTTAAAGTACAAGAAATAAAGTTCAAACTTAAACAGTATCATTACCAATCATTCAACAAAATCCGAGCTTGACGTTGACTAGTTTAGGTTAAATTAATCTGTAAAGACGTATCATAAGTTACATTTTAGTTTAGTAATCAGTGATAAGTTTGGTAAAAATGGCAAATAAGACGTTGTTATTCGTGTTTTTAACTCTTTTTAGTGACAATATAATAAATGGAAGTAAGTTTTACATTTTTTTTTTACAGTCACCAAACAAGATTATTAAAAGAATTTGTTGATAGAAGTCTTATTGTGTTATAGATCTAGGACCTTGCGAAATCGCAATAGTTGGTATTAAGGGAGAGTGTATGTCAGTTTTTGACTGCCAGCAATTGATGTCTATAGTCGACAAAACAAACAAAACGTTGGATGATAAAATGCTTCTGAAGAGATCACTTTGTGGCATCTATAATGATGCACCTGCTGTAAGTATTTTGCACAAATTTAAGACCTTATAATTTAGAGGCCTTATAGTTCCAAACGGGTGATAAATTGATTGACAATTTCCATGCTTCTGAAGACATTAAGACTTTTGTCCCGGCTCCTAGCAACGTAGTAGTTATAAAGCCAAGTTAAAGCCCTTATTTCAACAGTTGCCAACCACCTGCTTCGCCTGTCAACTCTGCAATAGGCGCAAGCAATTTATGCAAACCATACTTTTTGTGAGTGACTCCTCAATTATGATTTTCAGAAATTGAGACTATAGTTTGACCTAAATACTAGTATAATAATAGTATGCCTCGATCTAGCCCTTGAAACAAAAAGAGAATAACCGAGAGAACTGTGTATTTATATAAACCCAAATCAACGAATCCTGGAGGTGTCGCCAATTTGAAATTTACTACTTATCAGGTGAACTGCCAACAATCGACAGAGCAAAACTCAAGACGATTAACTATTTAACAACAATAGAAACACAATGTCCTAATAATAGGTATCTAGAAAATAAATGATTTCTTTGTTATATTCTTATTATTTATTAGGTGTGCTGTCCCTTACAAACTGCTCAACCAAAACAATGCTATACTCCAGAGGGCAAACCAGGGAAATGCCTCAACTTGTACTCTTGCCCAGACATGTTTGATTTACTCAAACCACGGCCGGTGCCACAAAACGTGATGCAATTTGTACAGAACTCAAAGTAAGTGTTACCTACTATTTTCATTTACACCAAAATTTTTCATAATCATATTCACATCACAAAGAGAAAGAAGTTAGTGTTTTCTTAATATCACGGTTTCTTGAACCAACAACGGCGTCAACTGGAGGACTTATCACTTGACTTGTGTCAATGGCTCTCTATTTATGGCTATTTGTGTCTTTCCATCAAGTGAGCGGGTCATGTTGCAATTTATTTTTGTTGTTTTTACTACTGTGGTGGCAGATGGCAGACAAGCTTCGGGCCACCAAATGGTTGGTTAACGTAGCCTATAGACGATAGCAATACCAAAAGCGTTACTCACGCGCTGCCGACCCGGGTGCAGGTTGTAAAGACCCACTATTGAAAATTATCAAGCTGCCTATTAGGCTTTTATCTTGGTATAACGACTCTCATATAATTACACCGAGGATAACGTGCCTTTTAAAACACGGAAAAGCTCTAAAATAATTGTCACAAAATGGTCACATGTTTGGGAAAAATGGAAATTGGCGCCTCAAGGCAAAACCAATGAAACTTACACAATAAAATATTGTAGAATAGTACACATGTGTGTACTGAGGCCATCTTTCCAAGGGCTTACCCGGGGCTCGCTACCATAGGTAGAAAACGTGTGGTTTTTAATCGGTAAGAGTCCGGCATAGCATCCCTGAATAATTTTCCATATGTCAAAAAAAGTGTGTGCTCTTAAGGTTTGGAAACCCCCTAACCTAAAATTGCTATATTAATCAAACGAAACAGTATTTATTAGATAGACTATTTATTAATGAACAATTTTAACTGTGGAAATAATTATCAGTAGGTACTGGCACTAATTCATTAAATTTACAAAATACAAAGGTGGTCATACATTTAATTTAAGAAAAATACAGTGTAACATAGGTGGTCACTATGTTTACACTTACCCCAATAGGGGGTTAACTTTGCACAGTGCTGAGGATAAGGGTGCGCCACTTTATTTAACATGATTTTGTATTATCAACCTGTGTTTGTAAGCTTTTGACCATTCAAAAGATTATTATTGTAACTCAACCGGAATGATGTTTCATTAACGCAATAATTAAAACTAAATAAATATAAAGTAAGTACCACCAAATGAGATCAATATCTTAGTCATAAACTTAGTTATTTATCAGCACAATTATCACATTTTTTGACACGTTCATTGCTGGTGAATTCCACCAGCTATATTTTATTCAGTCTTCACTCTGTGCGTATTAATACCTATGTTGTACGGGTTCCGTACAGTTATGCTACTAGATTAATAACCACTAAAATGATACTACTAATTGATTGTAAAAGTAACTATCATTTATTGCTAAGTAATTAATTAATCTATAAAATATGATTTATTGCTAATGAGTACGTCGCCTTGCTGCTAGACGTGAACTGAACTATACGTAAATTAATGAATGTTAATAAAGTCTGCATTATTGCTGTGTGCTGACCGAGCAAATGTACGGTCATTAGCCCGTACATCCTCCCGGGCCCAAAAAAGCGCGATCCTATGGCAAGTCCTTTGAAAACACACTCTTTTTTGGGATGGGAGAAGTTGATTGGTCCTTTAAATTGTTCTCATTTATCGAGTCTGTAGGCACATCACTAGGCTGCCGGTCAGCCGTATTTAAATTGCGCGTAAACACAACACTTTGCTCTGGAGCCGGTGAACATCCCACTCTTGTATTGGCTCGTCGCCTCTTCCACAGGTACACTGCAACTGCCACCACTCCAGCTCCCAACAATACGTATGTGATAACGTATTGATGAATATCATGTGTTGATATTGGATCGTATGAGGAGTCTCCGTTTGTCGCCGACTTTAGCTGCTCTATCTGTTTCCCCAAATCATTCAGCGTTTGGTTTATTTGTTCATCTCGAGGCTCCACGTAGTGACTCAGAGATATGTTAACCATGTGATTGAGATCGAAGATGCTAGGCGTGACGATTTCCGGTTTCAAATTCATGGTGTGAACTGGCATTGACCGAGAATAAAGTGCAAAGTCCTTTCCTTTTATAATGCAATTTGAGTCAAGGCTTATAATGCCGGCTCCAGTCAGCTGTTGTACTGTAATTTGATCTTGACATATTATTCGTGTTATGTACGAATCACAACAAAAATAAAAATACTTGGACGGGTCATTCCAATCCACACCTGATTGCAAGTGGATATGCTGACACTGCACTGATTCTTGTTGGCATATGTTTCACAGAAATTTTCGTCGACGGACAGATAGTGAACAGGCGTGTTGATATGACACAAATATGATCGTTCGTTATGTAAGCAAGCTTGTAGCTCGGACGCGGATAATGTTACGAATGCATCTTTACCCAAATTAACGGCAATGTATTCATTAATTGGGCGGACAGTGATCATGCCATTTGTTGTCTGATGAGGAATTGGGATAGTTTTGTGAATGCTATATGATTCCCGGCTGGTGAGCGGGAACGTAATTTCAAAAATGAAATAATCTTTTAATATCCTTGCTTTAATTCTCAACAGGGCATAAATGTATCTGAGATCTGACTGTATGTTTTCGATGGGCAGCGTAGTATCTTTTGTTAACTGGCTGGCAATAACCTGTAGCTCACTGCGTAATTGATCGGGTGACAATAAGTGAGTATTGAACTTCCCGTGATAAATATCGGTGACTGTGTCCAACAGAGTATCTTGAATCCCTTTTAAGTTTTGAATAAGGTTACTTGTGGTCATTGCCGATAATGTGAAGTCCTGTGCCTCACTAATGCTCATCATCCTTTGTGAGGCGGAGTTTGCCGCTGCTTCCAATGCATTGAGATGTTTGTTTATGGCTTTGTGCTGAATGGACATGATGTTTTCAGTTCTTTTCAACAGATTATACTCGGCTTCAACGATGGATGTTTGATTCCTTAATAGGTTTGTTAAATGATGCTCGTTCCGTCGTATCAGCTCGATATCTTTTCTGTACTGTTCTGCGAAGCGCTCATCTAATACTCCGAAAAGGCTATTAGCAACATATCCTATACCGTTGATAAGCCCGCGACGCCGTCTGGCGTGCGCGTTAAACTGCTGATCCAATAACAATTGATTGTAGTGTTGTAGTTCCCGGTATTCATGCTGTAATTGTAGTAGTTTTTTTTTTTTTTTTTTTTTTTTATACCACTACGGTGGCAGACAAGCATACGGCCCACCAGAAGGACCGGTGGTCACCGCAGCCTATGAACGTTTGCAACACCAGAGGCGCCACACTCGCGCTGCCGACCCTGCAAAAACCTTCTAAGACCCCTTTTGAAGAACCCCATACTGTAGGCGATTGGGAAAACCGAGGCAGGGAGATCATTCCACAACCTAAGCGTGCGCGGAAGAAAACCCCTATCGGATCTAACCGTGCTGGAACGCTCCGGACGCAGAGTGTGAGTAGTATTGTAGAGCATTGAACTGTGTTAGCCAACATTCCACATATTTTTTCTGAATGATCTAATGTCTTCGAAACTGCTGTGTTCCCTTCCCAATACGGGGACATGTCGTAGTAGACAACAAGTGTCCATTTGTCACGAATGATTCGCATATCAGAAACGGAGTCGAAGTACAATGACTTGTTGCTAGGAAATTTGGTAATATTAAATGCTCCATATGATGGCATTAAAAGAGACAAGAAAAAAATTAATGAATGTTAATAAAGTCTGCATTATTGCTGTGTGCTGACCGAGCAAATGTACGGTCATTAGCCCGTACATATGTCCCTCACCTCATAGAGAACAGCCTTTGGCCATTTATCCGTCATCACACATCTGTCAGGAGTCTTATGTTGGTAATTGTGAAGCTTTTCAAATCGTTATTCTAGCATGATCACCAGTCCGCCCGCGTGTTTCCCTTGTCTTACAATCTCGGGTTCATCAAGCGGAGCGTGAAAAGGCACATCGCAGGGCTGTCAACTTGAGTACCACTATCAGAAGTCTTACGGACTGTGAGAGTGGCCTCCAATTGCTGATGTGTCACGGCTTTCCATCAGTGGCGACGTCAATTTGACGATCTTAATATATAAAAGAAATCTTTATTTTGCAACAGCATATTGTAGTATTCAAGAGGGGTAAGTATGCGCGCGTATACTTACTCGACAAGCATGTGCGTACACTTAACTCCACCAATCAAATTCAGACATTATCATACATTGGGCATAACTGCGGCATCTCGGAAATTCAAACTATCAATTCTGCAACCTTAAAATATACGGAAATCTATAATAATTAGAAGATTTTATGAAAATGCTTGCTGACCAGCGCAACTTCGTTTACGTTATAACTTAGATACCGACTGCAGCGCCATCTGCCGGGCTGATTTGTGAATCTAAACCATTCAGGGCGCCACCCTACGAAAAAATCATTCAAATCTGTCCAGCCGTTTAGGAGAATTTCAGAGACATACACACGTGCAGTAGAATTATATATATAAATAAAACCGGCCAAGTGCGAGTCGGACTCGCGAACGGAGGGTTCCGAACCAAAAAACAACAAAAAGGCTTATTTGTTGCGTGGGAGCCGTTAGCCTTTTTTTATTTGACGTGAAACCCTCGGAAAGATGTCCCAGTAAATGTCTATTTTGTTTTAATTAGATTTATTTTTTAAGTAAATAGACTGCTCGATATTCTATGAGTATTTGAAACGTCTACTGGTTGCCCATAAATCATAACACCACTACATATTATAAAATAAGTATTGCTCTATGGTGCTTTGACAGTTCGTGTTAGAGCAACACACACAGGATAACAGGATAGTTAACAACATAGAGATGTTGTTAACTATCCTGTTATCCTCATATAATATAGATACTCTACGGTGGGTACAGTATTGTATTTCTCTATGTTTAATTTATTTTCAGAATATTGATGACATTTGAATGATGACATTATTACAGTAAGTTCAACTCATCTGTGCGCGCGGCACTATGTGTGGGTAAGCCTCGTCTAAACACAGTGAATTCGTGTGCGTGACATGAGGTACAGTGAAGTACAAAATACAAAAACACTTGTTTAACTAAAATAAAAACTCAATGGGTGAAATGTATGTTATACACATTAATATGTATCGCTGTTTGAAGAATAAAATTGAGGAATTTTAGGATTCGCTGCTCTCTCCAAGGTTAATTATAAATTCAATCAAAATGTCGATAGTATTCTTTTTCTTTGGCGTGTCGACAAGTATAACGCCACATCTCTTCATCAATTTGACTTAAACGTTCGTTTATTAATTTCATTATTTCCATCACATTTTGTTCGATTTTATGCGAAGCATTATAATTTGTTTAAATTCCCCATATATTTTCTATTGGGTTTAGTTCAGGATGATACGGTGGTAGCCGAAGAACTTTTAAGCCATATGGCTGAAGTATGTCATTAATCTTATAACAAACTAGCTGACACATAAGGTGTGCGATAAGCGTGTGAAACTGCCCTGCCCTCTCCCAAAGGAACCGCGCAATATATCGGGAACAAAAGTATCCTAGAACCTTCCTCGGATCATGAGCTCAGATTGTACCAAGTTTCATTTAAATCAATTCATAATCAGGATACAGACTGACAGACATGAAAATTTCTAATTACATTTTCAGCTTCAGTATCGATTAGAGAACGCCCTACAATTAAAATTTTCAAATTATCTTCCATGTACAGACTCTCGACATTCAACAGTTTTTTAGATGTATAGATATGTTTTTTTTTATATCAAGTCATACGTACAGTTCAATTTTTGTCATATTTGCAATATAAGCAATGTTTTTTTCCGTCGACCATCTCTGCATTTCTATTTTTTTGCATTAGAATTTGGAGCTCTATCATTTATAACTTTTCTGTAGGCCTTTATAAGTTACACAATTCTACCATACATTATCTTGTTATGCCTCGAAGGGTTTAGGCAGCGTTTTCGTTAAAAGCTCCCAGACACCTTATTTTTTTCCGACATCTCCAACTAATATCATTATATCTTAGTCCATGTATACAAAAACTCAACAAATTATATACGTTAACCTTTCTCAAGAATCATTGGTGATCTCAGCATGAAAATCCATGCAGTCGTTTTTAAGTATATCGTGAACAGACAGACGCGGCGGGGACTTTGTTTTATTATATGTAGTGATAACAAATATTAATTCCATCGAATTGACACATAAAAAATATTTACCTGACTTCTTAAACATTTTCTCCGTGAAGAATTAGACATTTTCTTTAACGACTGTACCCATGGTATTATCACTAAGAACACTATGTACTAAATTATAATGTGACCAAGTTACACAGGATCTCAACGTTGCAGTTACATTGAGACTTGTCATGATATTTGATTTCGTTTCATTATAACGTAAGAGTTGCCTGCAAACGGGAACTAGATGGCGCTGTATACTTTTTGTCTAAATATGATGTTTATTTCGCTGCCAAGCAGAGCGTTTCCTGCAAAGACTGCTTGGCACCGCTGGTGTCGTCAATAAGTAGAGTTACGTCTCTACCTCATAATATAAAAATGTACTCTGTGAAGACGGCCGCATCACTGCCACACAAATTAAAGCTGTATAATTACTAGCGCACGCACACATAGCGCCGCGCGCACTGATGAGTTGAATTATCTATAACACGATAAGTCTACAACATCGGTGCATGTAATTGAATTGTGTGTTTGTACGTAAATTGTATAAACTGGAAAAAAATTTGAAATATGGGCTCTTTGTTTTTTTTTTCCTATGAAATTGCTATCTTTGAAATATTACAATTTCCGAAAGTAATCTGCTGGAAGCGATGTTAACTTTTTAAAGAAAAAATAGTTACGAGGAAAGTCGAAAAATAAATTAGTATGTAACGTTCAATCATGGCGACTCAAAATTATATTTCCTTCCGCAATATTTGACTTTGCTGTGCCTCCTAAAGTATTCATTTAATTTGCATGTTGTATGAAAATCATTTATTAGCCTGCAAAAACTAAACGGCATGTTTTGAAGGATGAGCACTTCGTAGGACGTGGTTCGAGGTAATGAAATGAGGGGACACTGTTTCTAAATTGTACATGGCTGTCGAGATACTTAACATGTGTACACTTACCCACTGAGCACACTTGACCCGCATGACTCTACACATGTGGTGCAATTTAATGTGCATTTAAAATAGAATCCTTTTTATTTATACTTTATTTATATATACTCTTACTGTTCTACTTTAGATGCATCGATGCAGATCATTTGAGCGTTTGCTGTGGCCCAATTCCAAAGTTTGATGACGTAAAAAAAGGAAGTTGTGTTCTTACTGCTTTTCCTCCGGACCCATTGAATGGTTGCTGCGGGGTCGATTCCAGTTATACGAATAAAATATATGGTTGGTATAAAATTAATAAGCAAATTAACTTTGCGTAAATAAATTTTGGGAAAATTTAGGTTAAAAGTTCGAGCTAATTATCAACAAACAGCTCATGCGCTAATTGGAGGATCACTCTATAATTATCGTTTGTCAATATGGCTTTAGGCCAAAACGATCAACGGGTGACGTCCTTGCGTACATAATTCACACCTGGGGTGAGGCTATGGAGAGGCACGGCGAATGTCTGGCTATTGGCCTAGACATCGCTAAGCCTTTGATAGGGTATGGCACGCGTCGCTTCTTTCCAAACTGCCGGCTTATGGTCTGTCGCCTCAGTTGTGCCACTGGTTGGCCAGCTTCTTGCACGGGTGACGTACACGGGTTCTCTGTGATTGTCATGCTTCCTGTTTTTTGCAGGTAAATGCCGGAGTACCACAGGGATCGGTGTTGTCCCCACACTCTTTCCCTTCTGCATATCAATGACATGTTGTCCCTTAGGTGCATTCATTGTTATGCTGATGATAGTACTCTGCATGGGAGTTATTCTGGTCGTCCAGTGGATGGGCGGCATGACGTGGAGGAGAAGAGACTGCAACTCGTGGCGGATCTCGACCGGGACCTGGATTACATTACCCAATGGGGTTCAGACAACCTGGTCGAATTTGATATCAGAAAAAAAGGCGTGTTTGTTTACATCTAAAAAGTCCCCATTCCTACCCCTACCCTCTGTTTAGAACATTAAGGTTCCATTAAAGGACAAACTGCAGATTCTCGGTATAGACGTCCGGCCTGAGCTTAATCACTTATAATCTACATATAGAGTTGTATTGGGCTGGCCTCGCGGAAAGTAGGAGTCCTAAATAAGGTGAGACGGTACTTTACGCCGCACCAAAGACGTTTGCTGTACAAGACGCAGATTCGCCCCTGCGGCGAATACTGTTCTCACCTTTGAGATGACTCCGCACAGTACTTAATAGACGCGCTTGACGCTATGCAGAGACGTGCTGTCCGAATTATTGGTTGTCCTGAGGTGACGGGTGGCCTAGAGCCGTTAGCGCAGCGAAGAACCATAGCGTCCTTGGCTGCTTTATACCGAATGTATCACGGCCAGTGTTTTAAGGAGCTCTTCAATCTGCTCTCACCCTCTCCACTCAGATACTGAAAACTCCTGTTGAACTATAAAAACCTGGAGCGACTTGCCCGCACACGTGTTTCCCTCCTCTTACAACCCCGGGTTCTTCAAGCGGAGTGTGAACAGGCACATCACAGGGCCGCCAACTTTAGGATCACTGTCAGAAGTCTTACGGACTGTGAGAGTGGCCCCCTGCGCCACGGCTTTCCATCAGTGACGACATCAAGGCGAGCTTAATATAAAAATAAAAAATGCACGGTGCCCACGGTTGCAGGTCCAACTTGCCCTTGTTCAGTATTTTTATTTTATTGGCCAATCCCGCTTCAGACCGTTCGTAATCACAACATAGTAATTATTGTTTATGGTTCAATTACAAAGAGCGATTTTTGATGTTGCAGGTGGCAACACTACAACAATAGACCAATATCCATGGTTAGCTATTGCTGAATTTGAGAAGGATAATCAAGTTAAATTGGTTGATGTCGGAGCCCTAATAAGTGCTAAATATGTTGTGGGTGCTGCATCAACAGCCAAGGCAAAAGTTTTAGGAAAACTGTGAGTATTTATTGTTATTTATTTATTGTCTTTGATGTTGACTATTTTTTGTTACGTTTGGAAATCCTCATGTATGCTAAAATGCCCTACAATTGACTAGTAGTAGATCAGTCCCAGGAAGCCTCGAAAAGATATTGTAGGATTTCTGGCAGAATTTCACGAATGGATCACAAGTAAAACATTTTGATTGTTGACACACAACAGACTCTTCTGATTACTACGACTAAACTAACTTAACGGGAAGCTGTGAGATCGGTCTCACCAGACTGCCCCTCTCTAACACGTTTATTGTGAAAGTTCAATCCGATTGACGTTGTCATTTTTGTTAGCCCCTCTCTATAAAATAGAGTGAAGAGGGGCTTATGGTGAGACTTTGTCTGTAGCTGTGACTCTGTCGCATTAATACGTCACTAGGTCACGTGGATCAAAGTTTGAAATAAAACAAAAATGACAACGTCAATCGGACTGAACTTTCACTTTCACAATAAACGTGTTAGAGAGGGGCAGTTTGGTGAGAATGATCTCACGGCTTTCTTGTTTTATTTCAAACTTTGAACAGATGATCCACGTGACCTAGTGACGTAGTTTAATGAAACAGACACACAGACAACAAACAAAATCTGGACATGAGCCCCTCTGCACTCTATTTTAGAGAGGCTAAAAGTGATTTAAAATATGGACAGACAAAGAACAAATCATACATACATCTCTAGATTTAGGTAGACCTGAACATTAAGATTCACGTTGAACTGAACTTTATTATATCGTCACTCATCGTAACCGATTTTGAAATTGAGTTTGATGAAGGAGTTACTTCATCAACTCAGCGCAAAAAAGTCACATAACCACTTACGTGCGGTCACCTAGACCGCTTGCTAAATATTTTGAGTATGTTTAGTAAATATTGTTGACTAGTCAAGCGTAAGCGGGGTACTTTTCGATGCCTAGAAAAGGTACAGAGACGCACACTGTCCCACAACTTGCCAAATATGAAATATTTTAGTTCGAAAATTCGTTGCGCTCTGTAAGACCAGTGGTAGGTGGTTAAGGGTTCAAAATATAATTATCTGCCTGTCCCTCAATAACTTATTGAAATATTTTGTGAAATAATTATGTTGAAATATGACTTTGGTTTCCATTCTCAGTGTTAGAATTCGACTTGGTGAATACGACACAAGTCACGAAGGTTCCGATTGTACTCCGGTTGAAGGTGGTGGTCAGGACTGCACTGATGGTGCCATCTCCATACCGATTGAGACAATAATAATACACCCAATGTACAATCAACGTTTACGTATTAACAATATAGCATTAATTAGAATGGTCAGCGCAGCACCCTTTACAGGTTTGTCTGATAATTATTATGACATCAAAAAAAAAATTAAAACACTCAAGACGCGTAACTCAATTCTTGTACCGTAAAAAGTAGTAGGAGATTCATGTAATACCTAAGCTACCAAGTCAATGTCCATACTTAATCAATTAGTTATATAAAATCTTTGATATTTTAATTACGTAAAAAGATTGACTTGGCCATCGCATGAAAACATAATGTAGGTATCTCACAAGTAATAGGTTCACTATATTATATTAGATAAACTAATGCGATGGTCAAGTCAATATTTTTACTTATCTAATACATAAAAGATTTTATATATTAATTATGGGCACTGACTTGGTATTACATGAATCTCACTACTTTTTAGTGTAGAAGAACTGAGTTGCGCGACTTGGGTTTA
This sequence comes from Miltochrista miniata, assembly GCA_933228765.1. Lineage (NCBI taxonomy): Eukaryota > Metazoa > Arthropoda > Insecta > Lepidoptera > Erebidae > Miltochrista > Miltochrista miniata. Next base: position 15,166,906 of record OW121773.1, on the reverse strand, counting down.
TTTACAATCTCATAAGATCCGATCAAAGTAATAAAAAAAATAAAACTTGTAAAAAGCTCAAGTCGCGCAACTCAGTTCTTCTAACGTAAAAAGTAGTGAGATAGGTATCTCAATCATTGTATTTTCTTTCTTTTCCTCACGAGCCCTTAAACTTGACTTGAACCTTCCTTGAGCTTAACGACTGCCCTATTACTAACCATCAAGAACAGCATAACGTGCCTCAAGCACTAATATTAAGAAACAGAAATGTCATTATGTGGTTACCCACCATTACTAGCTATGGTAAAGCTACTTACCACGGTGATCGTTGTTTTTTTTTTTTTTGTTTAACGTGAGGGAAAATCCTCATGGATGTTATGCCGGACTCCTACCGACAAAAAAACCTCACGTCACGCCAAACAGTCTATGGTTGGGAGCCCCGGGTAAACCCTCGGAAGGATGTCCCAGCACTCCCAACAGACCCACGGCCGCTACTGCGGCCTCGCCCAGGGGGTGGTTCGGGTGCTATCCCGCGTCTTTGGGGGGTTTCGGGTGTGATCCCGCTTCTAAGGGGGGGCGTGCGTGAATTGTCTCACTCACGTCACGCTGCGGTCATGGGCCTGCTTCTGTAAGGACGGTGAGCCGCCCTGTCACCGTCCTCAGGCCCCCGGTCATGGTGGCCGATAGTCCTCGGCGAAGACACGTCGGCGGCGTCCAGGCCGCCGACTGCGGAACTCGGGTGGGAGAGTTCTCTCCCGTACCCGTCCCGCCGCCTCCTTCACGAGCATGACCTGCTCGCAGAAGGAGGCGACGCAGTACCACTTACTCCCGCTGGAGAGCATGGCTCGCACCATGGTCTCGAGCGAGAGAGTGTCCACGTCCAGACCCACTACGAGGACCTGGCGCTGTTGCGCCCACGCCATGCACTCCACCAGTGTGTGGAGCGCAGTGTCATCGCTGCGGTCCTTGCAGTGCTGACACTCGGCCGTGGTTTCCCGGTGTTTCCGCCACAGATACCTACCGAAGCTACCGTGCCCGGCAAGCATCTGTGTCAACCGGTAGGAGAGAGCACCGTGTCTCCTCTCCAGCCACTCGTCCATGACCGGTCTGACGGCCGCGATTGTGGCGAATCCCCCCTTTGGTTGCTCAAGTCGCACCTTCCATGTCTCCACGGTTTCCTGGTGGAGTAGGGACCGCTGGGCCTCGATTTCTCGATAAGCGGGCCTTTGGCCCCGCTCCAGCGCCTCCTTGCGCCATCTGAACAGTGACGCAAGGGCTCTCGCTTCCAGGTCCCATGGAGGGGTCCCGGCTAGGAGACATGCCGCCTCACCGGAGATCGTGCGGTATCCTCTTATCACCCTGACGGCCATCATTCTCTGCGGGCTCAGCAGTCTAGCCTCATTGCTGGCAGTCAGGGTCTCCGCCCATACGGGAGCCCCGTACAGGGCCACGGTGATCGTTGTTTCGATCTCCATTGGCTATATGATAATTAATTCGCTACTTAACTTTCTAAAGGGGGTGTTAAAATGATAATATGACTACGAGGACATTTATATCCTCGTGGTCATACTGGTATGACAAACTAGTATGACCACGAGGAAACGGCCAATCTAAATATAGCCAGCCATGGTAAAGCTACTTACCACGGTGATCGTTTACAGGATACTATGTCAGCGGGACTGACGGGGATTCTTTTCACTAAATACATTTATTAAATTTTCAGACTTTATTCGACCTATATGTCTGCCAACTGTAGATCGAGCGCTGAGCATAAAACCTGTCAACTTTATTGCAGCCGGTTGGGGCTCAGTTTCTTACCAGCAAAAGACTAGTGATGTTAGAATGCATGTTAGCGTTCCTAACGTGAATATAAGCGTAAGTATAATCTGTTACTTATGGAACACAAGATTGTACCCACGGCTCCACCCTCTTGGAATCATGTTCCCTGTGTATTGTCTGTCTATCTATCTATCAAGAGATGCAGTGGCTTCAGGTGTAGCAAGAAGAAATACTTCACCTTATTTAGGATTACTAGTATTCGGTGTAGCGAAAACCAACAGAATTTCTGCTGTACAAGACGCAGAATTGTCTCCGTGTAGAATATTGCTCTCACCTTCTGATGACTCTGCAAGGTCGCTCAACGCTATATAGAGATATGCTGTTCTTAATATTGATGTTATTGGGATGGCTTCACATAGTGGAGAATCTTGGCTAAAACTGAGCGATCAAAAATATCGTTGATGTGTCGAGCTAAATTGGCTAGATGTCGTCATAGCTTTCAATTATGTGTAGTTGTCTTTTTATACGCAAAATAAAAAAAATAATCATGCAATCAAATTATTTCTTTACAGCTATGTAAGCAATATTATTCTTCAAAGAAAGTCATGATAGAAAAAGGTCATCTTTGTGCAGGAGGTGTCGCAAACGAAGATACTTGTCAAGGCGATGCTACTCTTATGCATAAGGATGCTTCGATGTACGAATTGAGTGGAATAGTCAACTTTGGGGTTACCCCATGTGGCCAGCAAGACTTACCTACAGTTTACACTGACGTATACTATTACAATACCTGGATTAGGAATAATATTGTCCCTTAGCTATATTGTAAACAAAAAAATAAAATATATAATATAATTATTAAAATTATTCTACATGTTTGATTGTATTGACTGCCTCTGTGGCGCAGTCGGTAGTGATACCGCCTGCGGCGCTGGAGGTCGTGGGTTCGATTCCCACCGGCGACAAATATTTGTGTGACCCATAAATGTTTGCTTCAAGAGTCTGGGTGTTTCTATTTAAAATATGTATGTATTTAAAAGTATATAAGTATTAATATCCGTGGTCTGATACCCATAACACAAGCAGGTTATTCCTAGCTTACTTTGGGATCAGATAGCGTTGTGTGAGATGTCCGTGAATATTTATTTATTATTTATTTATTATTGCATTTATAACGTTAATAAATGTCGATAAGATAACGATCTTGTAACCACTTTATTAGCTAGTAAGTTACTCACCAACTTACTCAGAGGGAGCTTGCAGAGGACTCTTTTCCAGGGCGCCTTTCTTCAGAGTTTCCAGTGTGTGTGCAAGGGTAGGCTAGGGCTCTAACGAAAACAATGCAGAGAGAGGTGTACACACATATATATTTAAACGGTTCTCAGAGCCACAGAGACAAACGGTAGAATTTATACAGTAATAGACATATATATATAAACTAGATATTCTAGACACACTAGCAGGTACCACTCAAGTGCACCACGCAGTCGCAAAAAAAAATACCAATGTCACAAACTCGTAATACGAGTTGAATAAGCGACGCGGCAACATTGAGTTTGAAAATGAAATTATAATGTTGAGGAAATAATGTGCAAAATTGGACACAACAAGTCACCGTTCATTAAACAGGATACAAACTTGATGTTGACTATTCTACGAGAAGGTTAAATTTTATTTATCTGTGAAGACGTATCTGAAGTTATATTTAATTCTAATTTTATCAGTGATAAGAGTTCAAAATGGCCATTAGAACGTTGTTGTTTGTGTTTTTAATTCTTTTTTGTGACAATATTATAATATACGGAAGTAAGTTTAATATAATATATTTGCCAGTTTTCACAATTAACAACGTCAACGATCATAAAAAGAATTCGTCGAATGAAGTATTATTGTTATAGATCTAGGACCTTGTGAAATCGCAATAGTTGGTATTAAGGGAGAGTGTATGTCAGTTTTCAAGTGCCAGCAGTTGATGTCTATAGTCGATAAAACAAATAAGACGTTGGAAGATAAAATGCTTCTGAAGAGATCACTTTGTGGGATCGATAACGATGCACCTGCTGTAAGTATTAACTTTTATGTGTGCGCATCTAAATGTGTCTTGGGTTGCAGTTATTTTATTTGCCAATGTAAAATTTTAAATCGATCATAGATTTTCTCTTGTAAAGTGCCCGGTGAATAAAATAAGCTTGGCTCATTGAAAATATGAGCGATTGATATTCACCTTTGTCTGGATATCATGACTTAGTGTGATAATGGCCTTAGAGCCCCATAAACGCACAACATCACGTAGGACTGACTGGACTACGACGAGGTTAGGGCGGCTCTCAAGTTACTCGAAGAAAACAAATCCCCTGAAAAAGACAGAATTACGACTGAACTCCTCAAAGAAGGTATCCAGTACTTCAGTATTTAGGAAACTAACGAGCATATTTGATTCTCAACAGGGCCAGATACCAAAAGCGTGAAGCGGAATTAAAAAAAAAAGCCACAGCTCAAAATACATCCATAGCATATAATATAATTATCATTCCATTACATTATCAATAACATATGCTACGCAGATGACATGGTGCTGCTCAGCCCAACAATAGGGGGTCTAGTAGACATGTTGAGGGTGTGCGAGGACTCTGCTGGGGAGCATGGGCTCTCTTATAATGTAAAAAAGACTGAGTATATGGTCTTTAAGGCCGCCGGTAAGTGTCCTGAAATCACATATAGTGTTACCCTAAATGGCTTGAGCATCAAACGTGTCAACACGTTTAAATATTTAGGACACATTATTGCCGACGACCTTAAAGACAATCTAGATATTGAGAGGGAGCGCAGGGCTCTGGCAGTTAGGGGTAACATGCTGGCTCGGAGATTTTCTCGTTGCTCCGAGGATGTTAAGATCACCCTTTTTCACGCTTATTGCCAGAACATGTACACGGGAAATCTGTGGGTCATGTACGCCAAAAAATCGCTGGATACCCTGCGGGTCCAATATAACAATATTTTTAGGATGCTGTTGGGACTGCCCCGGTTCTGTAGTGCATCAGGGATGTTTGCAGAATATCAAACGGACGGTTTCGCAGCCGTCATTCGGAAAAAAAGGTATCCCTGATCCACAGAATACGCACCAGTCGCAACAGCACTGTCATCCTGAGGACCCTGGCGGATCGATATACTTCACCACTCTGGAAGTGCCTTATTAGGAGTGTGATAGCTGAAGGAAATACACTTCAGTAGATGGTGTCAGTAGGGCCATTAGTTTATTTATTAATCTTAAATTATTATGTATTTACAGACAGTTCTATTTAATTTTATGTTATTGTGATTTTATTATTTATTTTATTTTATTTTAATTCTGATTTTATTTTAACTTTAATTTTATTTTGATGTATTATTTGTTTGTGTGTATTAATTTATGCATTTTTAAAATATGGATCTTGGACATCTGAATTAAACAATTTTTATTTTATTTTATTTTTATTTATTACAAAACAGAACTTTGTTGAAACTATTTCGACCAGTGCTTTTTTTTTTATTTACCATTTCACAAAATCATTATAATATAACCATACATATTGCATTTGTAAACCACAGAGGTTTGTAGAAAATGCAACAGACGCTACTGCAAGCGATGTCGATAAAACAATTAAATATACCTACATAAGTTGTTTTAACACTCGTACAGACAATAAAACAAAACTACTTTCATTATGCTTAACGTAGGTAACTTAAAATAATTACCCTAGGACACGGACTCAGAACGGTGACATGTACTATGACTCAATCAAGGATGAATAAGAAATAAAATTATAAACATGACTGAGGCATGTTTTTCAAAAAGAATCCCTTTAAAATATACTTAATGTTATTTTTAGTTTAGTTTAGCTTAGTTTGTGGACCAATGACTGTGATTGGTGGATATCAAACGCATTCATAACAATGGAGCATAGCACATCTCTGGAGATAAGGCACCCTAGTCCCCAAAGATCGGTAATAATTATCATATTATTTGTTCTTATTTTTTGTTAGGTGTGCTGTCCATTGCAAAACTTACAACCGAAACAATGTTACACTCCAGAGGGCAAACCAGGGCAATGCCTCGACTTGTACTCTTGTCCAAACATGCTTAATTTATTTATGCCACGGCCCGTGCCCCAGAACGTGTTGCAATTTGTACAGAAGTCCAAGTAAGTGTTACATTATTTTTTGTTCTAACCAAAACTTTACATTATCAGATTCACATTCGTAAAAAAGCGAGATTTCCTACTCTGGCAACCCCGGGTTCTCGAAGTGGTTCGTGAAGAAACACCTCATTCAGCGTCAACTGGAGAGCTCAGCTTGTCAAAATAGTATCAATTTGTAAAGTTCCCATCAGGCAGTCGCCGTCATTTTACCGATCTAAATATTCCAAAATATTATAAATTATTTTATATTGAGCACTAGCTTTGGCCCATAATCTTCGTTTTCGAGTTGATGATAACTAATAACCATACAATTTTGACCTGTTCAACATATAGGGCTTCTAGTAAAACATAGGTCAAGCTGTATCGTCATTTTCTACTAAACTGATTTTGATGACACATACAGCAATATCTACTAAACCGTAATGTTGCAATTATGACCAAGTCAGTGAATATTGCTTTAACCTTAAACAAACAAACAGACACGAAGAAAAAAAACATAGATTTGAGCTCAGAGGCTCTAAATTAGTCGATTAGAATTTTTTTAAATTTTTTTTGAATGTCTACAGTTAATAATGGAAAATGTTGTACATATCTGGTTGTAAATGTTTCCTTTCGCCATTATTTACTTTCACTTTTGTTGACAGAAAATTCCGTGTTGAGATAAGCTCGCCCTTTTTTAACGTGACAGAAAATCCTTCCTGGATGCTATGCCAGACTCCTACCGACTAATAAAACTCTCGTAACAGCCTACAGTTGGGAGTCCCGGGTAAGCCCTCGGAAGGATGTCCCAGGACTCCCAACAGACCTACGTTTACCACTGCGGCCTAGCCTAGGGAAATAAACTCGCACAAATTAACAGTGTTGTGATTCAATATGGATTTCGATAAGAATCTGTTCAACTGTATTGTTATAATTTATTTTATTTCAGATGCCTCGATGCAGATCGTCACAGCGTGTGCTGCGGCCCTGTTCCAAAATTTGATGACGTAAAGAAAATAAGTTGTGCTCTTACTTCCTTTCCACCGGACCCCTTGAGTGGGTGCTGCGGGATCGATGCAACTTATAAGAATAAAATTCAGGGTTAGTTTATAATTATGGACTTTTTTCATCAAGTAATAAAATCATTTCTACGAACTTTGCGATATCGAAGAATATGCTTACCTATAAATAAAAAAAATATCCCACATAATGCCCGGTATACTTTTTCATGGACCTGGCCCATGAAAATATATACCGGGTAAGTGTGAGTTCAGCAAACGGCATAAAATATCGAGACCACATTGAATGTCATATTTATGATTCTTTTTGAAGTAAAACTTCTTTAGGCGCGACTAGGGTGTAACTCGGATTTTTTTTCTGACGGAAGTAATGCTTACTATTCGAATTTTATTTATTTATTAGGGTTCCGTACCCAAAGGGTAAAGAACGGGACCCTATTCATGAGACTTCGCTGTCCGTCTGTCTGTCTGTCCGTCACGAGGCTGTATATCATGAACGGTGATAGCTAGAGAGTTGAAATTTTCACAGATTATGTGTTTTTGTTGCCGCTATAACAACAAATACTAAAAACAAAAACATAATAATATTTAAGGGGGGCTTCCATACAACAAACGTGTTTTTTCGCGATTTTATCTTATATATTCGGTTATAAGGTATCCTTCTCAATTTAAGGGGAGTGGTTGACAAAGTTTACGAAAAAGAGGTGCAAATAAAGACGTTCTTCTCGGTATTAGTATACAAAAAATGACAGCCAAAAGTAGATTTTAAATCTAAAAGATGTGTGCCAAAAGATGGTTTTATCAGAAATTGTGTATTTATTATAAATAATTAGTAAAACATCATTGAAATAGCCCATATTTTTTTAGAAGAAGACGTTTTATGACATCTATTTATTAATGAATGATAATAAAATTTATATCAGAGACTAAAGAAAACATAGACCTCTAAAATGGTTTTCTTCAATTTTGAATTAGTATAAGTTTTAACTAATTATAACTAATAATGTATTCAAAGAATACATCACATTGCTTGCTTCCCCGCGCTCGCCCGAAAATCTAGTGCGGGGGGAGTCGTGTTGCTAGACGGACGTGTGTCGCTCTGGTCTGCAAAATATTCTCGTAAAATGTTATATTTTCATTCATGTACAGAGCAATGCGTGTAACAGAGCCAGAGCCCGAGTTACACAATGCATACTGCATTACATGAGAATATAATGCATTTCAACTTATTTTTCGTATTGTTTTATTAAATTACTTCGAAAGGTAGTCATGCTTATATTGTAAGCGGTACTTAATCATTTCAATATAAATAAATGAAGAAATATTTGTGGACATTCGCACACAACTTAAGCTATTATAACTTTGTGCTAAGGGATATAGCTAACTGATGAAAATACTTATATTACAGTTATTATTAACACACTGCTTTTTTTGAGACACTGGTCTCAACTTGACTGCCTCTGTGGCGCAGTCGGAAGTGATACCGCCTGCGGCGCTGGAGGTCGTGGGTTCGATTCCCACCGGAGACAAATATTTGTGTGACCCATAAATGTTTGTCTCAAGAGTCTGGGTGTTTCTATGTATAATATGTATGTATTCAAAAAGTATATAAGTATCCGTGGTCTTATAACCATAACACAAGCAGGTCATTCCTAGCTTACTTTGGGATTAGATAGCCTTGTGCGAAATGTCCGTGAATATATTTATTTATTTATATTAACCGTCAATTTTTTCAGATTATTACGTCTTGGGGTGACGTAGGCACCATCTACCGGCAACTTGGTTAAAGTAATAAAGTGAAGGAATTGACGGTCGAGAGCAGTGTCTCGTTGGTCCAATGGTGAGGCCGTCTGGTCCGGCAAACCAGAAGACGCAGGTTTGAATCCTGCTCGGGACCAAAAATTGTATTCAATATTTGCTAGGCAAGTAAGTCTGGAAATGATCTGCTGGCTCTGTTGGATTCTCAAACAATTTGTTATGATTTTTTAAGTCTATATTACAGTAAGCAGAGCACTAAAAAGAATAACCCGCCGAGTTTCTTGCTAGTCTATATCTATACATAATAATAAAACTGTTGAGGGTCGAGAGTCTGAACATGAAAGCTATTTAAAAAAAAAGAACGCGTTCTCTAATCAATACCTACTTAAGCCAAAATGAAATTTAAAATTTTCATGTCCGTCTGTATTCCGAATACGTATCACGCCGAAACTACTGATTTGAATGAAAATTGATCCGAGGAAGTTCAGGAGTTGGAGACATCTCAACTTCTCAAAACCTAGAATTCAAGAGATCCTTTGAATGTGAGTGTAAATCTAAACCGGCGTGTTGGCTTTATTATAAGAGCTTAATGATTAAGTCCAGAGTTAAATATTTCGTCTGCGCCGAAGGCGTGAACTGAAATAAATTATTTTAGAATAGATTCTAAAACAATTCAGTCCACGCCCTCGACGTGTACGTTCGTTTATGATAAAACAAACAGTGCAGTTTCACTCACCACTTGCTGAGTCTGATGAAGAAATACCTCCCCTTTCATACACCTTAAGCGTCGTAAACGAAGTTGTGAGGGTCAGCTAGTTACATACATACATAAATATGGTCACGCCTTTATAGGCGTGACCATACATACAAAATATACATATTTATGTATGTATTTATGTATGTATCTGCCTACCCCTTCGGGGATAACCCCGAAGGGGTAGTCAGAGGCATATTATTATGTCCCCACATTTCACCTTTTTAGAATTTGTCCCACGTAATAGGTGGTGAGCTGTATTGCCGTGTTGAGATAGACAGGCGCAGGTTGTGACTGCCTGCTGTTGAAATTATTCAAGGCGCCAACCAAGACCCGTTGGTCTTGGTTGCCCGTAAGTTTCGAAAGGCACGTTCAGCCGTTGCTTAACGTGCCTTCCGAAACACGGAAACGGCACGAACAAATAACTTCACAAAGTGGTCACATGGATGGTCACCCATCCAAGGACTGGCCATAGTGAATGAGCTTACTACAGTGATCGTTTACAAAACACTGAGTCCGCGGTGCCACGAGCGCTTCTTATTTATACATAACTAGCTGACCCTCGCAACTGCCGTTACGACTATTTTTGTTTGTTATAATAAAATGAAATGAAATTTTGTTCCAAAAGTAACAAAAAATTTAAGCGAGTGGAAGACCCCTCTTGTCTGGATTTGTAATAATTTACGTAAATCAATGAATATATGAACATGCGTCTTTGTGAATTCGTCACATTTAATTTTTACGTCGTCACAGTGTATTTTTACATACATACATACATATAATCACGCTTGTCTCCCATCGGGGTAAGCAGAGACTATGGCTTTCCACTTGCTACGATCCTGACATACAACTTTCGCTTCTTCTACTTTCATAACTGTTTTCATACACGCTCGCCGGTTAAGGGTACTCTTGACCTTGCCTTTTTCCAGAACGTCTCTGATTTGATCGGCATGCGTACGCCGAGGTTTACCCCTACCAGTTTGCCCATTCATTCTCGCCTCATAAATCTGCTTTGTCAGTCTATTCTCATCCATTCTCTCCACGTGTCCAAACCATCTAAGCATCCCTTTTTCGATCTTAGTCACTACATCTTCTGTTATACCACATTTTTCCCTTATCACGCTATTTCTTTTTTTGTCCATTAAAGTCACTCCAGCTATACTTCGCAGACTTCTCATTTCCACTGCATTAATTTTGCTTTCATGCTTCTTCTGCCATACCCAACTTTCACTACCATACATAAGTGTAGGGATGAGCACTCCCCTATGTACAGCCAACCTGGCCTTCTCAGACACATTTTGACTGCTCATAAAGGTGTACATAGCCCCATTCACTTGATTTCCTGCCAAAACTCTTCGCTCAATATCCTGGTCACACTTTCCATCCCTTACAAATTTGGAACCCAAGTATACAAATTCTTTCACCTGTTCCACTCTTTGCCCTTCAATGAAGATTGAGCAATTCGTCATACTTTCTTCTCTTTCAAAAACCATAACTTTCGTCTTGTTTACATTAACTTTCATTCCTCTACTTTTTAGAGCCTCATTCATACTATTATCCATCAGCTGCAATTCCTCCGCTGATGATGCTAATATCACCTGATCATCAGCGTATAGGAGGCATTTGACGGTCAGTTCATTCATTTTTAAGCCATACATACTCTCTTGCAGTTCTTTCAGACAACTATCCATGTATAGATTAAACAGCCACGGAGACGCTACACAGCCCTGTCTCACACCCTTTTCAATGTGAAAGAAGTCCGTGCAGGCCCCGTTGATCCTGACACAAGCACTAGAACCCTCATAGAGAGACCTCAGTGCCCGTATCAAGTTGCTGTTCACTCCATACATGGACAATATTGACCACAGTTCATTCCTCACCACTCTGTCATAGGCCTTTTCCAAGTCCACGAATATGCAATAGACCTTTTGACTTTTAGCCAAAACTTTCTCAGCTACGCACCGTAAGGAAAAGACCTGATCCGTACATCCCCTTCCTTTCATAAATCCTGCTTGCACATCCCACATTTTTCCTTCAGTTTCATTCATCACTCTTTTTATCAACACTTTTGCATACAATTTGCCAACGATGCTGAGCAAGCTTATGCCGCGGTAGTTTTTGCACTCTTGCTGCGACCCTTTTCCTTTGTAAAGCGGCACAATGACAGCTTTACACCATTCTGCTGGTACTCTGCCACTTCGCCAACAAAAGTTAAAAAGGCGGTACAGCTGGCAAGCTACCACGCCACGTCCAGCTTTCAGCATTTCGACAGAAATCCGATCTATTCCAGCAGCCTTTCCTACTTTCATACAATTCAACGCTTCCACTATTTCTCCCATACTTAACTCGCTTTCATCGCCAAATTCATTCAGTTCTAAAACACGCGTATCGCCTTGTATTTTTACTACACTTAAAAACAAAGGAAAATTGAAATACAAACGTTCCTTTGTTTTTTAATTTATTTTCGCCTCTCTCTATAAAATAGAGTGCAGAGGGGCTTATGGCGAGACTTTGTCTGTAGTCTGTGACTCTGTTGCATTAAACTACGTCACTAGGTCACGTGGATCATCTGTTCAAAGTGTGAAATAAAACAAAAATGACAACGTCAATCGGATTGAACTCTCACAATAAACGTTTTAGAGAGGGGCAGTCGGGTGAGACCGTCTCACAGCTTCTTGTTTATTTGGTGAAGCGAGGAACGCATTTTCGCTACTATTTTTCTTCTTCTTCCGTAGTTCTTTTACTCTGATGTCTCTGTAGTTGCGCTACTCTATGTTGGCGAGTCATATCGCCCATATGCTCAAGGTCGTTAGCCGTGGGTATGGCCTTAAATACGTTAGTTAATTTGAACATTTCATCAAGATCATTCATTCCCTTTACACCATGCAAATTAAATGAATACTTTAAGAGGTATAGCACAATCAAATGTTGCTCAATGAAATTAATTTCGTGTCGCCATGATTGAACACTATACGGGTCACATACTAACTTATTTTTCGACTTTTATCGTAAATAATCTTTCTTAAAAAAGTTAACAACGCTTTCAGCAGATTACTTTAGGTAGGTGTAATATTTCAAAGGTAGCTAATTCATAGGAAATAGTAAACAAATAGTCCATATTTTAGATTTTACTCCAGTATAAACAATTTACGTACAAACACACAATTTATGTTATAGACGTAGATATCGTGTTTATAATGTCATCATTCAAATGTCATCGATATTCTGAAAAAGAAATTAAACATAGAGTTCACAAACTCTTTTTGAAATATATACTGTACCTACCGTAGAGGATCTATTCAAGGATAGTTAAAACTATAGAGCAACGCGGACTGTCTAAAGACGCGCGTTGTATATCACTATAGAGCAACGCGAACTGTCTAAAGACGCGCGTTGTATAACACTATAGAGCAACTTGAATTGTCTAAAGACGCGCGTTGTATAACACTATAGAGCAACGCGAACTGTCTAAAGACGCGCGTTGTATAACACTATAGAGCAACTTGAATTGTCTAAAGACGCGCGTTGTATAACACTATTGAGCAACGCGAACTGTCTAAGGCACGCGTTGCTCTGTGTAAAAATGAGGGCAACCAGTAGACGCTTGAAATGCTCACTGAATATCGAGCAGTGTTTTTCCATAAAAAAAAAATTAAAACAAAATGGACCTTTAGTGGGACATCCTTTCGAGAGCTTACCCGGGGCTCCCAACCGTAGGCTGTTAGCCGTTACGTGGGGTTTTTTAGTCGGTAGGAGTCCGGCATATCATCCATAAAGGATTTTCCCTCTTGTTAAATAAAAAGAAAAATGGGGGGCTCCCATGCAACAAATACGACTTTTTGTTGATTTTTGGAACGGAACCCTCCGTGCGGGAGTCCGACTCGCACTTGGTCGGTTATTTATTTATGTATACACAAGAAATAAAACCAAAAAATATATAAAGAGATAGAGGTACAATGGTTCTGCTTATTTCTATGAGAAATATTTACCAGCAGACCGGCGCGGCGGAAGGAGAACAAGAAGAAGGGAAAGAACTTTCAAAAGTGTGTAAATTAGGAAAAGAATAAAACTAAATTAATACATATACAAAATTATCAATACATATATATATCTCAATATGTTATTGATAGGTATAAATATATAAAATAATGTAAAAATATAAATACGGTACATACTTACATAAACTTAATGAATACATAAATAGGTTTATAGTGTAGATATATAATATTCACGGACTTTCCTTTTGAAGGTAGTGATCGTTTTACTGTCTCTGATGTTAGGTGGTACTGAATTCCACAATCTGACCGCATGCACAGTAAAGAAATAAGAATAAAAATCGGTTTTGTGTCAAGGAAGTTTGAGAAGAAGGCGGAGGTTAATCTTGCAGGGAGCGTCGGGAGAGCGTTCAAATGAGAACCGCTCTCTCAGATAGGAAGGTGAAGATGGACTGTAAAGTAAGTATATTGAAAAGGAGATTGAGAATTCGAGTGTTCCGGCGAAGACGGATAGGGAGCCACTTGAGTGCTTTGCGAAAATGGGAAACGTGATCATACTTTCTTAGATTGAATATGAAGTGTATACATAAATTTTGCAACTTCTCAAGTTTATCGAGAAGCTCCTCGGCGACGCGTCTAAATAGCATCTTACAGTATGAAAGGAGAAATGAACCTTTTTGCTGTCATCGTTAATGTGGGTACTCCAAGATAGCGTGGTATCCATAATCACACCCAGGTTCTTTACAGAGTTCGCAAATGGAATTTGAATACCTGCCAATAGCACCGGATCAAGCTCCGACATCGGTAATCTGTCGCATTGGTATTTACTACCAATGATGATAGCTTTGTACTTAGAAGGGTTAATGAGCAATCCGACCGACCTAGCCCAGTCACTTAGTCTTCCCAAATCCCGGATTATAGATGAAATTCCAGAAAGTGCGTCATTAGTCGTAAAATGGCGATACAGGTGCAAGTCATCAGCATAGAAATGGAAGTTACTGGAAATGTGGCTCGTAGCCGAGTTGAATGAATGATATTAATAAAAATCATTTCAGTGATATTATGTCGTCAATGGCAAAGAAGGTTTACTTCAATCGCGCGTTAAGGTTACACGCACACACTTTTTTCTTGTTATAGTGGCAACAGTCACTATCACTGTTCCTGAAATACGCTTCCCGTGGGAACATTTTCCCGGGATAAAAAGTAGCCTATGTGTCTTTCCAAACTATACTCTATCGCTGTACCAAATTTCAGCCAGATCCATTCAGCCGTTAGAGCGTGATTGAGAAACAAACATCCAAACATCTTCACAAACTTTCACATTTATATATTAGTAGGAAGTAGGATTCCCACGGAAGCACTTGTGGGCCCGCGGACCCAGTGTTCTGTAAACGATCACGGTAGTAAGCAACTTTTACTATTGCTATTCTTTGGCTGGATAACCATCCATGTGACCACTTTGTGTCATTTATTTGAGCGTTTCCATGCTTCGGGAGCCAGTAAAATAGGATTCGTTAAGCCAAGTTAAAGGCCTTTATAGGCGGCCTGAAAAATTCAACAGCAGGTTTTTTCAAGGCAATACGGCTCACCACTTATAACGTGGGACAAATTCTAAAAAGGAGAAATGTGGGCATTATAATATGCCTCGGCCTACCCCTTCGGCGATAAAGGCGTGATCATAATGTATCTATTTATTCCCACGAAAACTGGAACTACGCAGTAGGTATATTTTACAATCAGCAATACCTATCGTTGCAGGTGGCGCCAAGACAACAATAGACCAGTATCCGTGGTTAGCGATGGCAGAATATGATGATGTTAATAAATCTGTATTTGATTTTGGAGCACTAATTAGTGCTAAATATGTTGTAACTTCAGCTGTGGCAGCCAATGGACCAATTGCTATTGGAAGCCCGTGAGTATTTTATTTGCTTGTCCAGAGATGGACGAATAATCACGCATCTAACAACAACAAAAATACATTTTTTGAAGTGCTCGTGAGTCCCCAGATTCAGTGTTATGTATGGAATCACTGCATTATACAATTATCACTAACTAAGCCTAACTCACGATGCGGGTTTTACCCGCGCTCGCTGCTGTGGCAGAACCGCTATTTTCTTTCAAAACTCATGAGACCAGAGTTCTATGCGATACGTTTGTCACCCGCAATATTGGCCGGCGAATGCAGATAGAACTATCAGTAGATTTCAAAAGCACATGAATATTTCCCAGACACCAAATAAAAATGAGCTAACATGCAAAATCATCTGCCAAAACTAACCGCACTCTCTTCTTCTCGGTTTGCAATCGTTTTCGCTGCGGTCACCCACAGCCGGCACGATTTTACAAGTCACCTATCGGCGCTGCGGGAACCGCTGCGACTGAGCGCTCTGCAGGAGTAAACCGTGCCGTGAAATGCTCTATAGGATTTTATATACAAAGTCAAAATAATCGTGGACCCCTCCCCGCTTTCCCTCCGTCGGAAGTGCGATAGCCCAAATGTTCCTCGTCACAAACCTCGCTAGTTGCGTTGTTTGTTATTATTTCATCATTTCTTCGAAATTGCCTACAAGAGAGTAGCTTCTCGCCGCAGTCGCCGTCGCCTCATTTGACACTGACATTCAGTTTTAGGCCTTAAGAACAGTTTGAAAATTTTCAACATAGAGTCAATAGGCTACGGTAACCAACCACTTATTTTAATTATTGATCCACAGTGTTAGAATTCGACTTGGTGAATACGACACTAGTAACGAAGGGCCCGATTGTACTCCGGTTGAAGGTGGGGGTCAAGATTGCACTGATGGAGCCATCACCATACCGATTGAGAAAATAATAGCACATCCAATGCACAATCGTCCAAGTTTACGTTTAAATAACATAGCATTGATTAGAATGGTCAGCGCTGCACCTTATACAGGTGTGTCCCTTTAAATTTGTTTATTTGCAACATTTCATATAATTCACTATACATTATGAAAACTCACACACTTGTTCTATTCCACAACTTTTATATTGATTTTTCAAAATAAAAGTTGTTTCAAAATAAAAAAGAATCAAAATAAATTATGAAAAAATCTAAATAAAGGTTGTGGAATAGTACAAGTGAGTGAGTTTTCATAATGTATTATAACAAGTTCCATCAAGTGCCAACAATCAAAAGTATAAAGGATAATCATATAATTCAATTGCCACCAAGTGCGAGTCGAATTTACGTACGTAAGGTTCCTTATTTATTTTTATAATTTCAGTATAAATAAATACAACTGATAAAAATTTTCTACCTACCCTTCAGTACCCACCCTACTACCTATCTTGTGACTGATTTATGTAGACTAATGCTGTCATAGCGGCAATAGAAATACAAAATCTATCAAAATTTCAGCCCTCTAGTTATCACGGTTCCTGAGATTAGCCTCATGACAGACAGTCAAGTCTCAAAGCGTCTTCTAATTAGAGGCGTGAGGAAGCGCTGCAATGGCGCCACTGTGGTGCACTAACTGCGCCACCACTAATTTTTATACAATTTCCAGAAGCGCTTCTGCAGCGCCACTATCGTGAAACATGCGCGTCTATTTTATATAGGGAAGAGAAATTAATTGATATTGAAGATAAACTCTGATTTTAAATTTTGTGAACCAAAATGACATATTTTGGTGCACGTATTTTTAAGATTGAGTAGTGGTAGTTCGAAATATGTCGATGCTAATTCCATTAGTAGTGAGGACTTCGAACTTATTCAAGAAGATCACTAAAAGACTATTAAAAGAAATAGTTTCTTCTAACCTAAGTAAACTAGTTTCACAAATTATTTTTGGGATAAGGCATTTTTAAAATGAAACATTAATATTATAATTGTGGCGAACATAACTAGAATTTACTGAAGCCTTACTGACGCGCGTCTACTGCGCCACAGACGCGCCACTGCAGCACTTTTTATTGGTGGTGCGACTGCAGAACTTCTTCGTGCTTCCAAATTTGAAGGCGCCCTTACTAAAATTATCTCGTTGTACCCCTAAGTACGGAGCCTTAAAAAGTAGCGTTACAGTTTCAGGAGCCGAGCTGTTGGGGGTCCTTCTCTTTTGATATATTTTATATACTTTCAGACTTTATTCGACCAATATGTCTCCCAACTGTAGATCGATCGCAGAGCAATGATGAACCCATCAATTTCATCGCCGCTGGTTGGGGTGCAACCGGATTTCGTGATGCGCCTAGTAAAGTTAAATTGCACGTTACCATTCCTCTCGTGAATTTAAGTGTAAGTATATATTTTAAATTGTGATGAATAGTATTATAAGTTTATTGTTGAAAAGCAATTATTATGCTAACTGATCATAAATTTTTAAATATGGAAAGAGAATTGGTTTAGAGCAGGATTCGAACCTGCATCTTCTCGCATTCCGTGCAGCTTTAGCCACCGAAACCAAATGAATATAGATGCAATTCTATACATTCGTGCTGTGTAACTTTCTAAAAAAATTACCTGTAGATAGCGCATACGTCGCCCCAAGACGTATATAAGGTGGAAAATTTGGTTGGTTCCGAGTAGGTTTCGGTGGCTAAGTGGTTAAGCATCTTGCACGAAATGCGAGAAGATGCAGGTTCGAATCCTGCTCGAAACCAATTCTTTTTCCATATTTAAAATTTATTAAGTATTTAATTTTTTGTTTTGTGTGAAAAATCCGCCATGGTATGCCGGACTCTTACTGACTTTAGCAGGTGTACCGCTGCAGGGAATTAGAATTTAGGTATTGCCATCGGACTGCAACTTAGGATAGCTTCAGTTCAGACCAATTTCATTTAAAGACAATCCAACGATTCTTATTACCATGTTTTCTCTATGAAAATTGACCCAATTGAAATATTCTTGACACTATTTTTAGGCAAAGAGCTTGTCCATGTTCCCATAATTCTTTAAAGTTTAAAACTTAAAATTTATCTGTATTGCGAAAAAATCATATTGTCTTTATAGTACACTAGCAAACCCGGCGAACTCCGTTTCGCCACCAGATGGCTTCGTTTTATGTAACATTTCGTTAATTTTCTTTGCTCTAAACCTCACGGAGCCCGAGACCTTTCCAACGAATGCAAAACCGTGGAAATCGGTTCGTGCGTTCTGGAGTTATAGCGTCAGGAAGGAAAACCCGACTTATTTTTATATAATAGATCATTAGGTATACAGCAGATCTTGAGTACATTAAAATCAAAAATTTTCCTTGAGGAATAAATTCTCTCCTTCAGGAATAAATTAGGGAGAATGTTAGTATGATAAAAGGGCTGCGAGTCTTCTAAGTTTTCTTTTGCAAAAATTCTTAATGATGGGTATATGAAACAAAACTTTTATAGGTGCAGTGATTAATTGAAAATGGTCTTCAGTTGATGTGTATCATAGCTAAAATCTTAATTATTTCTTTACAGCAATGCCAAAAACACATATCCTCTAGTAGCAGACGGGCTACTATATTAGGAGACGGCCATCTTTGTGCAGGAGGTGTCGAGGGCAAAGATGTTTGTACTGGCGATAATACTCTTATGTTTAAGAAAGGTTTAACGTACGAATTGAGTGGAATAATTAGCTTTGGATGGACCTCAT
The DNA here is from genome assembly GCA_933228765.1 of Miltochrista miniata. NCBI lineage: Eukaryota > Metazoa > Arthropoda > Insecta > Lepidoptera > Erebidae > Miltochrista > Miltochrista miniata. Next base: position 15,147,872 of record OW121773.1, on the reverse strand, counting down.
GCGGATTCAAAGATTTTGCTACAATTTTCACTAAAGTATACTCTTACAATACCTGGATAAGAGACAATATTGTTCCTTAGATTACTTATTGTTTATTGTTACTTGATTACTGATTAGATACAAAAATTATGATTATATTTATTAAAACTACGTGTTTTTATTGTTCGAGACTGCAGAAGTTGTCGGCATTATTGTCGCTTGCAAGTGCTCTTTAATTACTGTCTCTATGACCGTTTACTGTTTAAAAATCCATCTAAGGTTACCTTCGATAAAATAAAATGATCAAAGTAGGCTACACTTTACTAGTACACGTGCCTAGCTCGTTCCTAAGGGCCACCCGGCTCGCTCAACGACTTGGTCTTAATATGAAACAGACGCATTAAGTACTTTCTTAGCAGACTACCAAATTGCGTGTGACGCACCTAGCTAGGTGTCTGGTTTGTCGCGAAGAGAGTCGCAATGTGGTCGCTTGGATTAAGTGAATAGGCGAGGCACTTGGCTCTTAGCTATAAGCGAGACTCATATAGTGTAGCTTTAGTAGCCAAAGCTTTCGCTTACACTTATACTCCATTGTAACAGTTGTCGTTAGCTCTAAACTATCACTAGAAATAACAATTCAGTTAGCTGGTCCCTAAACGTGTTCTTCGGACCCCAATCCAGCCTTACCTGCTAGTGACATGCTGATCAACGGACGAACTCAAGCGAAGAGACCATGCTAAGTGTTTCTTCTCTTCGTTTATGGAACAAAGTTCTTTGACGCAGCTTATCGATAGTGCGATTAAGTGTACCTCTGTGTGCGATATTTAGAACGTAATATTGTAATTAAATCATATATTAATAGTGAAGCGCTCATGGCCCCGCGGACTCAGTGTTATGTAAACGATCACTGTAGTAAGCAACTTTCACTATGGCCGGTCCATGGATGGGTGACCATCCATGTGATCACTTTGTGACATTTATTTGAGCATTTCCGTGCTTCGGAAGGCACGTTAAGCCGTTGGTCCCGGTTGCCAGTAAAATGGCAGTCGTTAAGCTAAGTTGAAGTCTTTATTTCAACAGCAGGCAGTCACAACCTGCGCCTGTCCATCTAAACACTGCAATACGACTCACCACCTATTACGTGGGACAAATTATACAAAGGTGAAATGTGGGCATATAATATGCCTCTGCCTACCCCTTCGGGGATAGAGGCGTGACCATATGTATGTATGTATGTATTAATAGTGATAGGTTAGTATTCATTTTATAAGTCCCCCTGATAGACAGCGAAACATATGTTTATTACAAGGTTATACCTATCCCTATTTTCCAATATCCGAATACTTTAACCATTATTACCAAATATCCCTACCTGAACAGGTTGAAATACATGCCCATAGCGGAACCATGCGAAGAAGTTGAGGACAGCAAATTCCTTTGCGCCGAAGACAACCTAGCCCAGTATCCAAAGGAAACCTGCATTAAACAGATCATGTTGATGAAGAATAACTATAGCAGATGCCTACAGAACCACATCAGAATCGAGAAGACCAAGGTACAAAAGATGACTGACAATCAATGGTTAGTGTATTCTGAAGAAAATTTAATCATTACTGAAAACTGTAACAATGAAGTCAGGAAGTACAACATTCTTGGGACATATATGGTGGCACCAAATCCAATATGCGAGACCCAAATTGGAGAAGTATTCGTTGCCTCTACCACAAAGCAACCAGTCTCTAGACTTCAGCTTCCGTTGATTAAGATGCCAGAACTACAACACGAAATACCCACGAAATCTTCCAAAATGAACCTGAGGGACGTCGACTTCAGTGATGTAAAAGAAATCTTAAAATTTGTTTAATATAGTGACAATAGTGATAAATAAATAATAAATAAATAAATAAATAAATAAAAGCTTTATTCGGCACGCACAAATAAAATGACATAGGTACAATATGAACAAGTAAAAATTACACTGTGCGTGCCCGAAAAGGTCGTCATCTCAGCTTTGCTGCACTAACAGTACGTGTACTGTTAGGCAGCGCTGGTTTTCAGATGACGCCTTTAGGGGACGTCACGTACGCGTACGTAGCCAACAGGCGCAGTAGTAATACTTATTAAAAACAAAAAGTACAACAACTTATCGATAAAAACATATTATCAAAATCGAAAACAGTACAGTTTACAATAGAAAGGAAAAAATGAACATTCTATTTGGCAAGAATAGTAGTAAATAAAGGAGGCGCCACTGTGCCTTCCGTACTTTATGCTGAGAGATCAGCAACCAAGCCATAAACCAATTTTATAAATAATAAATCGATGCAGCACACAGACCGAAATAAATACAATTTATTTCGGTCTATACAGAACCACAGTTAGAGAATATTTCGTACCTTTTAAATCTATGCTGGGAACCCATTTAACCATCAGAAACCAAAAACCAAATACAAAAATTACCCACTTATCTATGGCTTAATTACTTCTTATCTATGCTTACATGTTATTCCACTTTCCCTTCCCTGTATTGACAAATTTGACAATTGACATAGCTAAAATGAAAATTGAAAGTATTTAAGAGTGAAAGCATTACAAATTTTCTGGATTACATAAAAAACATTTTCGACCCCGTCTCATCTGATTATATTGTTAGACTATTTCTACAACATGTACCGGCTGCAAGAAGACATCCACGCAATTAGCGCCACAAACATAAAAAGTATGAAAAGCATCATTGAAACCTGTACAAACGCCATTTGAATCAATCGGTAAGTTTTCAATATTTTGTTAAATATAGTTCATAAATATAAAATATTATACAAATTACATTGGAAATTATCAATTTTGTATCGTTTAACACAAACACTAAACTAATAAAATTAATATTTTCATATCGTTAAATAACCTATTTCAACTATGTAAACATAACCAAACCGGTCCTACAGGTTTTGCTGTCGACAACAACAATTTCGTACGAGTACATTTTAATAAATCGATGTATTGCCGCGCAGCTGTGCCAACAAATACAGTACATGCAAGGGAGAAACACGCATGAAGCCACGTTTTATGATACTTGTGTATCATTATCGCGTGTGATACACAAGGTGAGTTAGACCTCTTTCTGCTTTTCTAACAACATTTTGATACAAATACAACTAAATTTTTTTCAGTAGGAATAAGTGTCTGGACAATTTTATTGTATACTAGCTGATGCCCGCAGCTTCGCCTGCGTGAAATTTGGTTCCTACACTGTCTCTAACCTATCTCTGTAGGTACCAAATTTCAGCCAGATCCGTTCAGCCGTTACAGCGTGAAAGAGTAACAAACATCCACACTCACAAACATTCGTATTTCCACCAAGTGCCGTCATTCGGGTACTCCAAGATAGCGTGGTATCCATAATCACACCCAGGTTCTTCACAGAGTTCGCAAATGGAATTTGAATACCTGCCAATAGCACCGGATCAAGCTCCGACATCGGTAATCTGTCGCATTGGTATTTACTACCAATGATGATAGCTTTGGACTTAGAAGGGTTAATGAGCAATCCGACCGACCTAGCCCAGTCACTTAGTCTTCCCAAATCCCGGAATATAGATGAAATTCCAGAAAGTGCGTCATTAGTCGTAAAATGGCGATACAGGTGCAAGTCATCAGCATAGAAATGGAAGTTACTGGAAATGTGGCTCGTAGCCGAGTTGAATGAATGATATTAATAAAAATCATTTCAGTGATATTATGTCGTCGATGGCAAAGAAGGTTTACTTCAATCGCGCGTTAAGGTTACACGCACACACTTTTTTCTTGTTATAGTGGCAACAGTCACTATCACTGTTCCTGAAATACGCTTCCCGTGGGAACATTTTCCCGGGATAAAAAGTAGCCTATGTGTCTTTTCAAACTATACTCTATCGCTGTACAAAATTTCAGCCAGATCCATTCAGCCGTTAGAGCGTGATTGAGAAACAAACATCCAAACATCTTCACAAACTTTCACATTTATAATATTAGTAGGAAGTAGGATTCCCACGGAAGCACTTGTGGGCCCGCGGACCCAGTGTTCTGTAAACGATCACGGTAGTAAGCAACTTTTACTATTGCTATTCTTTGGCTGGATAACCATCCATGTGACCACTTTGTGTCATTTATTTGAGCGTTTCCATGCTTCGGGAGCCAGTAAAATAGGATTCGTTAAGCCAAGTTAAAGGCCTTTATAGGCGGCCTGAAAAATTCAACAGCAGGTAGTCACAGCCTGCGCCCGTCCATTTTTTCAAGGCCATACGGCTCACCACCTATAACGTGGGACAAATTCTAAAAAGGAGAAATGTGGGCATTATAATATGCCTCGGCCTACCCCTTCGGCGATAAAGGCGTGACCATAATGTATCTATTTATTCCCACGAAAACTGGAACTACGCAGTAGGTATATTTACAATCAGCAATACCTATCGTTGCAGGTGGCGCCAAGACAACAATAGACCAGTATCCGTGGTTAGCGATGGCAGAATATGATGATGTTAATAAATCTGTATTTGATTTTGGAGCACTAATTAGTGCTAAATATGTTGTAACTTCAGCTGTGGCAGCCAATGGACCAATTGCTATTGGAAGCCCGTGAGTATTTTATTTGCTTGTCCAAAGATGGACGAATAATCACGCATCTAACAACAACAAAAATACATTTTTTGAAGTGCTCGTGAGTCCCCAGATTCAGTGTTATGTATGGAATCACTGCATTATACAATTATCACTGACTAAGCCTAAAAACTCACGATGCGGGTTTTACCCGCGCTCGCTGCTGTGGTAGAATCGCTATTTTCTTTCGAAACTCATGAGACCAGAGTTCTGTGCGATACGTTTGTCACCCGCAATATTGCACCGGCGAATGCAGTTAGAACTATCAGTAGATTTCAAAAGCACATGAATATTTCCCAGACACCAAATAAAAATGAGTTAACATGCCAAATCATTACAAAATCAAAAAGCCAAAATGACAAAAGTGGCCATAGTAGTAACCCAAAAACTAACCGCACTCTCTTCTTCTCGGTTTGCAATCGTTTTCGCTGCGGTCACCCACAGCCTGCACGATTTTACAAGTCACCTGTCGGCGCTGCGGGAACCGCTGGCGACTGAGCGCTCTGCAGGAGTTAACCGTGCCGTGAAAATGTTCTATAGGATTTTATATACAAAGTCAAAATAATCGTGGACCCCTCCCCCCTTTCCCTCCGTCGGAAGTGCGATAGCCCAAATGCAAACCTCGCTAGTTGCGTTGTTTGTTATTATTTCATCATTTCTTCGAAATTGCCTACAAGAGAGTAGCTTCTCGCCGCAGTCGCCGTCGCTTCATTTGTCACTGACATTGAGTTTTAGGCCTTAAGAACAGTTTTAAAATTTTCAACAGAGAGTCAATAGGCTACGGTAACCAACCACTTATTTTAATGATTGATCCACAGTGTTAGAATTCGACTTGGTGAATACAACACTAGTAACGAAGGTCCCGATTGTACTTCGGTTGAAGGTGGGGGTCAAGATTGCACTGATGGAGCCATCACCATACCGATTGAGAAAATAATAGCACATCCAATGCACAATCGTCCAAGTTTACGTATGAATAACATAGCATTGATTAGAATGGTCAGCGCTGCACCTTATACAGGTGTGTCCCTTTAAATTTGTTTATTTGCAACATTTAATATAATTCACTTATGAAAACTCACACACTTGTACTATTCCACAACTTTTATATTGATTTTTCAAAATAAAAGTTGTTTCAAAATAAAGGTTGTGGAATAGTACAAGTGAGTGAGTTTTCATAATATATTATAACAAGTTCCATCAAGTGCCAACAATCAAAAGTATAAAGGATAATCATATAATTCAATTGCCACCAAGTGCGAGTCGAATTTACGTACGTAAGGTTCCTTATTTATTTTTTATAATTTCAGTATGGCGATAAATACAACTGATACAATTTCTCTACCTACCCTTCAGTACCCACCCTACTACCTATCTTGTGACTGATTAATGTAGACTAATGCTGTCATAGCGGCAATAGAAATACATCATATTGAAGCGCTCGTGGCCCCGCGGACTCAGTGTTCTGTAAACGATCACTGCAGTAAGCAACATTTACTATGGCCGGATATGGATGGGTGACCACCACGTGGACCACTTTGAGACATTTATTTACGAGCGTTTCCGTGCTTCGGAAGGCACGATAAGCCGTTGGTCCCGGTTGTCAGTAAAATGACAGTCGTTAAGCCAAGTTGAAGGCCTTACGGTTGGCTTGAAAAATTTCAACTGTGGGTCGTCACAACCTGCGCCCGGGTCGGCACCGCGTGTGTAGCGCCTCTGGTGTTGCAAACGTCTATAGGCTACGGTTACCAACCTTCCGGTGGGCCGTAAGCTTGTCTGCCACCTAAGTAGTATAAAAAAAAAAGTCTCAAAGGACATTCGTCATTTCAGAAAAGTGCCAAATTAGCGATAACTTCGTATACAAGATGAGTATTTGTCAAAATTAGATTAATTACTATTCTACTTTCTACACTGTAACTCTGTTGAATTAAATAATTTTTTTTTTTATTAAAAATCCGTGGTATGAGACCTTAAATAGCGCTTCTATTAACACAAGTCACCTTCCTTCCGGCGTTCTTACTGTCTATGAATTTAATTGAAATTTCGTAAAAACCTCGTAAAGTTCTCGAAGCAATAAAGTTCATAAGCCTTTTCATACTAACCACAGCAATTTCTCGTGTACAGTGATGATAATGAGATCACAAACTATCGGAACGATCTAAGAACTATTTGCGAGCAACGAGTCTTACCAGATTGCTGGATTTCCTGTGCAGCAGACCTGACTATAGGTTTTGAACTAAGAGGAAACCTTCCATCCTTCTGCCGTTCCAAAATCAGCTAATTGTCAGCAAATTTCGCTAGACTGGTCTGTATGTGGTTAACCTTTACAATCAAAATACTCCCTTTGCTATACTGCAGGAGATTTTTTTGAAAAGCAGTGTGTTTGGGACATTCCTCGACGAATGCGGTGTAATGTCGAACTCAAAGGATTGCAGGAATGCTTACCATCGGAGGACAAGCGGATTTCACCAGAGTGGACTACAATGAACGGCAGTCATTAATAAGGTCAATCAATCAATCAAACTTACTGCCGTGCAAATGATCATTACCTAATTTTTAACTGTTTAAATGAGAACTTTGAACTCCAAACGGCATGGTTAAAATAATTCGTAAAGAAATAATCCCCACATATCCTTGTGTTGTGATTATTTCAAAACCAGTCAGTTTGAAGTAGTAATAAGTTGTCATTTTTGAATTGTCAACACCGCCTCATAGTAGAATGATTAGTCTGTATACTTAACATTTATTGAGTATTCGAAAATAGTGGGTAGTTGATTTGATATAAATGTTCGATATGAGGTGGTGGTCAGATGCATAAAAACTATAAAAGTGAACATTCTGGAAAAAAAAGAGAACATTCTGTTTCCTGATCGAGTTCAGTAAAGTGCTAATTAGTTAAAGTAGAATATTTTGTATTTAATTAATAGTTAGTTCTTAGTTGTGCAAGTATTAGTTATATTGTGAAAATAAAAATGTAAAGAATCTACAATCATTGGCTAATTATTTCATCATACCATTAAGTGGAATATAGGAGTAGTATCTATTATTATACGAAGAACAGAAGAATAAATGGCTATGTAAAGGATCATTGGAGTATCATTTCTTCTACAATTCAGAAGTGGTAACCTGCGAGCCGAGTCTTGACAAGTTAAAACTGTAAGTAAAAGTTTACTCTAATATTATCATGGTTCGTGATTTTACATAGGAGCGTGTATTATTCGTAGCAGATTTTACTTTAGTGAGGGGGTATTTAACGTACCCCCTCACTAAAGTAAAATCTGCATTTCACAAATCGGGGTATTTAACGTCACTGCTTAGGCTGCTCAGAGGATACGGCGCTCCATACACTGGCATATTGCCCAGAGTGGACGGAGCAACGACGTGGCCTTGTAGTGGCTTTAAAATTGGGAAACCTCACGCTGCAGGCTATGGTCTTAGCCATGGTGAGCAGCGATGCGGCATGGAACTCCGCCACCTCGTTTTGCGAAGTGGTGATAAGCGCTAAAGAAGTGGCGGAGAAGGAACGGGAGAGAAACAGTTCTCTCCCGTGCCGCAGAAGACGCACTGGGCGCCGGAGATCCCAGAACGATCTCCGTCCCCCATAAGTGTGAGCCTGTGGGCGACACTACGAGCTAGTTGTCGCCCTAGCAGAATCAGGCTCAAGGTGGTGGCGCGTGGTGACCTAGCACCCGCCTCTTCGACGAAAAACACGTGGTCTCCACAGTAGCAGAGGCCAGAGGTCGCCGATACCTGGCGACTGGGGCTGGTCAGGATCCCTGGGATTTCCTTTCGAGGGTACACCAGGTTTCCTGACTAAATACAGCCAAGACAAAAAAAAAAAAAAAAAAAAGGGGGTATTTAACGTTAAAAACCGCAAACTGGTGTCATATAATTGGCTACGGTGTCCATTTCACTACGGTGAACTACGTACACTGTTAATTTATTTGTGCAATAGATACTCTACCGGGAAAGAAAAAAAATTAGTTTGAATATAGTAATGTGACAAAAAGGTCCTTATGGTTTTTATTGCAGTTGCATAGAGCTATAATTTTTTTTGTGGTAATACCCACCGCTATGTCCAGAATTACTATTACTTTCCTTTAAACCAAAGTAGGTATATACCTACTTAACCATGTGGTTAAGTTACATTGCGTCTTATCAAGGGACAAGACTTCATGTAATCCGTGGATCCTCAGTTAATAAGACCTCCTAAGAGAAAATTGGACATAAGTACAGTTAGTTTATTTTAATTTGACCTCAGCCAATTGTATAAACAATCTAAAAACGCACGGAGGGTTTTGAACCAAAAACGATAAAAAATCACGTTTGTTATATTGGAACATTTTGTTTTCTGATTTTAGCACTTTAGTGACAGCAGAATTACATAATTTGTAACAATTTCAGTTCTCTAGCTGTCACGGTTCCTGAGATACAGCCTCGTGACAGACATACAGATAGACAGCAAAGTATCAGTAATAGGCTTCCGTTTATACCCTTTGGGTGCGGAATCATAAAAATGTAAAAGTATAACTTATACCCAAAGACTTCTATATAAACTGAAGTAGACATGCCCTACGCACCGATTTTTGAAACCTATAAAATGTGTCAATTGGCAGCGTTGCACGCACTGTAGCGAGTCAAAACTTCGAGAGTACTCGGCTTGCAATCGGAGTCCCGTACGCCTTCTCTTTTACTATTGTTCCATTCGTATATTGCTATTGTGGTGACAATTACGTAAATATTGTGTGTAGTCTTAGCAATGTGTAAGTTTGAGGATTGCTTTTGAAATGTCTTTCGTTAGAGTACAGCGCGTCTACCTCAGTTTATATAGAAGTCTTTGCATATATTAGGTTGACTGCCTCTGTGGCGCAGTCGGTAGTGATACCGCCTGCGGCGCTGGAGGTCGTGGGTTCGATTCCCACTGGAGACAAATATTTGTGTGACCCATAAATGTTTGTCTCATGAGTCTGGGTGTTTCTATGTATAATATGTATGTATTTAAAAGTATATAAGTATTAATATCCGTGGTCTGATACCCATAACACAAGCGGGTTATTCCTAGCTTACTTTGGGATCAGATAGCGTTGTGTGAAATGTCCGTGAATATTTATTTAAAATTAGGGCCCAACAGTGTTCCATATCCACGTCTTGTAAGTGTACACGTTAGTGTATACCGTGGGTATACCATTACGCCCACATGGGTACGCGTTCCAAAGTACAAGTCCCGTATACTCGTATCTGTCACCGTTTAGGTACACGATGTTGTTATCAGCTTTGCAATCTTTGTTTGCGGCACAAACGTGACCATTGCTGATCGTCCTGGTTTTTGTATTGTTTTCGTAGAATTTTTGACAATTCTGAAATGAAAAAGCACCAGATTTTTAATCAAAGCTAGCCAGAGCAGCTTACAAATAACAATTCTTTGAAAACAGACTGTTGTCTAAAGCCATTATCTTTAAAAAAAAATTAGATATCCACCATAATTCAATTAAAAATTTCTTAGGAGAAAAATAAATGGTTTTTATTACAACAATACAATGCAAACGAATCAAATGTCAGTAACCATTCAATATAATCAGTCTATTAAAAATCGCAGAAGCGCTCGTGGCCCCTTCAGACTCAGTATTCAGTAAACGATCGCTGCAGTAAGCCCATGTAGGCTTCCTCAGGTCATCCTTGTGGCTTTTATTTGAGCGTTTCCGTGCTTCGGAAGGCACGTTAAGCCGTTGGTCCCGGTTACCAGGAAAATGGCAGTCGTTAAGCCAAGTAAAAGGCCTTTTTAGCTGTGTTCGAAAATTTTCGACAGCAGGCAGTCACAACCCGCGCCTGTCCATCTCAACAGGGCAATACAGCTCACCACCAACTATGTGGGACAAAACTTTAAATTGTGAAATGTGGGCATGTACTATGCGTCTGCCCTACCCCTTTGCGATAAAGGCGTGACCATGTATGTATGTATACAAAATCTAATGTGGGAGGACATCTATTACAACCCAATATTATTATCAGTTTTATCAAGTCTTACGTGTAGGAGAAATTTACTTACAGCTAAATTTACTAGAGGAAGGAAAGATTGTAACTTTTTAGTATATTTTATACCATCGATTGTATCCCAACCGGCAGCGACGACTGTAATTGGTTTGATGCTTTCTGATATATCAATAGTTGGAAGACATATTGGTCGGATAAAATCTGAAAATATAGCAAGTAATTCACAATAATTTTGAAGAAATGATTGAGCGAAACAAGTATAATGAGATATATGATAAGCTGAAGAATTCTTCATCTCTTTTTTACCCCTGAAAAACGAGTGTTAGGCGAACAAATAAAAAATACCACGATACTGCTCGTAGCAGACAGAATAAGAGGGCTCCAAAAATGTAAAGAGCTTAAAAGAAACCAAACTAGTTCAATATAAACTCTACAAATAAAAATTAATTGTGACCTATACAGATTTTAATAGAACACATTAAATATTACCCATACGTTTGTGCCCAACTCATATTCATCTTCCCAATAATAGGTCCTGGCTTATAAAATCTGTGTAACACATATGAGAACCTTTTCAGACATACCTGTGTAAGGTGCAATTTCAGCCATTCTGATTAATGCTATATTGTTTAAACGTCCATTGTACTTCGGGTTCGGTATTATTTGCTCAATTGCTATCCTGATGGCACCATCGTTGCAATCTCGTCCACCACCTTCAACCTCAGTACAATCCACTCCTTCATTTTCATAATCATAGTCTCCAAGACGTATGGTCTTTCTGAAAAACATTATCATAACCAGTTGCATGTATCAATATTTAGTTTTTATTTATAACTAGCGCATGTGAACAACTCCCAGAAGCTTATTGGCTTGCTCATACATACATATAGTCACGCCTTTATCCCCGAAGGAGTAGGCAGAGGTAAAGTACGCCCACACTTCACCTTATAGTTTTATGTCGCACGTAATAGGTGGTCAGCTCATTATTGTCGTGTTGAAATGGACAAATGCAGGTCGCCGCGATCCGCAGTTGAAATTTTTCAAGCCGCCCATAAGGCCTTCAACTTGGCTTAACGACTGTCATTTTACTGACAACCGGGCTTCATCTCGAGTTTTCCTTACGACGCTCTCGGGATGTATTGTGGTGGCGATTGTTCTCTTACCCGTCGCAACACGGTACACCGTCGCCACACGAGGCTTATTATTGCTCACCTGATGGAAAGTGGTATCTGCTACCTACAGACGTTTGCCAGAACAGAAGAGGTGCTGCACTCGTGTTGTCAACAGTGCAAAAACATTCAAAGGTGCTATAATTTTATAATGGGGCATTACTGGTTCGCGATCTGATGATGCATCTTCCTGAGATAGTTAGTCCTAGGTTTGTGGACTATGACATAGGCGGTCACACTATTTAGATTCTATCTGCATTACATTTACAGAAACCTCGTTACTAAAACCAAACACCTTATTCTGACTTTTTAACATACAGCGCGTGTTGAAAAAATTTGCAGTGCGGCCTGGAGTGTGGCGGGAATAAAAAACCATTGCCTACAGAGTTCCGTATTGTTAAATCACTACGACTCCACAAAGGGAAGCAGCAACTTCTTATATTATAAAGAGACACTTCGAAATGATACTCTCTTTTTATGCCAGATAGACGAACGCCAAATTCCGCTTAATGCAGCAATTTCTGCTCAGGTATAGGCCATTCGACGACGGCACCCTCTGCTTCTGCAGTCTATAACAAAATGGACCGCTCGCGTCTCAATGGCCTTTTGGCCGGTAATGCTGACCCGCTGTAGCGCATTACTGCTTTCATTCCTGGGGTAGGCCACATAAAGGTTGTAGGTATACCCTACGTTACATTTAAGATAGATGGCATTTATTGATATAAAAACAAACTATGGTTAAACTATGTCAACGGATAACTTTTAATTATAAACTTCAGAATACTCGTACTGCTGTCTTCGTAAATTGGTATTGGTAACTAATCATAATTACAAATTTAGTGTGAAAAAATGTTAGTCTCGAGTAGGACTTCGAGCCTGCGACTTAGATTGCTGGACCAGACGCCCTAACCGTTCGACCACCGAGACACTACTCCCGACCGTCAAACTCTTTTACCTAATTACAACTTACGGCGACTCGTCCTCGTCGAATATGTCTCTACCAAATTTATTTCACACTAGCGGATGTCACGCGTTTTCACCCGCATAGTTCCCGTTCCCGTGGGAATACGGGAATAAAATATAGCCTATGTTCACCGGAAAGAGTGTAGCTTCCCAACAGTAAAAGAATTTTTCAAATTGGTCCAGTAGTTCCGGAGCCTATTCGTTACAAACAAACAAACAAAAAAACAAATCTTTCCTCTTTATAAAATTAGTATAGATGAAATCTGTGATTGAGTCAGCTACTAATTGCTCTTCAAAATTATTCAACTATTTCAAAGGCAGATCAAAAAAATACTCACGCAATTCCAAAATAAAACTTTTGGCTAACTGCTCCAGCAGGAGCCAGTACATATCGTCCACTGATAAGGACTCCAAAATCGCCGACATTAATGGTTCCATTTTTGTCATATTCTATTATCGCCAGCCACGGATACTGGTAAATTGTTGTTATGTTACCACCTGGAATGTAAAAAGAAGAGTATTTTGGAGTAAGTGCCTACACAAATCTATACATATAATAAAACTGTAGAGGGTCGAGAGTCTGTACATGGAAGATATTTTGAAAATTTTAATTGGAGGGCGTTCTCTAATCGATACTGAAGCCGAAAATATAATTTAAACTTTTCATGTCTGTCTGTCTGTCTGTCTGTCTGTCTGTCTGTCTGTATCCCGAATAAGTTCTTCGAAAAGTATCACTTTGCACCACGATAACGGGGCGCAAAATAGCTCTTATCTGTTAAGAGTTTTTTAGCGGGCGGCAAAGTGAACTTAAAAAATTCATAAAAATCGAACGCAAATTGTATGTATTACTGGCTGGTGTTTGTTCTGGGACACCCTTCCGTTCTGGGACTTCCTTCCGAGGGCTTCCCCGGGGCTCCCAACCACAGGCTATTGGGCGTGACGTGAGGTTTTTTAGTCGGTAGGAGTCCGGCATAACATCCATGAGGATTTTCCCACGCGTTAAACAAAAAAAAGTGTTGGTTGCACAGCGCGGTGTCCTGAACTTACTTTAAAAAAACTAAAGAGCGCCATTTATCTGTTCCTGTTCGTCATTATATTATGTTCTTGTAATCAGTAAACTAAGTATGTATTTTGCAAATATACTAAGTTCTATGTCAAGTTATAAAAGTGACAATCCATGAACTCCTGGAACAATAACTAGAGAAGGTAACTACGTCGTACAAAACTTATTTTTTCTCATAGAAAGGGAATGAAAAGTATAGTATAAAGGGTTACTCCCCGAGAGCAAATTATTTTTCCCTCGGGGGATGTACTTTGAATCCCACACTGCGCTTAGGTTTCTACGTTCGAATCCCTCGCTATGCTCGGGATTCTATTCTAGAATCCTCTGCTTCGCTCGTGATTCAAGGTAGCGCCCTGACCGTAAAAATACTATTTTGCCCCCTTGTACAATCTACTATTGTAAATTGTTTGAACTTTCTAGCTCCCGTTCCCGTGGAAATACGAAGGTAAAATAATACACTCATTCGCAAAAAAAACGGGCACCTAAGCAATGAACCATTTCAACTGTTAACATTGCTTTGTTTGATAATTATAGGTAGTTTTATCCTCACAATTTGGTAAATTAATAAGAAAATAATCGTTTTCATCAGTATTTCATAAAATTTTGTTGAAATTTATGGGAAATAATGCTAAACCTCGCTAGTAGTGTATGTTCGCTAGTAGTGCATATGCTCATGAAGTAAAAATAAAAAAGTTTTTTTGTTTGTTTTTCTTTAATAAAGTAAAAGCAGATAAATGTTTAGTATCGAGTGTGACCCCCTCTAGCTAAAATCACAGCTTGAATTCGTCTGGGCATGCTAGCGAGTATATCCCGGATACTTGCTTGCGGAATACGTTACCACTCCGCAGTAATCACATTCTTCAGCTCTCTGATGGTCTGCGGAGCCGGGTGTACTGATCTCACACGCCGTTTTAGAACGTCCTAGATATGTTCTATGGGATTGAGGTCGGGACTTCGAGCTGGCCAATCCAAACGACGAATGCCGACCTCTTGCACATACGCATTAACATCGCGGGATCGGTGGGCGCGAGCATTGTCGTCCATAAAAATCGAGTCTTGACCTAGAGCGGCCAATGCGGGTTGTGCATGAGGAATTAGAACTTCCGTTATGTACCGATGCCCAGTCAGTGAGCCGTTTTCAATGAAGACTAACTCTGTACGTTCCATTGAATTTATTCCTGCCCAAAACATAACAGAGCCCCCACCATAAGGTGTGATTTCTTCGAAACATGCATCTGCAAAGCGCTCTCCTTGTCTTCTTAGCACTCGCCGACGTCGATCTTCACCGAACAGAGATATCCTGGCTTCATCAGAGAACGAAACCCTATTCCAATCTTCTTGAGTCCATGATTCACAATTTCAAGCGAACCTAAGCCTGTGAACTCTGTGCTCACGGAGTAATTTGGGGCCGCGGGCCGGGCGGTGACTGCGTATATTGGCAGCGAGAAACCTCCTCCTGACCGTCCATAGACTAATATGCACATTTCTTACTTCTTGGAGGTTGTTCTTAAGATCCACATACGAAGATTTGCGATTTCTCAATGCGCGACTCACAAGAAAACGATCATCCCGTGGTTGGGTACATGGTTTTCTTCCAGAACCAGGCCTTCTCTCGACGGAACCAGTCTCCTGATATCGCTGCCAGGTCCTTTGGACCGTCGAGCGACTAACATTTAGCCTCCTAGCCACGAAACATTGGCTGCAACCCTCTTCAAGCAGCGCGATAATTTTGGTAGCTTTTACCACTTTATCTACCATTTTTGATACAGCCAAACAGCAATAAATAAAGCTTTGACAGTCAAGGATATGAAATTAATCGATAAAAATTGAATAAAAGTTGTGAAAGTCGATGTTAAGTTCTGGAACTTCGCGCCAAAAATGTAGGATAAAAAGGGGTTTTCTGTAAAAATGAGCATCAAATGAAAATTTGAATTTAGAACGTACTTTTTTAAATACCACGGCATTTTTAAAACCGGCCAGTAGCGTGTACAAACGATTGAAACCTTTTTGGTATTGTATCTTTTTAAAGATGAATGAAAATCAAAACCGCCCGTTTTTTTTGCAAATGAGTGTATAACCTGTCCACCGGGATAGTGTAACAGTGAAAGAATTTTTCAAATCGGTTTAGTAGTTTCGGAGCCTCTTCGATGCAAATAAACAAACAATCAAATCTTTTCTCTTTAATATATTGGTGCCTTTTTTTTTTTTTACGTGAGGGAAAATCCTCATGGATGTTATGCCGGACTCCTACCGACTAAAAAACCTCACGTAGCGCCCAACAGCCTATGGTTGTGAGCCCCGGGTAAGCCCTCGGAAGGATGTCCCAGGACCAAATATTAGTGCCTATTGATGATTATGGGCAAGCAGATAAATTCATGTATGAATATCTTTATGGCACTGCAGAGAAATAAAGCATTGTCACTTGTATAAACATAAAATACTTCAAAATCAAAGACTTCTATATAAACTGAGGTAGACATGCCCTACGCACCGATTTTTGAAACCTATAAACTGCGCTAATTAGAAGCGTTGTTCGCACTGTTGTGAGTCAAAACTTCGAGAGTAGGTACTCGACTTGCAATTGGAGGCCATACGCCTTCTCTTTTACTCTTGTTCTATCCATATATTACTATTGTGCGTGGTGACAATTACGTAAATAGTATTTATAAGTGAGTGTAGTCTTAGTAATGCGTGTGTTTGAGGATTGCTTTTGAAATCTCGCTTGTTAGAGTACGGCGCGTCTACCTCAGTTTATATAGAAGTCTTTGTTCAAAATATTTAAAACAAACCGAAAATTTTATTCTGGAAGTTGCTATCTACCCCACAGCATCCAGATCTAGGGTCTGGTGGAAAATATGTTGGATGGCATTGAAATTTGGTGACATTGAAAAAATCAGGAACAGAGCCGCAGCAAACATCAGAATTGGTTGAACCAGTACATCTGTAACAAAACAGTTCATATGAAAACAAAAATATTAGTAGGTTTGCATAATACCTTTACTTCTGGACGAGGCCGCAGCGGCGGCCGTAGATCTGTTGTGAGTCCCGGACATCCTTCCGAGGGCTTACCCGGGACTCCCAACCACAGGCTGTTGGGCGTTGCGTGAGGATTTTTAGTCGGTAAGAGTCCGGCATAACATCCTCTGAGGATTTTCCCTCACGTAAAAAAAAAAGAAGGTCTTCTCTCGTTTTCCATAAATTCATTTGCACTAATATTGTTTGCCATAATCATCCCCGATCATAATATTTATTTGCACTATTATCATTTATACTAATAACGTTTGCCTTAACAACTCAACAGTCATAACTTTTATTTGCCATAAAATGACTTTCTATAACAACATATATCATAATAATTAGTATCCATAAGTAACACATCTCATAATCGACTCTTGACATAATTAAAATTTGAAATAATTATGAAAATAATACATAATATTGTTAGGTCGAAATTATTTATCGTTAACACCCCGACTCAGTGCAAACCGACTTGGATAGGTTAGGTTAGAACTAAGGTGGGAGCGAAGCGAAGCGGAGCTCCCGCCTTAAGTCTTCGTGTTTTTTTTTAAACTATCCAGAAGTAGGAGCCCCGCGAGGCGGGGCTCCGTCGAGCTTAGTTAGTAGACGCCATATGAGGTTTAGTTTTAGGTTTAATTGTGAATAAATTATCTGTGTCGTATAAATTATCTTTATTTATATTATGGTGAATAAAAGTTATGGAAAATGGCATTATTGAAAACGAAAATTATGGCAAATACATTTATGGATTTAAATTATTATGACACTTGATCGATTATGACCAATGGAATTAGTGAAAGTCATTTTAAGTCATTTCACGATTATGGCAACTGAAGCGTTATGTCTAATGAAATTATGGCAAATACCAGTATGGCATATGAAATTATGGCATTTTAAATTATGGCAAACATAAGTAAACCAAAAAAGAAATTCTTTCTAAAATTTTAAACGCAAGTTTGATGGTATAGACATTGTTATACCAAAAATCTGGTTAAAATTTGGCTCAGGAATAGATTATAGTGGGGAAGAAGACATGGAAAGCTGGCACCATCATTCTAGTATTTTTTTTTTATTTTTTTATTTTAATGTCTAAACAATATTACAATAACATAAGTACACCCATTAAACCCGCAAGGGTTTATCCTGGGTGTGAGTGTACATTTTATTATTAAGAAATTCTGAATTACAGTACAAAGGTTAACTATTTTACAACGAGTTGGATATAAATTAATAGAAGGTAGGAAGCAAAATGTCTCGAGCGCAAACCGGTCGATGTTCACGCGCGCTCGTTCGATGGGCAGTTCACACCTCCTACATACCTTTAATGAGAGTGAAAGTTCGCTATACAGGTTGATGACAACATTAGGATTATTGGTAGATTTATATTATATAATTTTAAAAGAAAAAGTTATTTTTTCTTTATATTTACATTTTGATTGCTTAATAGATAAATAAATACAAACAATATTATATAAATTAATATATTTTTTAATATGAGGTATTGATTTCTTATTTGCTATTTGTTTTTTTAGAAAATCATTACATAAGTTATTTCCATTTTTTTTCCCCCTTTTTTTTAAGCAAGATATTTATTTAAATACTAGCTGAGCCCGCAACTTCGTTTACGTCACATAAGGTGTATGAAAGGAAAGGTATTTCTTCATCAGAGTCATCAAGCAGCGTCTGAAACTGCCCTGTTTGCTTAATCATAAAAGAGCTTAATGATTAAGTCTATTTTAAAAAAATTCAGTCCACGCCTTCGGCGCGGACTGAATTGTTTAAAAATAGTCTTAATCATTAAGTTCTTTTATGATTAAGCCAACACGCCAGTTTAGGTTCACTCACATTCAAAGAAACCCCTACAATTAAAATTTTCAAAATATCTGATTCTTAAAAGTGTTATAACTCTTTTATTTCTAAACCGATTTACATAAAACAAACGCTAAATGTTAACTGGAGCAAACCTCAACACAATAAAAAAACCGCATTGCAATCGGTTGAGCGGTTACCGAGATTAGCGTGCACAACCGTACAGACAAACAGATATACAGACATACAGACATACAGACAAACAGACAAAAATTCTAAAAATCATTGTTTCGGGTTCTATTGCGTTCATAAAGCCCCCCTATAATATTTTTTCTTCTTTATCTTCCATGTACAGACAGCGACCTGTTACGATTTTATTATATGTATTGATTTCGTATTATTTCATGCTAAATTATTTGTTTTATTTATTTGAGGTAGATATATGTTCTTAATTATTCGTTTTATATTCTGTGAATTTATTTGACTTCTTGTTTCTAATGGAAGCTCATTTATAAGCCTAGGTACAAGGTAATCAGTAGTTCGTGTACCGTAAAAGTTTTTAGCTCTTTCAGTAATTAACTTTTTATTTACAATTTTACGTGTCATTATTGGGTGATTAATTAAATTATTATTGTATTTAAAATAATTCTCTATTATAAGCACCATTTTCAGTTTCTTCTGAATGGGCAATACGTTACAAAATTTGAATAGTTTTTCATCATCATTATTGAGATGGATTCGAACATTTTTAGGTACAATGGATTTCAATAAACGAAGTTGTAATTCGTTCGCCCATAACTACTAAGCCCATATAGAACAAAACTCTCCGCTAGGGCGGTATACATGTCGAGTAAAATAGGGAAAGGTATTTTATATTTAAGTAAACAAAATTTTGCCAAAACGGCGCGAAGTATAAACTTCGCGCCATTTTCAATTGGTCAGCTCATGTGGATACGGTGTGTGATAACACACACCGTATCCACATGAGCTGACCAATTGAATCTTTTATCAATGGTTACGGTGAGATACTTTATTAATACATACACAATCACAATTACTTTTTCTACTATGCAAGCAGTCGTGATCATGGGCAACCAATTGGATGTCAATATCACTGTTTTTTTTATTATAAGCTGATGACACATGCAGCATTTTAGTTTTCTGCGCATTCATAACTAGCCCTACATCGTGCGACCACTTTGTTAACAGAGTGAAGTCCGTTTGTAGTTGATTTATTGCTACTACCATATCACGATCGGCTGCAACGAGACATGTATCATCAGCATATTGATAGACGACACATGTTTTTATGATGTTATTCATATCATTTACGTAGGCAAGGTAATGCAGGGGGCCTAATACGGATCCCTGCGCTGTACCCTCCACAGTTTGAACCTGATCACTTAATTCATTATCTATCTTTACATGGTAGGATCGGTTTTGTAAGTAGTCTACACACCACGCCAGAGTAGGACCACGTATGCCACTGTGTTCCAGTTTCTGTATTAAAATATCATGCCTCAGCGTGTCGAATGCTTTGCTGTAATCTACAAAGACCATGATAACATGTTCTTTTTTATCAAGTCTGCTATTTACATAATCTGTAAAACTGGAGAGCAGCTGTGTTGTGCTCTTTTTAGGCTGGAAACCAAACTGGTTTTCAGATATAATTTGGTGCTGTCTATAAAAGTTATGAATTTCATTGCACATATATTTCTCTACCACTTTGTTAACTACAGGTAGTATAGTGATGGGTCTGTAGTTACAGTATTCATCAGTTGGGCCTTTTTTAAAGATTGGTCTAACTATTCCTGCCTTAAGTTCATTAGGGTACGAACTCTCACGTAGGCTTACTTTAATTAATTTTGTAATTGCAAAGGATAGTTTTTCTGAAATTATTTTAATGTGTATAGGTTTTATTCTGTCTATTCCTGGGGATTTATTTGTTTTAAGGTTGTTTATAATTTTAGGAATGTCTTTTTGCGTAGGGGTTTTTAAAAACATGGAAACGTTTGTGTCTCTGATATAGGTACTAGGGTCGAGTAGAAGGGTTTTACATTTAGGTACTATGTCTTTTACAGAGTTTTTGAATTTAGTAGCAAAATTATTGGCTATAGTTTTACTACAAACATTTTGGTGATTGAATGCTTTTAAAATTATACTATCCAAGGACGGCTTCATTCGCCCTGTCATCCCATTTATTATATCCCACAGTTTTTTTGGATTAACCCTATTAATATTGATTTCTTTTTTATAACATAAGTTTCTAGTGTTCTCAATAGTTTTGTTACATTTATTTCGTAGTTTTGTATACTCTAATTTCAGTATTTTATTCGTTGTATCTTTTTTTAATTCTATTAGTTTTTCATCTTTTAATTTACAAATTTTAATTACTTTACTATTTACCCATTTCTTTTTATTTCTCTCATTTGAGCTTAACTTTGTAAGATATTTAGATTTTTCGTAGCACTGATCTATACTCGCTTTAATCATACTGTATATTTCATTAGGACATGTGACATTCTCTATATTTTTCCATACGATATTGTTTAGCTCTTTCTCGAGAATGGATTTGTTATATCGAAGAACATATTTAAAATCATCCTGTATACGCGCAGTACATGTGAACGAGGCAACAGTGACGCGGTGGTCCGCTAGTACTGTTCCAAGTGCCGCACAATACACATCTTGCGCGCGGGATCTCACAAATATATGATCGATACATGTTTTTGTCAAAATATCATTTTTAAATTCAATTCTTGTGTAGTCCTTGATCCCGCACACAAGACCGTGTTCGTACATTAAATCAAGATACAATTGTGCTATAGAAGTCTATATTTATGTCTCCAATAAGTATGATATCCTGCGTATGATAGTTCCTGAGAATATTTCCTAGTTCAACAAGAAAACGAGTCTTGCTCAGTGCTGGTGGTCTGTAAAGTGCAAACAGAACTACGGTAACGTTGGATTCTGTAATAATTTTGCCAGCTATACACTCTGTATGAATAGTGGTGGTATTATACGGCGTAAATTTGTGATTTTTGTGTATATAAACTATAATACCACCGCCTTTCCGCTTGTTCCGTAGCTCTGTGTGCATACTATAGTTAGGTATGTGGTATAAACAGCTGATACGTTTAGATATACCTACTTCGGTCAGCACAATAACATCAACATTACTGTTTAGATTACTTATCAATAATTCCAGTTTAGAGAAGTTTTTAATTGTTGAGCGAATGTTAACATGCAGGTAAGTAAAGTAGCCAGACTTTTTACAAAGGTTAGGTAGCTGTTTGAGATAAAATGAGATAGTTGGACAGTCACGTATCTCAGTAATATTATCTCGGATGTCATCCATTGGTAAAGCTTATTTTTTGTTAGAGAATAACATCATGAGATAGGCTTAGAACATTATTACAATTTAGTAAGATCTTTTATGTCACTCTCTGAACGAATGATCGTAACCTTCGCGTTATCAGTTTTACGTAAAAGTACCCTACCTTCTTTACACCAAATATATTTGTAGGTCTCTTTTAGCTCTTGCTTGGCTTTCCAAAGTAGATTTTTCACATACGGGGTTATGGCTTGCCTTACAAATATTTTATTTTTCTTAATTATTGTGTCACAACCAGGAACTACATCGGAGACCTGTACCGATACTTCTCGCGCTGCGTCTATCCACCCCATCTTCATTTCTTCGTTACGCAGCTTGATGTGAAGAATACCGGGTTTACCTTCCTTTGTAGGCAATCGTTTTACCTCTTTCACCTCCTCCGTACTCCTTTGCAGTTTACTCGCGAGTCCTCCGGCAAGAACTCTTAGGTTCTCTTTATTTTGAATAGGAATTCCTTGCACTTCTACCACTTTCTTAAGTTCCCGTTGTTCGTATTCACTGAAACGTTGTTCTTGTGCTTCCAATCTTCTTTCAAGGTGTTTATTGCGATTTAAAAGGTCAGTATTTTTCTTATCTAGCTCTTTAATCTTTTCCTTGAATGCTTCTATGCTTTCCAAACATTTATCCATTTTATCACTCGTAAACTGCACTGCCTGCTGTATGTCTTTCAGGTCCCGTTTGAAGACTTTATCCATATGCTTAGTAATGTCAGCAACGAGCTTCTTAGTGTCGATTGGGTATATAGCTCCTTTTCCCTGTGGATCATCATCCTCATCATCTTCTCCGTAGTCCGGAATTACAAACGAGTTTCGTTTTGGTGATTTAGCTGCTCACTCATGGCAAGTCCACTCTAGGTTTTCGGCTGCTTGCAGCAGACCTAGCTGTTTGGCAGTGAGCTTGGTGCAGATGGTGCTTGCATGTATGACACTGCTACATTTGTTGCACTCCAGTCCTGGAGACTTCTTGGTGATGTTTTTATTGCAACGAGTACATTTTGCCATCTTTAAGGTAGTTGCGAAACTTTAGGTACACACGGGCCTTCACGCAAACGCGTTAACTCACAACGACGTAATGTTGTACACTTGCACAAGCATATTATGTATATTAGCTAAATAAAACCGAGTAAAAGATTATGAACTACTTGGGCCGAAAATTTCACTTGAGAAGAATAACCTGGAAAAGGAAATTTGCCATCTTTAAGGTAGTTGCGAAACTTTATCTTTAGGTACACACGGGGCTTCACGCAAACGCGTTAACTCACAACGACGTAATGTTGTACACTTGCACAAGCATATTATGTATATTAGCTAAATAAAACCGAGTAAAAGATTATGAACTACTTGGGCCGAAAATTTCACTTGAGAAGAATAACCTGGAAAAGGAAATAGCGAATAGGATCCGCTTGGGCTGGGCAGCATTCAATAAACTGCGTTGGGTTTTCTATTCGCCTATACCGCAATGCCTGAAGACGAAAGTCTATAACAAGTGTGTCCTAACAGATATGACCTACGGTGCCGAGACGTGGAGACTCACAGTGAAGATAGTCCATGCCCTTAAAGTTGCGCAGTGAGCAATGAAACGAGCTATGCTTGAGGTGTCTCTGAGGGAAAAAATCCGAAACGATGTTCTCCGTCAGAGAACCAGAGTGGTCGACATAGCTCGCAGAGTATGCAGAGTGAAGTAGCAGTGGGCTGGCCATATCTGTAGGAAAACCGATGGTAGGTGGAGCAAACGAGTTCTGGAGTGGAGACCGTGACTTCGTACACGTGGGGTAGGATGACCCCCCGCCAGATGGACCGATGACCTGAAAAAGGTCGCAGAGACTGACTGAGTGTGGAAGCGCAGGACCGTGTGTTGTAGCGTAATTTGGGAGAGGCCTACGTCCAGCAGTGGACTACTTTAGGCTGATTTGATTGATTGAAAAGATTAAGTACTGCAACATTTATATATTTATTTATCTATGAAACTAAACTGCAAGTGAATCTTATTGTATCGCTGTTTATCGTGTGGTAATCCAACTACGTATTTTGAGTTTGAGTTTGAGTTTGACTACCATCAAAATCAACACAATGCCTTACATCAGTCTAAAGCCAGGAGTCCCGGGTAAACCCTCAGAAGGATGTCCCAGGGTTCCTAGCAGATTTTGGCTACTAACGCGGCCTCGCTTAGATGGTTCGGGTTCTATCCCGCAGCTGGGGGGTTTGTTCGAGAGTTATCCCACTACTTGGGACAGGTAGTAGTTAACTGCTATCCCACTAATATGAAGGGCGTAGAGACACGCCACCATGTTGGCCTGCTTTTGTAAGAATGACGAGCAGCCAACTCGCCGTTCTTAGGCACTCCGTCATGGAAGCCGGTAATCCTGCGGAACTCGGGAGGGAGATTTCTTTCCCACTCTCTCCCCGCTGCCTCTTTCTCGAGCATAGCTTGCTCGCAGAAAGACCATCTTAGGTTTAGGTTATAGACTTTCGTCAGTAGCATCCCACTTTTCCCCGCTGGAGACAATGGCCCTCACCATGGTCTCCAGCGTGAAAATGCCCATTTCCAAGCCCGCAGCGAGGTCTTGGCGCTGTAATGCCCAAAATGAGCATTCTATGTGCTGCAGAGAATTTTCGCTGGAGTCACAGCAGTCCTGGCAATCAGGTATCTTACATATTTTATCTATACCTATAATAAAACGATAAAATGAAGGCTAGATGACATTCATATATAATTCTTCAGGTAGGCAAACGCTAGCTCGAATTTTAATCGATAAGTGCCATCTCTTGATCATTTTTTGTACTGAAATCCTAAAATATTTTTTTTATATTCATGATTAATAATGTATTTATTTACACAAGCATGTGCACAAAAAATAATAATAATTTATACGATTGCTTGGATGTATAATAAACTATAAAAAATCATCAATTACTATGTCTTATCTATCCATCTATCTTTAAATATTAATAAAATGATAGAAAATACAAAACTGTACATTAAATATTTAAAACAGAAGCTTGCTGGATGTTCCACAGAAGATACCGTAGCCAAAAATGCAATCAGTAAATTTTTGTCTGTCTGTCTGTCTGTCTGTATGTTCCTTATAGAAACAAAAACTACTCGACAGATTTTAACGAAAATTGATACAAATTATTCTTTATACTCCTGGGCAGGTTATAGTGTACTTTTCATCACGCTAAATCAATAGGAGCAGAGTAGTGAAGGTAAATTTTGGGAAAACGGGAGAAATTACTCCATTTTTTAAGCTTCCGTCGCGTGTGCAGCCTTAATGGTTAAAGTTACATAGAAATCATGTATGACGGAAATACATATTCGTATTCTACATAAAATTGTCTAAAAAATATCCTATGTCTATCTTTTATGGTTGACTCACAATATAACGCGTAACTCCTGATAGCTTAGCAGTTCGGAGCATTCTGATTATATTTGTTTACGCTTACGTTTATAATACTCTCACTCATCCCTAATTTAAAAAAAAATAACATTATTACCTATTCAATAAAAAAAGAATCATAGAAATCGGTATAGAAACACCAAACTTATACAGGATGGAATTTAAAGACTGTAGCTGGAGGGAAAGTACCCTTAATATTGATAATGGCAAGTTTTACTGAAAGGAAACATTCCTTTATTTTTAAAAGTAAGTAAAACTGCATTTTAAGATTTTTGAAAAATCCACTGCTTGAGTCGGGAATCGAACCTGGGAGATGTGAAAAAAAAAACATCCTGTATTTTATGATACCCACCGAAACAGTCTTTAATAAGGATCAATTTCTTCTAAACAACATAGTATCTTAAATTAAAGGAAGATCAAGTAAAATGCGTTTTTATTCTGCCGTCCTTAGGATAAACAACGCAATCGACATTTTTGACGAAATTGAGTTATTAGTATATTCGGAATCACCGAAACGAGATCTACAAGAATCAATTACTCATTTTTTGATATCTTGATTAGTTTTCATGTTATTGTTAAGCATAAACAGCGCAATTAATGCATTTCCAACTTTTTACTAATCATAAGCATCGTAAGCAAACATGCGTTGTTTATGACTCGTATTTAATATGAATTTTAATTAGCCCGTCTTAAGCGGAGTAACGCAAGTGTGTATTTACGATTATTATGACTAGAAAAGTAAAGGCAAAGAAGGTCTATTTCAAAGATTGTTGCTTTAACAACTAAAAAATAAAAATATTTTGGTTAAAATTTGACTTGTAACTGGAAATTTTAGCAAGAGGTCATAGAAAAAAGTAATTATCACAGTGATCGTTAACAAAGTATTGAATTATAGCAAACTACTTCGGACATTTGATTAATTCATGATGTATTTTAATATTTTATGAAATGATAATGAAAGAAAGAAAGAACAAGTTTTTATTCTACATTAATGCCTAATAATAAAACAATTTCACATTTCAACTTATAGTTTTATGTCCCACGTAATAGGTGGTGATCCACGTAATCTTTAAGCTATTTTATGATTAAGCAAACAAGGCAGTTTTATACGCTGCTTGATGAGCCTGATGAAGAAATACACCTCCTTTCATACACCATGTGTGACGTAAACGAAGTTGCGAGGGTCAGCTAGTGAATTATAAATCAATAAATAATTATAAATTTGATAATGTTACATAGTATTTTAATTAAAATTATAATATATCGACACCAGAAGTATCAATTAATGTAAGGGACAAAACACGATTTTTCAGGACAGCCAAAAAACGATTTTATTTTTATAAAACTGTCTGTAATTTTTTACTGTCTGGTTCGATTTTAATTGTGTCAAAGGTGTAGTTTCTTAGAATTTCTTCTTCTTTCATGCTATAAACTCAAGAATTAGAAATGTCTACTGGTTTCCAAAATAGCGTGTCCGTTACATTAAAAAAATATATTTAGTTGTACCTTACGTTACTGATATTTTATGTATAAACAAATGACTAAAGTGTAAGTAGCAAGAGACTATAGAAAATCACATGCAAATGTATGGTTAAAGGACCTCACTTTAAGACTTTTGATGATATTTGATGTAACTTGGTATTGAAGGTTATCGAAAAGAATTAAAAAAAACCGGCCAAGTGCGAGTCGGCCTCACGCACTGAGGGCTTAGTACCAAAGAACAGTAAAATATCACGTTTGTTGTAAGGCTGCCCCCTTAAATATTATTATTTTTCCGATTTTAATATTTGTTCTAGACCCGAAAAATTGCTTTGTGGTATTTTTCCTACAGGGAAATATTTTTTGCATGATTAATATTGGTATGAAACAACATTAAAAGATAAAAACAAAAGTTATCGCACTAAGGTGCCACGACTTACCCAGCTGGAGAGGGTCTTGGCCTCCTTGTTTCCATCAGGAGTTAAGGGGCATATTGCTCCGTATGGCTCCGTCTCAGGCACTGGACGGGGATTACTGTTAGAACGATGTGCCTGAAGTCACTACCCCGAACCCGACGGCATTCCAAGTCATGCATGGGTCCTGATGGCTCTCGAAGAATTTGGGTCTTGATTGATAGGACTCCGATGTTGATGCGCTAAGTATAGCTCAAAAAAGGTCAGGGTGTAGCATATTATTGCAGAGCGCTTTGGTGGGCACTTCACACGCGTAGTGCCAGATTTGACGGATAGCCAGTTTAGTTTCCTTTGGGAGTGCTCCATCGTGGACACGATCATTCGTGTCTAGGGTCTGACAGAAGAAGCGA
The DNA here is from genome assembly GCA_933228765.1 of Miltochrista miniata. Taxonomy (NCBI): domain Eukaryota; kingdom Metazoa; phylum Arthropoda; class Insecta; order Lepidoptera; family Erebidae; genus Miltochrista; species Miltochrista miniata. The sequence goes on along the minus strand of OW121773.1, from coordinate 15,120,152 downwards.
TATTGCGGAAAAGGTGATGATGGCGGTGTCTGTTGACATCGTTCCCCTTTCCCTGTAGCTGCGTTAGAGAGGCACTCATTTATCATTATGGAATGCTTTTCTACTTACGTCAGCGATTCGAGGCTCATCTCTTCGGGATATGAATAAGCTACCGGCTAAGGAAAGGGGTATCGTGCGTAATTTTGGAGGCATCGGTCCACTTCTGTAGAACCGCGATGATGGTGCTACTCGGTCATTTGCTCGAAGGGTTCGACGTAACGTACTACGCTGATGACACCCACGTTACGACGTGAAAATCTACTCACCGAGACGTGGCCCTAAAGGGAGTTGCTCGAGTTCTGGGTCGAAGATGGCGACTGGTTCTGAAGATAGTCTCTTACAAAATTCAGGTACTGTGCTTTCACGGACCTCGGGAGGAGTCACCCACGGAATCCAGAATACAAGTAGGGGTTTAGCGTCGATATCTAGCCCTCTATAAAGTATCTTGGAGTTGTACTCGATAGCGGGTTGAACTTCGAATACCATTTCTGAGACATGATTCAAAACTGAGGAGGGGCAACGACTGCACTCTCGCGGTGGTTGACCAACATTAGGGAACACAATGCGTCCTGCACACTGTCAGGAACTCATGGAGACATGGAAGGTGCAGACTGAGCAACCAAGGTGGGAACTGCTGCAATCGGGGCAACCAGACTCAGGGGGGGGGGGGGAGGATGCACGATGTCCATACATAAATAGGCCCAAAACAGCATAACAACAGAACCTCCAAAAACGCGGATTAGCACCATTCTAGCTGAGTGCTGAGCCGCGATGATGAGCTCGTCTACACGGGATCATGAAACTTTCTTCCGAGGAGTTACTCGGGGCCGCCGCCCATACACCAATAGGTGGAATCAAAAAAACATTTAGATTTTCACACGAAAAATACAAAATTACCCCTAAAAGGCTCAAAAAATGAGTTAAGGTAAGGGACATGTTGTATAAAATTACCGATTTGAGGTCTAAGGTAAGGTTCAAAATTATTTTGAATGATGAGTTACTTTACTTGTCTGAGAAGAATAAAATCTAAATGGCCCTTAAATCATTTTTTTCGTTATAAATCGTTTTAGACAGTCCTAAAATTTGTACTGTAAGGGACATTTTTTTAACGATAGAGACATTTTGAGTACACCAATCGATAGAGCTCGAAATTCTGAATCCAATGATATATATAACTCATTTTCGCCAAAATGTCCCTTACGTTAATTGATACTTCTGGTGTCGATATTTTTAATATAATAATACTGACAGGTGCCCTTACGTAGGCGACTCGGTAATGAGCCTCTTTGGTGCTGCTATTCAAAGCTCCCGGGGTTAAAAAGAGACGAATACACTGAGCTCCAAATGTTGTACTACGACAGAAAAACTATATTTTGAATAGCTTAGTTCTATAATAGCAGGGAGAGAAACGTACCATACGGCCTGGAAGATACAGTTGACACTAGTTCGAAGGCAGGGTTCAATGTACCTAATAGTTTGTGTCATTAAACAATTTATTATAGATTATCATTAGGTATATAGTCTAACTTTGTAGATTTAAATTCACAGTAGTAAAGGATAACCACAGATGTAACGCGAATTGAAATCCTTTATGATATAAGACAGCAAAAATTGACTATAGATATTACTAGTCGCTTAGTTCTGGCTGGATTTCTTTAATATAATGATAGTAGCACCTCCGTCCGACATGCGTTTTTCTGGGTCGTAAAGGAAACAGAAGGATAAAGTTAAGGAGTTCTTTATAACACTCGTCTTAATAGATTTCGTAGAATGCAGTCAAAGCTAATAAAGATTTCGTTGGATATATTTGATATTTGTTTAATTAAGTACGTAAAATTAAACGCATGCGAGCTTCTCTAAAAGAATTTACTAGTCATAATGAACATATTTGCTACGTATAAGTTATAAAATTGGAACATACGTCGAAGTAATCCCATGTCTTTACTAGACATAAACATCACAAAATGCATTTACTAGAGATAAATGACGCATCTGCAGCACATGCGTTGATAATGCTTAGTGATTTAGTATTATTGCAGGGAATATTTACTAGCCTTAAACATTTTTTCTTTATTTTAAATAATGAAATAAACTGATTGTATAAATATAGTATCGCACATGCAAAGTTCACATTTCAAGGAATCGAACAAAACAATAAAACTTAGAATATTCCTGTTAGTTTCCGAGAGACAATAAAAAAAAACTAAAAAAACTTTAAACGCGATTTACTCGAAAGTTACTTCCAAGCAAGTGCGTTGTTTATCCTTATGACGGCAGTATTGTAAAGATTACTCACTATCTGAAGAAAAAAAACAGGCTAACTGAGAACCTCCTACTTTTTTTTGAAGTTGGTTGGTTAAGTGACCAGGACGAATCTTCCCATTCACAGAAAATAGAATATTTTTTTAACCAACTTCAAAAAAAGGAGAAGAATCTCAATTTGACTGTTTTTTTTTCTTCAGATACTGTGTAAGCTTTACAATAAAAACATATTTACTTGGTCTTCCTTTAATTTAAGATAGTATGTTACTTAAAAGAAATTGTTCCTTATTAAAGACTCTTTCGGTTGGTATCATAAAACACAGGATGTTTTTTTTTTTTCATATATCCCAGGTTCGATTCCCAGCTCAAGCAGGTGATTTTTCAAAAATCTTTAAATGCAGTTTTACTTACTTTTGAAAATAAAGGAATGTTTCCTTTCAGCCATTATCAATATTAAGGGTACTTTCCCTCCAACTACCGTCTTTAAATTCCACCCTGTATAAGCCATCGATCGCACCGTCGCACGTGAATACTGAATCATGCTATAAGGATTATTTTTGAGATTATTATTACGTCTTATTACATACAGTGCGAGGACCAACATCATTTTGTAGATTTGAGAAAAGTAGACGATGTTGTTATTGACATTCCGATTATTCTGCTCCGAAATTTAAGACCACCACAACTTTGCAATGGAACTCGGCTTAAAGTAACCCAGTTGCAACAAAATCTAATCGATGCTCAAATTTTAACAGGTTGCGGTGCAGGAGAAACCATCTTTATTCCCAGAAATCCCATAATCAATACATATAATAAAATCGTAACAGGTCGCTGTCTGTACATGGAAGATAAATAAGAAAAAATATTATAGGGGGGCTTTATGAACGCAATAGAACCCAAAACAATGATTTTTAGAATTTTTGTCTGTTTGTCTGTATGTCTGTATGTCTGTATATCTGTTTGTCTGTACGGTTGTGCACGCTAATCTCAGTAACCGCTCAACCGATTGCAATGCGGTTTTTTTTATTGTGTTGAGGTTTGCTCCAGTTAACATTTAGCTTTGTTTTATGTAAATCGGTTTAGAAATAAAAGAGTTATAACACTTTTAAGAATCTGATATTTTGAAAATTTTAATTGTAGGGGTTTCTTTGAATGTAAGTGAACCTAAACTGGCGTGTTGGCTTAATCATAAAAGAGCTTAATGATTAAGACTATTTTTAAACAATTCAGTCCGCGCCGAAGGCGTGGACTAAATTGTTTTAAAATAGACTTAATCATTAAGCTCTTTTATGATTAAGCAAACAGGACAGTTTCAGACGCTGCTTGATGACTCTGATAAAAAAATTCTTTTCCTTTCATACACCTTATGTGACGTAAACGAAGTTGCGGGCTCAGCTAGTACCAAATAATTTTCCATTCCAATTGAAAAGAACGCAATTCCCAGTATCGGTGTTATGCAATGACAATAAATAAGGCTCAAGGGCAGACTTTTCGTGTTGCTGGAGTAGATCTCGGTGTCAGTTGTTTTTCACATGGTCAGTTATATGTCTCTCTTTCCCGGGTTAGCAGTTCTAGAAATCTTTATGTTCACGTGCCGGACGGGGTCAACTTTCAACGTAGTTTACCAGGAAGCTTTGCGCTGAAGTATTTTCATTATATATGTACTTAAGCCTCATGTGAAAGTGATCTAAACAATATTACCAACACATTAACATAATAACATACAAGGAGTTACACGCTGATGGTCTCGGGGCACAGCTATCTATCTATACTTATAATAAAACTGTTGAGGGTCGAGAGTCTGTACATGGAAGATATTTTGAAAATTTAATTTGTAGGGTGTTCTATAATCGATTCTGAAGCCGAATATGTAATTAAAAATTTTCATGTCTGTCTGTCTGTCTGTCTGTCTGTCTGTCTGTATCCCGAATAAGTATCACGCCGAAACTACTGAACCGATTTGAATGATACTTGGTACACTCCGAGTTTATAGTCCGAGGAAGGTTCTTGGATACTTTTGATCCCGATATTTTGCGCGGTTCCTGCGGGAGATGGGATGAAAGATAAAATGGTTTTTCAGCTGTAAGTTCTCACCGCGTGGTCCGATTTCAAATATAGAATATATTTTTTTAGTGTCAGAAAGAGAAAGTTTTTAACATTGTTCCACACAAGTTTCATTATTGAGAGTTTCGTAGTTCAGAAATTAGAGGCATCTCAACTTTTCGAATTCAAGGGTTTCTTCGAATGTGAGGGTAAATCTAAACTGACGTGTTGGCTTAATCATAAAAGAGCTAAATGATTAAGGCTATTGGATTATTTAGAATGGACTTAATCTTTAAGCTCTTTTATGATTAAGCAAACAGGGCAGTTTCATACGCGCCCTTAAGTCTGTTGAAAATATACCTGTCCTTTCATACACCTTATGTGGCGTAAACGAAGTTGCGAGGGTCAGCTAGTCGTTAATAAAATTAGCACGTTACCTTGATATACGTAGATATTCCAATACTACATCTGGCATAGGTGGTTTCAGCAAATTAAAGAGACTGGGGCAAGAGTATATGTTAATGCATTGACCAAGATCACCTTTTGGAGTGTAGCATTTTATAGGCGGCTCAACTGGTACCGGACAGCATACCTGAGGTAAAAAAAAACTAAATTTATTTTGCAGTTTCGTTGGTTTCTTTTTATAAACGTTTTTACTCTCTTTTTATAAAATCTGCTTATATTTTATTAATTAATTATACCTATTATATTTTCTTTCATATTTAATTCTTAGTTTAAGTTTGCATGGTAGTGAAAGTTGGGTGTGGCAGGAGAAGCATGAAAGTTAAATTAATGCAGTGGAAATGAGAAGTTTGCGAAGTATAGCTGGAGTGACATTGAGGGATAAAGTAAAGAATAGTGTGATAAGGGAACATTGCGGTATGACAGAAGATGTAGTGACTAAGATAGAGAAAGGGATGCTCAGATGGTTTGGACATGTGGAGAGAATGGATGGAAATAGGCTGACAAAACAGATTTATGAAGCGAGAGTGAATGAGCAAACTGGTAGGGGTCGACCTCGGCATACTCATATCGATCAAATCGATAATCTTCTGAAAAAAGGCCAGGTCAAGAGTACCCTTAACCGAAGATCATGTATGAAGACACTTATGAAAGTTGAAGAAGCGAAAGTTGTTTGCCAGAATCGTAGCAAGTGGAAAGTCATAGTCTCTGCCTACCCCGTTGGGAGACAGGCGTGATGTTATGTATGTATGTATGTTAAGTTTGTAGGTATGGATAATAAAGGTACTCGTGGCCGCCTAAAAGACGAAACTTGACTATAAAATCAGAAACTTTTAAATTTATTGGCGGCGGATTTTATTTATTTGAAACAAATATATCAGTTATATATAGTCCACTTAGTCTGATTATCGATCATACGACTTAAATACGCAGACGAGAATCTACTGAAATGTAATTTTTCGTACATTTAGATACTACAATTATACAGAGACAAGATAAAATCAACTTTATTTCTCTTTCTTCTTTAATAAACTTTCAAGTTTTACGATCGAGAATCATACTATTCAAAGGACAAAAATAAGATCATACCCACAGCCGGTTCATTGTTATCAATTCCACAATGTGCTCTCTTCAGCAATAATTTTTCTTCAAAAGTCTTATTCGTTTTATCGACTATAGATAATAATGAAGGGCAATTAAAAATGGATTTGCACACTCCATTGACACCTACAATTGGTATTTGGCAAGGTCCTAAATCTAAAAATATAAAAACAAAAGTAAACAATCACAAAAATGTTGTTTTATAAACGTCTTCTTCATATAAATGACTGAACTCTTGGTGTACCTACACACTTTAGAATATCATCAGTTATTTTAAGGCTCCGTTACCCAAAGAGTAACAACAGAAGTTCGGAACCCTTTTACTGAGACTTCGTTGTCCGTTCTGTCACACTGTCATCGTAAGGCTGTATCTCAAGAACCGTGATAGCTAGACGGCTAAGTTTTCCAAAAATGTTTTTTTTTTCATTGTGGCTATAACAACAAAAATATTAAAATCCGAAAAATAAATTAAGGGTAACTGCCATGCAAATGATGTTCTGCTACCCATTGGGACACACAACCATGAGTTTTGATCGGGATGGGAGTCAACCATAGAGCAACGCGAACTGTCTAAGGGCGAGCGATGCTCCGTGAGTCAACATACGGACGCTTTCCTTTCTATCAATACATAAGTCCAAACGGCTAGAAACAGATACATCTAAGTATACCAATTTATAAAGAGGAAAGATTTGATTGTTTGTTTGGTAGCATCGAAAAGGCTCAGAAACTACTTAACCGATGTAAAAAATTCCTTCACTTTTGGGAAGTTACACTCTTCTCGGTGAACATGGCTATAACTATAATTATAGCCATGTTCACCGACAGCCATGTTCATATTAATGAATAATTATTATAATTATTCCAACGGGAACGTGAGCTACGCGTATGAAACCGCGTGATATCGACTAGTATAATAATTATAATATGTGTATCTGAAATTATGAGTGTACTAGCTGATGTGCGCGGCTTCGCCAACGTGGCATTTGGTACCCGTTTCCGCTTTCCGTGGGAACATTTTCCCGGGATAAAAAGTAGCCTTTGTGTTATTTCGGACTACACTCTACCCCTGTACCAAATTTCAGCCAGATACATTCAGCCGTTACAGCGTGATTGAGTAACAAACATCCAAATATCTATACAAACTTTCACATTTGCAATAATAGTAGGATCGTTTTAATTGTTTTGTGTAAGTTATACATATAACAGCCGATTGCTTTGTAGTGGTGTTTAGGAATATGATTCCCCCGCAAGACAGATAATATTATTATGTACTAGCTGAGCCCGCAACTTCGTTTACGTCACAGAAGGTGTATGAAAGGAAAGGTATTTATTCATCAGAGTCATCAAGCAGCGTCTGAAACTGCCCTGCCCGCGCCGAAGGCGTGGACTGAATTGTTTTAAAATAGACTTAATCATTAAGCTCTTTTATGATTAAGCCAACACGCCAGTTTAGGTTCACTCACATTTAAAAAAACCCCTACAATTAAAATTTTCAAAATATCTGATTCTTAAAAGTGTTATAACTCTTTTATTTCTAAACCGATTTACATAAAACAAACGCTAAATGTTAACTGGAGCAAACCTCAACACAATAAAAATACCGCATTGCAATCGGTTGAGCGGTTACTGAGATTAGCGTGCACAACCGTACAGACAAACAGATATACAGACATACAGACATACAGACATACAGACAAACAGACAAAAATTCTAAAAATCATTGTTTTGGGTTCTATTGCGTTCATAAAGCCCCCCTATAATATTTTTTCTTATTTATCTTCCATGTACAGACAGCGACCTGTTACGATTTTATTATATGTATTGATTATGTATAGAGCGAACATGAGCTACAGCTATTACCTTTTCGATCGCTCGATAAGCGCGTTCCACTATGGTGCGACTTGCGACCTTTATACCGAAACCAGTATAACTGTGGTCTTCACGGTTTTCGTCATATACATCGATGTATTATATATCCATGACATAGGTGATTGTAATTCCTTATTTTTGTGTAGTAAATATATTTTTAGAAACTTACCTCCGTAAACTTCATAACACAAAACAATTAACAGAAATAACTGTTTTCTAATAATCATTTTGTGCACTGAATAACACAGATTAATTAAACTATACACGCATAACCTTTCTTACGTCTTTACAGTAAAAGGATCTCGTAATAAAAATATGATTTGAGAAAAAAACCTGATCGTGTTAGCTGTCAGAGCAATGCGATTTGGTGATTTTGAACTCTATAATTAAAGCATTAAAGTTTATTATACTAGGTTGGTTGTTACGAGGACACCAAATTCAAGAAAAACTGGTAATTATGACGTAGGTATACATACATACTTGTTTTATTATTTTTCGAAGCAAGTAGATATATTATGTACAGACGAATTTTAGAATGCATGGTCAATCCGAAACGAAATTGCTTTGCACTCAGAATTGACGCCATCTCTCGGATAACATTGGAAGTCAAGTATCTAGCGTTGCCGATTTTTAATACCTTACACAGGAACGCGATTATTGTCAAAATAGCAGCTAATTAATCTTTTGAGTAATGTAAATATGCCATCTATTACATTTTTGGTAATTCTAAGGTGTCTATGCAATATTATATTCGAGTAAAGTTGCGCCATCTAGTAGAGTTTTTGTGAATTTGAACTAAAAATGTGCATGGGATTATAGATCTTAAGGGGCCCATGCAATAGTGGAGGTGACTGTACCTAATGCATGTAGATAAACAAGAGAAAAATGAAAAAGTGTCCTGTGATGGGTTACCGTTAGTCAATACATCTTATTTGCCTCTCATCTTCCTCTGTTGAACATGTTCTCAATTTTTTTTTGATATGGTGATTTATTTGACCTTACAGGGTTTTTGGTTTTAGTTTTCCTTCCCTTTAATTGAAACTTGAACCGTATGACCCTATTTCACCTATGTATATATGGTCCTATTGGCCTAAATACAATTGGAATATTGCGTATTAAAGTGGATAGGAGCAGATTGTGGCTACTTGTCCGCATTAAAAATTTCCCAACCGCCCTTATGACTTTCAACTTGGCCTAACGACTGCAATAATATTACAGGCAACTTTAGCAGTTGCGTGTTTATTTTTATACATACATACAAATAATCACGCTTGTCTACCATTGGGATAAGCAGACACTATAGCTTTCCACTTGCTACGATCCTGGCATACAACTTTCGCTTCTTCTACTTTCATAACTGTTTTCATACACGCTCGCCGGTTAGGAGTACTTTTGACCTTGTATTACGTGTGGAAATCCCTGATGGATGCTATGCCGGACTCTTAATGACTAAAACCACACGGAACTCGAAATGAAACCCGGTTGTCAGTAAAATGAAAATCGTTAAGCCAAGTTGAAGGCCCTATGGGCGGCTTGAAAATTTCAACATCGGGTCGCGGCGACCTGCGCCTGTCCATTTCAACACGGCAATTAGGCTCACCACCTATTACGTGGGACAAGAAAGTACAAGGTGAAATGTGGGCGTAAACTTTTCCTATGCCTGCCCCTTCGGAGATAAAGGCGTGACTATATGTATGTACTCTACCACCGCCTACAACCAGAAGCGTTGGATGTCCTCTCGGAAAGAAAGTGGTCACTTATCTTGTGACCAGCCACAGCGTGAGATGCTCAGCACAGTGATCGTTTACAGAACACAGTTCGCGGACGTTCGAGCAATCGGCTTATGACCCTAATGATCTAAAGGTTTCAGTTTTGTGTCGAGAGCCCTGGTGTATTCATCCGAGGACAATATACATACATACATTATGATAACGCCTTTATCCCCGAAGGGGCAGTCAGAGGCATTTTTTATAATTTGTCCCACGTAATAGGTAGTGAGCCGAATTGCCGTGTTGAGCTGGACAAGCGCAGGTTGTGACTGTGTCCTTTTGAAATTTAAGCCGCCTAGAAAGGCCTTCAACTTGGCTTAACGGCTGCCACTTTACTGGCAACCGGGACCAACGGCTTAACGTGCCTTCAGAAGCACAGAAACGCTCAAATAAATTTCACAAAGTAGTCACATTTGGTTACACAACCAAGGACTGGCCATAGTGAAAGTTGCTAACTGCAGTGATCGTTTACAGAACACTGAGTCCCCGGGGCCACAAGCGCTTCTCTGGGCCTACTCGGGACATTTGTAAAAAAAAGCCAGCATTAGAATTTCCACATTTAGAAATAACTAGCAGACGTCACGCGGTTTCACCCACGTAGTTCCCGTTCCCGTGGGAATACGGTAATTAAATATAGCCTATGTTCACCGCAAAGACTGTAGCTTCCTAACAGTGAAAGAATTTTTCAAATCGGTCCAGTAGTTCCGGAGCCTATTCGTTACAAACAAACAAACAAAAAAAAACAAAAACAAATCTTTCCTCTTTATAATATTAGTATACCTAGATAAATGTTTCGTCTCTGCCTGGGAAACTGAGTTAGTCACCCTTTGAATTGTATTTCATTACATTTAAAGGGGCATTTTTGATCGTATTTAATGCCATCTACCTATTCATACATACATATAATCACGCCTTTATCACCGAAGGGGTAGGCAGAGGCATAGTATACACCCACATTTCACCTAATAGTTTTATTCCGCCCAGAAGGCGTTCAAATTGGCTTAACGATTGTCATTTTACTGACACCAGGTTTCAGTTCGAGTTTTCCTTCTCCACGCAATGGATCTTTTTGCGAAAGTGTTCCCTTAGTCGCCTTTTACGACACCCTTGTGATGAATTGGGATGGCGACATTTTGTACTCTTACCCGTCACTACACGGGGCACCTATTCAATCCATACTAAATTGAATCATTTTATGACAATATCAGACGGGTGTGAAAAATGATGATATCATTAAGTAACCCATTTTTTGAAGATACGATCATCAAAAAAGGAGCGCGTTTCCATTGTATATGGGATTCCTTTATTAGTTTGATATTTATTTTTGTCTTTTGTAGGATCAATTCGCTTCGACTGGCTAGGAATTCTGAGTTTCGTAACTGGTTTCCACTGAAAATATTTTAATTCGTCTACATAACGGCCCTGATTTTCCGCTGTTGTAATCAGTAAATTCATTTTAATAACTATACAGGCATAATTATTGGATGGGGGTGCAACTTTTCTACATTAAATGAATTCGGTTTTCCTGTCTGTACGCTTACATATTTTAAACTGCAGATCGGATTGTATGTAATGCATTTTTAGCAATTGTCAGTAAAAAACTACAAAAATTTGCGCCAATGGTTGTGAGGGTCACATGGCAGTCGCTTCATGGAAAATGGTGAAGTTCAGCTGCATCACAATTAGTGGAAAGTACCAATGCAGTTTTCGGCAGTAAATTATGTGATTGAAGAATGAAATTTATTATTGTTTAATTTATGCATATGTTGTGCAGAGTAAGACAGTGCCCCTTAATCGCTAGATGTCGTTATGATTTTCCATCAGGCGGTATTATTTTGGCGAACTAAAAAAAAGAAAGGTGGAGTTCGGCGGCAGCAGCTAGTTAGGTAATAAAATAATGTACTTAAGTATTTCATAAATTATTTTCACGTACGTCAATGGACGCCAACCGATAGATTAACCCGTCGCTTGCCATCGACAGGTCATCTATTACGGAAAGACGATACGGTGAGGGACTGAGACGTTTATTGAACGGCTCTAAGACGTTTACCAACGAAATAGAATTTGCTCATATATATTACGAGTAGGAGCTGAGAAATATCTAAAATTTATATATCTAAATAAAGTCATATGGAAACTTGCTAATGCTGCGGCTTGGCCGTCGTTGAATTCTGATCCCATTTCATCAACATACATACATATGGTGATGCCTCTAATCCCCGAAGGGGTAGGCATAGTCATATTATACGCCCACGTTTTACCTTTAAATAAATTTTTATTCTACGTAATAGGTGGTGAGCCGTATTGCCGTGTTGATACAGACAAACGCGGGTTGTGGCTGCCTGCTGTTGAAATGTTTCAAGCCGCCATAAAGGCCTTATACTTGGCTTAACTACTGCCATTTTACTGGCAACCTGGAACAACGGCTTTACGTGACTTCCGAAGCACGGAAAAGCTCGCATATAAATATATGTATATGTCACAATTGTCACAAAGCTGTCACATAGTGTTGCATACCTATCAAAGGACCGGCCATAGTAAATGTTGCTTACTGCAGTGATCGTTTACAGAACACTGAGTCCGAGGGGCCCACGAACGCATCCCGCTACAAAAAAAAATTCCGAAGCAAATCCTGTAATAAAAAAACTGCTTTTATTTGAAAATCTTTCATAAACACGTCAAAACACACTTCACAATAGACGTAAGTAAAAAAAAGAACAGGTTGTATAGCGTTCTCCCCGTCACAAATGAAGTGTTTCGAATCAAAAGGAACGGAGTGCTTCCTCGTGCATACTTTTCTGGTACATGTAGTGTTATCCTTTATGCATTGTTTCATCGCGTTAATGCTTCTCAACTACACGTGACTACACTTTAACCGTTACGCTGCAGGCAGATAGAATTTTTTGTATACTTCATGAAATTTGAAGTCGACATGGCACGATAATGCAATATTCTTTTAGCATATTATGCAAGTTAGGCTAGCTTGAGCTGTGATGACTTCCTCCTTGGTCTAGAGGTCGTAAAGTACAACAAAAAATTGTGTGATACATAAATGTTTGTCTCGATTGTCTGGGAGTTTCTATCTATACTAATATTATAAAGAGGGAAGATTTGTCTTGTTCTTGTTTTATTTTGTTTGTTTATATACGAATAGGCCCCGGAACTACAGGACCGATTTGAAAAATTCGTTCACTGTTGGGAAGCTACACTCTTTGCGGTTAATATAGACTATATTTTATTCCCGTATACCCACGGGAATGGGAGCTTTTGCGGGTGAAACCGCGTGACGTCCGCTAGTAATATATAAGTACCTAGGTACTTAGAAAAAAAGAATAGAAGTATAAAGTGTTAAATTAAGCCATGGTCCAATAACACAAGCATAAGTTCACCTATTATTGCCACGATATCTATAAATTTGACGTTATTATGGTATAGATCTACTTTTAAAATTACTACATACGACAATTTAATAGATTAATATTAATTTAAAATGATAGAAAACAATCTAATAATCTAGTTTTATGCTGAGGCGTCTGCTTCATGAATATGCAATGTGTGTCCGCTAAAAGATATTAATTATGCACGGTTTTCGTCCTCCGTGTTAAGGGCAAGTTTTACACATATCACATATTCCTGTTACTTATATTGGGTGTAACAAAATTGACTCTCCAAATTTCGTCACGTGACGTGGCATCAGTTAGGAAACATTACAAAAATGAAGTAGAAAAAAATAACATGAATACTTTAACCGTACCTAAATCCGTTTTAAAGGTCCTATAAATTTTCATTTTCACCCTTTCTATCGCTACTGAGCGGCAGTAGAAAGCGACAACGACATCCAGATGGGTGCTCCGTTTTTGTTTTGCCACGGCAACCATGTTACCTCGAATTGCCGCGGTAAAAAACGAATTCTTAACGTGCGACAAAAAAATAAATTTAAAAAAAATTAACCCCCCTTTTTTATTAAATATTTCTATTTGATTTCCGATTCCAAGTCATCTCATGAAATTTGGAGAGTCAATTTTGTTACACCCAGTATACTAAAATATTCTAAAAAAGTTATGTAGGAGATGACATATTTTTAAATATTTGGATATCTGCGAGTTTGTCTCGCGCACCGAGGTGTCCTATTATCAAAATGACGTCAAGTAATGCAGTTTTTGATTACGTACTTAAGTACTAAGTGAAAAGTACTTTCAATTTAAACTATTTATAATGTATATAGGTATATTTTTCAGATTTCGCCTATATTTGTAGTATGACCGTCTCGTAGGTACTATTCAAATTTTATAGTTGCAGTTTAACAGAAATCCAAAGCGTGTAGTTCATTCAGCAATGGAAAGTATCTATCAATTATAATTACTTTGAGAGTGATGATAAAATCGGTTTCGAGCGCATAATCCAATGGTTTTTGCAAAATTAGAACTTTGATGTTTTTATCGTTTTTGCCACTTCCAGGTGATCCGGAATTACATAAAAATCGTTTTCAGTTTTTCTGTTTGCTGCAGTAAACTCCAGCCTTAACTTGAGTTTAAAATATTAACCTTTTTGTCGGTCATATTTTGTTTTTGTTGATATAATAGAAACGTTATTATTGTCCTTGGTCGAATAATGTTTCATAAAGATATTATCCAATTAAAAGCTAATACAATTTCGCTCTAAAATATTTTGACATAAGTAGTACCTACTAACTAGTAAAATAAGATAAAATAGGTACCTATTAAATTTTTCAGAAAAAAAATATCTTCAAACTATATGAAATTATGAAAAGCAAGCTCCCCCTTAAGCCCGTATAACGCTTTAAAGCACAGATTTTAAGCGTTCCGACGCGAGGAAAAGTGCTGAGTGGTAAAAAAAAATGTCGTAAAATTTCTGTTGGACCGAAACATTTTAGTGCATATCCTGGTCGACATTATACCTAAGTAATATTACCTACATGTTGTGTAATGTTGTGGCTTTGTCGTGCCTACCTAATTGCAAAAAATAGGTAGAAGGATTTCCACACGAAAAAAAAAACACGTAATTCCAAATGGTTACAAGTTAGGGAATGACATGTGCTGTTACGTAAAGTGATACCTATAGACAAAAGATTTGTTCTCGTCTAAAACTATTCAAGGTAGATTATGACGTAAAACTATTAAAGTCGACCCACAACATGGTCAACTGTTTAACGTGCCTTCCGAAGAACGGAAACGCTCGCAAATAAATGTCACAAAGTGGTCACGTCTAACGTTGCTTACTGCAGTGATAATTTACAGAACATTGAGTCCACCGAACCATGAGTGTTGAAGCACTCATGGTCCGGTCGACTTCATTTCAAACGTTTTAAATTACCTACCTATAATATGACGCGGGAAAACCTATGGGCGCTCAGTAGTTACGCAAGATAAGCTTACTCTGTAGAAAATTTAATCTAGCCTTATTAAAGCCTCCGTTGATAATTTTAATAATTGTTTGGACAAAAATGTTGTCGTAAATTGCTTCTCCGAAGACGACAATTTGTATAATAAATTGATGAAATAAGTCTTCCTGTGGGACTTTAAATATTATGAGTTAAATTTCAAGGAGCAGGGGGATATTTTGAAGACCTGATAACAGGCTGACACATTTATTAAAATATCTAATGAAACTTTATGATGAAAACGTTTCTTGGGAAATACAGTCGAATATTCAAGGTACGATTGCCTTGATAGTTTAAAATTTAATTAAGGGAGTGATAAGTAGGATGAGATAATAGCTAAGTTTTCCGTAGGAGGTTGAGTCAGACCATAGATTTAGGATTTTTCGCTAAATCTATGAGTCAGACGGCAATTTGCTTGTGTCCTTGACATGAATGTCAAATGTCAAAAATTTTCTCCGATGGTTTTGCAATGACTGGCAGCTAAGACTTAGGAAATGCTCTTACCGGTCCCATACACGTACAATATTATTGAGTCAATAATATTGCATCAATATTTATTTCCGTCGGAATATAGTCTGTTCAAACCTCAATATTACCCATACACGGTCAATTTATTGCTATATTGATCAATAATATTGTACGTGTATGGGGCCGGTTAGAAGTTTTCAGAGGATAAATAATTTCATTGTAAATCTATGTTTTCGAAAACAGAAGTTGTATCATAGTTCTTTTTTGGCACGTAGCAGATATTTTGAGTGCCACTGTGTAAACCTTTTAGCAATTAAGCCTTTTGCGAAACTTCAAGCTTTCAAAGAAATAGGAAGGAAAAGATAGCAGGCAGAATAGAAACAGTAAGACAATAAAGTTTTTGAAGGAAAAGCGAATCTAAAAAGGCGTCGCTAATCGTTCATCACACCACAGTTATGGAACGACATCGTATTTTCGAGGTAGTGTAAAAAAAATAAACCGTAAAAAATAAAATAAAATAAAATAAAATTTATTCCCTTTGAAATTTTTAAAAAAATTATTTAGGTTTGTCAAAATTTTTGTGACTCTACCGGGGGTTCGGAAATACTACAGACTGAGAAGAACACCCCAAGAAACTCAGTCTGGTCCCTACTCTTCTAGTATCTTAGTATCTAATACAGTTTTTTTTAATGTAGAAAGGAGCAATTCGTGTCACTGCCAGGCAGCCTTGTCTTCTAGAAAGTCTTTAATGCTATAATAAGCTTTCTGGCACAATTTAAGTTTTATTAGTTTTTTAAATTTATTAACTGACAAACCTGTTATGGCTGTCGGCAATGTATTGTACATTCGAATACAATTGCCCGCAAAAGAATTGCTTATTTTATTAAGCCTAAATCTAGGTACAGCCAATTTATTCTTATTTCTTAAGTTTAGATTATGGATATCACTATTTTTAATAAATTTACTGTTATTTTTATGAGTATATAATAAGTTTTCATATATGTACTGTGAATACACAGTAAGTATGTTGATATCCTTAAACTTTTCTCTTAATGACTCCCGAATCCCCATACCATAGATAGCCCGGACAGCCCTTTTCTGCAACACAAAGATAGATTCGATGTCGGCAGCGTTACCCCATAATAGTATGCCATAGGTCATGACACTGTGAAAATAGCTAAAGTAGACAAGACGCGCTGTTCTAATGTCTGTCAGTTGTCGGATCTTTTTAACGGCATAGGCTGCAGAGCTCAGTCTGCCCGAGACTTTCTCGATATGAGGCCCCCACTGCAAGTTGGAGTCTAACTTTATGCCCAGAAAGACAGTTTCATCAACCAATTCTACTTGATCATCCCTAATCTTAATACTGGTGTTAACGAGCCTAACATTTGGCAAGGTGAATCTAATACATTTTGTTTTAGTTTCATTTAACAATAAATTATTTGCGTTAAACCAGTGGACTACCCTAGAGAGGGCATTGTTTACTTCGTCAAGATCGCGTTGTCCACGTTCAACTTTAAATATTAAAGATGTGTCATCAGCAAACAAAACTACCTCGTGATCGTCTCTTATAAGGTGAGGGAGATCATTTATGTACACTAAAAATAGAAAAGGTCCCAGAATTGAACCCTGAGGCACCCCCATTGTTACAGCAGAACCATGTGACTGTTTACCATTTATAACTACTTTCTGTACTCTATCTCTTAGGTAAGAACTAATTAAATCCAAGGCCGTCCCCTGGATCCCATAATGATCAAGTTTTTTAATTAAAGTCTGATGCTGGACGCAATCGAAGGCCTTAGATAGGTCGCAGAATACACCATAAGCATCATACGACTCCTCCCAGGCCTCATATATATACTCTAATAATTTGATTCCAGCATCCGTGGTAGACCGACCGCGCGTGAAACCGAATTGTTTAGTATGGAATAGTTTATTTGTATTAAAATGATTTTGCATTTGATTAAGCATTACCTTTTCAAAGATTTTACTAAACGTGGGTAGTACAGAAATAGGACGAAAATTGGACGGATCCGAGGTGCTACCCGATTTAAACAGAGGAGTTATTTTACTAAACTTCATTAAGTCAGGAAACACACCACTATCAACACAATTATTAAATATTATTGATAATTCAGGAGCAACCATTTCAATTAACGAATTAACTAAATGTACAGAAATTCCCCAGAGGTCAGCCGTTTTCTTAATATTTAAAGATTTAAAAGTTTTTATGATAGTGTGTAAACTAATTTTACTGAATTTGAATATTTCATTACAGCAAGGAACATTTGCTTTCAACAAGGATTCTGCTATTGGGGTAGAAGAACCTAGGGCTCTGGTCAAATCTACTGGAATACGAGAAAAAAATTGTTCAAATTCGTTAGCGACTTCGGCATCTGTTGTAATTATGTTACCATTTACTTTAAGTTTAAAATTATTATCATTTGATTTTGCTTCGCCTCTTTCTGCGTTAATTATTTTCCAAGTAGATTTAACTTTGTCTACACTATTGATAATTTTATTACTTATATACTTTCTTTTGGCCGCTAAGCAGTCTGCTTTAAACTTTTTTGAATAAGTTTTAACATAATTTAGAAATTCATCTGTTCTATTAAGCTGTCTTTCTGAGTATAGTTCATACAGTTTTAATCTACTTTTATGTATATCCTCAGTGGCCCATTCACTGAAGACTGGCCTGTCACCGATTGTGACTTCCTTAGACTTGAATATGGAGTTGAACTCATTGTAAAAGGAATCAAAAAATAACTTATAACTTACATTAGGATCTAAGCCAGTGTCTAAAAATGGAAGTTTATTGCAAAGTCCAACTCGCATACGTTCCAAGCGGTCACCAGTTACTGGTCTACATAATATTTTACGTCTTTTAACTTTTTCTCTTGTGATCTTGAAAGATGCTATTTGCCCAGTATGATCTGATTTTATCTTATTTATAATACTCTTACTTTCTGGCAACATATCACTGTATATATTGTCCAGACAAGTAGCTGTTGTATCACAATATCTAGTAGGCTCTAAAAATAAGTTAGTGAGATTGTGTGATTTAAATAAATTTAAGATATCATTGGTCTGACGCGTATTTATAAGTATATTAACATTAAAATCACCGCACACTATTAGGTGTTTATTAGTTTTTCCAAGTTTAAATAGCACTTTATCCATTACTTCCTCAAACTCACAAAAGGGTGAGACTCCAGGTTTATATACGCATACTACTATGAATTGCTCCAATTCTACGCATGATATTTCAACTGTACACTCTACAGAGAGGGACACAACATCTTTCCGTTCCTTATACTTTAATTTCTTATTTAATAAAATCAACGAACCCCCCCGTGTTGTGTTGACCCTGCAGAACGCACTACCAACCCGGTGACTACTGAAACTGAACATGAGCTCATACTCCTTACGCATATGCTCTGTAAGACAAACAATTTCAATATTTTCTGAGCTCATGAACAGCTCCAATTCAAACTCTTTGACCTGCGTTAATGTTGCAATATTATAATGCACCAGGCTGATATAATTTACATTTTTTAATTTAGTTTTGTTCGGAGGACAGTTTCCGATATAGTTATGGTTTGCAATTAAATTCAACTCTATCAATTTACAATTTTGGCTAGAGGGTAATTCCTCTGTTGTCCCAGAAGTTAATTTAAATTACTTGGAACAGATTCCAAAGTCCTACATCTACTCTGCTCAAATAAAGCAGTTTTGTCAGCCAAGTTTTTGGCTAAAGAGTAAAAATAACTGAATAGCAAACTTGCTATTTGTCTTTTATAATAATTGGGTAGACAATACCTACCCTTGTGATTATTATAGACTTTATACTTGCTATGTGACAAATTTGTGTCAAATACAGAATTAAAGTCAATTACATTAAATTTATTATTATACTGACTTATTAAGTTTAAACGTAAATTCATCTTATATCTAAATGAATTTTCCGAATCTGGCACACCTTTTATAAATGGAAGTGTGAACATTACAACTTGTATGGCATTTAAGTTTAAGATGTAATTCATGTATAGAGACAAATCATCATTGCTAATTTTGCCCCTGTTTGCACAGAAAATTATTATTTTACTGTTAGCGTCAAATTTATATTCTATTATCTTTTGCATAATATCACTTAATGAAGCACCCGGATAGCAATTATTAATAACCGAGTAATAACTTGAATTTAAGTTTTGTTTTAAAAATGAACTAAGATTGGTACCAATATCATCACTAAATACAATTAATTTAGTACAACTATTACTATTATTTACACTGTCACACAATATATCCACTGATGTACTGGGTGAGCACATGGTAATGGGAGCTAGGGGCTCAGCGGTAACCGGTTCGCCCTGAGCCTCCACCGGCTCAATTGCTTTAGGGCAGTTAATATTGCATGAGTGGTCATTTAGGAAACAATTAAGGCGCTCAGTGTTATCATTTGATGTTTTGAGTACCTTATCTATGGTTAAAGAACATTTAGTAAAGTCCTTAAGGGACCATTCATATTTTTTAGTCATATATTGTAGCTCAAATTGCAAACTTTGTATTTTTGATTCTAATTTTTGTGTGTCAGTGCAATATTTTAAATGGCTTTGTTCCAGCTCTAACATTGACAATTTAGCTTGTTCTCTAAATTTTAAACAAGAACCTATATTTTTACACTTCTTGATTAACATTTTATGCAGTTTTAATTGCTTTTTTGATTTTTGTATAAACTTTTTAATTCTAAGATATTTTTTTAGTTTATTTCTGCTGCAAAACAAAACCGACTTGTCCTGTTGATATGGACTGTCACCTGTAAGATCTATAGTAGTCAAGTCCAGGTTTTGAGAATTTGAAGAAGGAATAAACTGCGGGATACCACTCATTAACTCACTATAAAGATTATCAGTTTGTTTAGCAGTAACTTTCTCAGCAGCTTCTTCCAGGTGTGAGATCTGTCCCTGGGCATCCCTTAGCTCCTGTTCCAGAAAGGTAGTCCTCCTCAAAGTTTTCTCATACTCGTCACTGCACTCTTGGAACCTATCTACTATTGACTGAAGGTGGTCCCGCTCCGCAACAATGTCATCATAACTAACATGAAGTTTTGATAATTCGCATTTTAATTTTTTTGTGTCATTCAAAGCGTTTATCAATAAGTTTTCATTCTCTTCTCTTTCCTTCTCCAACTGTTCACAGAGCTCTGTTTTACATTTAAGCTCCAGCAACACCAACTGAAGTTTGGTTTCCTCCTGCTGGCGGCCGAGAGCTCTGCGACTACGGGTATTCATATTATTAATAAGAAAGTGCAATTAAACGCGAATTATATTGATGATGGAGCTCTTTGTACAGTTTATGGTAAGAAGTAACAAGGTTATGTATGTACCGGCAATAAAATTATACTTAATATTTTTATGTACTTACGCAAATACACCGACCGTCGTCAACGTCGAGTAAACGCTTATACAAGTATAATAATTCTACTCACGAGAAACAGTCGATTTAGTATGTATTTACGTGAAAAAGAAAACATTCAACATTCGAAAAAACCGGGTACCTGACTCGTCACTTTTTACACCAAAATACACGGACAGAACACTTTTATTAAATTATCTGACTATTTTAGGACACTATTAATGTGATGATATTGGTTTTAGTTGGTTTAAAATTGTTTAAATACTAATTATCTAATTAATTTTAAAAATATTTTTAGAGAGCTAAAATTTTTGACAGTTCGATTGTGTTGCCAGACTCGAAAAAAAAACCGAGAATAAAACCTACTACCTACCAACAAGCCTAACAATATGAAACAACAAGACTCCAAAATAATTTATGACAACTCATGAACGTAACGAGGCAAGTTTTAGAGCCACAATAATTATATTTGTGTAGTTATGGTGGACTTGCAAGACTATCTCGAAAAGTCTCGACTCCAAGCATTATCTTGCTATGTTAATTAGTTTATGCCCTATGAAAGTATGCAAGTTGTAAGTTTACAATCCTCGAGAGTGGTATAATAATTGAAGTCTTGCAGAAGATGCTGCAAGACTTCATTTGTTATAGTACTCTCGAGGATATTGTATGTTCTTGAAGATGTGATGATAAGAATAACAGCTATTTACTAAATATTTATCAAAGAGTGAAAAATTAAAAAAAAATTGATTCGTGAATCTCAGAAACTTATTTATTGAAAAGAGATTGGCAGAAAAGTCTAGAAGTGAAACTAATATTTTGCATGATTTGTTTTTTTTTTGACGTCTATGGTAACTGGATACTGATTGGTGGTTCTTACTAACGGGTTGACATATACACTGCACAGAGGAGCCTCCACTATTTTGCACACTTTCCTGCCGAGGTATATTTTAATATTTCTCCTGGTCCTCGGGGGCAGGCAACACATTTTTTTACATGTGGCAAATTCGTCATGAATGGTATGCCGGTATCTTACCGACTGAAAACCAACACGTTCTCTACCTACTGCCGACGGTTGGGACCCGAGTAAGCTCTCGGAAGGATATCCGAAGGATACCTAACAGACCTGTGGCTAGCACTGCGTGGTAGAATATGAAACTGTGGCTATCGGTATTTGTATTTCAAATTCGCTTGTTCCGCTCCCGATTTATGTTTACACTAGCGGACGTCACGCAGTTTCACTCACGTAGTTCCCGTTCCCATGGGAATACGGGAGTAACATATAACCTAAGTTCACCTGCTATAACGTAGCTTCCTTTCAGGGAAGAAATTTTAGCCCCTCTCTATAAAATAGATTGCAGAGGGGCTTATGGCAAGACTTGTGTCTGTAGTCTGTGACTCTGTTGCATTAAATTACGTCACTAGGTCACGTGGATCATCCGTTCAAAGTTTGAAATAAAACAAAAATGACAATGTCAATCGGATTGAACTTTCACTTTCACAATAAACGTTAGAGGGGTAGTCGGGTGAGACCGTCTCACGGCTTCTTGGTAAAATCGGTTCTGTAGCTTCGGATTCTATTCAATAAAAATAAAGGATCAAATCTTTCTTCTTTATAATATTAGTATAGATAATGTATACTTTCTTCTAACACAAACAATTTTCCTACATCTATCTGGGAGTGACTATTATCACGAGCGAAACGTTCTCTAATGTACAAAATGTGTTGAGAAATTTTCACATTTAAGTGCATTTCTGAGCAAATATAACATCATGCGGGAGAAAATACTCTTAGATTTATTTGCATAGCACACTTTAATGATTATGTCTTTTAATATAGAGAACAGTTATTTTCTTTAAAAAAAATCTATTTATTATTATTATCTATGATTATTTCTCAATTACTTCAACAGTTGCATTAACTAGTAGGCAACTCAAGTGTACAGTAAATTAAAAAAAAAATGTGTGATCCATAATCGCCTTTTTGGTGTTTGTGTGTCTAAACACGATTCCTAACTCTTCATAAAATCGTCTGTGTGAATTTCAACATACAATTTTCTCTAAACCAATAACGACTAAATTTATTGTATTCCTTAATTGGGAAGTAAATTCAGTCAGATGACAGATGTATGATGTGTCAAAATGTATTTATTAATCTTCTCGTATGTTAAGTTCTTCATCCCATCTCGTGGGGTCATCCTTGCGAGGGCTTACGTCGGGTAAGCCCTCGCAAGGATGACCCCTCTCAACTGTAAACATGCTCTCAACCGTAGGCGTAAGTTAGGAAACATTTAATTTTTAGTCGGTAGGAGTCCGGCATAGCATCCATGTAGGATTCTCCTCATGTTAAAAAAATCATCCCACCTTCATTATTACAAATTGCAATGAAAGTATTATTCTATATATTGGGTTTATCCTATAAATTTTCATTTTCACCCTTTCTATCGCTACTGAGCGGCAGTAGAAAGCGAGAACGACAGCCAGACGGGTGCTCCGTGTTTGTTTTGACTCGGCGACCATGTTACCTCGAATTGCCGCGGTAAAAAACGAATTCTTAATGTGCGACAAAAAAAAATTTAAAAAATTAAAAAATTAACCCCCCTTTTTCATTAAATTAAATATTTGTATTTGATTTCCGATGCCAAGTCATCTCATGAAATTTGGAGAGTCAATTTTGTTACACCCAGTATATAGCTTTGCTCCATAAATAGTAGACCAAACTATATCACGTATAGATGTGGAATAGATAGTGTGACTGGGAAGGGGAAATTATCTACAAAGCTTTGTCACAACACGTATTGTATATGCGCCTGTTTGAATGTTGTAGTCAGGATGAAGATATCAGTCAAATTACCAATTCACTGGATTGGTTTTGACTTTAGATGTAATTGACTGACGTCCGCTAGTCTATACTAATAATATAAAAAAGGAAAAATTGGGTTGTTTATATGTTTGTATTGAATAGGATCCGAAACTACTTAACCGATTTAATAAGTTCTAACAGTGTTGGGAACACACTATCCCGGGTAACATAAGCTACACTTTATTCCCGTATTCGTAATAAAATATGGCCACTTAAACGGGAATCACGCGGGTGAAACCGTGTGACGTCCGCAAATACAAAACATATCTGAGGGCTTATTTAGTACGAGTTTCTGCGAGCACCGAGCCTCAGGCTCACAGTGAGCGGGGTTACGCAACTTATATATTACTATAGAAGCGAAATACCATCGTATTTTATCAAAAACGGGAACGTTTTCTATGAATATATATGCAATATACATAATGCATACATACATGCATATGGTCACGCCTTTATCCCCAAAGGGGTTGGCAGAGGCATATTATATGCACACATTTTACCATTTTTTTAATTTGTCACACGTAATAGGCGGCGGCGAGCCGTATTGTCATGTCGAAAACGGGCAGGCGCAGGTTGTGACTGCCTGCTGTTCAATTTTTTCAAGCCGCCGTATTAAGGTCTTCACCTTGGCTTAGCGACCGCCATAAATAATAACATTTCAAGATAACATAATAGACTTTTCAACATTGAACCAGACTTTTCCCAAAAACTTCGATTCAGGTAGAGGCACTACAACACGCAAATCGTTTCGGCTCACAAACATTTACGTGAGCTGAGTCAGTGATGTGTAAACCATATTCACAGTACCCTTCACTTGTACGACTCAATGGACACCTGAACCTCACCCCTACACTACAATACCACAGTATAAAGAGTACTACTAACAATACGCTGGTGACGTCACAGTTTACATAACTATACTTAGTGCCTTTTATACTATTAATAGTTTACAGTATAAAAAATATTATATAGGTGCTAAATTATAAATGTGAAATATTAAATTTGGGCAAATAATATGCCAATGTTATAGAATGAATGTCATGGAATGCGGAGCAAATTGCATGGGCATGTTAAATATTCCGATGATCCTTAATATACTTATTTCTACTAGCAAGACGGTGGAGTGTCTCTTCACCCCTCGAAGTAGTGGGATAGTATACCCTCCCCCCCCCCCCCCCCAAGAAGCGGGATAGCACCCGAAACCCCCCAAGAAGTGATGAAACCCAAACCCTAAGGAATGTCTGCTGGTAGACCGAGCCTGTCCGGACTCCTGGCCATAGGCAGATGATGGAGCACCGTGTGGATTTAGCCGGTAGAAGTCCGACATAATATCCATGAGGATTTCCACAAAACAAACAAACTAAGGTAAGTTTACACGAAGCCAGCGCTGGCCATTAACACTGGCAGCCAGCGCTGGCTTGGTATTTGCGTCGTGTAAACGGTTTTTCAAGCCAGGCCAGCGCTGGCTGCCAGCGCTGGCGAGAATAGAAGCCCGTCTATTTTTCTAGCCAGTGACCTCCGCCCGCATACCCCTCAACCCCCGCGCCAGCGTTTTGGACACGTGTAGACGCATCTCGCCAGTTACTGGCGAACGTCAGTACGGTATTCCTCTTTATTGTTTTTGTATGGAATTTCTGCGACAAAATGCCGCGAAAATTTAATGAGGAGGATAATTTTAAATTCGTACAACTATATAGAGAGCACGATTGCTTGTGGGATAAGCGTAGCGATGCCTACAAAATTAAAGAAATGCGCGCTTCGGCACTAGAACGACTTCGTGTAGGAATGAATATGGAAGGACTGACTATGTCAAACCATCTATGTGAAATAGATGGTTTGGAAACACGGTAAAAATGACTCAGGCTTCGATAACTCATTCCAGTAGCTAAAATCGATAACGTTACTTCTAATTTTACTTTTGCTGGTAATGCATCTCTCATCAGAGTATCTTGGCGCTGAATCGAGCTCTGTATAAGTGAAAGTAACTCATCAAAGTTTTCAGCAGTAACTCACAACGCCAACCTGTACTCAGAAGGATGTTCTAATCTAAGTTGTTTGAGCAACAAGGCAGAAGCTCCAGTTATAGGTCTTTCGCTTAACCATTTTCTTATCCATTTCTTTTTTTCTAATATGTCAATCAACTCTTCTCTTAATAGTGAAAACATGTTCCTTAAACATTTTCTTTTTAACAGCCTTTGCCGCGTATTCATTATTTTTAAACTTCAAACGTGTGCTCACCCGAAGAAAAATCCGTGAATGACTGGCCTCGTGTAAACAACAGGGGCCAGGCAAGCGCTGGCTTGTCTGCGGGACTGGCGCCGGCGGTACTGGCTTCGTGTAAACTCTGCTTTATTTCTATTAAATAAGAAACTTCATAGACGCATAAAGTTTGGGTGTCTTCATACCTTCAAAGAATAAATTATAATAATTATGCCGAAGTGCATAAAATCTCCTTGTTTAAAATTAAAAAATAAATTGTTGTATTAATAATTACTATTTTTCTGATTGTAGTATTTGATGTTACAGCGACAACAGACATATATCGTGAAAATTTTAGTACTCTAGCTATCACATTTCACTCGTGACAGACATACATACAGCGAATCATGCGCCTCATGAATAGGGTTTCGTTTTTGACCTTTGGGAACGGGACCCAAAAATGTACATACTAACTTAAGTTTAAGCTATTACAAACCACATTTTCGTTTCTTCACACAACACATAAGCATGGTTTATTTTATCCCAGACACACGTAGGTTGAACATTTTTCACCATACCTCATACAAACCCCGTTTACCTCTGCGGCAACAATATTTCGTACGAAGCCTAGCATTAGTTAAAGTGTGTCCGTATGTCTCAGAAACGTGACAAGATAGACCAGATTTATAAGGCCTGTAGTTCTGTTTTTGTGTGAAAAATAACAATGGTACTTTTGTATATTAGATGTTTTATAGAAGACTTCTATAGAACGTTACTTTATTTTACTACCTTGGTAGTGGAATTATGCATTAACTAGGGTTACGAGGCGAATGGCTCTTGCAATGATTAGGAATGAACTCCGAAATGAGGTTACTCGGCAGAGAACTATAGTGGTCGACATAGCTCGCAGAATCTTACTAATATTATAAATGCGAAAGTTTGTGAGTGTGGATATTTGTTACTATTTCACGCTCTAACGGCTGAACGGATCTGGCTGAAATTTGGTACATAGATACAATATAGTCTGGAATAACACACAGGCTACTTTTTATCCCGGGAATAAGTTCCCACGGGAACAAATTTTCCGCGGGCGAAGCAGCGGGCATCAGCTAGTAAGCACATAAAATTAGGTAGTACGTACGTAAGGTACACGCCAGATAGGCTGTGACTGGAAACGGTAGGCGCAGGCCCGTATGTTGTGGCGTTAAATTGGTAGAGGCCTACGTCCTGCAGTGAACCGCCTTAAGCTGATTTTATTAATTGATTGGTTCATTGACGGGTGCGTAACATTATAAAAGGAACAATGGAGCCATCACAGCGTCTCTGACAGCAAAACTACATCCCTTTTCTTGAGAAGTTCGATTCGTCATTGCTTCGTTACAATTATTTGACTACTATGCGTTAGGAATGACAATTGGACAGGACAGTGTGTGCACATTCTGTTGTACTGAGGTGTTAGGTTCCGTTTTTGCCATTTATTTATTAATTTATTGTTATTAGTGTAACATGGGTGGGTACAAAGATCTTAAAGAAACATGATTCTGGTTTTCTAAGTCTGCCAGTGGCTTACACAATTCTTAATCTATTTTCATAATCTATATAAAACATTCCTCCCCTCCCTTGTTCTACAATGGTAAAAAATAATTTAAGTTTATTTAAAAATATTCTTAAGTGATTCGTCTGTCTTTAAAATAAGCTTTTAAAATGACAGCTCCGGTCACACTGAAGTTTCCAACCAAGGGGTTGTTTCTAAGTACGTGAAAAATTCACGAATAGCAACAATTAAATAGAACTCCTCCATCTAAAGATAATATATTTTTAGTAATTCCACGATGTCAAACTTAGGTTGTAAAATATGTCATTATGAACCCTGCTTTACCAGTCCCTAATCCCTAATTTAAATTTTGCTTTAATTTTCACGTTCATCCATCCATGCATTTTTTTTTAAATCATAACCCTCCTTTTGCGCAGTCGGTTAAAATGTAGCCTATGTTCTTCCCAGGGTCTCGAACTATGTCTTTACCAAATTTTATCTGAATCGGTCCAGCCGTTTAGGTGTGAAAGCGTAACAGACAGACAGACAGACAGATAGACAGACAGACAGAGTTACTTTCGCATTTATAATATTAGTAGGGAAGTAGGGATAGGAATACTAAGCTCTTAGAATATACACAACGCCAATAAAGTAAATTGGATACACATAAACAGCAAGATGACAATATCGTTTGATGGCTCGGATCTGTTCCAATTCTTGAAATCTGCGATTGCTGTGACATAGAAAAAAGTTATTGATGCCGATATAATAAGATGATACATTACGTTTGTTGTATGGGAGGCCCCTTTAAATAATATTATTTTTCTGTTTTAGTAGGTACCTATTTAGTTATTATAGCGTCAACAGATATCGGTACAAAATCTGTGAAAGTTTCAGCTCTCTAGCTATCACCGTACCAGAGATACAGCCTTAGGCAGGTGGACCGCAAAATCTTATGAAAATGATCCCGTTTTTACTATTTGGGTACGGAACCCTCTAAAAGAATGTAAGGCAAACCCAAGGAGAATAAGACTTGAAAGTATTCGAAACCCATACTGATAGCGAAATCGCTGTACCTATACAAAACGTGGGTTAAATGTTAGCAATAAGGAGTCACCGAACTGTAGAGATACGACAAAGTTACATACAAAAAGTTTATGACAATTTTATGCACATACACTATACGGCTTTGTAGTAAGTTTATTTCAGAGTAAACGGAAATTCAGTGTTGAGATGCTCATGGCCTTGAGGGCACAGCGTTCTGTACATTTTCACTATGGCTGGTCTTTGGATGGGTGACCACTTTGTGAAATTTACTTGAGAGCATTACCGTGTTACAAGAGACACTGTCTCGGTAGTCAATTAATTGACGGTTATTGGGCCACGTTGAAGGCCTTATGGCAGCTTGACAATACTATAACAGTGGGCGGTCGTAACCTGCGCTCAGCACCTACTAGGAACATGTATAGGTTAGGTTTACATTATGCCTCTGCCTACCCTTCGGGGTTATAGGCGTGGCCATTATAATTATGTATGTGTGTTACACTTCAACGTGATCTCAGGTGTGTCCTAAGAAAATTAGACCATGTACCATTAGACATGAATCAACATCGAATAAGTGTGTTCTAACGTATCAACGCAATCTCAGGGGTGTCCGAAAAAAATTTACTATTATTAGACTTTGCACACGTATTTACTGACACTAAACTTTCTGGAGTATCCCAAGGGCGTTTGTAGTAATAAAATATTCTTTATACTGTTGTGTAGTTGTATTATTGTATTAGTAAGTTGTGACCCTATAAAATTGAAGATAGTTTGTGTGGTGATATTTATTTTATTTGCTAGCATGTGACATAGTTAACCAACTTTGGACATGATAGAGTACGTTTTTCTTCCTTAGGGAAAAGATTGATAGAGGCATAATATACCGTTGCATATCACTAGATTACTTCAGCCGGCCAGAAAATCGGAGTTTCCTAACTGGTCTCCATGAAGGTTGATATATTTTTTCCCATGTAATAGGGGAGAAATGCTCATAAATGGATAGTGACCTTTTATTTACGAACGTTTCTATGCTTCGGTGGGTACGAAAGTATTGTGTGGTGTGGAAAGTTGTAATAGTAAGTAGTTTTTACTGTCCGTTTCAGCACGACTACTACACCGATCCTTGACGAAGTGCTCTCTACTAAGGTTATTGATCTTTAGACCGCTTCTGAGTGCAAGATCAAAGAGCTCTTAGCGACAACCCTGTTTATTTATGCATATCCATATGCACAAAATGTTTAAAAGCATCCAGTATTTTGTTTTGAATAAAGCGTTATTTATTTATTTTAGTATATGAACACCTCTGATAATGCTATAAAGCGAAACCGGTCAGGTATTGTTAAAATTAAATTACAAGTTGTGAAATAATACAAGTGAGTGATTTGTCATAGTGATCGAGTACCTATTATAACAAGTTTCATCAAGTGCCAACAATTAAAAGTATAGATATAAAGAATTCTGTTTAACTGTACCCTAGAGCGAACTAGGACCCTATTGTTTTCAACTTTTCTATACGTGGTCTTGTTACCCTTAAGTACCTTACAAATGGCGTCGAAACTATGAAACAATCGGGTTGGAAAAGGATAGTGATATATATCGGTGTCTCAGTTTTATTACACACAAAATCAGAATGGTACACATAATGACTGTTTGGAGGGTATCGAGAGGGCTTTTAAAAGCGTGAAGAAGTTATTAAATGGTGCTTAAACGCTTGCGACCCCAAAAACTGTTTTGAATGCGATCAGATGAATACAGAATTTCTTTACCTGTTTGTGAATGTGCAATCGTTTGTACAGATCGTTCAGAAAATCAGGGTGTGTTGATCGCAGCAACAAAATATATTAATCTTTGAAAATTTCACGAGGCTGTATCTTTTCAAGATACAGCCTTGTGACGGACAGACAGACGAACTGTGAAGCCTCAGAAATAGGGTTTACTTTTCGGGTACGGAACCCCAAAAATGGTTCAGTAGTTTCAGAGTTTATCGTTTACAAACAAACAAATCTACCCTCTATACTATAATATAGGTTTAATATAAACAAACCGAACGGAGAACCAATTTAAATTCTATAAGATAGTGTCGTGTCGGTCTCTTTTCGAAGACGTCCTCTTTCGTCCTATAACGGCGAATTTCAGACATCGCATCGCTTTGATATCCGAAAGATTTGTAAGGATATTTTCCCGATATAATTTTTAACATCTTTATCTTAGCGGCCATCTGATATGAAAGTAGAGGAAGAGGCCGAATTCCGTTCTCATTAGATGCTAAGACAAGATAATTTTCAGCATTATAACCTTATTCATGGTTAATAGATAACTAATTCAACAAATTAACAATTTACATTGATGAGCTTTTAAAAAGATTCTCATAAATACATGAGCATAACTTCATTAAACTACCTTTAATGAAATGGAATCCTTCCAAATCGGTTCGACGCAAGTGACTGTGCTATCTGCAGTGAAATACATGACATTGCTATTTTTATTTTCAAAGCCCAGTATGCAGATTATCAATCCTACTCCAATTGCATATTACTGATAGATTCTTCTTCTTGGCTTAAATTTTGTTCATCAGGCAAGTATGAAATTGATGATGGTAATAAAACAATTTATAAAAAAATTATAAACTCAGTACAGAAAAATGGTCTTATCCGTACTATACTCATTGCAACCCTTACTTCCGCACTTGTTTCGCGTGGCACCAGACTAGGGACAGTTTGAAATTGAAAAAGAAAACTCCAACAGAATTCTCTCCGAAGAGAAATAGCAGGAAATATTGTTACACTGCACTGTTGGAAAACGGTATGAATATATTGATACGGATAGCTATTTTGGTATCAAGTGATTTCATTGTAAAGGTTTAAACGTTGAAATAGATTTAAATACATATTTTGCCTGAGTGTAGTAGCAGTTCTAATAACTATATGTACCTTAGTTTTGCAAACGTCAGTCGTGCTGTGCGCAGAAATCAACTTCCATGCGTCATAAATACTTTTGAACTGCTGAGTTCGTATTTTTTTCAAAAAGCGGTTCCTTTTTTTAAACTACTTAGATGGTTGACAAGCTTACGGCCCACCGCAAGGTTGGTAACCGTAGCCTATGGATTTTTGCAACACCTGAGGCATTACACACGCGCTGCTGACCCGGGTGTAGGTTGTGACTGCCTATAGTGTCAAGCCAAGTTGAAGGCCTTACCAACTGCTTAATATGCCTTCCAAAGCATGAAAACACTCGTAAATAAAAGTCACAAAGTGGTCACGTGGTGGTCACCCATCCATAGCCGGCCATAGTAAATGTTGCTCACTACTGTGATCGTTTACAAAACACTGAGTCCGCGGGGCCACGAGCGCTTGTTTTTGATGCATTATCATCCTCAGAGCCTTTTCCCCAATCAGTTTTTTTTAGTGCAAAATAGAAAAATATATGGGGCCCACAAAAATCACCGGGGCCCAAGCGACCTTACCTGCTTAATCAACAATCATTGAAACCTGTTAGTTATGAACCTGCTGATCAACGAAACGAATTCAAACGGTAGTCTTACCTAAAAATGCTGAATATACTAGAGCGAGAGCCTTAATAATTTTACTAAATTAAAACGAATATTAAAACATCTTCCTAAATCGATTACAAAGAAAAGGCATCATTATAAAATTCAACTGTGCTAAAGCAAGTGGCTCTACAGTGCTTACACCGAGCTCCTGACTCAAAACCCGGTAGCATAGAGCAACGCGACCAGCACAAGGGGAGTAGACTCTATACAATCTGTCTGTCATGTTGCGGGGGGAAATCGTATTCATATACACCACTACAAAAGCAATCAGCTGCCACTATGGAACTTACACAAAACAATAAATAAAGCAATACACTCGTAATTTCAGACACATACACATTTATATAGTTTGTAATACCATTATTTTGGAGTTTGTATTGACAGAGGGGATAGTCTCGATCAAAGTCATAGGTCATGTAGCTCTATGCCCGGTAGGCACCTACTGCTAGAATGGGCACTTGGTCCACTTGTCGAATACAAGTGCAGAAAAGAGTTTGAAGTTTAGTTACTCGTCAACTGTTGTACCTACTACGAAATATAATTAGAATAACACGGACTATAATAAATCTTACTTCCTACTATATCCAAAAAAAAAAGTAACCATCTAAGATTCGATTATCTTTATTTAACTGCTTCTAGAAATTAAACAATACTTAATGGACGTAAAAAACTTGAATTAGCAAGAACGTTATGTATCAACGGTTTCTTTTTACATACATATGGTCACGCCTTTATCCCCAAAGGGGTAGCCAGAGGCATATTATAAGCCCACATTTCACCTTTGCACCTTTGTAAAGGGGTTGCCACCTCGAAATATTTAAATTAGTGTTTGGCTACATGCCTTTTTGTGTTTGATTTTTTTTTTTTTCTGTTTCTCAGTATTTGTGTTTAATTTTATTTGTACATTATGTGACGGCAAATTTGTTATACCTAAATTTATTATTGTTAAGAGCACCGTCAGGCCGTCTCTGAAAATCAGCGTTGTATGCGTGCACCACACGCATACAGCATTAAGCTGAGAGGCGGCCATTATTCTACATTGGGCTTACATATATTTTGTAAATTTTTAATTATTCTTAAGTATTTTAGGTTATTTTTATAATTTTGTTTTATGATTGTTTTATTTTTAGGTAAGTGTTAATGTAGAATAAAAACATTTTCTTTCTTTCTTTCTTTCTTTCTTTGTATAATAAATTTGTCCCACGTAATAGGTGATGAGCCGTATTGCCGTGTTTAAATAGACAGGCGCAGGTTGTGACTGCCTGCTGTTGAAATAAAGCCTTCAACTTAGCTTAACGACTGCCATTTTACTGGCAACCGGGACCAACGGCTTAACGTGCCTTCCGAAGCACGGAAACGCTCAAATAAATGTCACAAAGTGATCACAAGGATGGTGACTAATCCATGGACCGGCCATAATGAAAGTTGCTTACTGCAGTGATCGTTTACAGAACACTGAGTCCGCGGCCACGAGCGCTTCACGGTTTTTTTTTTACTTGTGGAAATCCTCATGGATATCATGCCGAACTTCTACCGACTAAAACCACACGATGCACTGCATTCTACCTATGGCCGGGAGTCCCAGGTATGCCCTCGGAAGGATAATAGGGTAGGGGGGTAGAAATCTCTCCTGCTCCCTCCCCGCTTTTTTTTTCGCGAGCATTGCTTGCTCGCAGAAAGACGCAGCGACGTCCCACTTTCTCCCGCTGGAGATCATAGCTCTTACCATGGTCTCCAGCGTGAGGATGTAATTCCCATGCTGAGAACTCCACCAATGTATGCAGCGCGGTGTCCTCGCCGCAGTCACCGCAGTGCTGGCACTCGGGTGTTACCTTATGTATCAACCGTGGTGAAAAAAGGCCCATCGTGATCAGAAAATGATTCGGAGAAACCTACGCCTTTTTTTTATTAACGTGAGGTCGCGTAGAAAATCAATCATGGATACTATGCCGGACTCCTGCCGACTAAAAAACCTCACGTAACGCCCAACAGCCTATGGTTTGGAGCCCCGGGTAAGCCCTTGGAAGGATGTTCCAGGACTTCCAACAGACCCACGGCCGCCACCGCAGCCTCGCCTAGGGGGTGGTTCGGGTGTTATTCCTCGTTTTTGGGGGGTTTCGGGTGTGATCCCGCTTCTAAAGGGGGGGCGTGCATGAATTCCTCACGTCACGCTGCCGTCATGGGCAGAAACCTACGCCGAGCAGTAGACACTTCGCTAGAACATTATTTTGATTGAATTGCAGAATTCGGGCCTCTTTTTTCGTATGGAAATCCTTCATAGATGCTATGCCGGACTCTTATTTACTTGCCTTCCACTGCCTGCGATCGGGAGCCCGGGTAAATCTTTGGAAGGATGTCCCAGGAAGAATTGTCTTGGGTTAAAATTACTTTCGTAAGCTTACTCATTTGCAAAAGAATATACTATGTGCAAGTTAAAATTGAACATATTGTATGAAACAGCTTTAATAATAAATGATAGCTGGATAATAAAAATGAACGAATAAATGTTTTTCAGGGGTGTTGAATCTGGCCGTGACATCTATTGTGCGGACGTGCACTGCACACCAAGTTAAATGAAACAGCAATGAAAAAGAAAATAGTTGTTTTAAAATATTGTATTAGACCACGGTCTTTTGATTAACAAAAAGCTAACCACTCTCGTAACACTAGCTTTGTTTTGTTCAATAAATTATAATGAACTTTTAGAAATTAATGATGGTTGTGATTTTTAAATGAGTTTGTGCTATTGGAACTTTATGGTCGCGTAGTAAATAGGAATAATTTCAACCATTCAACTACGGAACTTTATTGTGCCTATGGCCTAACATGCACTTGATCGGTATTTTAAGAAAAAAATAAGAAAATTACTCAGCATTATTGAAGTAAAACTTCTTTAGGTGCGACCTAGGGAGTAACTAAGATTTTTTTTCTGACGGAAGTAACGCTATTTGAATTTTGAATATCATATAATATATCATTCATTCATCATGATATTAATATAACATTTGATGCCGTCAATGGCAAAGAAGTTTTACTTCAATCGTGCGTAAAGGTTACACGCACATACTTTTTTTTATACCACTAAGGTGGCAGACAAGAGGCGCCACACTTGCACTGCCGATCCTGTAAAAACCTTCTAAGACCCCTTTTGGAGAACCCCATATTGTAGGCGTTTGGGAAAACCGAGGCATTGAGATCATTCCACAACCTAAGCATGCGCGTAAGAAAGCCCCTATTGGAACTAACCATGCTCGAACGCTCCGGACGTAGAGTATGAGGATGAACTCCCTGTTTGTGGCGAGTGGTGCGATGATAGAACATAGCCGTGGGCATCATATCAAACAATTACTCAGAGCACATACCATTGTACAGGCGGTAGAACATAACATAACATAGACGCATAAGGAGGCAAAGTCTCTCCTTACGCGAAGAGGTTCCACACTACCTGAAAGTATAGGACCGTTGAGAACTCTCACAGCTCGCCTTTGCACCGAGTGAAATGGAAGAAGCTGATATTCAGGTGCCCCCGCCCAGAGATGACAGCAGCAGTACTCCATGTGCAACCGCACTTGCGACGTATAAAGAAGCGGTGTTTGCGCCGCAGTAAAGTACCGCCACGTTCTGTTGAGCTTACCGAACTTCTTAGACACCAGCTTGGCCTTGTCCTCCAAATGACTGCGAAACTGAACTCTCTTTTCTCTGTTAAGAACTTTAGCTCTTTTAAGATCTAATAAACTCATAAGTCGAAAACATCTTAGTTAGAATTAGAACCAAATAGAAATATAATTAGTACTACATACATACTAGAACTGAGAACTAAACGTTTTGACTAACTGACACAAGACATGGAAGCTTTTTTTTTTATTACGGACATTTCACACAACGCTATCTGATCCCAAAGTAAGCTAGGAATACCTGCTTGTGTTATAGGTATCAGACCACGGATATTTATACTTATATACTTTTTAAATACATATTATACAAAGAAACACCCAGACTCTTTAGACAAACATTTATGGGTCACACAAACATTTGTCTCCGGTGGGAATCGAACCCACGACCTCCAGCGCCGCAGGCGGTATCACTACCGACTGCGCCACAGAGGCGCACAGAAGCTAGACAACACAAAAGCAAGTGAACAGTTTAAACTACGAATTCAAGCGTCAAGCAGTCAAACAAAAAATAGTGGGAACATGGATAACTTGGTCAACACAACATTGTAAATATTTTGGCCTACAGTGTATTGGAACGATCCAATAACCAGTGGCAATAAAAAAGTATTTATTAGACGGCACTTTGCTATCTTGTCGATGTGTCTACTGTATTAAAAAATAAACATACAATTATACAGTAAGTAGGTACTTACTTTATTTTAAACTGGTGGACGTCACGCGGTTTCACCCGCGTAGTACCCGTTCCCTTGGGAATAAGGGAATAAAATATAGCCTATGTTCAAGGGAAATAGTGTACCTTTCCATCAGTGAAATTTTTTTTCAAATGGGTTCTGTAGTTTCGGAGCCTTTTCGATGCAAACAAACAAACAATCAAAATAAATCTTTCCTCTTTATAATCTTACTAGCGGACGTCACGCGGTTTCACCCGCGTAGTTCCCGTTCCCGTGGGAATATGGGAATAAAATATAGCCTATGTTCACCGCAAAGAGTGTAGCTTCCCAACAGAGAAAGAATTTTTCAAATCGGTTCAGTAGTTCCGGAGCCTATTCGCTGAACCGCTTAGTCTTTTCGGAACCGACCAATTCTTCCACCTTATAAGTCCTAAGGCGAATCTTGCTCGAAATCTATAATTTTCTTACATTTAAATTTATGTTTTAGTAAACATGGTTAGCATACGAATTGCTTTTATAATTTTTCAAACCGCCCATAATAGTCCAGTCATTTGGTATTTTTACTTGGAAAGTTTTCCGGGGGTTTTGAAAATTGGTAATTTTATAGATTTTGATATTATATTGATTGATTGATGATTTCCTAAAATCAATAGTTTCGTATATATATATATATATATACGAAACTATTGATTTTAGGAAAGAAAAGGTTGTGACATAAGTTGTAGGAAATTTTCTCTACTTTCATTTTGTGTAGATATGTTTTCCTGTAAAATGCGCCGGAAAGGAGTTATTATCAAAAAACTGCTTTTGGGCGCCATTTTATCAATTAGGCGGCGCGAGCGGCAAACATACGAGGTGGCAAAGTTGAAATTCGGAAAGAGCATATCAAAATCTATAAAATTGCCAATTTTCAAAACTCCCGAAAAACTTTCCAGGTAACCTCTATTTTTACGACCAAATGACTGGACTTACAAAGGCATTCAAATAAACGACAGTCATATTACTGATGGAAACGCTCGCAAATAAAAATTTCACAAATTGGTCACGCGGTGGTCACCTATCTAAGCACCGGCCATAGTGAAAGTTGCTTACTGCAAGGATTGCATACAGAGCATTGAGTAGGGTCACGAGCACTTCGAGTATTATTATTATAATGCTCATTTATTAGAATGTTGTAAAAGGTAGAAACTTATCTCAGAAATAATTTTCGAATCTTATTTGTTACAAGCTGACCCGCGCAACTTTATTAGCGCCACATAAGAGAGAGTATTACCTGTTCCCGTCGCATTTACTCCCGTCGCGTTGCGTTTACTCCCGTAGCGTCTCGTCGTTAATATTCAATACCACGTGAGAAAGAGAGAGGGAGAGAGAGAAAGGTTTCTCGTCGCGTGTATTCCCGTCGCATTATTTTTAAGAACAATTTCAATTATGAAAGAGGTATCCCGTTGCATTATTGTAGAAAAAAAATGATTGCCATTAAAATGGTTATTGTGCACCAACCCAAAGATAGACACATTATGCTATCGCGCAATTTTTTTAGAACTTTTTTAAGAGAAACAATTTTGTATTACATATTTTTTACATAACTATCAATATTCGATTATTCCCAGTTGTTCCGTTGAAGTAGTTCCGTGGTGGAACTAGTGAGACTTTTTTTCCCAGTTGTCCCGCGGAACAAAGCATCAATAAATCAGTTCCCATTAGTTCCGCGGAACAAAGTAGAAATGAAATACTAATAAATTCATTCCCAGTAGTTCCGCGGAACAAAGCATAAATCAAAAACTAATAAATTAAGTCCCAGTAGTTCCGCGAATCAAAGCATAAATTAAAAACTAATAAATCAAGTCCCAGTAGTCCCGCGGGAGAAAGCATCTCTTACATACGAATATTTTATGTTCCCATTAGTTCCCTACGGTGTCTTACGGCTATTTTCTCATACAATTAAAAAAAATGAAGATCGACAAAACAAATGAAGATCGGTACAACAAATGAAGACTGACAAAACAAATGAAGATCGACAAAACAAATGAAGATTGACGAAACAAACGAAGATCGACGAAACAAATGAAGATCAATGAAACAAATGAAGATCAGCAAAACAAATGACGGTTGGAAAAACAAATCACGGTTGAAAAAACAAATGACGATCGAATAAACATTATGCAAATCAATAAAACAAAAGACTATAAGCAAGTTGATAAGGTCAAAAGTTTCTTGCAGCCATATTTTGTAAGCTAAATGCGATTACCATTCAAAAAATAGGTGCAAGCAATTCTCGACCTTATGAATATGCATAATATTTATTTATTTTTTTATATATTTGTGATCTGTGATGTCTATAAACGCCTAAAAGCACATTTATAGGGAAGTGTCATTAAGGTCGAGAATTGCTTGCAGCTATTTTTTTGAATGGTTATCGCATCTAGATTACAAAAAAGGTCCATGCCAATTTCGACCTTATGAGCATGCATAATATCTATTTATTTTTTATATATTCGTGATCTGTGATGTCTATTAACGCCTAAAACCACATTTTTAAATAAGTACCATTAAGGTCGAGAATTGCTTGCACCTATTTTTTTAGTGCTAATCTCATTTTGATTACGCCTTTTCGCATTTTATCAACTTGCTTATAGTCTTTTGTTTTATTGATCTGCATAATGTTTATTCGATCGTCATTTGTTTTTCCAACCGTGATTTGTTTTGCTGATCTTCATTTGTTTCGGCGATCTTCATTTGCTTTTGTCGATCTTCATTTGTTTTTGTAGATCTTTATTTGTTTTGAAAATTACTTAACTACTTTATACTTTTAAACTAGATGTTCTTCGTATAATGGATCTTTTTCCACTCGCATGTCCTAAAAGATCCATATTCATAAAAAATAAAATATTTTGAGGCTTTAAGATATTAAAGTGGACATAATATAATGTCCATAAAGATCCATGATAGTTCCGCAATGGAACTATTGGGAATAGAAAAGTCTCACTAGTTCCGCTACGGAACTACTGAGAATAGAAAAGTCTCACTAGTTCCGCCACGGAACTACTGAGAATAGAAAAGTCTCACTAGTTCCGCCACGGAACTACTGAGAATAGAAAAGTCTCACTAGTTCCGCCACGGAACTACTGAGAATAAAAATGTCCCAGTAGTTCCGTGGTGCGGAACTACTGGGAAAAAAAAGTCTCACTAGTTCCGCCACGGAACTATTGGGACAAAAAGTCTCACTAGTTCCGTCGCGGAACAACTGCCGCGGAACTACTGGGAATTTACGCAGCCAGCACGCAACGAAGCTCTCAAAAGGAATAACTTATCCCCCGTTTTTGAAACATTTTCTATTACTGCTCCGTTCCTATTCATTGTAGCGTGATGCTATATATACCTATGACACTCCACAATAACGTAGCTTTCTATTGGTGAAAGAATTTTTAAAATCGGTTCAGTAGATCCCGAGATTACCCCTTACAATTTAACAAATATACAAACACACAAACTTTACTTCTTTATAATATTGTTATTTCGAATGGGGTTTTGTGTCAATCTAAGTCTTCAAGTAGGGACGTTCTCTTATCTTTTGTTCGCCTATCATTTTACGGAGTATCCTTTGAAGTACAGGCGTTTTATAGTTCGTGAATAAAGTACAGTATAATAAAGTGTTCAGTTTGTAGATAATCATTCTATTGTCAATGAAGAAGGTAGACGGGGAGACATATCGAAAGCGGACTTATTGGCAGAAAAAGAGCGGGTAAATCTCCGGCGTGAATTATCTATACTAATATTATAAAGAGGAAAGATTTGTTTTTTGTTTGCTTGTTTGTTTGTTTGTAACGAATAGGCTCCGGAACTACTGGACCGATTTGAAAATTTCTTTCACTGTTGGAAAGCTACACTCTTTGCGGTGAACATAGGCTATATTTTATTTCTGTATTCCTACGGGAACGGGAACTACGCGGGTGAAACCGCGCGACGTCCGCTAGTTCGTATATAAAAGTACTTTAGAAGGTTACGTACCCATTCATGAGACATTGCCGTCCATCTGTCTGTCTGTTTGTCTGTCGG
Organism: Miltochrista miniata; assembly: GCA_933228765.1. Lineage (NCBI taxonomy): Eukaryota > Metazoa > Arthropoda > Insecta > Lepidoptera > Erebidae > Miltochrista > Miltochrista miniata. The sequence goes on along the minus strand of OW121773.1, from coordinate 15,079,735 downwards.
TCGCGAGACTCATAGTTCCTGAGAAACATCTCAGGAACTGTGATAGTTAGAGAGCTGAAATTTTCATAAAAGATGTTATTTCTGTACCTCAATAAATACTAAAATCTGTAAAAAGGATGATTAAGTGGGGCTCCCATACAACAAACGTGATGTTTTGACGTTTTTTGGCACTGAGCGCGAGTTCGACTGGCACTTGGCCGGTTTTTTTATTATTATTATTAATTTTAAAATTACATCAGCTACTAGAAACCCATGGAGATATATTTCATTTTTTAAACGTAAATACAGGGATAAACAAAGTATATTATTTTTAAAGATAAACAGGATTTATCTTTAAAAATACGATATTTTGTCGTATGGAGACAGCGCGGCAGCGACAGAGCGTTTTCAGGTAAATCGCTACCTATAGATCGCTACCTTATCTCACGTTCAGCGACCGGTGAAACAAAAGCCCCTATTGTCGGGTCTGCTATCTACAGATACGGAAAAAGCAAGTACACTTACATCACTCATTTCATTGCAAAAACGCCTTTATTGCTTTAGAAATTAGACTTTCTAAACTACACTGAGCAGATTGTCGTCAAGTATCATGATACTATTTTAACCAAAAAGCCCTGGTTAAAGAAAACAGTGTCTTATTGCTTTGAAATAAGGTACATGAAGAATGAAAGAAAACTTTGTGCTACTCAGACACGATGGTTAAGCACTCAATGTACCCTTTATCTTAGATTAAAAATGGGGGTGTGTTGAATAGATAGTACAGGCGTCGATAGTTATCGAAAATCAAAGCTTCTCTTTTCCATACAATAATTTCTGTAGGCTTTTAACTTTGATGAAAAGTCTATAAAATGTTATTTACAGTTCATTGAACAATGCATATTCTGTTTTTCATTTCATCTCACTAAGTGTCTACTCTTTGATTGGATTGTCTGAAAAATAGATATCTACTACTCGTTCGCTCTAAGTTTGCCGCTCGGCTCCATACTAAAGTCGAATTTTTAATTAGACGAAGTAAAGTAACAGCAACTAATGTCACTTCTTCATACAATGTTGCTTATTTTCTATTACGAAGTCACATTAGCTACTGTCAATTTACTTCGTCTAATAAAAAAATCGGGTATACGCCTCTACGCCAGCGGCAAACTTAGAGCGAACGGGTAGTATACTAATACTAGCTGATGCACGCGGCTTCGCCCGCGTGAAGTCTGGTTCCCGTTCCCGCTTCCCGTGGGAACATTTTCCCGGGATAAAAAGTAGCCTATGTGTTATTCCAGACTATACTCTATCCCTGTAACAAATTTCAGCCAGATCCATTCAGCCGTTAGAGCGTGATTGAGTAACAAACATCCAAACATCCAAACATCTTCACAAACTTTCACATTTATAATATTAGTAGGATTATAAAGAGGAAAGATTTGTTTTTTTTGTTTTTGCTTTGTTTGTAACGAATAGGCTCCGGAACTACTGGACCGATTTGAAAAATTCTTTCACTGGTGGGAAGCTACACTCTTTGCGGTAAACATAGGCTATATATATTTTATTCCCGTATTCCCACGAGAACGGGAACTACGCGGGTGAAATCGCGTGACGTCCGCAAGTGTTTAATATACATACATAGCACGCTTTTATTCCTCAACGAGAAGACAGAGGCATATTATTACATTTAGGTACCTATTTGTTTTTAGGGTTCCGTACCCAAAGAGAAAAGCGAGACCCTATTCATGAGACTTCGCCGTCCGTTTGTCGCGGGTTATATCCCAAGAACCGTAATAGCTAGAGAGCTGATAATTTCATAAATGATTTATTTCTGTTGCCGTAAATACTAAAATCAATAAAAATGGAGCGATTAAAGAGGGCTTTCATACAACAAACGTGATTTTTGATCAGTTTTTTGGTACGGAACCCTTTGTGTGCAAGTCGAATCGCACTTGTCCGGCTTTTTTTTATGGTGAGCCTGTAGCAATGTTATGTGTGAGGAGCTTCCCATATCAATCTGTTTTTAATCCCCGTCGCTAAAGGATGGGATGAAACCAGGTGACTGGATTAAAATGATGCGGATTGTTTTTTTGAAAGCTGACATTAAATAATGTGACAGAGGATTTACTGACGCTTTAAGGAAGTACCTAACACAAAAAACAACAGCGAATCAAACACACATGGTATCATTTTCAGTGAAGAAAATCTTCTCCAGAACTGATCGTTAAAAAAGATTGTTCCTCTGTCAAACTATAAAAACCTGGAACGACCTGCCACACGTGTTTCCCTCATCTTACAATCCCGGGTTCTTCAAACGGAGCGCAAAGAGACACATCACAGGGCAACTTGAGGACCACTGTCAGAAGTCTTACGGACTGTGAGAGTGGCAGCCAATCGCTAGACTAGATGCGCCACGGCTTTCCATCTGACAAGCGACGCCAATTTGGTGAGTTTAAAATAAAAAAAACCGGTGAACTGCGAGTCGGACTCGGCCATGAAGGGTTCCGTAGCAGCAAGTAAGATAAATATAAAAGTTCTTGTAGTTCGTTGTAACTTTGATTGATGTTTTAATACGTCCGCAATTTTCGCGTAGAAAAATCAGTGTCACACACTGATTTTTCTACGCGAAAATTGTGGTTTGACGTATTAAAAAAAAATACTGATTAGATCTCGTTCAAAGCAATTTTCGGTGGAAGTTTGCATGGCATTGTACATCATATATTTTTACATTTATCACTCTCTTATTTTAGAAGTTAGAGAGGGGGGAACTACATTTTTTTCACTTATCAAGTGTCTATCGCGCAAACTATTCAGTTTAGAAAAAAAAATAGCTATAGAAACCTCTATAGCATTTTTAAAGACCTATCTATAGATACCCCACATGTATGGGTTTTATGAAAAAAAATTTTGAGTTTCAGTTCCAAGTATAGGGACCCCAAAATTTATTGCTGTTTTCTATTTTTATTATATGAAATTATTAATGCGGTTCACGGAATACATCTACTTACCAAGTTTTAACAGCATAACCCTTTATATTCCGAGAAAAGTACCTGTGACATACGGACGGACAGACAGACAGACATGATGAATCTATAAGGGTTCCGTTTTTTGCCACTTGGCTACGGAACCCTAAAAATTATGATCTTCTACAGCACATGTTTATACTTAGTCACATATTTGGGCTAGATCTTTTTATAGGTGGTAAAAATGCATTTAAGCACTTTACTACCCTGCCGCGGAAGCTTTAAGTGAGGCTCTCGACCCTAGGGAGGTTTGAGACTGTTTACCTAAATAACTAGGTTGATAAACATTAACCTAACTAATCAGTATACCCAATACATAAATAAGTTCTCGAAGTCAAACAAGCAAAGTTAATAGCTGACTTAGAATAAGTAAACGAAGTTCCCTTTAAGTAAAACCACGACTTCGCAAAGTCAATAAATGTGAACTTTGTATTGACTTACGAAAACAGTGTTGACTTAATTCGTTAGGAACTTACGTGAATTAATTTGAACGTACTTAGTACTCCTAAACTAATCCTAGACATGCTTGCAGATGTAGAAAACTAAATAAAACTAAGTTAGTTGATCTGAAATCAACCTAGCTAAAGTTGAGCGTTGGTACTAAACTTCAGCTGGGTTAATTTAGAGACTTGGAGCTGCTAGTAGCTTTGATAGACTATTTTTTTATGAAAGCGGTAAGAAATGGAGAACAATGTACAAGACTGTCTAAACCCGTCTAGGTGTCGAGGAATTCCTTCCTATTGTAATTGAATGATTATTTTATTATTACTATATGATGAAAGAGGTCACGAGAAGTACCGACCAAGAAACCCGTGCCGCTAAGTTACTCATCTATACTATCTATACTAATATTAGGTGCTTACACATCAAATTGGCGTATTTCGTACTGGCCACTTTAATTACGATTTTCTCCTCTTTGGTAAGGAATTCCAAATTCAAATTTTCCCAGCTATTTACTCATGTATTTATCCTTCGATGACCGTCATTCATTTGTTTTTTTCTTCTGTTTTTTTCTGTTTGCGTCACTCATTTTACAAAATGGAAAACTTAAAATATCGCATTATTTACGAGTACGAGTTCCGCCGTGGCACTAGTGCTGCGGAAACGACTAGAAGGGTGAATGATGTGTATGGCGGTCATGTTGCAAAAGAAAACACAGTTCGTTTTTGGTTCCAACGTTTTCGTTCAGGAAATGTCGACCTGCAGAACAAGCCCCGTGGACGGCCTGAGACTCAAGTTGAAAATGAAGTATTGAAGGCTATTGTGGAAGCGGATCCATCGCAAACCACGTCCGAGTTAGCTGCAGGCTGCGGTGTCAGTGATAAAACTGTTTTAATGCACTTGAAGCAAATTGGGAAGATTAAAAAGCTTGAAAGGTGGGTACCTCACGAATTGACTGAAGCAAACCGGCAAAAGCGCGTCGACTGCTGCGTTACATTACTGAACCGGCACAATAATGAAGGTATTTTAAACCGAATCATTACCTGTGACGAAAAATGGATTCTTTACGATAATCGAAAGCGCTCAGCGCAATGGTTGGATCCTGGCCAGCCAGCCAAATCCTGCCCCAAGCGAAAATTAACCCCAAAAAAGTAACTTGTAAGCGTTTGGTGGACTAGTGCCGGTATTGTTCATTACAGTTTTCTCAAATCTGGCCAGACTATTACGGCTGATGTCTATTGTCAGCAATTGCAAACCATGATGGAAAAGCTAGCGGCTAAACAACCTAGGCTGGTCAATCGCTCCACGCCACTGCTGCTTCACGACAACGCTAGACCACACACTGCACAACAGACGGCTACCAAATTAGAAGAGCTTCAATTGGAATGTCTAAAACATCCTCCGTACTCCCCGGACCTTGCTCCAACAGATTACCATTTTTTTCGAAATTTGGACAACTTCTTGCAAGGGAAAAAATTCAACTCTGATGGGGCAGTCCAAATCGCCTTCACAGATTTTATTGATTCCCGTCCGACTGGTTTTTTTAGTAAAGGGATCAATGAACTACCTATGAGATGGCAAAAAGGCATAGAAAACAATGGTTCATACTTTGATTAATTAAATATATTATATTTAAAAATATTCGACTTTTTGTTCCTCCTATACAAAACGCCAATTTCATATGTAAGCACCTAATATTATAAAGAGGAAAGATTTGTTTTTTTGTTTGTTTGTTTGTTTGTAACGAATAGGCTCCGGAACTACTGGACCGATTTAAAAAATTCGTTCACTGTTAGAAAGCTACACTCTTTGAGATGAATATATGTTATATTTTATTCCCGATTTCTCACGGGAACGGGAACTACGCGGGTGAAACCGCGTGACGTTCGCTAGTGATATAATATAGCAGAAGCTCACTTTAGCCTTCACTTTCTATGTAAGCAAATAAAACAAGTTTATTGATTTCATCACTTTATTCAGAATTAGTTAAAACATAATTTTGAAAATTAAATATTCAATGTTTTTGTTCAAGAGTAAGTTCTGTATTGATGGGCGGAGATTTATTCTGGTAGGAAGTTATTTACTTATCAGTAGACAACTACTGTCACGAAATCGTCCCGTTTTATTACCAGACTACGATAAAGTTTGTTGAATGGGTTAGGAATAAGTTATTTTGAAACATACTTACACCCTTCTCTGGTTCGTCTCTGGTTTTATGCTGATCTGCCATTTGTGACAATTTACTTCATAATCCACGAATACTATAGTACCAAATAACACTGTTAAACCTAAAATTCGCCTACAAAACTAAAGACAAAACATACACAATTGTTGAACAGTAAACAGTAGCATGTGTAATTCATTCTCCACACTAGACGCTATACAATGTAGGGCTCGCAATTAAGCTTTGTAAACGTATGAGAAAGGGACTTTACAATAGAATTAGAGAAACTGTAAATACGGTCTTTGTGGAAGAGATTATAATCTGTATAGAGATTCAACTCACAGTATTGACTTAGCTGGTTTACTGAATGTTATGGATACTATAGCCTACACGGAGCGAGTTTGTAAGCTGCTCACTCACTAAATTTTAAACTACCTAACTAGTTTAAAAATTAGTGAGTGAGCGAGAGGAAAACGACCACAAACACCGTCACATGTAATAAACAAACGACAAATTTCAAAGATTTTGCATGTATGAAAATAATTTGGACAATATTTTTCATACAAATTATCTTCCACAGTAAAGTTATGTTCGCACCACCAGATGGACTGGTGGTCATCGTAGACTATGAACGATTGCAACATCAGAGGCATTTCACTCGCGCTCCCGACCCTCAATCACATTTTTCATTCATGAAATGTGCTATGACTCAAATCATGACTGTTCTATATGCCCAAACATGGTATACATGCTGTAATTTATAAAGAAGTTTGGTGTACCGCAAACTAATTGATGCATTAGCCAGTTACAGTATAACATGTCGAGGAAAGACCATCCTAGCTTGGACGGAGACCAGCAATGAGGCTAGACTGCTGAGCCCGCAGAGAGTGATGGCCGTCAGGGTGATAAGAGGATACCGCACGATCTCCGGTGAGGCGGCATGTCTCCTAGCCGGGACCCCTCCATGGGACCTGGAAGCGAGAGCCCTTGCGTCACTGTACAGACGGCGCAAGGAGGCGCTGGAGCGGGGCCAAAGGCCTGCGTCTCGAGAAATCGAGGCCCAGCGGACCCTGCTCCACCAGGAAACCGTGGAGACATGGAAGGTGCGACTTGAGCAACCAAAGGGGGGATTCGCCACAATTGCTGCCGTCAGACCGGTCATGGACGAGTGGCTGGAGAGAAGACATGGTGCTCTCTCCTACCGGTTGACACAGATGCTTGCCGGGCACGGTAGCTTCGGTAGGTATCTGTTGCGAAAACACCGGGAAACCATGGCCGAGTGTCAGCACTGCGAGGACCGCAGCGGTGACACGGCGCTCCACACGCTGGTGGAGTGCACGGCGTGGGCGCAACAGCGCCAGGTCCTCGTAGTGGGTCTGGGCGTGGACACTCTCTCGCTCGAGGCCATGGTGCGAGCCATGCTCTCCAGCGGGAGTAAGTGGGACTGCGCCGCCTCTTTCTGCGAGCAGGTCATGCTCGCGAAGGAGGCGGCGGGCCGGGTGCGGGAGAGAACTCTCCCACCCGAGTTCCGCAGTCGGCGCCCTGGGCGCCGCCGACGTGTCTTCGCCGAGGACTATCGGCCTCCATGACCGGGGGTCCACCGTCCTTACAGAAGCAGGCCCATGACGGCAGCGTGACGTGAGCAACTCACGCACGCCCCTCTCTTAGAAGCGGGGTCACACCCGAAACCCCCCATAGACGCGGGATTGCACCCGAACCACCCCCTAGGCGAGGCCGCAGTGGCGGCCGTAGGTCTGTTGGGAGTCACGGGACATCCTTCCTGAGGGCTTACCCGGGGCTCTCAACCATAGGCTGTTGGGCGTTACGTAAGGTTTTTTAGTCGGTAAGAGTCCGGCATAGCATCCTACGAGGATTTTCCCTCACATAAAAAAAAAAAGACCATCCTAGCTACAGTGTACCACATTTTAGCTGTGAATTTTAGTGAATTTCCTTCATCACTCAGAAATTGAGCTGGTGATTTTCCAAATTTACAGCTAAAAACTAACTCTGTCACATTAGCTTTAGAACTAAAAAAATGTGTCCATCCATTTAGTCGCTACTATGCCACAGACAGACACACAAATAAACACACAGGCACTTCACTCGCGCAAACAAAATTACAACGATTCATAACAAATTCAAATGGTCTACAAATACGAAAATATACTTCAGAAACATCGTTAAGTCTGATCCCATCCGAAAATCGTATAAAATCAGGGGTCCCAATCAACGAAAACAATCCGAGCTACAATTTTATTCTTCTCCATTCCTCATACATATTTTACCTGAAGTTCATACTCGCTGTAATCACCTTGGATTCGTGCCAATTGGATGAAAAACTGCATTTAAAGTACCGAGTAGTGCATGTTTTGTGAAAGTAGATATTAACTAGTAACTTAAAATTTTTTTTCTAAATCCGGTTGGCTGGAAAGAAAAATGCAAGATGTTTTATTCATTCCAACAATATACACGAGATCAGTTCACAACAAGCCGTGAGACGGTCTCACACGACTGCCCCTCTAACGTTTATTGTGAAAGTGAAAGTTCAATTCGATTGACGTTGTCATTTTTGTTTTATTTCAAACTTTGAAGTAATGATCCACATGACATAGTGACGTAATTTAATGTAACAGGGTCACAGACTACAGACAAAAGTCTCGCCATAAGCCCCTCTGCAGTCAATTTTATTGCGAGGGGCTAAAATGCATCTGCAAAATGTATGTAGGCGCATAACTTCAGAATTTTTTTTTTGTTTTCAAGGCAAGGTTTGTAATCAAAAAAATTAAAGCAAAAAAAAGTTATCATGCCGCAGCGGAACAAAGTTCGACGGGTCTGCTAGTATTATAGAAAGGTAATTTTGTTTTTTTTTAAATTTAACTGGCTTTCGACTTGCCTAACAAAATTTTCCAATCGTGAGATTCACCTATGGCTTTTTATTTTAAGTGTGGTAAATCCATCAGGGATCACATCTCTCATATTGACTAAGAACCACACGTTCCCTAAACACAAGTTACGCCAACGTGGTGCCGAATTGATAAATCTATAGGATACAAGATGTTTTGTAGACGTTGAAAAATATTTCTTTTTCAAACAGGTAATAAGCATATAGCATATCTAGAACCTGACATTGCGAACTTTTTTCATAAGCAACTTTACCCGCATCTCGAAAGTGAAACAGTTATTTATAGAAGAACAGAACAATACAATATGCGTATTTCATCAGACCACCATTTTTGCTAAAGTGTTAGCCAGAGGCATATTACAAGCAAATAATTCACCAAATGTAAATAGTTCCCAAGAGAATATTGCTGTAATGAAACGAGACAGATTATCTCCCTCCCTTCATCGTTTGATGAATTTCTACTATGTAACGCCTAATACTAATTTTGTTAGCTTCTACTTATATCAGCCCCTTGTGGCGACGGGAAATAGTACAAAATGTCGCTAATCCCATTTATCTCGATGGTGTTACAAGAGGCAACTAAGGAACACTTTCGAAAAACGATTCACGGTGTAGAAATGGAAAAATCGAAATGAAACCCAGTTGTCAGACAATCATTAAGCAGAGTTGAAACCTGCATCTGCCCATTTAACAAGACAGTAGGCTCTTCTATGCTGAAATGTGGGCGTATAACAAGACTTATTAGACAATCAAATCAGACTTCTTCTATTTTACGCCACAACACACGGTTCTACGTCTTCCGTATCCAGTCCCCACCTGCGACCTTTTTCAGGTCATCGGTACTTCAGTACATGTGCCCAGGTCACTGCCACCATAATGTACCTGCTTCATTTAATCAAACCCTAGAGCCATTATAAATTTCACAGTTTCAATAAATTATTTTCAGAGCATTGCCAACATTGTGAATATACTTCATAAAAAAAATCAAAACATAATAATTAAAACATTATTTATTCCTCCTTTCAAACCACTGAACCAAAAACGCCATTGATACGTACAATGCTCAACAGGAATTTGTTAAAACAATAGTGAATGTATTGACATTATCAGGAGTACGCTCCAAAGCAAAAGTGAAAACAAAAAAGTGGAAAATAAAAGGAAACAAGGTAAACATCGAGTTATATTTCATATCAGCTTTGTTAGATCGGTGAAAATTTATTGCCAGATTTGAAAATATCTCAAGATTTTGAGAAGAAAATTATTATAGTGTATTTTACTTTATAATTTGACTCATCTTGCGTTCTTTGTTTCCTTTTCGTCTTGTATTATTATACTTTAGCAGAATTATACAGAATTTTTTTACTTGTAGATATCCGTCATGGATGCTATGCTGCTCTGCCCCACCACTGCCTATGGCCGCCAGGAGCCCTGGGCAAGTCCTCCGAAGGATGTCCCAGTATTTCTACAAAATCTTTATGTAATTGTTATTTTAAACTGCCTATTAATATGACAACTCTTTATTATTACTGTAATATAATTATACTTTCTGTGTATTTTTAGGGTTCCGTAGCCAAATGGCAAAAACGGAACCCTTATAGATTCGTCATGTCTGTCTGTCTGTCTGTCCGTCCGTGTGTCACAGCCACTTTTTTCCGAAACTATAAGGCCTATGCTGTTGAAACTTGGTAAGTAAATGTATTCTGTAAACCGAATCAAGATTTTTATAGAAAACTAGAAAAAAAGCAGTTAACTTTGAGGGTCCCCATACTCAGAACTGAAACTCAATTTTTTTTTTCACCCTGAAACCCATACGTGTGCTGTTGAGGTTCCTAACATATTTTTTTCTAAAGTGAATAGTTTACGCAAGAGACACTTCTAAAGTGGAAAAATGTGTCGTCGTCCCCCCCCCCCCCCCCCCCTCTAACTTCTAAACTAAGAGAATGATAAATCTAAAAAAAAAATATGATGTACATTGTCATAAAAACTACCAACGAAAATTGGTTTGCACGAGATGAAGTAGGTAGTTTCTTTTTAATACGTCATAAACTGCGATTTTTGCCTAGAAAAATCACTACCACTGCGAACGTGTTAAAACATCAATGAAAGTTACAACGAACTCCAAGAACTTTTATATTATGTTACTTGTTGCTACAGAACTCTTCATGGGCGAGTCCAACTCGCACTTTTTTTTATGTTTCGTGTGTGTGTGTGTTCACCAAAACAACGCCAGTTCCTGATGGAATGACAAGTCTTCGTCTTTAGAGTTAAAGGTCACTTTTACAATCCACATGACGATTGATGATAACCCCAGAGTTGCGGCCCAATTATATGCACTTCACCCTCCACTTAACAAACCTGTGGTAGTAAATTCAAAATTTTGAAGTTGCACGAATTAGAATTTCGACATCCAACAGTTCTCTTGTCTAAAGAAAGTGTACAAAAGTAGTTTTCAATAGAATTCAACAACGTAAAGCACTACGGTAAAGTAAGAGTTGAATAAAAGATGAGCAAAAGAGGCAACTTGAGTGAGACGGCTGGACTGACCACTCGTGGCTGTGAACTCTGTGTGATACATATTGATTGATCTGGTTTGCTTTAGTTGTGCTAAAGTTTTATATGTTAAAAATAAAAAGCATTTGAATGCGTCGGTGATGTAATGTGATAGTTTGTGTGACTGCCGTGCTGAGGTCTCGGGTCGAATCCCCGGTCGGACTAAATATATTTGTGATCTAATGTTTGTTTCGGAGTTCGGATGTTTTCTTTTATTTTAGTTTGAACTAGGTATCTTTTATTCTTTATTCAATCAAAATAGACACAATATACCTAATTATTTACAACTATTGTAAAATATCTGCGAATGGCTAGAAAAAGCGTCGACTAACCGCTTTTCCAAATTGTTGTACAAAAAGCGGACACTTGAACCCCAAGGCCCCTTCGTTTCTACCCCAAACGACTCTAACATACCCATTAGATAACAATATTCGGGCCGTTTGAATTTTTCTGCAGAAGATGTGACTGGCAAGGGTGTCGACGTATGTGGCGTCCCACACCAAAAGTCGATCCATCTTCCAAGGTAACAACGACATACCGTTGTCATGATTATGTGCCAGACCGTTTAGTTCTAATAAAGCTGGTACACCTGCGGAGACAAGAACGCAACGGATTAATATGTCATTCAGGTTGGCGTGGCGAGAAATGTTTTACTTTATAACCTTAGTAAAGAAACACATTAATATAAAAAACAGTACCCCTTGCGATTGCAAGCGTTACGCCTTACCACCCTGGAAGAGAGACGCCTTCGAGGTGACCTTATTGAGACTTACAAGATATACCTACGGGAAATGCCGTAGGTATAACATACCAGACATCCACAACATTTATACATTGAGAGTGCCTGTAAAGTCATCCCGAGGACATAGCCTAAGAATAGTTCGCTCACCATCAAATAAGAATACTGCACAGCACTTCCTTGGCAACCGGGTAGTTCACAACTGGTCAACAAGAATAATCATCAAGAATAAACTAGACCACTGGTTGCGGACAAATAAACTGTGTAATTTAAGAAACATGTAGTGACTTTTCCAACACTGTGATATAGACACATCAGCTAGTAACTGCTCGTCTATTAATCAATAATAATAATATGTCCCCATGTCAGCCTACCAAAATACCGGGTACCTTCTTAAAAAAAAATGAAGGTACCCGAGAAAGACAGAAACATAATAATAATAATAATAACCTGGCAACCCCACACAAGAGCAGTGGTATATTTTGTTATCATAGAAACAAATAATTATTTTTAAGTGTTATATTTGGATTATCTTACATTTTATAAAATAGTTGATGTATATAAACCTGCAGATAATGAAAAATATAAAAGGAATATGTTTTTATCAATCGACAAAAGCGAAGAAAAATTTTATACAGAAGAATGACATGACACAATGACATGTCATGTCAAGCAAAATGTAAAATACAATATAAAATATACCGATAATGCTTACAAGAGCCAGGAGGCGTTTAGCACAATTAACATCACCGGACTCGTCGCCTAGCTCCGCCTCGCAGCACGTGGAAACCATATCGTCGGAACCGATTGCTGCTGAGGCGTCGAGCTCAGCATCAAGCGACGAGTACTTCTCTCCGCCGACGTCGCCAACACCAACACGTCGGCAGGGGAGGACCCGGCCACCGACCTGCTTGGGACCCCGAGGCCCACCGGCCTCGAATAGGGCCCCCGCTACCGGTGGTAATGTGCACCGCATGCGATGGAATTCATCTATGAACGAAAACGTCATGCGGGCATATTTTGCGGCTACAGAGGGAGGAACTAACCTCACTGCGTACCGTGTTCGTTTGCTGCCTTTGTTTCAGGCTCTTGAACCAACTATCAGCGTGTCGGCACAGCGGCTGTCGGATCAAGTGCGGGTCATACAACGTAATCGTATGTTGGATGATGCCGTGCTTGAGAGGCTTCGCTCAGAGTTGCAGTGTAGCCTCATCATCCCTACTTCGTCTCAAACTACTGAAATACAGATCCACGCAACGCAACCTGACGTACGTATTGACGAAATAGTGGATGATGTTGCTACAACAGTAAGTACTCAATACAATGATGAACTAAGGAGTGTTTTGGAGCGAACGATTCTAGAGTATAGGTTTTGCGATCCCATGTGTCGCCCACGTATACCGCGTTTGCCTACGCACAAAAAAAACATGGCTCTAGTGAGCACCCTGGACTCGGTTCTACCAAGTTATTTTAATACTTGTGTAGATATTAGTGATGCGCACTCAATTCTGTATTGCGCGGCTGTAACAGTATGTCGGGTAGCTGGTGTCAAATTTCCTAAATTTGAGCCAGCTACTAGACCTCAGTCTGTTCCAGTCTGGCAGTGCAGAATTGAGCGTCGTATCACCGAGACTAGGGTGCTCATTGGTAAGCTATGCTGCTTCAGGGGGGGTAATACCCGACCCAGAGTGATGCGTTTTGTGACTCGTGCATTTGCGGGGACAGATATTAGTCCCCGCGAATACTCTGTATGGGTCACGGAACGCATTGACTACCTGAAGCAGAAAATTTGTGCGTGGGCAAACCGTATACGGCGATACAAAAAGAGAGTGGATAGATATACTCAGAATCGTTCGTTCCAAAAAGATGAGAGGTGTGTATATAGAAGATGGGAGCAATCCGATTCAAGTGTGACTAGTGTGTGCCTACCTGATGCCGAAACCACAAGCACATTTTGGCGAGGTATTTGGTCGGCACCTATTAGTCATACAGAGTGTGATTGGATGCGGAATGTCGAGCAGTCATGCGAGTCTATTGAATCCATGGCACCAGTCATAATAACACCCCATGACATTGCCAGTGCAGTTCGTTCGTTGCCCAATTGGAAATCAACTGGGCCGGACGGACTGCACAATTTTTGGCTCAAATGGTTCCATAGCTCGCATGATTGTTTGGCATCTTGCTTTCAATCATCAGTTGAGTCTGGATCGCTTCCATCTTTTATGACTTCGGGTATTACACACCTCCTCTATAAATCCGGTAGTACCACGGACCCGAAAAATTATAGACCGATAACTTGTTTGCCTACGGTCTATAAGCTTCTGACATCTGTTTTGAGAGTTAAATTATCATCTCATTTAGAAAATAATTCTATATTGTCCAACTCTCAAAATGGATGTAGAAGCGGGTCACGTGGTACTAAAGAACTCCTTATTCTTGACATGGCCATTAATCAGCAGGTTCGTCGGAACCGGAGAAATTTGGAGACATGCTGGATTGATTACAAGAAAGCCTACGACTCCGTGCCACATACATGGCTGTTGAGGGTGCTAGAGTTGTACAAAGTTGATACAACTCTTCGCACCTTCTTGAAGGCATGTATGGGGCAATGGAGAACGGCTCTTGTTTATCCAGGACGTCGTCAGATTCTTGGGGATGGTGAACCTGTCAAGATTGAGAGGGGTATATTTCAGGGTGATAGTCTGAGTCCCTTATGGTTTTGTCTAGCACTGAATCCCCTCAGTACTTTACTGGAGGATTCAGGGCTAGGCTATCAGTTTCGGAGAGGAGGTCAAGTTGTTTCCCACCTTCTGTACATGGATGACTTGAAATTATTTGCCTGCACCGATTCCCACTTGATAGAGTTACTTAAGATCACTGAAACCTTTAGTAATTCTATCAAAATGGAATTGGGTGTAGATAAATGTGCAGTCATGCATGTAAAGAAGGGACGGATTGTGGAATCTGAAAGAGTAGAACTTTCAGATTTCACAAAACTTAAATCCCTTTCTGCGACTGAAACCTACAAATATCTTGGTATGTCGCAGGCATTAGGTATTGTTGAGGCAGGCATGAAACAAACGTTGATGGATCGTTTCTTCGGCCGCCTGAAAAAAGTACTGAGAAGTCTTTTATCAGGTGGTAACAAGGTACGCGCCATCAACGGTTGGGCCATGCCTGTCTTAGGATATTCCTTCGGCATACTGAGATGGACTCAGACTGAATTAGACACCCTGGATAGAAAAGTCCGTTCGTTGTTGACCGCAAACCGAATGCATCATCCACGTTCGTCTGTAATGAGGTTGTATATCCCACGGAAATGTGGCGGTCGTGGTTTTTTAAATATCAAGACGTTACACAACCGTGAGATATACAACCTTAGGGAATATTTCCTACATGTGGACGTAGGTATGCATCGAGATGTGGTAGCAATAGACAGCGGACTGACCCCTCTTTCTCTTGCCAAAGAGAACTGGCACAAACCAGCAATACTGTCTACTAATGATCGCAAGGAGATATGGCAGAGCAAAGAGCTGCATGGACGGTTTTATCGGGCCTTACATGGGCCCGATGTAGATTTACTAGCATCTATATCTTGGCTACGTTTTGGTGATCTGTTTGGAGAAACCGAAGGTTTTGTCTGTGCAATTACTGACGAAGTTGTCATGACGAATAACTATCGGAAATATATTTTGAGAGATGGTACGGTTGACATATGTCGGGCATGCCACCTACCGGGTGAATCTCTCAGACATATTATTTCTGGTTGTCCTCGTCTTGCCAACGGTGAGTATTTGCATAGACACAACCAAGTGGCCAGGATTGTCCATCAGCAACTTGCACTAAAATATAAACTTGTTGATTCAGAGGTACCGTATTACAGGTATGTGCCCGACCCAGTTCTAGAAAATGGCCGTGTCACATTGTATTGGGATCGATCTATTATCACTGACAGGACTATTGTGGCCAATAAGCCTGATATAGTGGTAATAGATCGATCAGAGCGCCTCGCAATAATCGTTGACATTACCGTCCCACATGACGAAAATCTCGTGAAAGCAGAAAAGGAAAAACAAATAAAATATTTGGATTTGGCTCACGAGATTGTCGATATGTGGGATGTGGACTCGGCGGTTATTGTTCCGATAGTCGTATCAGCACATGGTCTGATTGCCAAGAGCCTCGATCAACATCTGAAGAGGCTCGGGTTGGGTAGTTGGGTCAAGAGCCAGATGCAAAAGGCAGTTCTCCTAGACACGGCACGTATTGTGAGGAGGTTCCTGTCTCTGCAGCCCTAACCACCGGTAGCTTGGTCCCTGTACCCGATGCCGGTGGGACACTATTTTTTTATATTTTTAAATATATTTTCTTTTTTATAAAATGTATTTAAAAATTTAATTTAATAAGTATAACTATGTAAATAAAGGGAATAATAATAATAACCTGGCAACCCCACCAAAGAGCAAGAGAGTATATTTTTATCAAAGCATCAAAAATTTTTTTTTTTACAGTTAACTACTATATTTTTATATCATTGAGTGCCTCATTTTATAAAATATTGGAAAAATCAAAACCTACCATAAAAATTACAATAGAAAAGATGTTTAAAGCAATAAATACGATGAAGAAATTTTCAGAAGAAAATGACAAGACAAATGTCATGTCAAACATGGTTAAAGTTCTTTGATTATGTAAAAATGTACTAAAATGCTCACAAGATCGAGAGCCAGGAGCACTGTTGCACAAAACACATCATCGGACTCGTCGCACAGCTCCGCCTCGCAGCACAAGAAACAGATTGTTGCTGAGGCGTCGAGCTCCAGCAGCAGCGACGAGTATTTCTCCCCACCGACGTCGCCACTACCTGTACGTCGGCAGGGGAGAGGCCGGCCGCCAGCCAGCTTGGGACCCCGAGGCCCACCGGCCTCGAATAGGGCCCCCGCTGCCGGTGGTAATGTGCACCGCATGCGATGGACTTCGTCAATGAATGAAAATGTCATGCGGGCATATTTTGCGGCTACAGAGGGAGGAATTAACCTCACTGCGTACCGCGTTCGTTTGCTACCTTTGTTTCAGGCTCTTGAACCAACTGTCAACGTGTCGGCGCAGCGGCTGTCGGATCAAGTGCGGGTCATTCAGCGTAGTCATATGCTGGACGATACCGTGCTTGAGAGGATTCGCTCAGAAGTACAGTCTAACATTGTCATCTCTACTTCGTCTCAATCACCACCATCACCACAAATAACTAGTGTGACATGTAATAGCAACAATTTACAATCTTTAGTACCTATTGACGAAGAAGTGGATGATAATGTTACGGTAAGTACACAGTATAACGATGAATTAAGGAGTGTTTTGGAACGAACGATTCAGGAATATAGATTTTGTGATCTCATAAGTCGTCCACGTATACCCCGCTTGCCTACGCATAAAAAAAACTTGGCGCTGGTGGGTACCCTGGACTCTATTCTACCAAGCTATTTCGATACTTGTGTAGATATAAGTGATGCACACTCAATTTTGTATTGCGCGGCTATAACACTGTGTCGAGTGGCTGGTGTAAAATTTCCAAAATTTGAGCCAGCCACTGGGCCCAAATCTATTCCAGTCTGGCAATGCAGAATTGAGCGTCGCATCGCTGAGACCAGGGTACTCATTGGTAAACTAAGCTGCTTTAGGACAGGGAACACCCGTCCCAGAGTAATGCGTTTTGTGACTCGTGCGTTCGCGGGGACCGATATCAGTCCTCGCGAATACTCAGAGCGGGTCACAGAACGTATTGACTTCCTAAAGCAGAA
The DNA here is from genome assembly GCA_933228765.1 of Miltochrista miniata. Classification (NCBI taxonomy): domain Eukaryota; kingdom Metazoa; phylum Arthropoda; class Insecta; order Lepidoptera; family Erebidae; genus Miltochrista; species Miltochrista miniata. Next base: position 15,062,142 of record OW121773.1, on the reverse strand, counting down.
AATTTATGCGTGGGCAAGTCGCATACGGAGGTACAAGAAGAGAGTGGATCGCTATATTCAGAATCGCTCGTTCCAAAAGGATGAGAGATGGGTGTATAGAAGATGGGAGCAACCCGATTCGAATGTGACTAATAGGTGCCTACCAGATGCTGAAACCACAAGTACATTCTGGCGAGGCATTTGGTCGGTACCTGTTGGTCATACAGAGTGTGAGTGGATGCGGGATGTCGAACAGTCATGTGAGTCGATACAGACTATGGAACCAGTCCTAATAACATCTAGTGACATTGCCAGTGCGGTTCGTTCGTTGCCCAATTGGAAATCAACTGGGCCGGACGGACTGCACAATTTTTGGCTGAAATGGTTTCATAGCTCACATGCTTGTTTGGCATCCTGTTTTCAGTCATCACTTGAGTCCGGGTCGCTTCCATCTTTTATGACTTCGGGTATTACACACCTCCTCTACAAATCCGGTAGTACTACGGACCCTAAAAATTATAGACCGATAACTTGTTTACCAACGGTCTATAAGCTTCTCACATCTATTTTGAGAGTTAAACTAGCAACACACATTGAAAATAATTCTTTAATGTCCAACTCTCAAAATGGATGTAGAAGCGGGTCACGTGGTACTAAAGAACTCCTTATTCTTGACATGGCCATTAATCAGCAGGTTCGTCGTAACCGGAAAGACCTGGCGACATGCTGGATTGATTACAAGAAGGCCTATGATTCAGTGCCACATACATGGCTGTTGAGGGTGCTGGAGTTGTATAAAGTTGATGCAACTCTTAGCACCTTCTTGAAGACATGTATGGGGCAATGGACAACGGCTCTTGTTTATCCAGGATGTCATCAGGTTCCTGGGAATGGCGAGCCTGTCAGGATCAAGAGGGGTATATTTCAGGGTGACAGTCTGAGTCCCTTATGGTTTTGCCTGGCGCTGAATCCTCTCAGTACCTTACTGGAGGGTTCAGGGCTAGGCTATCAGTTCAGGAGAGGAGGTCAAGTTGTTTCCCACCTTCTTTACATGGATGACTTGAAATTATTCGCCTCCATCGATTCCCACTTGATAGAGTTACTGAAAGTCGCAGAAGCTTTCAGTAATTCTATCAAAATGGAATTTGGTGTAGATAAATGCGCTGTCATGCATGTAAAGAAGGGACGAATTGTGGAATCTGAAAGAGTACATCTTTCAGATTTCACAAAACTTAAATCCATCTCCGCGACTGAAACTTATAAGTATCTGGGTATGTCGCAGGCATTAGGTATTACAGAGATTGGCATGAAACAAACGTTGGTGGACCGTTTCTTTGGCCGCCTGAAAAAAGTACTGAAAAGTCTTTTATCGGGCGGTAACAAGGTACGGGCTATCAACGGTTGGGCCATGCCAATCTTAATCTATTCCTTTGGCATACTTAGATGGACTCAGACTGAATTAGACGCCCTGGATAGGAAAGTCCGTTCTCTGTTGACCATAAACCGAATGCATCACCCACGTTCGTCTGTAATGAGGTTGTATATCCCACGAAAGTGTGGAGGTCGGGGCTTTTTAAATGCCAAGACCTTACACAATCGTGAGGTATACAACCTTAGGGAATATTTCCTTCATGCTGACGTGAGTATGCATCGGGATGTGGTAGCAATAGATAATGGACTGACCCCTCTTGCTCTTGCCAAAAAGAACTGGCGCAAACCAGTAATAATGACTACTAATGATCGCAAGGAGATATGGCGGGGCAAAGAGCTGCATGGACGATTTTATCGGGCCTTACACGGGCCCGATGTAGATCTATTAACATCTGTATCTTGGTTACGTTTCGGTGATTTGTTTGGAGAAACTGAAGGTTTTGTCTGTGCAATTACAGACGAAGTTGTCATGACGAATAACTATCGGAAATATATTTTGAGAGATGGTACGGTTGACATATGTCGGGCATGTCACCTACCGGGTGAATCTCTCAGACATATTATTTCTGGTTGTCCTCGTCTTGCCAATGGCGACTATTTGCATAGACACAACCAAGTAGCCAGGATAGTCCATCAACAACTTGCACTAAAGTATAAACTTGTAGATTCAGAGGTACCATATTACAGGTATGTGCCCGACCCAGTTCTAGAAAATGGTCGTGTCACGTTATACTGGGATCGGTCTATTATCACTGACAGGACTATTGTAGCCAATAAGCCTGATATAGTGGTAATAGATCGATCAGAGCGCCTCGCAATAATCGTTGATATCACAGTTCCACATGACGAGAATCTCGTGAAAGCAGAAAAAGATAAACAATTAAAATATTTGGACTTGGCTCACGAGGTTGTCGACATGTGGGATGTAGATTCAGCGATTGTTGTTCCGATAGTCGTATCAGCACACGGTCTGATCGCCAAGAGCCTCGATCAACATCTTAAGAGGCTCTCGTTAGGCAGTTGGGTCAAGGGCTTGATGCAAAAGGCGGTTTTGCTGAGCACGGCGCGCATTGTGAGGAGATTCCTATCTCTGGAGCCCTGACCACCGGTAGCTTGGTCCCTGTACCCGATGCCGGTGGGGAACTATTTTTTTATATTTTTAAATGTATTTTTTATATGAACCTATATTTAAAAATGTAAATTTATATGTTGTTTATATTTAATAAAGAGGAATAATAATAAAATAAAAATAATAAAATAAAAATAAAAATAATAATAATAAAAATATAGCTCTAGTGTGTGCCCTGGATTCGCTATTATCGGCTTATTTCGATAATAGCGAAGATCTCACTGATACACACTCAGTTCTGTATTGCGGAGCCGTTGCAGCTTGTCGTATAGCAAATGTTACATTTCTGAATGATAACATTGTTATACGACCTAAACCAGCAGTGCCGGCTTGGCAAGTTAGAATTGAGCGTCGTATTTCTGAGACTAGGGCACTCATTGGCAAGCTTATTTGCTTCAGGTCGGGTAATACCCGCCCCAGAGTCATGCGATTTGTGACCCGGGCATTCTCGGGGACTAACATCAGACCACGAGATTTTATGGCCCGAGTCACAGAACGCATAGACTACCTGAAGCAGAAAATTTATGCGTGGGCAAATCGTGTACGTAGATACAAAAAAAGAGTAGATCGGTATTCTCAAAATCGCACATTCCAGAGAGACAAAAGATGGGTCTACAGAGATTGGGAGCGTCCTGACTCAGGTGGGAACAAGGTGCATCGACCGGATGATGATGCCACTACTTCATTCTGGCGCAACATCTGGTCGATGCCCGTTGGTCACACTGAGGGTGGTTGGATGCGAGATGTTGAACGTTTATGTGAGCCCATTAGAATCATGGAGCCAATAACTATAACACCAAATAATGTTTCTAGTGCAGTCCGTCTACTGCCGAATTGGAAGTCGGCGGGGCCAGACGGATTGCACAACTTTTGGCTCAAATGGTTTAAGAGCTCACATGAACGTTTGGCATCTCAATTCGAATCATGCCTAGAGTTAGGGTCGTTGCCAGATTTCGCCACTACTGGTGTGACCCATCTTTTGTTTAAGTCTGGTAGTGCCACTGATCCTAAAAATTATAGACCAATCACGTGTCTTCCTACCATTTATAAACTTCTAACATCTATTCTGAGAGGGAAAATATCGTCGCACTTAATTGACAATTCCATCTTGTCTACCGCTCAGAATGGATGTAGAAGTGGGTCTCGTGGCACTAAAGAGCTCCTAATAATTGATATGGCCATTAGCCAACAGACACGCCGTAACCGCAAGAACCTGGCGACATGTTGGATAGACTACAGGAAAGCTTTTGACTCCGTGCCGCATACATGGCTTTTGAGGGTACTGGAGTTGTACAAAATTGATACAACTCTATGTGCCTTCATTAAGGCATGTATGGGTCAATGGAAGACGGTCTTGTGCTATCCAGGATGTCGACAGGCTTGTGGGAATAGCGTGCCTATAAGGATTGAGCGGGGTATATTCCAGGGTGACAGTCTCAGTCCATTATGGTTTTGCCTAGCCCTGAATCCTCTGAGCACTATTTTAGAGAATTCAGGGTTAGGCTATCGGTTGCGAAAAGATGGCCAAGTTATATCCCACCTCCTTTACATGGATGACTTGAAGCTATTTGCATCCAACAAGCTGCAACTGACGGAATTACTAAAGATAACAGAAGTTTTTAGTAATTCTATCAGGATGGAGTTTGGTGTTGACAAATGTGCGGTCATGCATGTACATAGAGGCGGGATAATAGAATCTGAAGGTGTAGAACTTTCAGATTCTACACAACTTGGATGTCTTTCCGCGACCGAAACATATAAATACCTGGGTATGTCGCAGGCGTTAGGCATCTGCGAAGTTGGTATGAAACAATCGTTGAAGGAGCGCTTCTTTGGCCGCTTGAAAAAAGTACTAAAAAGTCTTTTATCAGGTGGTAACAAGGTGCGCGCCTATAACGATTGGGTCATGCCAGTTTTGATGTACTCCTTTGGCATACTCAGGTGGACTCAGACGGAACTTGAAGCCCTGGATAGGAAAGTCCGTACGTTACTCACCACGTACCGAATGCATCATCCGCGTTTATCAGTGATGAGGTTGTACATACCGCGGAAGTGCGGGGGTCGTGGTTTACTTAATGCCAAGACCCTCCATAACCGTGAGGTGTGCAACCTCAGGGAATATTTCCTTCACGCTGACGCGGATGTGCATCGTGAAGTGGTTGCAGTTGACAACGGACTTACCCCGCTTGCTCTGGCTAAAGAGAATTGGCATAAACCTGTGATACAGAGTCTCAATGATCGTAAGGATATATGGATGAGAAAGGAGTTGCATGGTCGGTTTTATCGGGCCCTACATAGGCCAGATATAGATTTAATATCTTCTGTATCCTGGCTGCGATTCGGTGACCTCTTCGGAGAAACCGAAGGTTTTGTTTTTGCAATTACTGATGAAGTGGTGATGACTAATAATTACCGAAAGTATATCCTAAAGGATGGTACGGTTGACATATGTCGGGCATGTCACCGTCCCGGAGAATCCCTTAGGCATATTATTTCCGGTTGTTCTAGTCTAGCCAATAGTGAGTATTTGCATAGACACAATCAAGTAGCTAGGATTATCCATCAACAACTTGCTTTAAAGTATAACCTTATAGAATCAGAGGTACCGTATTATAGATATGTGCCTGACCCAGTTCTCGAAAGTGACCATATCACTTTGTACTGGGACCGATCTATTATCACTGACAGGCCTATTATTGCAAATAGACCTGACATAGTGATAATAGATCGGCTAGAGCGCCTTGCAATAATAATTGATATCACTATTCCACATGACGACAATCTCGTGAAGGCTGAGATAGATAAACAAGCTAAGTATTTGGACTTGGCCCACGAGATTGTGGACATGTGGAGTATTGACTCAGCTATTATTGTGCCGATAGTGATCTCTGTGCATGGACTAATAGCCAAAAGCCTCGACCAACACCTTAAGAGGCTTGCGGTGGGCAGTTGGGTCAAGGGCTTGATGCAGAAGGCGGTTCTTCTAAACACGGCACGTATTGTGAGGAGGTTCCTGTCTCTGAAGTCCTGACCACCGGTAGCTTGGTCCCTGTACCCGATGCCGGTGGGGTACTATTTTTTATATTTTTAAATGTATATTTTTTATATGTATATTTAAAAATGTAATTTATATGTTGTATTTTAAAATAAAGAGAAATAATAATAAAAACAACACTGGCAACACTAACTTGAGCTGTAATATATATATTTTTATGAACGTTTTAAAAATATTTTTGGCTGTATTTTTGTAAAATATTTAAATATAACACAATATATAACATCTGAAGAGTTGAAAAACCTTGAAAAATGGAAAATAAAACGAAAATTGGTACCAAAGTAAGATATAAAGAATTATAGAAGAATGACGTGACATTTAATGTGTCATGTCAATATCAAAAAATATGTGAGAAAAATATATAATATTATTAAATGCTTACACGAGCAAAAGCCAGAAATAAAAATGCACGACCAACATCTCCGGACTCGTCGCACAGCTCCGTCTCGCAACCCACGGAAACCTTAATAATGGAATCGACTGTTGCTGAGGCGTCGAGCTCATCAAGCGACGAGTATTTCTCCCCACCGACGTCGCCAACACCTGTACGTCGGCAGGGGAGAGGCCGGCCGCCGATCTGCTTAGGACCCCGAGACCCACCGGCCTCGAATAGGGCCCCCGCTACCGGTGGTAATGTGCACCGCATGCGATGGACTTCATCTATGAATGAAAACGTCATGCGGGCATATTTTGCGGCTACAGAGGGGGGAATTAACCTCACTGCGTACCGTGTTCGGTTGCTACCTTTGTTTCAGGCTCTTGAACCAACTGTCAACGTGTCGGCACAGCGACTATCGGATCAAGTGCGGGTCATACAGCGTAATCATATGTTGAATGATGCCGTGCTTGAGAGGCTTCGATCAGAAGTACAATGTAGCATCGTCATCCCTACTACATCTGCACCAAGTATATCTAATGAAACGATTAACAACGAAATACAATCTGTTGTGCCTATTGATATAGTAGTGAATGATGATGCTACAACAGTAAGTACACAATACAACGACGAAATAAGGAGTGTTTTGGAACGAGCGATTCAGGAATACAGATTTTGTGATCCCATTTGTCGTCCTCGTATACCGCGTTTGCCCACGCATAGAAAAAACATGGCGCTAGTGAGTGCCCTGGACTCGGCTCTATCAAGTTATTTTGACACTTGTGTAGATATTAGTGATGCACACTCAATTCTGTATTGCGCGGCTGTTACAGTGTGTCGAGTGGCTGGTGTTAAATTTTCTAAATTTGAGCCAGCTACCAGACCTAATTCTGTTCCAGTCTGGCAATGCAGAATTGAGCGTCGCATCGCCGAGACTAGGGTACTCATTAGTAAGTTATGCTGCTTCAGGACAGGTAATACCCGACCTAGGGTAATGCGTTTTGTGACTCGTGCATTCGCGGGGACCGATATTAGTCCTCGCGAATACACAGTGCGGGTCACGGAACGCATTGACTACCTGAAGCAGAAAATTTATGCGTGGGCGAGCCGTATACGGCGGTACAAGAAGAGGGTGGATCGTTATACTCAGAATCGCTCGTTCCAAAAAGATGAAAGGTGGGTGTATAGAAGATGGGAGCAGCCCGATTCGAGTGTGACTGACAGGTGCCTACCGGATGTTGAAGCCACAAATACATTCTGGCGAGGCATTTGGTCTGCACCTGTTAGTCATACAGAGTGTGAGTGGATGCGGGATGTCAAGCTTTCATGTGAGTCTATAAAGACTATGGAACCAGTCCTAATAACATCTTGTGACATAGCCAGTGCGGTTCGTTCGTTGCCCAATTGGAAGTCAACTGGGCCGGACGGACTGCACAATTTTTGGCTGAAATGGTTCCATAGCTCACATGCTTGTTTGGCATCCTGCTTTCAATCATCACTTGAATCAGGGTCGCTTCCATCTTTTATGACTTCGGGAATAACCCACCTTCTCCACAAATCCGGTAGTACTACGGACCCTAAAAATTATAGACCCATAACTTGTTTACCAACGGTCTATAAGCTTCTTACATCTATTTTGAGAGTTAAATTAGCAACTCATATTGAAAATAATTCTATAATGTCTAACTCTCAAAATGGATGTAGAAGCGGGTCACGTGGTACTAAGGAACTCCTTATTATTGACATGGCCATTAACCAGCAGGTTCGCCGTAACCGAAAAATCTGGCGACATGCTGGATTGATTACAAGAAAGCCTACGATTCAGTGCCACATACATGGCTGTTGAGGGTGCTGGAGTTGTATAAAGTTGATGCAACTCTAAGCACCTTCTTAAAGGCATGTATGGGGCAATGGACAACGGCTCTTGTATATCCAGGATGTCGTCAGGTTCTTGGGAATGGTGAGCCTGTCAGGATCAAGAGGGGTATATTTCAGGGTGACAGCCTGAGTCCCTTATGGTTTTGCCTGGCGCTGAATCCTCTCAGTACCTTACTGGAGGGTTCAGGGCTAGGCTATCAGTTCAGGAGAGGAGGCCAAGTTGTTTCCCACCTTCTTTACATGGATGACTTGAAATTATTTGCCTCCACCGATTCCCACTTGATAGAGTTACTAAAAGTCACAGAAGCTTTCAGTAATTCTATCAAAATGGAATTTGGTGTAGATAAATGCGCTGTCATGCATGTAAAGAAGGGACGAATTGTGGAATCTGAAAGAGTACATCTTTCAGATTTTACAAAACTTAAATCCATCTCCGCGACTGAAACCTATAAGTATCTGGGTATGTCGCAGGCATTAGGTATTACAGAGATTGGCATGAAACAAACGTTGGTGGACCGTTTCCTTGGCCGCCTGAAAAAAGTACTGAAAAGTCTTTTATCGGGCGGTAACAAGGTGCGGGCTATCAACGGTTGGGCCATGCCAATCTTAATCTATTCCTTCGGCATACTTAGATGGACTCAGACTGAATTAGACGCCCTGGATAGGAAAGTCCGTTCACTATTGACCATAAACCGAATGCATCACCCACGTTCGTCTGTAATGAGGTTGTATATCCCACGAAAGTGTGGAGGTCGCGGCTTTTTAAATGCCAAGACCTTACACAATCGTGAGGTATACAACCTTAGGGAATATTTCCTTCATGCTGACGTGGGTATGCATCGGGATGTGGTAGCAATGGATAACGGACTGACCCCTCTTGCTCTTGCCAAAGAGAACTGGCACAAACCAGTAATACTATCAACTACGGATCGCAAGGAGATATGGCAGAGCAAAGAGCTGCATGGACGATTTTATCGGGCCTTACACGGGCCCGATGTAGATTTAACAGCATCTGTCTCCTGGCTACGTTTCGGTGATTTGTTCGGCGAAACAGAAGGTTTTGTCTGTGCAATTACAGACGAAGTTGTTATGACGAATAACTATCGGAAATATATTTTGAGAGATGGTACGGTTGACATATGTCGGGCATGCCACCTACCCGGTGAATCTCTCAGACATATTATTTCTGGTTGTTCTCGTCTTGCCAACGGCGACTATTTGCATAGACACAACCAAGTGGCCAGGATTGTCCATCAGCAACTTGCACTAAAATATAAACTTGTGGATTTGGAGGTACCGTATTACAGGTATGTGCCCGACCCAGTTCTTGAAAATGGTCGTGCCACGTTGTATTGGGATCGATCTATTATCACTGACAGGACTATTGTAGCCAATAAGCCTGATATAGTGGTAATAGATCGATCAGATGGCCTCGCAATAATCGTTGATATTACGGTTCCACATGACGAAAACCTCGTGAAAGCCGAAAAAGACAAACAATTAAAATATTTGGACTTGGCTCACGAGGTTGTCGACATGTGGGATGTAGATTCAGCGATTATTGTTCCGATAGTCGTATCAGCACACGGTCTAATTGCCAAGAGCCTCGATCAACATCTCAAGAGGCTCGCGTTAGGTAGTTGGGTCAAGGGCCAGATGCAAAAGGCGGTACTTCTAGACACGGCACGTATCGTGAGGAGGTTCCTGTCTCTGCAGCCCTAACCACCGGTAGCTTGGTCCCTGTACCCGATGCCGGTGGGACGCTATTTTTTTATATTTTTAAATATATTTTTTTTATTTTAGAATGTATTTAAAAATTTAAATTAATAAGTTTATAAATGTAAATAAAGGGAATAATAATAATACCCCTCGTGGACAGTCGTTATCTTTTCATGGGATTAACGCATCCCTATGAGGGCATAGTAGATTTGCTTTTCGAGTCATCCACTTTTTGAGATCAACAAAAAATATCTCACAAGGTTATAGAAAAGCACACATCCGCAGGGCAGCTTGTGGCGAGCTGAATGTGCGTGGCTACACATCGGTCCCGATTCCTCGGAGTTTTGTTGCGCTCCTCGACCAGTTAGCATTTAATGGGCTAACGGGAGAAGCTACTACCGGGAGTGCAGCAAATCTCAACTCTGGCTTGCTTTAATTGGCTGGTCAGAGGGAGGAAGCCAGAGCTTTATGCTCGGGGGTGGAAGTGTCATTTTCAAGGGCATAACTACGGGGAAACCCGCTCCGGGTCTGACCCGCGATGGCGAAACCGGCGCCGCACCGCTCGACACCCCTAGCCGCTCACACCGGTGTTGCCCTCTGTCGCCTTACAGGCCTACGGGCCTATGGCGATTGTATAGGGGGCCCATCTAGTGAAGTGGCGAGTCACCGTCTGCCAATGTTTTAATAATAAGATATTGAAATGGCAGACGCCGTCTTCATCAATAGATCAAATCACCCAGTCCATTTTAACCCCCAATTCAATAGCCCATTTTGTAGTTTAGCATATTTTACAATAGTTTAGCTCCCATTGTAGGCAGTCCATTGCCGTTCTTCTACATAAGGCGGTTGTGAATTGTCTGCAGTGGGGGTCCCATTACCCTATACATTAAAAATCTCAAAGGGCCTCTGCGTGTTGGACCAATATGTCCCCATGTAAGCCTACCAAAAGACCGGGTATCTTCAATAAAAAAAAGAAGATACCCGAGAAAAGAAGAGACATAATAATAAATAAAAGTCCATCAACAGCTTGCTTTGAAATATAACCTTATCGAATCAGAGGTACCGTATTATAGATATGTGCCTGACCCAGTTTTCGAAAGTGACCATATCACGTTGTACTGGGACCGATCTATTATCACTGATAGGACTATTATTGCAAATAGACCTGACATAGTGATAATAGATCGGCTAGAGCGCCTTGCAATAATAATTGATATCACTATTCCACATGACGACAATCTCGTGAAGGCTGAGATAGATAAACAAGCTAAGTATTTGGACTTAGCCCACGAGATGGTGGACATGTGGAGTATTGACTCAGCTATTATTGTACCGATAGTAATCTCTGTGCATGGACTAATAGCCAAAAGCCTCAACCAACACCTTAAGAGGCTTGCGGTGGGCAGTTGGGTCAAGGGCTTGATGCAGAAGGCAGTTCTTCTAAGCACGGCACGTATTGTGAGGAAGTTCCTGTCTCTGAAGTCCTAACCACCGGTAGCTTGGTCCCTGTACCCGATGCCGGTGGGACACTATTTTTTATATTTTTAAATGTACCTTTTTTTTATACGTATATTTAAAAATGTAATTTATATGTTAATATATTTAAATAAAGAGAAATAATAAAAGAACAGAAAACAAAAATTTACTCGGTCATGCATACATTACCATGAAATCAGTGAAGGAGTTCCTTGCTTGTGAGACTAGTAGACTCGCGCATTGTTACGATATCACAATACAATTCATCTAAATTTCTGGCGTTTCTGTTTTTTAATCTGAGTGTATCATACACAAATCCTCCCTCTTAAATCACTCAACATATCTATTAGTGAAAACTGTATTAAATGTCATTGGGTAGTTTAAAAAATACTAAACGAACAGACAGCGAAAGCGACTCCATTTAAGATACATCTCTCACAGTTATAAACATAAAACAAGTAAGCAAAATCTTTATTACCCAGTAAACTGGCAATAAAACTGTAGGGGCTCACAGCAAAACCGCTGTATCTGCAAAAAATGTAATTATACTTTAGTATGAAAGGGAAAATTTAAAACAGTGACGCCGAATAAGCGCTACGTTGACAAAACTTTTACGTGGTCGATTTTTTTATTCTGCTAGCTTTTGCTTCATAGCTTCTTCTGCGACAAATTTCAGATCTCCGTTAAAGATACAGTCATCTTAATAGTAAAAGACTATATGCGTACAATTATTATATTATACTAAGAATCTACGGAACCCAAACGTACCCAATAAACCAACCCCTAGCTTATCATATACCTCGTGTGGTGAATAAATACACCGAGAAATAGTATAAGAATGCCTGCACCTTGCGACCAGAGGTAAGTAGCCAACGGATTCTTGACCACAGGGGTTGGAGGGATAAAAAGTAATCTGCTTCCATACCCCTTTAGAATAGGAGTTTGCCAAAATAACACGGCAATCAAAATGTGAATGCATTATTTCAAGTGGTGGTGCTTTTAACTAAATCAGGTCTTGGCAAAGAGAAGAAAAACTTGAAGCAATAAACTTTTTCTCTACACAGCAAGCAATCACTCTTCCAAAATTACTTTCTCCCAACAATACACTTTTTAGACCTAAAGCTAAACTAAAAGGTAAACCTCAATTTAATAATGTGCGGTGCAACTGAAACCCTCCATTTCCTGAAAATATTCAATGTTAGGCAAAAACAGCGGAATCACGAAAACCTTTTAAAGTAATTGAAATTTTCAACCGCTTAAAACTTCTACCCATTCGCTTATGATACTCTCAAAGTCTCGACTAAAACTCAAAACTTGAGATTATAGTAATAACTTTGCGAGGGTAGTCGGAAATTTCTCTACATACTTGAAAGACGTAAAGTTTTAAATTAAGAATTGAGTAAAATGTTTGAAATGTTTCTCTATGCTGCTTTGTATGTGTACCTATATGATATTTTTCTTTGTAAATTTTCATTGATTTGGAAATAAAAATATTAAATATCCTGAAATTTTTGTTTATTCATCTTAAATATGTAGAGGAAATTTTAGTCTCTTTTTTTAGTTCCGCACCGAAACGGTTAAAACAGGATCCTATTACTGAGACTTCGCTGTCCGTCTATCCGTCTGTCTGTCTCCAGGCTGGATCTCGGAAACCGTGATAATATAATATTATATCTAGACACATTATAATATGCTAGCTGACCCGCGCAACTTCGTTTGCGCCACATAAGAGAGAGTATTACCAGTTCCCGTCGCATTTACTCCCGTTGCGTGCGTTTACTCCCGTAGCGTCTCGTCGTTAATATTCAATACTACGTGAGAGAGAGAGAGAGAGAGAGAGAGAGAGAGAGAGAGAGAGAGAAAGAAAGGTTTCTCGTCGCGTGTATTCCCGTCGTATTATTTTTATAAACAATTTCGTTTATGAAAGAGGTATCCCGTGGCATTATTGTAGAAAAAAACTGACTGTCATTAAAATGGTTATTGTGCACCAACCCAAAGATAGACACATGCTATCGCACAATTTTTTTAGAACTTTTGTAAGAGAAATAATTTTGTAGTACATATTTTTTATATAACTATACATATTTACGCAGCACACGCAACGAAGTTCCCAAAAGGAATAACTTTTTCCCCGTTTTGAAACATTTACTATTACTGCTCCGCTCCAATTCGTTGTAGCGTGATGCTATATAGCCTATGAGGCTATGACACTCCACAATAACGTAGCTTTCTATTGGTGTAAGAATTTTTAAAATCGGTTCAGTAGATCCTGAGATTACCCCTTACAATTTAACAAATATACAAACACATAAACTTTACTTCTTTATAATATTAGTTTAGATATAGATTTCGGGTCTTTTCGCGTAAGCATCTAACTATTATACGCACAAGTCGTGTGAGGTTAAAAACCTTATATCTAGACAGCTAATTTTTGTACTTACATTAAGCGAACCCACAAGATTCTTTTAAAACACTGAATGTTATAGTTGCTTCGTATCAGTACCGTCAAGGTAACTAAAACAGATAGGTATAACTTTTATGTCTATTAATTTCTTGCTGGTCCACGTCATATGCTCTAGAAGCTACTGACTTGAATTAGTTCGACATTAGTAGAAGCAATGACAAGACGTGTAGATGATCTCGTATTGGCAGATAAGACAAAATATGGCATATTATGAGTGGTCGACATTGCTCGCAGACTGTGCGTTTTGAAGTGCCAGTGGGTTGGCCACATCTATAGGAGAACCGATGGTCGATGTAGCGAACAATTTTTGGAGTGGAGACCGCGACTTGGTATACGTGGGGTAAGATGACCCCTGCCAGATGGACCGACGACCTGTAGAAGGTTGCAGGAAGTGACTGGATAGGAAAGACCTTGTATTGTGGCGTAAATTGGGAGAGGAAGACCTACGTCCTCTACTGATATTACATACATAGATACATATGGTCACCCCTATATCCCCGAAGGGGTAGGCAGGCCTCTGCCTAATATAAATTATACAAAAAGGTGAAATGTGGGCATCCGGGACAAACGGCTTAACGTGCCTTTCGAAGCACGGAAACGCTCAAATAAATGACACAAAGTGATCACATGGATGGTCACCCATCCATGGACCGGCCATTGTGAAAATTGCTTACTGCAATGATCGTTTACAGAACACTGAGTCCGCGGGGCCACGAGCGCTTCACTACTGATATTATAATATAATATATACGGACTGCTACAGGCCGACTTGATTGATTGATGACATTTTTATTGTCATACCATAAATTTAGATGTGACTATAAAACACACACGAACGCACTCAAGATGTTTTGAATATTTGCCAAATGTAAATCGATCGAACCTTCATTCCCAGTAGTTCCGCGGCAGTAGTTCCGCGACGGAACTAGTGAGACTTTTTGTCCCAATAGTTCCGTGGCGGAACTAGTGAGACTTTTTTTTCCCAGTAGTTCCGCACCACGGAACTACTGGGACATTTTTATTCTCAGTAGTTCCGTGGCGGAACTAGTGAGAATTTTCTATTCTCAGTAGTTCCGTAGCGGAACTACTGAGACTTTTCCATTCCCAATAGTTCCGTAGCGGAACTACTGAGACTTTTCCATTCCCAATAGTTCCGTAGCAGAACTAGTGAGACTATTTTATTCCCAGTAGTAAAAAAAACAAAGATCGAAGATCGGTAAAACAAATGAAGATCAACGAAACAAATGAAGATCGATCAAACAAATGAAGATCGATCAAACAAATGAAGATCAACAAAACAAATGCAGATCGGTAAAACAAATGAAGATCGGTGAAGATCGGCTAGCAAATGAAGATCGGCAAAATAAATGACGGTTAAATAAACAAAAGAAGATCGTAAAACCATATGCAGATCAGCAAAACAAAGGACTATAAGCAAGTTGATAAGGTCAAAAATTACTTGCAGCCATATTTTGTTATCTAGATGAGATTAACATTCAAAAAAATAGGTGCAAGCAATTCTCGACCTTAATGACACTTCTCTAAAAATGTGTTTTTAGGCGTTTATGAACATCACTGATCACGAATATGTAAAAAATAAATAAATATTATGCATGTTCATAAGGTCGAGAATTGCTTCCACCTATTTTTTTGAATGGGTATCGTATCTAGATTACAAAAAATAGGTCCAAGCAAATTTCGACCTTATGAGCATGCATAATATCAATTATTTTTTTATATATTCGTGATCAGCGATGTCTATAATCGCCTAAAAGCACATTTTTAGATAAGTGTCATTAAGGTCGAGAATTGCTTGCACCTATTTTTTTGAATGTTAATCTCATCTAGATTACAAAATATGGCTGCAAGTAATTTTTGACCTTATCAACTTGCTTATAGTCCTTTGTTTTGCTGATCTGCATATGTTTTTTCGATCTTCATTTGTTTATTTAACCGTCATTTATTTTGCCGATTTTCACCGGTCTTCTTTGTTTCATTGATCCTCATTTGTTTCGTCGATCTTCATTTGTTTTAGCGATCTTCATTTGTTTAGTTGATCTTCATTTGTTTCATTGATTTTCATTTGTTTTGTCGATCTTCATTTGTTTTACCGATCTTCATTTGTTTTGTTAATTTTCATTTTTTAGATCGATCTTCATTTGTTTTACCGATCTTTATTTTTTTTGTCGATCTTCATCTGTATTCTTTTTAATTGTATTAGTTAATAGCCGTAAGACACCGTAGGGAACTAATGGGAACATAAATATTCGTATGTAAGTGATGCTTTCTCCCGCGGGACTACTGGGACTTGATTTATTACTTTTTAATTTATGTTTTGTTCCGCGGAACTACTGGGACTTAATTTATTAGTTTTTATTTTATGCCTTGTTCCGCGGAACTATTGGGAATGAAATTATTAGAATTTCATTTATACTTTGTTCCGCGGAACTAATGGGAACTGAATTATTGATGCTTTGTTCCGCGGAACAACTGGGAAAAAAAGTCTCACTAGTTCCGCCACGGAACTACTTCAACGGAACAACTGGGAATAATCGAAATGTAATCTTCCCAATTTTTCTGAATAATGGTTCACATAAACCAGTCATAATTATAATGAAAATTGAGGCGATGGCTAATTGGAATGAATAGCTAAAGAAAACTAATTACCATGACATCCAATAATAATTTATGACACGACGAGAGAATAACGACGATATTCATAATTAAATTATCGTGCTAGAAAAGTGAATTGTATTAAGTGAAAAGTGATTATGAGATGTATAAAATTGGTATTTCAAATTGCAGTGGGTCATTCATACATATCATCACGCCTGTCTCGCATCGGGGTAGGTAGAGCCTATGACTTTCCACTTGCTACGATACTAGCATATTAACCACCATATCTTACTCTACTTTTATAAGTGTTTTCACACGCTTTTGCTGTAAGAGAGTATAAAGTACTCTTGACCAGGCCTTGTTCCAACAAATTTTTAATTTGATCGCCATGCGTAATTGCATACGCCGAGGTCGACCCCTACCAGTTTGCCCGTTAATTCTCGCCCTATAAATCTATTGAGCCAGTCTATTTTCATCCATCCCCTCCACATAACCGAACCATCAGTAGATTCAGTGTGTCAACTGCATTATATTGGAAACTTAAATTTTCTATGACATGTCCTAAATACGTGTCAGGTTACTTGGTAAAAGTTACAATTTTGTTAAAACTTTCGGACCGGGAAGGTTGGAGAGCTTTTCAGAACACTTTAAAATAGGCTGATTAATTTGCTTCAACGAACCAAATTTCTCTACTTCTACTCGTTTATTACGTTAGCGCCATTATGTTGTCTTACAATTCCTTCAATAGAAGTTTAGATTGCTTTTAGTACTACTGAGCCGCAAAAGCATACGACGGTCTACGGAACTCTATTTGCCGTGTTGAAATTATCGGGTACAGCTGCAGTGTGACTACTTTATGTTGATTTTTTTAAAGCTTTGATTCGGCAGCTATTATTTGGCTTTGACCAACAAGGTATTGTAGAAAGCGCCTGCCGTCAAACTACCCTATCTTTAATTCACTTACCCACTATTGCCCTGCACGTTGCTTTCCACTTTATAATCAATGATCTAAAGAGAACTGCTGGTAAGGTTAACTAGTACTTACACCTCAAAACATATCTCTAAAAAGAATGTGTCAGCAAAATAGTATTACCTGCTAATAAAAGTGCTGTGCTGATGAAGGAAAACCGACCCTTGTCTCTATACAACAAAATAAAGTGATGTCGACGACATAGCTGTACTTCCAACTAATGGACATTAACGCAACAGTACCCTGTAAAAACTTCCAGCACACCTGTGCCACTTAAGTTCAGCACTTAGCGCTTTACTTACTTGTGGTCGACCTTCTTATTACCTTGATAATAAAGTTCATAATCGCGTTGTCTAATTAAAATATTACCTGGCATATGTACGGATTCTGTTATAAAGACAACCGACTATTACTCGTGTGCTGGTAGCAGATGGTACGGTAGCCATTACTGTATGTCATCTCGGTAAGTATAGGGAGGGAAACATATCGATATTTCTTTATTCTACGCGATAATATCGTATCACATAATTATGCCTTAACATGGAAATCCTATACAAATACGGTCCCATGCAGATGGGTGCTGCACTGTCCCACTAAATTTCAAATTAGCCTGAATAAACAGCTCAGACTCAGTCAGAAACAATAATAAATTTATTTGGTTTTATTATTCTTATGACATGTCAATAATCATTCTAAATGTCGTGTAGAGTTTCATGACTCTTTTCTAATTCCAATTAATAAATTGGAATTTGGCTCTATAGATATTTTGTTTAGGACTGATTACTGTTGTCACAACGATGGTACGACAAGCATGAAATGGTTTTCATGATATTGCAAAATTACGATTTTAAAGGTATGGGATATTCAATTTGGATTGATCGGCCACATTAAAATTTCGCTAAGATATTTCAAAAATATTCGAAAGACCTCTTGCATAAGAGTTTATCTAATAGAAATCTTTACCTTTATGTTATTTGAGAAAGAACAGTGAAAGAAAGAAAAATAGAAAAACTGTTAGATTTGTAATTCAATAACAAAAATGCGGCATGTACATGGGTATGATATGATAAGGATTAGAGATAAACTATAGGTTCCCCTAATAAGCTATGCACGCCACACAATTCCCAGAAAACGGTCACATCTCAGCGTATGCTGTAATCCATACTAATATTATAAAGCTGAAGAGTTTGTTTGTTTGTTTGTTTGTTTGAACGCTAGGATCTCAGGAACTACTAATTGGATTTCAAAAATTCTTTTACAGTTCGATAGTCCATTTATCGAGGATGGCTATAGGCTATATAACATCACGCTAAGACGAATAGGAGGGGAGCAGCAATCAAGAATGTTTTGAAAACGAGAAATATTTTTAACCGTCTGAGAGCTTCCGAGGCGTACGCTGCGTAAATGGTTACAGTTAGGTAAAAATTGTGTATTACAAAATTGTTTCTCTTAAAAGTTCTAAAGAAAAGTCCGCGACAGCATATGTCTATCTTTTAAAGTTCGCTCACAATAACCTAATTTGTCTATCTCTTAAGGTTCTCACACGATGTAATGAAACTGAAGAGTTTGTTTCTGCTAGGATCTCAGAAACTACTGGTTGCATTTCAAAAAATATTATACAGTTTAATAGTTTGTTTATTGAGGCTGCCTAATAGTGTTATAGTATCACGCTAAGACAAATAGGAGCGGAGCAGCCATGAATAATGTTTTGAGAACGGGGATTATTTCTTTCTTTTGAGAGCTTCCATTGCGGATGCTGCATAAATAGTTAAAGTTACGTAAACATTGTGTAAAACAAAATTGTTCCGCTTAAAAAGTTATAAAAAAAGTCCTCAACAGCATATGCTTATCTTTTAAGATTCACTTAAAATTACCCTCTTATTAAGTATCAGCGACGCGATGGGAGTAAACTTGGTCTGCAGTGGCAGCCTTTCAACTGAACGATAAAAACCGGCCAAGTGCGGGCCGGACTTGCACACGATGAGTTCCATACCGAAAAACGGATGGGTGGAAGTAAAAGCGACGGGAAACATTATATCACTTTAACACCTCTTTCTTTCTCACTCTCATGTGACGTAAACGAAGATATGCGGTTCAGCTCTAATGAATACAAGCGACGCGACGCGACGGGAATAAGCACGACGGGGGTAAATGCAACGGGAAACAATATAATACTCGAAATATTAATACCATACCTCTCTCTTTCTCACTCTCATGTGACGCAAACGAAGTTGCGCGGGTCAACTAGTGTAGTAATATTTTGACACAAAAGACTATATCGACAGTCATTCCCATCTCTATCATGCGGCTTGCTGTCTAAAAGCTATTAGCAGTTGGCGACGAAGCCACCTGCGTCTGTCATTTCCTACCGAGAGATTACGTACAAGGCATTAAGTCGCGTCGTAGGCGACGTGTTTTACCCAATTACTCGCTTCGAAATATCTCAAAAATCTTATGAAAATTTTGTAAAGGCGTAGATGTTAAAGTTGGGAGTGACGTTGGCCAAGTTTTAAGTTTCTTAAGTTTTCAACTACTTACTATTACATAACTGTTATGCTTACTATAAATCTAGTAAAATTTGAGCTGTCCTGGGACATCCTTACGAGGGCTTACCCGGGGCTCCCAACCATAGGCTGTTGGGCGTTACGTGAGGTTTTTTAGTAGGTAGGAGTGCAGCATAGCATCCGTGAGGATTCTCCCTCACTTTAAAAAAAAAAGTAAAATTTTAGTGCCTACTGCTTTGGTCGTGGTACATTTATGTGACTTATAATACTTAATGTGACCTCGAGTAGGCAGGTAGGCATAAATATGATAATTTATGCCTACCGTGATAGTATTTTTGTTTTATACGACTTGTAATTTTTTCAACTAATAAATAAATATAATAAACAAGTATTTTAAAATTAGGAAACATCGAGAATCAAAAAACTGTATCAAGCAAAATAGAACTATAATTTTTAGTAAATGTAAATTAAGAATGATCCGGAATACCTTTGATAGCCTCTAGGATCAACTTAGCTCTGCTTTATGTTCTCTATGTTATGTATTTTTTTTATATACCACTAAGGTGGCAGACAAGCATACGGCCCACCAGAAGGACCGGTGGTCACCGCAGCCTATGAACGTTTGCAACACCAGAGGCGCCACACTCGCGCTGCCGACCCTGCAAAAACCTTCTAAGACCCCTTTTGAAGAACCCCATACTGTAGGCGTCGGTCTCACAGCGGTGGTAACACGGACACAGTTCGCCTTTTCGACCACCTGCCCTTGCACCTGAAAACCCAAAAGGTCGGCTTTCTCCTTAGCGCTCTGGGCCAAATTACCGTCGGGTTTAAGTAAAGGTGGTAAACCTGACCGACAGAAATTTCCCTCGGCAGCTTTGGCAAGCGACCAGAATTCGCGACTCCCTGAAGGGTAGCCTGCTAGCCGTTCACCAATTCTGCCGACGAAATCGAACTTAGCCCTGACAATTGCTCTTTTGCTGGCTCTCGGGGCGGCATTTAATTTGCGTTTCACCTCAAAGATGTTTGGATCTGAATTTGCACGAGCCGTGGTCCAAGCCCTGTAAGCAGATTCTTTCAACATCAAAGTTTCTCTGCAGAGCCGATTGAACCACGGTCGCTTTTTTGCTCCTACAGGGATCCAACGGTTAGGAATGTAACATTCCATGCCCTCCAAGATCCCCGCAGCGACTGCTGCAGTGCAAGAATCCAGATCCTCTGAGGCAAAACAAAGCCGTCTCCATGGGTACGACGCGAAAAACTCTCGCAGTCCATCCCAGTCTGCTGACTTATAGTGCCATACATGTCGCCACTCCTTGGGCCGAGGTGGTTCAGGCCTTGCGAGAGACACATGCGCCCGAACGACACAGTGGTCCGACGATCCGAGTGGAGCATCCACTGAGACACTGTATCCGTCCGGACGCGTTGTCAGCAGGAGATCCAGCAATGCACTATGCTCGTTCTTCTTGTCTGGTATCCTTGTGTGGGATTTAACCAGTTGAGAGAACCCATAGGTCAGGGCAAATTCGTGAGCAGCTTTCCCCGCAAAGTCGGTGGTCCGGGAGCCCAACCAGTCAACATGATGTCCGTTGAAATCCCCCAGAATCACTATCTCCGCGGAGGGATACTGCTCAATCACCTTGTCAGTCGCTTGTTGCAGGTGGTCGAAAAGGCGAACTGTGTCCGTGTTACCACCGCTGTGAGACCGATACACGCACGCGTAGATCCGAGTGTGGCCCCCGTGATCCAAGCGTGCCCATTACGTAGACAGGTCCCTGTCTTCGAGGCTTGAAAGACGAAGACAGCAGACATCATCCCGGACGTACATACATACCCCGGCTTTCTGCCTAAAGTGGTACTCAAGCTTGTAGCCAGGGTACATTAAGCAAGATGTATCGCCCGGACGTAAGATCTGCGTCTCCGTTAAGAAAAAAAGGGTCGGCTTCGCAGTTTCAAGATGATGGTGGACTACGTTGATGTTCGTGCATACCTCTGATGTTGCAAAAGTCCACTTGAAGTGTGGACGACGATGCCGCTGTGGAAACCTTTTTCTTTCTCTTTGATTTAGCCATAGTTCTTAAAAATATGGGGAATTAAGAAGGTGAAGGGGGCGCTTTTGTGCCGGTGGCGCAGGAGACTAGGCGAGGCTCGAACTCACCGAAGGCAGACAGAGGTAGTGCGGTAGATTGGCACGGCGTACGGAAGGGCCCCCGGTCCCCCCCCGATGCAGTAGCTGTGTCCACTCCGGTGTCCTCCTCCGGCACGACCACAGCACCAGGGACTTTACACAGGCTGCTGGTTCAGCCTCCTGGGGCGGAGATTAAGTAATCCCCAGGTTCGGGTCCCGTACAGCCTGCGGGCGGTCAGCGGTCAACCGTTTCAGCAACAGCAAAAATCAGGGAGACCCTCCCTGATTGCCGTACCAATATTTCGCGCCTCGATCTGCCAATGGAGACAGATAAGCCTCTGGTCTCACCGTCACCGGCACAATGTCACCCCAATGAGCTCTGGATCCCTGCTAACCGACGGAGAACATAACCCGACCGGAGTCAGGTTACTATTACCGCGGTCTTCTGCAGGGCGGAGGTACTGCCCCAGGCGGGCTGCTCAACGAACGGAGTACCGTTAGGCCCTTCCTCCTAATGTGGGCTTCAATCAGATCCCTAAGATATTGGATCTTAGGGATCTGATTGAAGAAGCCACTACTGTACCCTCAGGGTGTAACTTTAACTCCATGAGGAGTAACGTATGTCCCCGAAACCCCGAGGGATATCTGCGTTATGTTGCTCAAAAATAAAGATTTATTATTAATATTATGTCTCTTTCTTGCTCGGGTTTCTTCTTTGTTTTTTTAACGAAGATACCCGGTCCTTTGATAGGCTTACATGGGGACATGATGGTCCAACATGCAGAGGCCCTTTGAGAGTTTTAATGTAATGGGAAATGGGACCCCCAACTGCAGACAATTCACGTCCGCCTTATGTAGAAGAACGGCAATGGACTGCCTACAATGGGAGCTAAACTATTGTATAATATGCTAACTACAAAATGTGCTATTGATTGGGGGTTAAATGGACTGGGTGATTTGTTCTATGGATGAAGATGGCGTCTGCCATTTCAATATCTCATTATCAAAATATTGGCAGACAGTGACTCGCCAACTCACTAGATGGGCCCCCTATACAATCGCCATGGGCCCGTAGGCCTGTAAGGCGACAGAGGGCAACACCGGTGTGAGCGGCTAGGGGTGTCGAGTCGGTTTCGCCATCGCAGGTCAGACCCGGAGCGGGTTTCCCCGTAGTTATGCCCTTGAAAATGACACTTCCACCCCCGAGCATAAAGCTCTGGCTTTCTCCCTCTGGCCGGCCAATTAGGCAAGCTAGAGTTGAGATATGCTGCACTCCCGGGAGTACCGTGCAGTCTCCCGTTAGCCCATTAAATGCTAACTGGTCGAGGAGCGCAACAAAACTCTGAGGAATCGGGACCGATGTGTAGCCACGCACATTCAGCTCGCCACAAGCTGCCCTGCGAATGTGTGCTTTTCTATAACCTTGTGAGACATTTTTTTTTGATCTCAAAAAGTGGATGACTCAAAAAGCATTTCTACTATGCCCTCACTGGATTGCGTTAATGCCATGAAAAGATAACGACTGTCCACGAGGGGTTTATATTATTATTATAAATAGAAAATTCAACTCTACATTTAACTTTAAGACTTTGTTCATAAATCACTAGAGCTGTTAATGGAATACACATTTTGCAACTCAATAAGGATATTAGATGCAATGGGGTACTATTGGTAGAAGATGTTGGCATCTTCAGGGCAATTGTCACCCTCACATACAAGTATTGCACCTGTAGACCCTGCAGAATACACTCGGTTGTAAATTATGAGATTGAGTTTCCCTTCCTTTACCATGGACATAGTTTTGTAACATTCCGTCTGACTTGTGAAACAGTTATGCTCAAAATTTAAAGAAGCCTACGTTCAACAGTAGACAGTAATCAAATCAATAAAATCAGTTTATGCAGTTAACTACACACAGATAGAGAGTACTACTGCCTCTGTGGCGTAGTCGGTAGTGATACCGCCTGCGGCGCTGGAAGTTCTGGGTTCAATTCCTGGATCGGTCCAACTATTTGTGTGATCCACAAGCATTTGTTTCGGAATTTGGGTGTTTTCTATGTAAAATATGTATGTATTTAGAAATATATAAGTATGTATATCAGTCGTCTAGATCCCATAGCAAAAGTTTTTTTTTTTATATTAGTTAGTACAAGCTTATATTAGCTTAATTTGGGCTAGATGATGTTGTGTGTGAATGTCCACAGCGATTTATTAAAAAGAAATACGATATTTCTTTTGATAGATTCTTTGATAATAATGAGGATAAGTTTAGCAGGTTCAAAAGTTAATGTCACCTACCTTGTAGCAAATCCTTCATCTATAGTTACTAATACAATTAAAGAAGTAAAGTTCGAAGAGGGTAGTTTCAATATTTACTAAACTCAAAATTCGTGTCTTAAAAGGAATTTTATTACCTTTTATTTATTCCTATCTTCACGCAGCAGTAATCATATAGTATAATCCAAAAGTAATGTAGTTACTCGGCACACATGATGTACGAATATTCAATGTTTAAAGCCAGGGGATACAGTAAGTCTACAATAAAGATATTCTTTTATAAGTGTGACTCGATATAATACATACAACATAAGGACGTCTATGTCAAAACCATTTAAAGAAAAATCGCCAGTATTGAGACGATATTTTTTTCCTTTACGATGAATAAAATATTTTCTTTTTATTTCGAACCAAAAGGAAATCGAGTGAAATGAAATATGACTAACGACAGCGAATGCCATCAAAGACAGTCTATTCGTGTGGGTGTTCAAAATGAAATGTTTTGATATTATTTTTGAAACCGAAATATTGCTTATAATGACGGTAATATGTTATTTATTAAAGGTTGCTATTTTTACTGTCATCTTAAAACATTATAATAGACGCTGTCAGTTATAGTATGATTTTCTTTATTTTATTTTTTTCATAGCTGAATTTGGTTCCCGTTCCTGCTTCCCGTGGGGCCATATTCCCGAAATGAAAAGTAGTCTATGTATTATTTTCAGACTATTATAATAATATACTAACTGTGCCCCCGGCTTCGCCCGGGATATACTTCGATAAACTTATATATCCTGTTTATCCTATTAGGACTGGAATACCGAATATAGATTGATGATTGAGTGTTTCCCAATGTTACACTCTTCTCTGGGTAGATTTTCGAAAGATCTGTGTTAATTTATTTTCATTTAGAAGCAGGTATACGAAATTTGAAGTAGTTGTATTTGAAAATAAAGAAGTTCCCATACAAACTTACATCCCTGTTTCACCCCTATAATGGAATTGCTTTTTCAAATTCCTGATTCACGTGTCCATTTGTTTTGTAATAAAAAAATACTTGTACGAAATATATATATAACCTTTTATATTATACCTTATTTGCCACTTTATTGGCGTGATTACCGAAAATCCTTTTTTATCGGTAGCCTATCAGGTATATAATGGTAGCTTACTTAATTTCAAGTTTTTAGGTCAAAGGGCTTGGGCTTGACGCTGATAGATGACTAGATTACCCTGTAATTTTATTAATTTATATCTCTCTATGAAATTGGAGCCGGATCTGTTCAATTGTTAGAGCGTAAAAGAGTAACAATAATCCAGACATTCAGACACACTCACAAACTTTTGCATATTATACTTTTCTGTACTTACTTGTTCAAAGTTAATAATGTGTTGAGTCTTTATTTTTATTTTTTCACGAATAAAAAAATAAAGAAAATAGATACATTAGTGACATCATGCACATTGCCTTTCCAATCTATATATATAAAAATCAATGCCACTTTTCGTTGTAATTTTATAACTCAAGAACGGGATCACCTTTCCAAACCAAATTTTTAGGCTTCTTTCGGACTATTTAGTAGATGGTTTATGTGAAGTTTGCACAAAATCGGTCGAGCGGTTCTTCATTTATCACATTTTTTGTAACAAATGAATTCAAAAATGCGACGGGAACGGGTGATAGGTATACTTACTCTCTTTTATGTGACGCAAACGAAGTTGCGCGGGTCAGCTAGTATAGTATATACTACCGGACGTCATGCGGTTTCACCCGCGTAGTTTATGTTCCCGTGGGAATACGGGAATAAAATATAGCCTATGTTCACCGCAAAGAGTGTAGCTTCCCAAAAGTGAAAGAATTTTTTAAATCAGTCCAGAAGTTTCGAAGCCTGTTTGATGCAAACAAACAACCAAACAAACAATCAAATCTTGCCTCTTTATCATATTAGTATAGATTAAAAGAGGTCTGTATGCCATGGACTGTGATATAAGTGGATCAAAACTAAGTGTGCTTACGAATACCATGAGAGAACTGAAATTAGTCAATAGTGAAGCTTCTACAGCATACAGGAAGATTTTTGTCTTAGCATTTGCATCCTTTGGTACCTACCTTGGTATCATTCAATGCTGTTAAGCCATTTTCACCTGATAATCTCACAAACTATCTCATAGTACTAAGCATGAATAGCACTATTCAAATAGTCATGAGAAGTTCAAAGCATGGAAACCAAGATATACGCTCGATATAATGTTGAGTCATCACTAATAGATATACAAAATCTTAACACATCTTGCCCGATCTTCCCAAACCACTAAGATGAAGCCAAACAATAGATTAAGCTTCTCGCATTTACGACTAGTAACCCTAACCTCACGGGTAGGGTAACATTTGGCTCATTTATCGTTTAATAGTGTAATAGATTATCTACGAGTAGAGCAGCAATTCTCAAAGTATTGGTTCCGAGCCACCAGTGAGTCTCAAGTAAAATATTGAACGGGCCCCAGAATTTCGAACGATATCACAACGATAAGTCGACCCCAATTAGATTGAGAAAAAAGGCGTACGTTTACTGGATAACTGGTGGACGAGGCATGCGCAGGGTGAGCTGTGTTTGTTTTCATTTCAACAAACAATTTGTAAGTATGGATCAATGGACATGTGGATGATTGGATATAAGAATATGGATGGATGTATTTTTGTAATTATTTGACTCTGCTACGGCGGTATAGATTTGGCTAAAATTTGGTATAGAGACAGTTTAGTCTGCACGGCGTAGGCACAACAGCGCCAGGTCCTCGTGGTGGGTCTAGACGTGGACAGTCTCTCACTCGAGACCATGGTGCGAGCCATGATCTCCAGCGGGAGTAAATGGGACTGCGCCACCTCTTTCTGCGAGCAGGTCATGTGAGTGAAAGAGACGGCGGGGCGGGAACGGGTGAGAACTTTCCCACCCGAGTTCCGGAGTCAGCGGCTTGGGCGCCGCCGACGTGTCTTCGCCGAGAACTATCGGCCTCCATGAGCGGATGCCTGAGGACGGTGAGAGGGTCGCTCACCGTCCTTACAGAAGCAGGCCCATGACAGCAGCGTGACGTGAGGAATTCACGCACGCCCCACCTTAGAAGCGGGATCACACCCGAAACCCCCTAAAGACGCGGGATAGCACCCGAACCATCCCCTAGGCAAGGCCGCAGTGGCGGCCGTGGGTCTGTTGTGAGTCCTGGGACATTCTTCCGAGGGCTTACCCGGGACTTTCAACCATAGGCTGTTGGGCGCAACGTGAGGTTTTTTAGTCGGTAGGAGTCTGGCATAGCATCCAAGAGGATTTTCCCTCACGTAAAAAAAAGCCCGTTTAGTCTGTAATAACAGATTGCAACTTTCATCCCTGGAATACGTACACATAAGATGCGGTAGACGGAAAAGTAATCCACGCCATTGGAGTCAGCAGCAAGTTGCGCGCCCATCTAGTGCTTCTTAAAACATACAAAACAATAAAGTGTTATGAATATATAAAGCAACTAGCTGACCCGCGCAACTTCGTTTGCGCCACATAAGAGAGAGTATTACCTAATCCCGTCGCGTTGCGTTTACTCCCGTAGCGTCTCGTCGTTAATATTCAATACTACGTGAGAGAGAGAGAAAGGTTTCTCGTAGCGTGTATTCCCGTCGCATTATTTTTAAGAACAATTTCGTTTATGAAAGAGGTATCCCGTGGCATTATTGTAGAAAAAAATTGATTGCCATTAAAATGGTTATTGTGCACCAACCCAAAGATAGACACATGCTATCGCACATTTTTTTAGAACTGTTTTAAGAGAAACAATTTTGTATTACATATTTTTTACATAACTATAAATATTTACGCAGCACACGTAACAAAGCTCTCAAAAGGAATAACTTTCCCTCGTTTTTGAAACATTTACTATTACTGCTCCGCTCCTATTCGTTGTAGCGTGATGCTATATAGCCTATACACTCCACAATAACGTAGCTTTCTATTGGTGAAAGAATTTTTAAAATTGGTTCAGAAAACCCCGAGATTACCCCTTACAAATTAACAAACACACAATCTTTACTTCTTTATAATATTAGTATAGATAAAGTGCATGACTCACTACTAAGGAGTACTTTCCTTAAAATTAATCGAAAAAAGGGTCCCAAAATTGGTATTTTATGTAATGGGTTGAATCTCAGTCAACTTTATACGATACGAAAATGGTAATACGATCGCATGGATTATTCTAGATAAAATACACTCGAGTACTCGATTGGTTTCGTTCTTCTTTTGAATGAGTTTCAATTACATTGGGATAAGCTATTAAAACAGAAGATGACGCCCGTGACTCCGCCCGCGTGCAATGACATCACAAGGAAAACAAATTTTTCAATAAAAATTAAAACCGACTTCTAACAAATCCTGAAAAATAAAATTTACTTAGCACAAAGTAATTTGTATTTTGGTTTTATCAGATTTTATTCAATATCTTATTGAAGTCGGCGCCAAGTAAACCCATAGTTCGATGTAGGTATTATTCATGGCACCAACTTCAATATTATATTGAACAAAATCTGATGAATCAAAATACATATTACTTTGTGCTAAGTAAATTTTATTTTTCAGGATTTGTTTGAAGTCGGTTTTATTTTTTATCGAAAATTTTTTTTCATTATTTTAAGTGACGGGTGAACCGAAAAATATATCTATCTTGGTGAAAGTTCTCATCAATACAAATCAATCAAGCTCAAACACAAGGTAGCTGCTGTAAATCGTTAAGGAATCCCCTCGACTGTCTTTCGGTCGACTCCAGACATTCATTAAATTGTAGTACATTAAAGCACTGAATTAAAAAGTTAACAAACGCACTAGTTGTCCCTACAATTTTCGGTGGTTGCCCTCGTTTTCTCCTGGACCCCATCATCAGATCCTGACCTGGTGAAAATGGGACCACCTCAGAAGTAAACCCTATTCAATAAAAAAATAAATTTTGAAATCCGTCTATAATTGACGGAAATATCGCTTAACATACATAAAAAAACATGCAGACGAATTGAGAACCTCCTTCTTTTTTCGAAGTCGGTTAAAAATAAGCCAATGCGTTATTCTAGTTTTGGATTATAATTTATCCCTTGTACTTATTTCAGCTAGATCTGTTCAGTCGATACATTATGAAAAAGTAACAAACATACAGACATCTACACTCACTTTCGCATTTATAATATTAGTAGGACTAGTAAGACTTGATTGTTATGTTTTATACTATCACGACAGCGCGTCGTGAGAGTTTACGGACGCTGCACGCTTCATGAAGCGAAAGAACTCTCGTAGACCCCTAAAAACACGGCATGGTACCCGAACTGCCTAGGTGAGGCCGCGGTAGTTTACAAAATTTCTCAGAAATCCTGGACACATGAATCGCGGACATCCTAGAAAGGATGTCCCGGGATGTGAAAGCAGTCGCTGAACTCCTACTGACTTAAACAACACGATGTAGTTTAAGTCAGTAGGAGTTTGGCATAGCATCCATAACGGATTATCCTCACGGTAAAAAAAAAGTGTATCAGTCATAAGGTTTTTAGGATTCCGTAATAATCAAAATCAAATAACCATTAAACACTAACCTGAACGGTTTTTTTTATAGATCTGAAAAACAAAAAATACATACATACATACATAATATAGTCACGCCTTTGGGTAGGCAGCGGCATAGTATACGCTTACATTTCACCTTATAGTTTTATGCCCCACGTAATAGGTGGTGAGCCCATTGCCATGTAAATGGACAAGCGCAGGTTGCCGCGACCCGCATTTAAAATTTTCAAGCCGCCCATTGGGCCTACAACTTGGCTTAACGACTGTCATTCCACTGACAACCTGCTTGTTTTCCTGCTCTACGCAATGAATATTTTAGCTGAAGGGTTCCCTTAGTCGCCTCTTACGACACCTTGGGATGTATTGGGGTGGCGACATTTTGTACTCTTACCCGTCACAACACGGGTCCCCGTCGCCATACGGGGAAAACCAAAAAATGAGAATTAAATAGGTTACGATACTGACCTCGCACTGAAGCAATCTCCGAATAGTATTCAGAGGGGCAAGTGCGAGTTTCGGTGAGCGCCTGTCGACATTCACGAACGAGCGCGTTCTCACCGATTTGTATGGGATCGAGACAAGTTCCCGCGTTTACAGCTAGGTGGCGGGGGTCTCGATTCCAAACAAATCGGTGAGCAGTGAATGTCGACAAGCTCACGCAAAAACTCGCACTTGCCCCTCAGTTGTTAAGTGAGGCAAATGTGTTTATAAATTGAACTCGACTGACGACGATATTTTAACCATAGCGGATAGAAGTAATTTAATATTTTTAGGGGTCTTTATATCTTTTAGGGTTCCGTTCCTAAAGTGTAAAATCAGAACCTTATTTCTAAGACTGCTCCGGAAGTCTGTTCGTCTGTAAGTCGCCAGGCTGTGTCTCATAAACCGTGAGATCTAGGCAAATATACTCACATAATTCGTTTTAGTCCCCGCTATGATACCAAATACTGAAAGCAGAAAAAATAATTAAGGAATCTCACATACAACTAAATAAATGTAATTTTTAACAGCTTTTTGGTACGGGACCTTCCGTGCTCAAGTCCGACTCACACGCGGAAAAAAGAGCATGAGTACACATGCGATTAATACACGTCGGACAAATCTTACGATATCAGTTTACATTTTGAAAACTGATGAATATTTCTTCTGATAACTCCAAGATCAAAATCATCGACAACATGGAGTTCACAGCAGTTATGGCCAGACTATAAATGCTCCTACCGCGTATTTTGTCGATTAGTTCATCCATTTCTCCAGTTTTCTTAGGTATATTAACGGTGGGTTCCAAAAACTAACTCCAAATCTACAAGAGTTTAGGGAAAAAATACAATCTACAAGCTACAGAGCATGCTTTAAGTTAAACTAAGTTGGTAGAATAAAACACGTTTTGTTTGTTTGTTTGAAAACTTTAAATGATTTCTTTCGTTAACTTTCATTTTTAGGGTTCCGTACCCAAACGGTAAAAACGGGACCCTATTCATCAGACCGTCCGTCTGTCTGTCTGTTTGTCTCTCTGTCATGAGGCTGTATCTCAGGAACCGTGATAGCTAGAGAGCTAAAATTCTCACAGATTATGAATTTCTGTTGCCGCTATGACAACAAATATAAATAAATCAAAAAAAAGAGGGATTAAAGGGGCTCCCATACAACAAACGTGATTTTTTGCTGTCTTTTGGTACGGAACCCTTTATGCGCGAATCCGACTCGCACTTCGCCGGTGTTTCAATATCCTCAACCTAATTCTTTATTTAATCAAAGTTATCATATTAATTAAATACTTTTTTTTTTCTTTTTAAAAACCTTTTCATAGCCACTTCAATTCACGAGTCAGATAGAAGTTTATATAAAAATCTTTAAAGCAGTTTAAATTTAATTTACATGAAATCGCCTTTTCCAATTTTCATTATTTATATCATTTAAGATATTTTCCCTCTATGCGCATAGCCGTCAGATGACCCACATTTACGTTATCTTATCATGAATAAACAAAACAATTTTCGTATGACTCTATTAAAACAAAATTTAAACACTGAAAAACACAATGATGTAGGTATAGTCTTTTTCTGGACAGCTCAGCAATCATGTAAACATGTCATGTCTTGACAGAAGTTGTCTATGATCATAGTGTTGTAACTATACTGATTCTATGTATGTAAATAATCATTGAGTTATATCTAGTTCACCGTACATTCATTTACTTCGGTATATCAATCGCCAAATTCATAAAATCATGAAATTCGGTATATCAATATATATTATGTGCAATAATCTTTTTATATTAATTTAATTAAAGGATCTTAAAAAAAAAGAAACTTTTAGAAAATTTTATAGTACATATAATCATTTATTTACAATAATATATTACTTTAGGACTGAATATTTTAACCATCCACCGTCAACCGTACCCAGTCTACCCTAAAGAATCATTTTTTTTCTTTTTATTCATATTTAAATGTTTATGGCGTTCGAAACATTAGATTATCTTTTTGGCAGCTCGCTGATGAACGTTAGCCTCTTTAAATTTACTCCTCCACACGGTACTAAGCCTAACCGGATCCTTCTGACGATTTCTGGGTCGCACAAATACTTATTTAGTCCCAATTTTTTAAAAGTACTTCTGCGAAGAGTAGGCCTCGCGAGCGCCCAGGAAAAAATAACCTGTGAGGAATTATATCCCTTATGATCCCATCATATATAACGGGGACCTTTTTCTCCCTTATTTTCCGCCCTATTAAAAAAACTTTCGACAAAAGTTGTATTTTTATCTTTTCGTAGATCAATGATTTTAAATCAAAGAACATGTGTGCCAAATTTGGAGAAAATTGGTTAACAAATGCGTCTTCTAGACCGAAACTGACATGTACACACACATACGGACGAAAGCAAAATCGTCTATACTGTGGAATCGAAGACCCAAACTCAAAGTGCCTTTTCACACGTACCGGTTGCCGGGTAGCCGGTGCCGGGTAACCGGCGGTGAATGCAAGCGGTTGGCGGGCAAATCACGCTGGTACGTGTGAAAGCTATAGTACACGGCCATACACCCACCCTACCCGGCACCCGGCAACCGGTACTTGTGAAAAGGGGCAAAGACTCTCATCTCCATATATTCAATACTAGCTGTTACCCGCGACTTCGTCCGCGTGGAAATTATGTTATAAGCAAAGTTTGAACCGCATTCTATCGAGCCTCTAGGATAAGTCGTAACCAAAATGTGGGAACAAATTTAGGACATCCTCCAACTTACCCGGGGAGCTATGCGCTAGATGGGTTTTTTTAACGTGAGGAAAATTCCACATGAATGTTTTATGACTCCTACTGACCAAGAACCACACGTATCCTACCTAACAGCCTACGGTTGGGTGCCCCGGGTAAGCCCTCCAAAGGATATTCCAGGACTGCGCTATATGGATAGGAAGAGACCTCATGGTTTTAGTGGGTCCAAGGCTGGTATGACGTACGTGTTTATTAATTAGCCCGTGTTAGTGGTTAATAATAAAAAGAGTAAGTAGTATGGTGAAGGGCGAACACGAAACGTTTGTTAGATTAGGGCCACAGACTGAAAACTTTAAGTATAACCGGAAGATTTGAGACGATAACACTAACGCTAACGGTAGCCAGTAAATGGCAGTCGTTAAACCAAGTTGAAGGCCTTATGGATTTAATAATTTTCAAAAGTAGGCAGTATCTACGCCTGTCCATTTCAACACGGCAATACGGTTCACCATCTATTACGTTACGTGGGACGAATTATAAAAAGGTGAACATATAATATAACTCGATACCCCCTTGGGGATAAAGGCGTGACCGTATGCATGTACTTATTATGTTTAAGGTGACTTAATTTATGTACCTATGTCACTGTAGCCAAAGCTCAACATTTTCCAGTAAAGTTGTATTTTTAAGAGTGTTCATTATAAACTACGTTTGTGTGGCGTGTTGGTTTAATCATAAAAGAGCTTAATGGTTAAGGCTATTGTAAAATAATTCTATACTGCCTTATTGCGAGGGTCGGCTACTTTAATTTTAATTTTTCATGTCTGTCTATATCCCGAATAAGTATCACGCCGAAACTACTGATTCGATTTAAATGAAATTTGGTACAATCTGACCTGATGATCTGAAGAAGGTTTTAGGATAATTTTGATCCCGATATTTTGCGCGGATCCTTTGGGAGAGGGGATGAAAGACCAATGGTTCATTAGTTGTAACTTCTCAATGCATAGTCCGATTACAATTTTTTTCAGTTTCATAAAGGGAGTACGTAAAGGATTGTTTCACACAAGTTTCAATGTTGAGGGTTTTGTAGTTCAGAAATTAGAAACATCTCAACTTTCGCTAAACCTAGAATTCAAGAGTCCCTTTGAATGTGAGGGTAAATCTAAACTGGCGTGTTGGCTTAATCATAAAAGAGCTTAATGATTAAGGCTATTGTAAAATAATTCAGTCCGCGCCGAAGGCGTGGCGTTGTAACTTCTCAATGCATAGTCCGATTACATTTTTTTTCAGTTTCATAAAGGGAGTACGTAAAGGATTGTTTCACACAAGTTTCAATGTTGAGGGTTTTGTAGTTCAGAAATTAGAAACATCTCAACTTTCGCAAAACCTAGAATTCAAGAGTCCCTTTGAATGTGAAGGTAAATCTAAACTGGCGTCTTGGCTTAATCATAAAAGAGCTTAATGATTAAGGCTATTGTAAAATAATTCAGTCCGCGCCGAAGGCGTGGACTGAATTGTTTTAGAATAGACTTAAGCTTTAAGCTCTTTTTTGATTAAGCAAACAGGGCAGTTTCACACGCTGCTTAATGAGTCTGATGGAGAAATACCTCTTCTTTCATAGATCTTATGTGACGTAAACAAATTTGCGAGGGTCACAGCTAGTCTATACATATATATAATAAACTGTAGAGGGTCGAGAGTCTGTACATGGAAGTTAATTTGAAAATTTTTATTGTAGGGCATTCTCTAACGAGGACTATCGACCTCTATCAGGGTCAGAGGACGGTGAGAGGGTCGCTCACCGTCCTTACAAAAGCAGGCCCATGACGGCAGCGTGACGTGAGGAACTTTAGAAGTGGGATCACACCCGAAACCCCCCAAAGACGCGGGATGGCACTCGAACCACCCCTGGGTGAGGCCGCAGTGGTGGCCGTAGTTCTGTTGGGAGTCCTGAGATATCCTTCCGGGGGCTTACCCGGGGCTCACAACCATAGGCTGTTGGACGTTACATGAGGTTTTTTGGTCGGTAGGAGTCCGGCATAACATCCATTAGGATTTTCCCTCACGTAAAAAAAAAGGGCAGACTCTAATCGAAACTGAACCCGAAAATGTAATTTGAATTTTTCATGTCAGTCTGTCTGTCTGAATCCCTAATAAGTATCACGCCCAAACTACTGATTCGATTTTAATAAAATTTAGTACAATCTGAGCTTATGATCCGAGGAAGGCTCTGTGGCTCTGGGATACTTTTGATCTCGATATTTTGTGCGATTCCTTTGATGATGAGAGGGAATTAAAGACAGGATTGTTTCACACAAGTTTTAATGTTGAGGGTTTTGTAGTTCAGGAATTAGAGACATCTCAACTTTCGCAATACCTAGAATTCAAGGATACCTTTGAATGTGAGGGTAAATCTAAACTAAATGATTAAGGCTATTGTAAAATAAATCAGTCCGCGCCGAAGGCGTGGACTGAATTGTTTTGGAATAGACTTAATCTTAAGCTCTTTTATGTTTAAGCAAACAGGGCAGTTTCATACGCTGATTGATGAGTCTGATGAAGAAATACCTCTCCTTTCATACACCATAATATATGTGACGTAAACGAAGTTGCGAGGGTCAGCTAGTATAACCGCCTGCCGCACCGAAGGTCCTGGGTTCGATTTCTAGTTTGGTCCAATTATTTGTTTGATCAACAAATGTTTTTATCGGAGATTGGGTGTTTTCTATGTATAATATGTATGTATTTAGAAATATATAAGAATGTATATCAGTCGTCTGGATAATTATCGTAGCAAACACAGGATTTAATTTTTCTCTATCGGGCTTCTAAGATATTTAGCGTGATAATATGTAGCCGGTGTGTAAAACCGATCTTCCTGCAACGTTTTAGCTTAATCAATCCCCATACTTACATATTTCATTGCCCTCTGCCTAGTCCCTAGGATATGTAGCGTGATAATATATAGCCTATTTAAAGATCCTACCTCTAGATTTACTATTCAAGTAAAAGAGTTATTAAAATTATTCAGTAGTTTCTGTATTTTGCAAAAATATGCAAACAGATTTTCATTGTTGTCTGCCGAGCTCCTAAAATATTTAGCGTAATAATATGTTGTCTTGGTGTAAAACCTATCCCTTACTAATATTTCTGCTACGTTTTAGTCGAATCAATCCACCGGTTTACACATTTCATTGCTCTCTGCTTAGCCCCTAGGATATGTAGCGTGATAATATATCGCCTATTTTAAGGCCCCACCTCTGACAAATATTTGTGCAAAATTTGAACCAAATCTGTTCAGTACTTTTCGAGATCCTTCCGGACAAAGCAAAGCAAACAGACAAACAGACAAAAATTTTTCTGACTGTATTTTTGGGTTCGGTATCTTACGTCGAACACCTAGCGAGTATTTTTTTTTAAATATTTCCAATGTACAGTTTTGGCTTTTCTATCATTTTATTATATGTATAGATACTCTGTGGACTAGCACTCTTCGCTCTCTGGGTCAATAAGTTATATTATTAAAGTAAGTACATTTTTTCGAACTGACAGATTGATAAAACAATGACCTCCTTTTAAAATCAATTGGCCAGTACAACAGTTTTACAACACTATGGCAAAGACAAACAAGTCTGAGAAAAAATAATTTGATGACAAGCAAAAATGACAGTCTTAAATTTTTACCATCCGAGTATTTATCATGAAATTATTCTATAATCTAAAGGTTTATTAGGTTCGAAATGTCCGCATAAATCTAACTAGAGTTCCTTGAAACGACTATGATCAGGATTGATAATTAAATGTAAGTAATTATGGAGTAGTCGAGATCCAATTTCTTTGTTTACTATATTATTTAGGTCTGTTGAATTCCACTATATATCCCGCTAACCCTAATACTAAATAGATAGAACTATTTGACGGAACGCACCTCTGACAATTATTAGTGCAAGAAAAACCCCAAATTCTTAGTTTCCTTTCAGCACAGTCACAAACTTGAATACTATCACTTCATTTCTTAATATCTCATGAAATATAATGCACCCTTAGTAGAAGCAGTTGATACCCGCCCGCCCTCAGTTTCCTGCCAACCTCGGTCGCACTCGGACGCGCGCACGACCGACTTCGGAAGTGCTATGAACTTTTTCACGGGACTTGCGACTTCTGTGAAAATGATTTTTTGTTTTTATGTGAAAAAACTTTTTCTTTGTGATGATGAAATTTTTTGAACTGTGAATTTTGAAAATGGATTTATTTACGAGGCGAATATGTTTATTTGTTTTTATTGGTGAGTATTTATTAAAACCACTTATTAATATGTTCGAAAATTGAGACTCGATTCTGATTGTATTCCATTTGTATATTTTGAAAAATATATGCCGTGTGTTGAAAATATGAAACTTTGCGTGTGTTTGTATTTTGTTATGATAAGAATGACAAATCTTAATTCAATACAAAACTTGTATTTACAATCTCTTGTAAATACAAGTTTTTTATTGAATTAAGATTTGTCATTCTTATTAAACAAACTCTCGTTTGTTTTGGTGGTTCAGTAAATAAATCAAAATATTAAAAAATATCCGTTTTATATAGATAAAAATTTTACTAATTTTGAATCAGAAATTATAGTACTTAATCGTTGCTCTTGAACTTACTTTGATTCTGTTCTATTTTATTGCAAAATGTGACGATTTTATCGTTAATAATAAAATACAGAAAAAAATTCTGAACTATATTCTAATGATAACTGGTAATTTTTATTCTATACCTTATTCTAATTTCTTCATAGTACCTGCTTCATAGTGGTAAAATTTATAGCAGCTGTATAAAAACGTATATATTTATTAATAGTTTGAAGTTTATTCTTTTGGAAATATAAAGAATGTATTTCTGTCTGTTATATCATTGATTTTAATATGAATTCAGGTTTATAAATTACGAAAAATTTGTTATAATATTTTCATAGTTTATACTGTTGGTACGTGGTTGAATTTGCTGAAAGCCGCTGAAATGGGCGCCCAAATAAAAAATAGGTCAGCTCAACCGTCAAAATTTGACAATGTGGTAGCGCGTCGACTAAAAAACTTTTGCAACAATATTTTCGCAGCAGATGGAAATAGAATTGAGACCCGGTGCAGTAATTCATTTGTAAATTGTTTTATGCACTTATTTACTGAAATTCAGTAATGGGATATACTGTGGTTGGGAGATGACCATCGCCAGAGAATGATCTAGCCATTGTGGTGATAGGATTGGTCAGCCTAGACTCTGCGTTACCGAGTCTAGCTGCTTCCAGTTGCGCCGCGTGGAGGCTCCTTCGTGCAACCGATTCAGTAATGAATATGAAATATAATACGAAATTTAATCAATATGTCGCTTTTATTATATTTTAATTCTAATTTGTCAACAGAAGGAAAGATGTCAGGGAACTGTTATAAAATTATATTTCAAGATTTTCATTAGGTATTAATAAAATGTCAAAATAGTACAATTTAATTATTATATGATACTAATTGATTTGTCATATTCCCACACAATATCATCTAGCCCAAATTAAGCTAAATTAATGCTTGTGCTATGGGATCTAGACGACTGATAAACATACTAATAGGTATATTTCTGAATACATACATATATTTTAGATAAATTACGCCCAGCCAAAGAACAAATCAATGTGCTCAACACAAAAAGACATTTGTCCTGGGTGGAAATAGAACCCACGACCTCCGAATCCGTAGTCAGACATACTAACCACTGGACAACGAGGCAAATCGAAAAGTAGTATTCGTTAAGCTGACAACCTATAATATATAGCACACAAGCTATAATATATAACACAAGATACCATTTCAAGAGCCACTTCAACAAAGCTGGGTTACTTGACGAGGGAAATATGAACCCTATATTAGCAAAGGGCTTCTAGTGCTCATTGTACATAACTTGAAATGATTAGAGGATGTGAAGCGCTCGTGGCCCCGCGGACCTTAGTGTTCTGTAAACGATCACTGCAGTAAGCAACTTTCACAATGGCCGGGCCATGGATGGTTGACCATCCATGTGATCACTTTGTGACATTTATTTGAGCGTTTCCGTGCTTCGGAAGGCACGTTAAGCCGTTGGTCCCGGGTGCCAGTAAAATGGCAGTCGTTAAGCCAAGTTGAAGGCTTTATTTCAACAGCAGGCAGTCACAACCTGCGCCTGTCCATTTAAACACGGCAATACGGCTCACAACGTATTACGTGGGACAAATTATAAAAAGGTGAAATGTGGGTATATAATATGCCTCTGCCTACCCCTTCGGGGATAAAGGCGTGATGATTAACCTTAATCTGAACCTGATTAGAGGATGTTAGAAGAGGGTGGTTATAAGTAGTAAAAGCTCTTAAGGACAATCGTTGGAGTCAATTCCATGAAAATGTGATAAAAACGCCACATCGAGATTGCAAACATACTGTGTAAGTTATTTCCATTAAAGGTTATGATTATTGGGGTGTGTATCTGATACCAATTAGGTACATACTGTAATTTCCTATTATATACAGTGGATGCCGCCACAAACTATTTTTGGGTATTTCTTTCATCAACAATTAAGTTATTAATTAAGTATCATCAACCAAATTCTTGACAATTTTCATTAAATATTTTAAGTTATCAAAGTTAACTGTAACCGCTACCATAGTTGGATGTAGAAGAATAAGTATAGTCACATTCTGTCTATGTTATTTTGGTAGAATATGTTTTTATATAAAAATAATCCTTTGCTTAAATTGTATCTGCTTCTCAAAACAGATATTCGATACAGCCTATCAAATAAACTTTTATTCGCCAATCCTTTTATCAAATCCCAAAAAAAAGATTACAAATGCTACGCAAATACTTTTGTTCATACAATCTTCAAATCCAGCCGAGATTTTACGGCTCCGCAGACGTTTAGCCGCTGTTTAGCTGAATCGACCCCAAAGGGCTATGAATATCATTTGGTTTGAACTCACAATGGCCAGAGAGAATTGAGCTTACAATAACCGTAAATGTTTATAGTTTTCTTTTTCACGTTTTTGATACGTTATATTTTTTTTTTTGGTTTGTTTATATGGTAAATGGGATTCAAATGTTCTTGAAAAGGAATGTTTGGAAAGAGGTATTGTGTGTGGGTAGGCATACTAAATAGTAGATTATATAAAAGGGAGCAAAATAGTATTTTTACGGCGAGGGCGCTACTTTGATTCACGAGCGAAGCGAAGGATTTCAGAATCGGAATAAATATCCTCGGAATAAATATCCCTCGCTATGCTCGGGAATCTATCCCGAGCATAGCGAGGGATATTAGCGTAGAATCCTGAGCGTAATGATGGGATTCAAAGTACACCGCCGAGGGAAAAATAATTTGCTGTCGCGTAATATACTCTACTTGTCATTCCCTTTCTATGAGAAAAATAAATTTGTACTACGCGACGCGACGTATTTAGCTTCTATAGTTATTGTTTCAAGAGTGTAGGAATTGTAACTTTCATAACTCGACGTAAAACTCAATATGTATTTGCAGAATACAATAGAATATGTGTACTTATTACAACAACAGAGAGATCAATCGCGCTTCTTAGTTTTTTTTTTAGTTAGCACTGGTCACCGCGACGACTAGAAAAGACGTAGGTTCCAGCTAGTATCCATACAATTGCGTTCGATTTCTATGAATATTCTAAGTTCCAAATTCAATTTACTTTGCTGCCCGTTAAAAAGCTCTTAACAGAAAAGAGCTATTTTGCGCCTCGTTGTAGTGGTGCAAAGTAATATTTTTCGAATAGAAGGGATGAAATAGTAGATTATATTACAACGGAGCGAAATAGCATTTTGACGGCAAGGGCGCTACTTGGAATCACGAGCGAAGCGAATGAGTCTATGATTCAAATACATTTATTGTTAAACATTACAGAGAAACATAATTATTAAATATCTATATTTACATTATTACTATCTAAACTAAACCTAAATAAGGCCCCCGTGGCATTGTGCCCAAAAGACTAGCAGCATTCCCCCTTTGAATAGCAATGCCTATTCGTTGAGCGAGAAAACTGCCAGCCCTTGGGTCACCAGTTGACTCCACAAGGCGCTTCTTCAAATTCTTAAAAATTTTTGCGCATTGGGACCCCATGGACCTAGGGTCTCGACACCGACTGGACAAAAACGATACGATGAGTCGAGACCCTTATATTTATTAATTTTAATATTTTCAGCCGCTTCCGCTGCTGCACTGGCTTTTAATTTTGTTTTAGGAAGATGGGACGGGGCTAGAGTGTCAACACAAGTTGCATCCCACACCAGGACCCGACCCATCTCCCACGGTATCAAAGTTATACCATCCGGTCTCCTGCCATCGTCCCTGAAAACGCCGTTTGGCTCTAAGAGCGCAGGCACATTGGCGGTGGCAAGAGCACGGCGGATGATGTCATTCAGCGCAGCGTGGCGTGAGAAGCGGCCTGCGCTCTTTAAACATGAAAGACCATGATGCCCCAAAGTGTCAACGTTAAAACCGCAGGGGCATCGATGTGGAGCGCAAAACGTGACGCCAAGTCTCAAACCAACTGAAATTCTTAGGATGTCCGGTTCCAAAAATTTTCCGGTGTTGGCTGTAGGGAAAGCTTTCAACTAATCACCGGATTCCTTTCTACTGAGCGCTAATAATCTGGCCCGATCCGGGCCTAAGCTAGCATTTAATAAAACCGGTCAAGTGCGAGTTGGACTCGCCCATGAAGGGTTTCGTAGCAGCCAGTAACATAATATAAAAGTTCCTATAGTTCGTTGTAACTTTGATTGATGTTTTAACACGTTCGCAGTGGTAGTGATTTTTCTAACCGAAAATTGCGGTTTATGACGTATTAAAAAAAAATCTACCAGTTCTATCTCGTTCAAACCAATTTTCGTTGGTAGTTTTTATGGAAATGTGCATCATATATTTTTTTTAGATCTATCATTCTCTTAGTTTAGAAGTTAGAGGGGGGGGGGGGACACACATTTTTCCACTTTGGAAGTGTCTCTTGCGCAAACTATTCACTTAAGGAAAAAATGATTTTAGAAACCTCAATAGAATTTTTACAGACCTATCTATAGATACCCCACACGTATGGGTTTGATGAAAAAAAACATTTTGAGCTTCAGTTTTGAGTATGGGGACCCCCAAAATTTACGGCTTTTTCTCTAGTTTTATATAAGAATCTTAATGCGGTTCACAGATTACATCTATTTACCAAGTTTCAATAGCATAGGCCTTATAGTTTCGGAGAAAAGTGGCTGTGACACACGGACGGACAGACAGACGGACAGACAGACAGACAGACATGACGAATCTATAAGGGTTTCGTTTTTGCCATTTGGCTACGAAACCCTAAAAAGGAGTCAAAGGTTAATTTTGACATAGCGTCGTCCCAGCTCCGTTGTAAATTTGGATGGGTGGGTAAATTTTGTCCCGGACAAGCCATTAGCCAAGCATTCTTGGCATCTGTAAGGCCAGTCGTCTCATAGTCTGTAAGACAATTCGTCAGAATTTTACCTACGAGACTCGACGTGGCATGTACAGATGACAAAAAGGCTGGCAAAGCCACACTAGTAATTTTGCGGATCCCTAGCCCACTATATTTAATGGGAAGAGATGCCTGGGACCAAGATTGTTCGCTCAGTTGTATATTGAGAATTGATTCCAAAGAAGATTTGATTAGCGAATCAATAGAAAATAAATGACTTTGATGTTTCCAAAAAGGACAACAGCGAAGCAAATAAATAGATTTGGGAACAAACATACAAAATTTCAGAATTGTGATTGCGTAATGTGAACTAATAGAATGTAGCCGATCTACATTGGATTCAAATTTTGAATTTTTTTGTGCTATTAATTCGGGAATAGCATCTTCAAATATAGGGGACCCTAGGAGGTAAAGATTCTCTCTGC
This sequence comes from Miltochrista miniata, assembly GCA_933228765.1. NCBI lineage: Eukaryota > Metazoa > Arthropoda > Insecta > Lepidoptera > Erebidae > Miltochrista > Miltochrista miniata. The sequence goes on along the minus strand of OW121773.1, from coordinate 15,019,399 downwards.
TAACAATTTTAATATTCGGACATAGGGAATTGAATTTTTCGACGAGTTCCGAATTGATGTGATTATTATGAATGTATAATTCACACTTATTAAAATTTAATTCCAAACCAATTAAATGAAATTTATTTTTAATTTCTATAAGATCTGACAGAACAGAAACTGCATCACCTCCAAGAGTCCCGTCATCTAAATACCAGACGTAAAATTTTGACTTTAAATTTTGAATGATGGGGTTAATGGCTAGGCTGAAAATGGCTGGTCCGAGGGGATCACCCTGCTGGCAACCGACTTCAGAAGGAAGTTCGTTGCATTTATATATTAATTTGGAAGGTTCGTGATAACAGTTAAGTAAATGGTTATAAATTTCAGGAACATTGCTTCTAATTTCTGACAGCAGGATGTCACGGTTTACCGAATTAAAAGCATTTTTTACATCAATTTTCAGCAAAACCTCACACTCACCTTTATTAAGGTAGGTGCGTAAGGCGTGGACCGCCGCCTCACACCCACCTTTGGTACCAAACCCTAATTGAGTCGGTTCAAATTTTTGTTGTAATTTTGACAAGATGTATGGGACAGAAATTTTGGATGCTAAACGCCTAAAAGTGGACCCAACAGCAATAGGACGGACTCCTCCGTCTTTTTTAGTGAGAGCAATGAGATTAGCTCCATAGATAACAGGAGCGACCTCAGGGTTAATGTTACCAGAGAGCATGAGGTTTACTAATTTTGTTAAACAACCGATGAGGTGCTTACCTGCATCACCCACACAGTGAGAGGTTAGGTCTTTTTGGTGTTGGGGAGAATGACCATCAAGACCAGCTGCTGATCCGACTTTAAAAGCATTAATCGCACTCACTGTGTCCTTATCCTGTGCAAGTAAACACACATCGGGTGATGTAGGCGGGTCCAGAACGTAGTCCGAGACTGGAGCTGAGGGATGTTTTGTCTGTAAAGACGTAAGGGTATCTCTTGTATCTGGAGACAGAACATCACTTGAAAACAGGAGACGTGCGACTCCTTTTAAATCTCCGTCGCTAACTTTTGCTTCTACAAGCTTGTTAACATTATAAATATTTTTGTTATAATTTCCAGTAAAACAGCAATTTTGAGTCGGAAGTGTGGGGTTAGAACAATTATTTTTAGAGATATAGTCTCGTCACTAAATTTAGCATGTAAAACTTTATAAGGAAATAGCAAAAGATTTTGCCAATTTTCAATGCTATTACTATCCAAACACTGCGTTATAAATTGAGACAAAAGTGTAGCGACAGAGATCCTGGCACCACGAGGAATTCGTTTAACTAAACTCACATTATTTTTTAAATTACTCAAAAGGTGATGAAAAGGCGTGCCAGAAGGGTTACTATCAGATGGAATAGAAGCATGAGGTTGTGCGAAATTATCTGAAAGTAACGTTGTTGAGTTTTGGCTGGGGCATTTATATAATTTTGATATATGTATACGAAGCCCTCGAGCACTTTTAAAAGATTTTAAACAAATGGAACAAGAAAAAGTATAAAGTGACGTACCATCTTCCGATTGCGTCAAGCTTTGCATTTACTTATTAGATATTATAAAACAGAAACTACAAAAACAAACACAAATAAAAATACAATAAAAATAATCTTGACGTTCGCGTTGACGCTCTGTCACACCGGGCGCCGGCCGGGCGCATGCGGAGGAGCCAGCAAAACCAGAAATAATTTTCAGCTTGAAAAATCTGTCTATCTTCTATCTTCTTCTTCAATATCTATACTAATAATAAATCTTTAGAGAGGTCAATTCTGTACATGAAATATATTTTCAAAATAACTATCAGGGGGTGATTAGTGATCGATACTGATGCCAAAAATGCAATCAGTAAAATTTTTGTCTGTCTGTCTGTCTGTCTGTCTGTCTGTCTGTATGTTCCTTATAGAAACAAAAACTACTCGACGAATTTTAACGAAAATTTATACAATTATTCTTCATACTCCTGGGCAGGTTATAGGATACTTTTCATCACGCTAAATCAATAGGAGCAGAGTAGTGAAGGGAAATTTTGGTAAAACGGGAGAAGTTACTCCATTTTTTACGTTTCCGTCGCGTGTGCAGCCTTAATGGTTAAAGTTACATAGAAATCTTGTATGACGGAAATACATATTCGTATTCTACATAAAATTGTCTAAAAAATATCCTATGTCTATCTTTTATGGTTAACTCACAATAACACGTGTAACTCTTGATAGCTTAGCAGTTCGGAGCATTCTGATTATATTTGTTTACTCTTACGTTTATAATACTCTCACTCATCCCTAATTTAAAAGTTAACATTATTACCTATTCAATAAAAAAAGAATCATAGAAATCGGTATAGAAACACCAAACTTATATAAGCCATCGCACCGTCGCACGTGAATACTGAATATATTATATTTCCCTTCTAAAATACGAAAGTTAATCTGTCTCTCGCATCAAAACCACTGAACCCTGAGGAAGGACATATGCTACTTTTTTACGAAAAGCGACGAAAACGCGGACGAAGTCGCAGGCAAAAGCTAGTTAACAAATATAATTAGATAAATCGCATTTAGACTTAAATATTACTTAAAACCAAGCCTTAGGTGGGCCAAAATTATATAATTGTTATTTAAAACAATTATATAATTTTTGTTAGACCGGTCGACATAGTTGACGTTGACGTTGACGTTTATAATGATATGATTATGATTCTAACTCAGAATCTTAGGCGCAGTGAGGGATTCAAAGTAAACCGCCCGTGGGAAAAATAATTTGCTCTCCAGTAAATAGGTACTCTACTTTGATCACACTTTTATTTATTTATTTAACACATATTTGGACTGGCACAAGAATCAAATCCAAGATCTCTCGCGATCAATGCGCAGCTTCACTACGCAAGCAAAATAAAAATAAAATAAAATAAAATTTATTCCCTTTGAAATTTTTAAAAAAATTATTTAGGTTTGTCAAAATTTTTGTGACTCTACCGGGGGTTCGGAAATACTACAGACTGAGAAGAACACCCCAAGAAACTCAGTCTGGTCCCTTCTCTTCTAGTATCTTAGTATCTAATACAGTTTTTTTTTTATGTAGAAAGGAGCAATTCGTGTCACTGCCAGGCAGCCTTGTCTTCTAGAAAGTCTTTAATGCTATAATAAGCTTTCTGGCACAATTTAAGTTTTATTAGTTTTTTAAATTTATTAACTGACAAACCTGTTATGGCTGTCGGCAATGTATTGTACATTCGAATACAATTGCCCGCAAAAGAATGGCTTATTTTATTAAGCCTAAATCTAGGTATAGCCAATTTATTCTTATTTCTTAAGTTTAGATTATGGATATCACTATTTTTAATAAATTTACTGTTATTTTTATGAGTATATAATAAGTTTTCATATATGTACTGTGAATACACAGTAAGTATAGCGTTTTACGTATTCTTTGTCTATCAAAGTAAAACTATGCTCTGGGCTCTGATTGCTTATTTTATTTCTGAACAACTCACTGCACTACAAATTCTTTTTTTTTAATGTTAGCTCAGCAACAATAAAGTCAGAAGTAGGTAACCTTTTTTTTATAAAACGATACCTAATAAAGGAGTGGGAGAGGAACCTGCCTCACACCCTCGATTCACCAATCCTAACCTACAACAGTTAAGGATAACCACAACTAATTGTAAGATAGGAATGACGAACCGAACTCCTCAGGGAAGCAATTTTGGATGTTGGATAGGAGGACTGGTATCAGGACTGCATGGCAGCAAAAAAGTCCTGAAGTTGCCTCGTGTGTAGGCGAAACACGTGTCAACTTATTAGTCACGTTGTAATGCGGAGTAGTGCTCATTATTAACAATCTGGAGGGTACAGGTAATATTCCTATCCAACATCCAAAATTCCTTTCCTGAGGAGTTCGGTTTGTCATTTCTCCCTTACAATTAGTTGTGGCTTTCCTTAACTGTTGTAGGTTGGGATTGACGAATCGAGGGTGTGAGGCAGGTTCCTCTCCCCCTTTATTGTCGTTTTAGAATGGATTTCCGCCATGTAACGCCCCATTCCATCAGTTAACCTTTTTTTTTTCATTTCAAGTGTATGTATATGTGTAGTAAATTTATAACGGGGTTTATTTAATACCAGTTTTAACATTTATGTGTTTGGTTGAAAGGGTAAATTTCCATATTTAATACATATTTATCTGCGTGGATGAAACTCAGCATTGTACTTTTAAATTAATCGCTCACCGTATTTCTTTTTAATTGCAAGAAACAAAAAATAGGCAAGGGCGTAGATTAGGCTTTGTTAGGATATTGGATACATTTTAAATGAAGGCTTAAGATTCCAGTAGGAAAGCTAAATGTAATGTAAAATCTTATTAACATATTAACAAGGTAGGAACGACGAATGTGTTTTACATAAAGTGTCCCAAAATTAACTCTTCAAACTTTGTCACGTGACGTGGCATTAGTCAAGAAACATTACAAAAATAAAGAAATAAAGATCCCGTGAATACTTTAACCGTAAATTAGTTTTAAAAGTCCTGTAAATTTTCATTATTACCATTTACTCCTTATGACCCTTCCGGTCGACTTTGTCCATTTCCTAACTTGACCACTTCCAAACTTGTCCACTTCCTAAATTGTCATCTTCCTAACTTTACCATTTCCAAAGTTGTCACTTCCTAACTTGACTACTTCCCGATTCGTCTTCTTTTATCGATATTTAAATAGAAATAGTATAATTTTTATTTTTCAAAATGACCGGGTTTGATTCCCGAGCTGCGCAAGAGATTTTTTCAAATCTAAGTTTGCAGTTCTTATTTTCTTTAAAATTGATGACATGGTTCCTAAGAACAGATCTTTGTTTTTTTTATATTTACGGTGTTGTCTATACTGACAGCTCCGAATGTTACATCCTGTATACGGTAGGAGCATTCATTTCAGAATACCTAACTAGGTATTCTGTTTTTCCTCATATTTATATTTTTACCAATTAGTAAAAATAAAAATATGAGGAAAAACTCCTTGATGGAGCTGTAATTAAGCAAATTGTTCCCTGTCTCATAACTTGTAATCCAGTTACGTCTATGTTAGCGGCCGCTCCGACGGCAATTTCGGCGAATTATATTATACTAGAGAATGCCAACCATTAAGCAAGCGTGAAATTAGATTACGGGACCCATTCCACGTACAATTTTTTAGGTTAAAAATACCTAGAGAAGCGCTCGTGGCCCCGCGGACTCAGTGTTCTGTAAACGATCACTGTAGTAAACAACTTTCACTATAGCCAGTTCTTGGATGGGTGGCCATTCATGTGACCACTTTGTGACATTTATTTGAGCGTTGGTGTGCTTCGGAAGGCACGTTAAGCCGTTGGTCTCGGTTGCCAACAAAATGGCAGTCGAAGGCCTTTATAGGCGGCTTGAAAATTTTCAACAGCAGGTAGTCACAACCTGCACCTGTCTATCTCAACACGGCAATACGGCATACGGCTCACCACCTATTACGTGGGACAAATTACAAAAAGGTGAAAGGTGAGCATAATAATAATATGCCTCTGCCTATCCCGTAGCCTCCCTATTGTATTATGTTACAATAATAATAATTTGTAGAGTATAACGATGCCTTACTTTCTCAACCTCGTATCTCAAAAAAATCTACTTTTCAGGAGACAATAAAAACCGTCTATCTTTTTATACTTTGATTTTTTTTAATAATTTTAATGCAGCTATTTAGACAGAGATTACAGCTATGTGTATAGATGAAATAATTATTAATTTCTTTTCTAGTTTTAGCATAAAATGCATTTTAGAAGATACGAGTTTGTTGAATAGTCATTTTACTTCATTCTTGTAACTTGATATACAAGTTACTTGTTTGTTGCATTCATGTCCATACTAAATCGCACAAACACATACACACATACATGAACTTGATCATGCCCTTATCAATATGTCAATACGCCTTTAGCCCCAAAGGGATAGGCAGAGGCAAAAAAATTAGTTTTTAGCCCACATGAGCCAAATTGCCGTGTTAAAATGGACCGGCGAAGGTTGTCACTGTTGTAACCCTGTTCATTCTAAATTATGCAATGAAAACGCTTGGCTATTTAAAATAAATGTTTATTAAAAAATAATCTGGGCATCCTCTCCCTTATAGACCCTCTTGCTGGCCCTATTACAGGCTACTTTGAAGCGGAGCACGTTCATGCCCTGCACCCCTCGAGTGCTGATACAGGCGTTGTTTCTGATGGACAGCTTTGGCGTAATCACCCCGAAGGAGTGAGATTTTGGAAGTTGGCGACGTCTGTATTATGGATAATACACTGGATTCAATAGCAACTGCTGAGGCACTATCCGATGAAGCCTTACATAGACGCATAGTAATCGCAGCGTCTATTTCAGCTTGCCAACGTGTTGTGCCATAATCGCCGCGTCATTTTTACTGCACGTGTAGAAGATAACGCTTGCAGATCTGATCCTGGGAGAAAGCAATCGAGTGGTCGGCGCGTCCCTCTAAATTGGTCTTGGGAGACAGCAGCACTCAGTGTAGTCGCCTCTGAAGTCCCTCAGAAACATTAAGTCAGCGTTCGGTAACCGTACCTCCACCTCATCAGCCCCTCGCTGAAGTTCTGAAATGATCTAGTTGTCTGTTTCCCCCTTTTTTTTTGTTTGACGTAAGGGAAAATCCTCATGGATGTTATGCTGGACTCCTACTGACTAAAAAACCTCACGTAACGCCCAACAGCCTATGGTTGGGAGCCCCGGGTAAACCCTTGGAAGGATGTCCCAGGTCAATCCCGGAGAAAGAAGGGTCTGCAAGGCACTGCAGACGGTGAAAGCAAATAAGGATATTGAGCCCGAGTGTGCGCGTTCATTAGGGAGGACCCTAATGAACGCGCACACCCGGGTTCAGCTTTATCTCGAAATTGCTCCTACGGCGTATTTGCGTCTCGATGAGGAACATCGAGAATCGTAGCCATGTTAAGACGATGGAAGACGGCGTCGTTTATTTCATAAACGTGTGATACTGAGTTTCAATGAAAAGCCTTGTAAGTAATAGGATAGGTAAAGTTACGTTTGGTGGTGCACCTGATGCAAAATGTATTCCCTCTTGTATATCGTGTCACTGCCTTTTTAAATTTCATATTAGATACACATAATAAGAACAGTTTCTTTTATAAAAACTTGTACTTTTAAACTTTTTAAAAAAATTGTTTTTAGTGGATGGTTGGTTCGACTCAAAGACCGACGTAAAATAATTGATGCTCTCGAAATATCAGGTGGAGACAGCTACAAGTCCTTTGGATTTCATTTAGAACTATCATCTTGTTCTTGTAATAACTAAAATTCAAGCAGAGAATATCATCGAATGTGTACGAATAGATACGAATCCTCAGATATTTTGCACAAGTTATTCGAAACGAACCGGCTTGTTATCTATAGGCATGTGCAGGGCAAGAATCGTGGGGGCTGTTGTAACCATTCAAAATACTATCAACCACAACTCCTCTTCCAAGAGTAAACGATTAAGAAAAAGAACTATTAGATAAATTAGACTCACAAACCGCATCTATAGTAGGTATGGTTTCAAAATTAAATTAATTTTCTCTTAGTAAAACAACTTCGATCACAACAGCAATGCAAGAAACGAAATGAGTTTCACACTTACTAATTGCTAGAAAGTTCTTCAAATAGACCTGCGGTCAATATCCTGCGCCCCACGGGTTAAATTAGATTCGATGGAATTAATGCAATTTTTTACAAAATTTATTGATACTACAAGTGCGGCAACCTCGTATCTCGCGGACATGGTAACTTAAACGGAACACTTTGCCACGAAATAACATTCACAACCACGTATATTAAAGATACGAGTTTGACACAGTTATGAAAAGAGAAGTAAAAGAGATACCAGAATGATTTTTATTCATATTCATGCTATAGACACGGCATATCGAGTTAAGAGTCCGTTGAGGTTATAGAGCGAAATGAGAACAATCGATTGATAAAGAAAAAGCAAAATCCCTATTTTCTAAGATACGAGGTTGAGAAAGTAAGGCATCGATAATAGAATATGTCAATGGCGATATGGGTTAAATGGTGCTACGTATGTAAATAAAAAAAAAATGGTGCTACGTGGTTCGTAGTACAGCCACAGGGTGAAAACTCTGTACAAAAATGTTCGTTTTCAACCACACTATATACACGTAATGTGAATGCTTGAATCGAGCTTGAATATGTGTGTGAGTATACTAGGGTCACTAGCTATGGAAACAAAATAATAAGGAGCAGAACGCAATCTCATGTATGTATGTAGGTACTTTTTTTTTAAACCTACCCTCGTCTAAGCACAAATTGAACCAAAGCAATAGCACAAAGTACGTAGGTAGTAATACGTAATGCAACGCAGTGACACTCTCTCAAGTACTGTTACGGCAATTGATACGTCAACTTTTGCGGGGGGTTGGGGAAGCTTACTCAGTGGGAGTCAGTAAGTGGCCGATCTGAATGTAATAGTATTATATTATTTTTGGTATAGCTGCAAGCGTAGTTGCGTTGATTAGCATGAAAACATAGTACTCGTATAGTGCAGTAGTATATTCATAAGTGTATCTTACTACACACAATATAAATCCCACTTTCCCGCTAATTTTCAATCTCTAGAGTTTTTATTTGCCTCATACACTAAAGGCTTTTAAAGTTCCTAAGAGCATCTTTCAATGAGGCGCAGGGAGATGTAACCTAGATAACGGCATTCAAAAAAGCCTTTGAGACGTCTAGTGGGACGACACAACGTCGGTTTTGGTACAAAGAGCCTCCTAGTGACATACTCGTGTAGCTAGAGGCACATCATATAAATAGGAACGTACGAAACTCCTTCTAGGTACTTCTTAAAAGTAAAAACTGGCAAAGTGCGAATGTGACTCGCGCATGGAAGGTATCGCAACAAAAAATGTTAAATAAATTACTTTGGTTTTATGGGACCCCTTCTTACATATTTTTATTTCAGTTTTCAGTATTTTTGGTTACCTCAGCAACAAAAATACAAAATCTGTATAAATTTCAACTGAGACCGAGTCGTTTACGAACTCGTCCGTTCCTGTACCTTTTCCCCGCCCCCTTCAGTGCCGTGCAACTGCTCATCAAGGTCGTACGTGCGTTAATTGTGCGGTAATTGCAATAATTGCAATTATTGTCGTGAAAAACAATAAGTTTAGGGCTTGCAATTTTGTTTTAATTTAATTTAATTTTCATCTTTTTGTTTTTTTTTTGCTATGGTTGATTATTGAATAAGTAAAAAATTATAAAAGAAGTTACTATCCATGTGATTATTTTTTATAGATCTCATTTACCAAATGACTTAGTTTGTAAGCTAAAAATTGGAGATATTGTTGATTAATAGTAATTAAGACAAAATGCCTATAAAAATGATTCTCTTGTACCTTTACTAAAGAGTTTAACCTCTAGCTGCCCAAGCATTATTTAAGAACAACTCGATTACGGCCCAAGTCCTTTCTAAGGGACTAAAAATATTTATCAATTAACGCCCAAAAATAATTTGTCAAGTAATGGTGGTAAGGCACTTTTAATGGTCTTATAATGTCACCAGGGGTTAGAAAAGTTTTATTAAATGATCCTAAACTAGTTAAATTGACCAATTATATAAGTGTATTTAAAGGGACTTTGGGCCGAAATGCAGTAATACATCATCAAGTTTTGTAGGAGAGATATGAGTAGATAAGAAGATTACTGTATATTCAGTTTACAAAAATAGCATATCATCAACTTTCAAATTATATAAGACTTCGAAACGTGTCTAATAAAACCAAAATGTCCGTATTTGATTTTTTTTCATATTATTTTCTTTTGAACCAAAACTATTCTAAGATCATGTTAATTACTAGAGACCCGCTGCGATAGACGATGCAGAGGAGGCCGATGACTATTGGAGACGGTTCCACGACGACTTCCCGAGCCTTAACCCCTTTCTCTACCACTACCTCATCTAAGCCGAATTATTGATGAGGTTGTGGGTATCATGGGGAAATTTGGAATTCTTAGTGACTGGAGACACGCCCATAATTAATAAAGCTTTAAACTCCAGGTCGTTATCATCACTGACCTTCCTTAGAAGGTCAGTGATGATGCCTTAGCATGCAGCAACTATTCTACATCCATATTATTAGGTGCTGAAAGCAATATAAATAAAAGTTAATAATTTCTGTTAAAGCCCGAGGTCCCTTACAAGGCACTAAAAATATAAAACTTCACGCAAACTACGTCCTGAGGGGAATTCAGAGGGACTATTCTTTTTCAACCAATAAATTATCATAAATGCTATAAATTCCACGAAAATTTTAATTACTTCGTTAATGTATTTCAATATCTTTAAAATCATGTATATTTTATTATTAGAAATGTAATATAACCACAATAAAATAAGATTGAATTGTTGCTAACCTTTAAGACGTGATGACGCCTTAATGGAAATTAGCTTATCACACTTTTGTATTCATTTTTAAAGCTTTGAACCTTGTTGATTCAGTTCGTTATAGATTAACAAGTTTGATAAATCAATTAGAAAGTTGCTAGGTCGGTTAGTTAAAAAAAAATCAAATAAATGTATTTGGTCGGACCTGGGCGGTAAATAAGAAATTCATTATATTTGTTTGGGCTGTAATGACATAAGTTATTAAGGGTATTAGAAGGGACCTTGGGCCGCTAGAGGTTAATACTTTCGTAAGTTGATTATTACTAAAAAAATATACCACAATAAACAAGATATTACTTTAAAGAACCATTTTACTCAGGAGTCTCATAGACGTATGATAGGTGGTTGTGTGACAAAAAGTTATGGTAGGTGGCTAAGGGTTAAGACGCTTAAAGTCATAAGCCTCTCCCAAAGACTCAAAACAGACAACCCCAATACCACCAAACTGCTAAATAATTAAGCTCATAATATCCAAAAACTCATAAAAACTTCGAACAACTTATATCCTCTGCGCAGATAAATAGCAATACAATTCGTGACGCGCCTAACAAAATACAAAGCCTGCATATGACGGCGTGATGTCAGTCATTAAAACTTTGGCAATTGTCCTGAAGTAACTGAAGCTCAAAGAGTTAGTAAGGCCTCAAACTGAATGTCAGCGACTAGCGGGGCGACTGCGATTGCGGCAAGAGAATTGGCAAGCAAAGGTCTTCTATGAACGCAGTAGGCTGCGGGCAACATCACAACACTGTTGTGGTCTGTTTCATGCACTGACATATCAGCGTGAGATTCCTATTGGGATCGGAGTTTGGTGCGGCGTGTACGCAGCCTATAGCGTTATAGTAGACCATAGTCAAACGCTCGGTGCGTTTGTTATCGTTTGTTCGAAGTTGCCTACTCTCTTGTACTTTTACTATAGTCAAGAATAGTGCCCGCGGAGAATATCATCAAGCAGACCGCAACGGGCGCTCTTCCGCTATTCGTCAGTATGACATGTCAGGCAGGAATAACCATGGGAGGTTAGAGGGTTGTGCTGTCTTGCAATGTACTCTGGCGCTGCGCTCTCGCCGCAATCGCCGTCGCCGCGTCGCTCCGCTAGCCGCTGTCATCCAGTTTGAGGACTTACAGTCCCGTTGGTAAACTACCAACTGGGAACTGCGAGATGAGACATTACTGTCAAACTTTATTGAGCAGATTGTATTATGTGCTCAAAGTTTGAGTCTCGGGATAATCAAATGACTGAACTGAGTACGTTGTTTATTAATCGGGTTCAGTTAAAGAGAAAGTTATACTTATGTTACTTGCAACTTGTTTAAAGATGTGCGTTGATGTTTTTTGCAAAATATTAGTTTGAAAAAGGTAAAGTCTTAATGAGTTGTTGTGTTTTCACATTTTGATAATTTACAGCGGTAAATTCTTTACTATTTTTTATCGTAAATTATAAATTATAGTCTATCGCGTTTCATACGATAAGATTTTTTCTCCAGGAAAAAACGTGTCTTTTTTGATGTTTCATTACTCCCGACCATCACTAACAAAACGAATCATAAAATTTAATGTAGCCGTCTCAGGACATATCGTGATCAAGAAAAATAAATATAACTATCAATGACAGTACTCTGGTATCATGCATAATTTAAAATTCAGAACGTGTATATTATTATCTACTATTGTCCCCGGGATTAAATTGTTGCTGTATTAATCAAGTGTTTCAGCTATCCGTATAGTAAGATTGATTCTGGGTTTACAGAGTGACTAAGTAACAAACAAATTCATAAAATTACACACTTTTATTATATTAAAGGATGTATAATAAAGTAGCACTTTCAACGCATACCAGTATTTGCTCATAGATGGGTACATCCCAATTGGGATTGAGCAGCCTATCCGAAATCATGCGATCCGAAAAAGCCTTTACGTAATACGAATCGCTGTAAATCAGTAATTTCCTTGTTTCAGTTGTGTTTCGTGCTTCGGGCGGCATTCAATTTCCTACAGAGAGGCAATCTTATAAACGGTGAGTAACAATTTTAGGTCAGATCGCGACTGCTGTGATTAAATTCCAATGCATTGGAATATTCTTCTTTAAACGATTGATTTCTTTTTTTTTGTTAGAAAGTCCTGTTTTTTTTAACTTGAGGGAAAGTCCTTCATGGATGCTATGCCGGACTCCTACCGACTAAAAAACCTCACGTAACGCCCAACAACATACGGTTAAGAGCCCTGAGTAAACCCTCGGAAGAATGTCCCAGGACTCCCAACAGACCCACAGCTACGACTGCGGCTTCGCCTAGGGGGTGGTTTGGAAATTCATGTTGTATACAAAATATTTTTTAAGCTATTTTCAAACTACGCTATACGATTTGTGCTTCTTTTACAGCAATGACTAACGTATGGTAAAATCTATACTAATATTATAAAGAGAAAAGATTTGTTTTTTTGTTTGTTTGTTTGTAACGAATAGGCTCCGGAACTACTGGACCGATTTGAAAAATTCTTTCACTGTTGGAAAGCTACCTACACTCTTTACAGTGAACATAGGCTATATTTTATTCCCGTATTCCTACGGGAACGGGAAGTACGCGGGTGAAACCGCGCGACGTCTGCTAGTATAATATAAAGTAAAATAGAACTGTTAATATAGTTAATGTATGATGCGAAATATTGTTGCGCTATGAACCTTTGCGGTTATAGAGTAGTTTGAAATCAACTACATTAAATAGAAATTAGAGATGGGGGGAGAAGAATATTTAAACTACTGAGACTTCTATAGACATCATGATTTATAACCCGTGAAAATTTCGGCATAATCAATAACTTATTCCAACGTCAACTAGATTGAAATCTAATGAATATTAATAATAAAATCATCAAAAATTTTACGACTCGTCGAGAATATGAATACTGATCAGACGAAAAATAAAGCAACACACATGTCCATCATAATACATTTTCCCCCGGCAATGTACCTAACCACAGCGGTCACTTGTCCCTCAAATATAACCCCGGGGTAAGCTAATAGGTACACATCAAGGGACAGTCCCGTTTCATTTCTAATGTACTCAAAATATTAAAAATGTAACATACATATTTTCAGAAGGATTAATGGGACCTGTACATGTATTAACCCTAATGTTCTGTAATAAATCCGTTACCTGTTATGCGGGTTTTTGAGTTTTATTTGTTTGTAGGGTTCCGTAGACAAACGGGAAAAACGCAACCCTATTTACCAATACACGTCTGTCCGGTCGGTATAAATGTATCTCATCCACAGCAAAGATAATATAATAGTATTACATACAGATCGGCAACTCCCTGCCTCCCACTGAGTAAGCTTCCCACCCCCCCGCAAAAGTTGATGTATCTATTGCCGTAACAGTACCTACTTGAGAGAATGTCACTGCGTTGCATTACGTATACTACCTACGTACTTTGTCCTATTAATTTGTGCTTAGCCGAGGGTAGGTTTCAAATAAAAGTACCTACATACATGAGATTGCGTTCTGTTCATTATTATTTGGTTTCCATAGCTAGTGACCTTAGTATACTCACACACACGTTCAAGCTTGATTCAAGCATTCACATTACGTGTATATTAGTATAGTTGAAAACGAACATTTTTGTATGGAGTTTCCGCCGTGTTGTGATAGTTAGAGTTTATAAATTTAGAGATAATGTTTTTCTATTGCCCTATAACAACAAATACTAAATCAGAAAATTGTAGGTATTTATGGGGGCTCCCATAAATTAAACTTAGGTTTCTGACGTTTTTTAGTACAGAACCCTCTGTACCAATAGGCATCCGATAATCCGCCTCGAACTTGGCTGGTCTTTATTTGAATACTAGCTGTTACCCGCGACTTCGTCCGCGTGGAAATTATGTTATAAGCAAAGTATGAACCGTATTATATTTGAGCCTCTAGGATAAGTCGTAACCAAAATGTGGGAACAAATTTAGGACATCCTCCAACTTACCCGGGGAGTTATGCGCTAGATGGATTTTTTTAACGTGAGGAAAATCCCACATGAATGTACTATGACTCCCACTGACTAAAAACCACACGTATCCTACCTAACAGCCTACGATTGGGAGCCCCGGGTAAGCCCACTAAAGGATACCTTAGGACTGCGCTAGATGGATAGGAAGAGACCTCATGGTTTTAGTGGGTCCAAGGCCGGTATGACGTACGTGTTTATTAATTAGCCCCTTTAATAATTATAAGAGTAAGTAGTATGGCGAAGCGCGAATACGAAACGTTTGTTAGATTAGGGCCACAGACTGAAAACTTTACGCATAATCGGAAGAGTTGAGACGATAACACTAACGCTAACGGTAGCCAGTAAATGGCAGTCGTTAAACCAAGTTGAAGACCTTATAGATTTAATAATTTTCAAAAGTAGGCAGTACTAACGCCTGTCCATTTCAACACGGCAATGCGGCTCACCACCTATTACGTTACGTGGGACAAATTAAAAAATGGTAAACATATAATATGACTCGATACCCCTTTGGGGATAAAGGCGTGACCGTATGCATGTACTTATTATGTTTAAGGTGATTTAATTTATGTACCTATGTCACTGTAGCCAAAGCTCAACATTTTTCAGTAAAGTTGTTTTAAGAATGTTCATTATAAACAACGTTTGTGTGGCGTGTTGGCTTAATCATAAAAGAGCTGCTTAATGGTTATGGCTATTGTAAAATAATTCAGTCCGCGCCGAAGGCGTGGACTGAATTGCTTTAGAATAGACTTAATCTTTAAGCTCTTTTTTGATTAAGCAAACAGGGCAGTTTCACACGCTGCTTGATGAGTCTGATGAAGAAATACCTCTCCTTTCATAGATCTTATGTGACGTATACGAAGTTGCGATGGTTAGCTAGTCTATACATATAATAAAACTGTTGAGGGTCGAGAGTCTACTGAAGCCGAAAATGAAATTACATTTTTCATGTGTGTCTGTCTGTCTGTATTCCGAGTAAGTATCACGCCGAAGTTACTGAATGGATTTGAATGAAACTTAGTACAATCAGAGCTTATAATCCGAGGAAGGTTCTAGGATACTTTTGATCTCGATATTTTGCGCGGTTCCTTTGGGAGAAGGGATGAAAGACAAAACGGTTTTTTAGTTGTTACTTCTCAATGCATTTTCGGATTCCAAATTTTTTTTTTTAGTGTTATAAAGGGAATACTGTAAGGAATGTTTCACACAAGTTTCCATGTTAAAGGTTTTCTAGTTCAGGAATTAGAGACATCCCAACTTTTGCAAAACCTAGAATTCAAGGATCCCTTTGAATGTGAGGGTAAATCTAAACTGGCGTGTTGGCTTAATGATCAAAGAGCTTAATGATTAAGGCTATTGTAAAATAATTCAGTCCGCGCCGAAGGCGTTTACTCACGCCCCCCCCCCCCCCCCTTAAAAGCGCGATCGCACCCGAAACCCCAAAGACGTGGCATAGCACCCGAACCACCTCCTAGGCGAGGACGCAGTGGCGGCCGTGGATCTGCTGGGAATCCTGGGACATCCTTCCGAGGGCTTACCCGGGGCTCCCAACCATAGGCTCTTAGGCGTTACTTAAGGTTTTTTTTTAATTTGTAGGAGTCCGGCATAGCATCCACGATGGATTTTCCTTCACGTTATAAAAAAGTATACTACATATTACATGGCTTGTACAATAGTATAGCGTAGCCTGAAATTTAATTTATATTAGTGTGAGCTATGAGATCTAGAAAACTGATAAACTTACTTATTATGTTATATACTAAATGTATATTTAAAAACAAACACGTACTCTAATGAATTTGATTAATGTTCTTTATCAAGCCTATAAATTACTACTACTAATCTTTACAGTTAGGTACTTTTGATTGTTGCCCGTAAATACATAAACAAATATATTTTGTGTCTGTCAAGCCGTTAGAATAATTATATGAAAGAATATGAAATATAATTTCATTGACTGCCTCTGTGGCGTAGTCGGTGTAGTGATACTGCCTGTCGCGCCGGAGGGCTTGGTTCGATTTTTGGGTTGTTCCAATTAGTTGTGTGTTCCACAAATGTTTGTTTCGGAGTTTGGGTGTTTTCTATGTATAATATGTATGTATTTAGAATTATATAAGTATGTATATCAGTCGTCTGTCGTCTGGATATCGTAGCAAACACAGAATTTAATTTTTCCCTACCGGGCCTCCAAGATATTTAGCGTGATAATATGTAACCGGTGTGTAAAACCAATCTCTTACTTATATTACTGCAACGTTTTAGTTTAATCAATCCACATACTTACATATTTCATTAGCCTCTGCCTAGTCCCTAGGATATGTAGCGTGATAATATATAGCCTATTTAAAGATCCAACCTCTAGATTGCTATTCAAATAAAAGATTAATTAAAATTATTCAGTAATTTCTGTATTTTGCAAAAATATACAAACAGATTTTCATTGTTCTCTGCCGAGGTCCTAAAAATTTAGCGTAATAATATGTTGTCTGAGTGTAAAACCTATCTCCTACTAATATTCCTGCTGCGTTTTTATTAAATCAATCCAACGGTTTAAACATTTCATTGCTCTCTGCTTAGCCCCTAGGATATGTGGCGTGATAATATATAGCCTATTTTAAGACCACACCCCTAAGTAATATTTGTGCAAAATTTGAACCAAATCTGTTCAGTACTTTTCGAGATCCTTCCGGACAAAGCAAAGCAAACAGACAAACAGACAAACAGACAAAAAAAAATCTAACTATATTTTCAGCTTCGGTATCTTATGTAGAACACCCGGCGAGCATTTTTTTGTTAATATTTCCAATGTACAGTTTTGGCTTTTCTATCATTTTATTATATGTATAGATGTATAGATTAATAGAAAGAAATAGTAATGAAAATAAAAGAATATTCAAAAATTTACTGATCATGTTTTTAAAGATTCCATTTACAAGAACCCTTACCTACATAAAATCTAACTTAACATCTTGTCTCTTAATAAAGAACGATAAACTAAATATAATAATCTTCAAATTAAATATTATTTTGAGTATTTTTAATACCACTATGTGGCAAACAAGCATACGACCCTCCAGTTGTACTGGTGGTCACCGTAGCCTCTGGACGTTTGCAACACCAGAGGCGCTACAATCGCGCTGCCGACCCTTTAAAACCCTTCTAAGACGCATAAAAAAGAAAAGAACATAATTAAACTTAATCAGGAGATGGAAATCAATTTTAGGTTGACTGCCTCTGTAGTGTCTGTGTCGGTAGTGTAACCGCCCGCCGCGCTGGAGGTCCTCGGTTCGATTCCTAGGTCGGTCCAAATATTTGTGAGATTTACAAATGTTTGTTTCGGAGTTTTGGTGTTTTCTATGCATAATATGTATGCATTTACAAATATATAAGTACGTCTGTCAGTCGTCTAGATCCTATAGCACAAGCTTAAATTAGCTTAATTGGAGCTAGATGATGTTGTGTGAGATTGTCCACAAATATTTAAAATGTATTTAAAAAGAATAATTTGGTTGGTACATATTCATTAAGGGTACCTATATAATGTACGAGTTAATACTCAAATAATCTTTGAAGCTATTAGTAATTTATGTATAGGTCAGCAGTTTGACCACTGAATTAAATGCTTTTTTAAAACAGTCTATGGAAAAAATACTTTTGCCCCGGAATGCTTTTTGATATGTTAGAATGAAAATATATAGGTACCATTTCAATACTATTTGTTAGTTATTTTCCACAGTCAAAGTGAAAACAGATACCAATCAAAATTCAACTGTGTGGATGCAGGCAGCTTTTATATCAGAGAATTTTCAACTCTATTCTGATTTCTATTTCAAGTGTATTCAATATTTTGTTGTTACATACGGGTGCAAAAGTTCAGTTTCAGCATAAGGACTAAAATCGCGTGCACACAAATCATCTATTAGGAACGTAAGCTATTAAAGACTAGCTAGCCCCGTTAGCTCAGTATACTTCTTTTTTTTTTATACCACTAAGGTGGCAGACAAGCATACGGCCCACCAGAAGGACTGGTGGTCATCGCAGCCTTTGAACGTTTGCAACACCAGAGGCGCCACACTCGCGCTGCCGACCTTGTAAAAACCTTCTTAGACCCCTTTTGAAAAACCCCATACTGTAGGCGTTTGGGAAAACCGAGGCAGGAAGATCATTCCACAACCTAAGCGTTCGCGGAAAAAAACCCCTATCGGATCTAACCATGCTCGAACGCTCCGGACGTAGGGTGTGAGGATGAAATCCCTGTTTATGGCGAGCGGTGCGATGATAGAAGGTAGCCGTGGGCATCATGTCAAACAATTCCTCAGAGCACATACCATTGTACAGGTGGTAGAACACGCATAAGGAGGCAATGTCTCTCCTGTCGCGAAATGGTTCAACACCACCTGTCAGTGTAGGATCGTTGACAACTCTCACAGCTCGCCTCTGCACCGAGTCAAATGGACGAAGCTGATATTCAGGTGCCCCCGCCCAGAGGTGACAGCAGTACTCCATGTGTGGCCGCACTTGCGACTTATAGAGAAGCAGTGTTTGCGCCGCAGTAAAGTACCGCCGCGCCCTGTTGAGCACACCGAGCTTCTTGGACGCCAGCTTGGCCTTGTCCTCCAAATGACTGCGGAACTGAACGTCCCTGGAGATGTCAACACCAAGGATCCCTATACTTTTAGAGATGAAAGAAAGAAAATAAATTTATTCATGACATGCACATTTACACATGTTAAAAACACACATACGTACTACAAAGACAAAAAGATGTGACAAGATGGAAAGAGATGTGCCCTGGAATTGTGGCGCTACAGTAATTGGGGCTTTCTTAGCGGTGAAGAAACACGCCTGTGTCTTGGAGGGGTTGAATTGGACAAGGTTTTGTCTACCCCAATCGGACACTCTAGTAAGAGTAGCCTCGATATCAGACACAAGCTGTTCACGACTTTCTTCCACTGCGTCCCGAGAGATACCGGGGCGGCCTGTGTAACAAGTGTCCCCCGTACCTACTGTCGTCTGCATAACAATGAATGCCGTCAATAGACAACATGTCATTGATATGCAGCAGAAACAGAGTAGGGGACAACACTGAGCCTTGCGGTACTCCAGCGTTAATGGCCATGCAGTCAGAACAGCTGCCGTCGACAACAGCCCTGATGCTTCTACCGGCCAAAAAGCTGGACTCCCATCCGCATAATCTCTCGGTCAGTCCGTAGGAGGGCAATTTTTTAAGAAGACCACGGTGCCAGACCCGGTCAAAGGCTTTAGAAATGTCCAGGCTCACTGCTAGAGCCTCGCCCTTACTCTCGATAGCCGTCGCCCATCGGTGTGTGAGGCACACGAGAAGATCGCCCGTCGAGCGACCGTGACGGAAACCGTACTGCCGGTCACTGAGCAGGTCGTTTTCCTCAAGGTACCTCAGGAGCTGTGTATTAATTACACGCTCCATCACTATCACAATGTTCAAATGTCTTATCAAATGGAGACGGTTTGAAGGGTATTTTCAGTGTCCTCGTTTCCAGCTGGCACCAACTTCTTTCTTCATACACTATGCCACCCGCATCATCCAAGGAGAGGAGGAACTAAATCTATGAATTAGAAGATCGATACCATTTATTTTCTTGTAGGTATCATCAAAATGGAACCAATAGTTTTCTCTGCGAAAAATTTACTGTTTCCGGGAAAACCATCTATTCAGAGCTATTTCAGATAAAAACCTATTTGCTATAAACATAATCGTTAAATCAACAAAGTAAGACCCACATAAAACTCAATATTTTTATATTTCACTCAGAAATAGATTGAAAATATTACAAAGGAAAAATATCACAGCGTCTCTTACGTCAGTGGGGGTTATAAAGTGGATTCTTATACAACGGTACATGGCGCCGATTCTCGGCTACACGACGTGAATGCGTGGATGGAAAACGGATGAATCAATTCGAAAATATATTTCATTCGCATCATCCTAATACATAGACTTACGAACCGCCAAGAATTTAAAAAATGAACTAGTTCCACCAATCGCCAGGAGAATCCGGTTGGGCTGGTAAGCATTCAGTAAACTGCGTCAAGTTTTCAATTCGTCTGTACCGCAATGCCTGACGGTCAAAGTATACAACCAGTGTGTTCTACTAGTTCCGTCTTACGGTGACGAGACATGGACACTCCTGGTGGGGATGGACCATGTCTTTAAGGTTTCTTTACGAGCTATGAAATGGGCTATGCTTGGGGTATCTTTGAGGGATAAACTTCGAAATGAGATTATTCGGCAGAGAACTAAAGTGGTCGACTTAGCTATAATATAAGCACTTTAAAATTGCAGTTGGTCGGCCATATCAGCAGAGCAACCGGCGGCCGACGGACGTGTTCTGGAGTGAAGATCGCGACGTGGCAAACGTAGGGTAGGATGTACACCCACCAGCTGGACCGACGACCTGGAAAAGGTGGCTGGGACTGAATGCGGATGGCGCAAGACCGTGTGTTGTGGCGTATATGGGAGAAGGCCTATGTGTAGGAGTGGACTGTCATAGGCTGATTTGATTTAACCACTAGTTTAAAACGCGGCCCGCCTAAGAAGAACTAACGTCACGATACAGATGACGTTATTTCCGTCCACGCTTTCACGTCGTATGAACTGAGAATCGGCGCCCAGGACGCATTATAGCAAGTGGCGTTGAAAGTAGAAGCACTCTAAATATCACACCGCGAATCACCCTTACTAAGAGCTTTTAAATACTTTTGGTCGAGATTGCACGGCTTATTTTTCTTTAGTTATACAAAGTGGAGTAGAATGATTTTTTATTGATAAATGTATTTCATCTTTTCTTTGTTTTATTTAAGTTGTGTTCTAGTTTAGTTTTATTGTTGTTGATGCGCAATAGTGCTGATAGATTTAATAGTACTAACAGAGACGGTCTGATTCGGACGGGGGATCATTTCCGCCGTACCATATCAGATGGTGCTACACACGATTAGATCGGACAGAGCGGAATGTTAGTTACGTCGTTAGTTTAGCTGCCTTTTGATACATATTTACAGCGATTTTAGCCCTGCGGCTTAGTGGTCTTTAAACGATCACTGTAGTAGGTAACTTTCATTGTGTCTGGTTCAAATGAGTGACCACTATGTATCATTTCTATTTACGAGCATTTCTGTGCTTCGTAAGGCACGTTAAACCCGGTTGGTCCCGGTTAATATACTCATTACCTCGGTATTTCCGATCCTCTACAGTTTGAGTTGGTCCAAATCGTGCTTTAGAATGGTTTTCCCAGATCCGTATCGCAAACATTATGCTACGTTGACCGAATGCTTGTTTTCCACTTCAGTAGTGTAAAAAATAAGTCATATTACGTAAGCAGGTCACCAGTTATATTCATGCTTTCTTTGATTAAATATTCTTTAAGTACGTTCATATAAAGCTATTCCATACAGCGAGTTTTGTAACTAGTTTTATGCAAATGAAAGTTGTAACTTAAGTGCAAGTTAAGTGGAATAAATAAACTTAAAAACAAATGCAGCTACACTGATTTAATATTCACATTGCATTAGAGTGTTTCAAATATTTTCTTTAAACATGCTTACAGTTAAAAGTAATGCTATTTTTTTCTTTTCTCTTATACATTGCCATTCAAGGACAATATAATAGTAAGTACTACCCGTTCGCTCTAACTTTGCCGCTGGCGTAGAGGCGTATACCCGAATTGTTAATTAGACGAAGTAAATTGACAGTAGCTAATGTCACTTCGTCATAGAAAATATGCAACATTGTATGTAAAAGTGACAATAGTTGCTGTCAATTTACTTCGTCTAATTAAAAATTCGACTTTAGTATGGAGTCGAGCGGCAAAGTTAGAGCGAACGAGCAGTATATTACATACAGATATGCAACTCCCTGCCTCCCACAGATCAAGCTTCCCCACCCCGCCCCCGCCACAGCTGTCATACAGTTAGAGGGTATTTTGGGGGAACATTTGGCTTAACCTTAGTGGTCACACACACATTCAAACTCTGTACAAAGATAACGTCTTTTTGTGTACGAATCGTTTATATGGAGTTTCCGCCGTGTAGTTAAATATCAAAATGATAGTACCTACTGTGCTCGAAGAGTGAGGCGCTCGTGGCCCCGCGGACTCAGTGATCTGTAATCGATCACTGCAGTAAGCATCTTTCACTATGGCCGGTTCGTGGATGGGTGACCATCCATGTGATCACTTTGTGACATTTATTTGAGCGTTTCCGTGCTTCGATGGCACGTTAAGCCGTTGGTGCCGGATGCCAGTAAAATGGCAGTCATTAAGCTAAGTTGAAGGCTTTATTTCAACAGCAGGCAGTCACAACCTGCGCCTGTCCATTTAAACACAGCAATACGGCTCACTACCTATTACGTGGGACAAATTATACAAAGGTGAAATGTGGGCATATAATATGCCTCTGCCTACCCCTTCGGGAATAAAAGGCGTGACCATATGTATGTATGTATGTAGTACCTACAGGCCAGGTATGGTTGATTAATTTAACAAAGAAAAAACGATTAGTTGAAGCTCTAAGCAATGCGGTTGAACCGCAACATCCTAAGAGAATGAGGCGCGTTAGCGGCATTACCCTTTTATCTTTTGTAAGTGCACTGCCGCTATTCCTATGATAAATTATTTAATACTAGCGGGCGTCACGCAGCTCTTCCCGCATCTGTCCCATTCCCGTGGGAATCTGGGAATAAAATATAGCCTCCTAGCTATTCCCCGCGGCTTCGACCGCGTAGAAGTCGTTATCGCCTAAGAGTCGTTATATCGTAAAATCATAACCCTTCTATTGCACAGTCGGTTAAAATGTAGCCTATGACCTTCCTAGGGTCTGGAACTATCCCTATACCAAGTTTCATCTCAATCGCTCCAGCTGTTTAGGCGTGAAAGCGCAACAGACAGATAGACAGACAGACAGACCGACAGACAGACAGAGCTACTTTCGCATTTATAATATTATAGTAGCGATTAGTAGGGATGTTACTTAGGGTGAATGTAGCCTTCCAATGCATGGTGAAAGAATTTTTGAAATCCACACGCAGTAGGTACCTAGTTTAGAGTTTATTCATTACAAACATACATACATAAATACAAATTTTTCCTCTTTATAATATTAGTGCGCTAGAAGCGCTCGTGGCCCCGCGGACTCAGTGTTCTGTAAACGATCACTGCAGTAAGCAACTTTCACTATGGCCGGTCCATGGATGGGTGACCATCCATGTGATCACTTTGTGACATTTATTTGAGCGTTTCCGTGCTTCGGAAGGCACGTTAAGCCGTTGGTCCCGGTTGCCAGTAAAATGGCAGTCGATAAGCTAAGTTGAAGGCTTTATTTCAACAGCAGGCAGTCACAACCTGCGTCTGTCCATTTAAACACGGCAATACGGCTCACCACCTATTACGTGGGACAAATTATACAAAGGTGAAATGTGGGCATATAATATGCCTCTGCCTACCCTTTCGGGGATAAAGGCGTGACCATATGTATGTATGTATGTAATATTAGTGTAGATGTAGAAAGAAGGGGAAAACCTAACTGGACAAGTATTTTTGTGTATTGTGAAAACTACTCGACCTATCACACAGATAATCACGTGATCTATTATGAGGACACATTCCACAGGTCTCTGTAGCACACAATGTTTTAATAATGTCTATGTTTTTTTTATCGATTTCTACCCAAGACCTCATTTCCAAGCCTGATGTTCATTTCCTACTGTTACAAGTTCAGAACGACTATATAGGTCTATTTAGCACTGGTCAGAACCATTTTTTCTCTCCATCATCTCCTAATATTACGGAAAATTAAATAAACATACATCCGGCAGTGGTTTGCGATAGACGAATTAAATTGATATAGTTTGGTGACTACTACATTACTACAGTGCCGATCGTGAGATCCTACTAATCTTTTTAATATAATAAATGCGAAAGTTTGTGAGTGTGGATGTTTGTTACTCTTTCACGCTCAAACCGCTAAACGGATCGGGCTGAAATTCGGAACAGAGATACATTATAGTATGGAATAACACATAGGCTACTTTTTATCCCGGGAATAAGTTCCTACGGGAACAAATTTTACGCGGGCGAAGCTGCGGGCATCAGCTAGTATTCTATAATGTGAAAGATTCTGAAGATGTTTCGATGTTTGTTACTCAATCACGCTCTAAGGGCAGAACGGATTAAGCTGAAATTTGGAACAGGGATAGATAATAACCTAGAATAACACAAAGGCTACTTTTAATCTCGGGAATATGTTCCCATGGGAAGCGGGGAAGGGTAACAAGTTTCACGCGGGCGAATCCGCGCAGTATCATCTAGTCATGTATAAATTAAAACATGAAATTTTGTTAATATTTGCGAGCGAAGAAGCCGTACCCAGACACCTGTTTCCCACGAAAACTGATGGTCGGCTTAAAACAAGACCGCTTGTTTTGTATTCGATTTCAAAGATATTCTATATCAAAAAGTTTTAATAGCGATGCCATCAGTCTTCCTTGGGTAGGACACTTATTTAATTGCCCAGTGACCCCTATAAATTTGTCTACAAAGCCTTCAACTTCAAAGACGGATTCTTGTAACTAGTTACCAGGCTTTCAGCTCAGTGAGTTTCCGTCCCTAAATTGTAAATCCTTCAAAGTGGTGCTATCGATAACTATAGATTTGAAATTCTTAGTTCGTAGTTCTATATTGTAGAGCCTCAAGGGTTCCGTAGAGTTTGTTGGTACAGTTTAAATTTGGAATTTAGATTAGATTGTTTAACAGAACAATGGCGACATTGTCTCCAGTTTGCTCGTAGACTAGTATTGTAATCGCAATGTTATCGGTAACAACTTTGTAATTTAATTTACTTATGGTTGTACGACCGTGTACTGTGTTTGCTTGTACTGTATTTGAGGACACATACCATCTGTCTTTGCTTCGGTGCAAATTACAGAATGGTTATATATTTCTCCTGGGCAAGCCTTTTCCCTATATTATGCACTAAGCATAATATAGGGAAAAGGCTTGCCCTTTATTTCGTGGTACCAACGAATCTACTGGTAAAGTGTGATTTGGTAATGTGTGACTATATTTTAGAATTGCTTTTCGATAACCTAATAAACCTGTTTTAAGCAATATTAAAAAAAAAGAATTGGATATACATACATACATTAATATTATACATACATTCATACATACATTCTCTCGAAAAACATTACCCTCCTTTCTTCGGCAGTTCGGGTAATAAGCAACTTTTTAAAATCGTAATCAAAAGGGCAAAGTAAAAATATATTGAGGATCAAGTTGGCGGTTCATTAAATAAAGATTTTAAGTTACAGATCATTAAAAATAATTGGATCCGACTGAACCGTTTTAATTTTTTGCAGATCGGATTTCAGCGATGTAAATACTACTTTCGAAAGAAGATTTAAAGATGAATACTACAACATTTATAAAGGTAAGTAGATTAATTTTATCTTTACCACATTTTTTGTCGCATGTACTACAGCTTTTTGTTTTAACCTGAGGGAAAATCCATCATGGATGCCATGCCAGACTCCCACCGACTAAAAAACCTCACGTAACGTCTAACAGCCCACAGTTAAGAGCCCCGGGTAAGCCCTCGGGAGGATGTCCCAGGACTGCATGTACTACAGCTCTCAAACGGAAAGAATTTACATCGTTTTTACAACATTTTTAATTGCTACTCTGCGCTTGTTCCTTTTAGCGTAATGTTATTAGGTATGGCCCATAACCTTCCCCAATAAAGGGACTACTGATGTAAAGAACTTTTAAAAATCTGATCAGTAGTTCCTGATATCGTAGCGTTCAAACAAATCAACATTTGCTTTAGCTTTTCCTAGAAGTATTTTTATTTTACACCACTAAGAGGCAGACAAACATACGGCCCACCAGATGTACCGGTGGTCACCGCAGCCTATGGACGTTAGCAACACCGGAGAAACTACACTCGCGCTGCCGACCCTGTAAAAACCTTCTAAGACCCCTTTTGAAGAACCCCATACTGTAGGTGTAGAAGTATGATTCAGAATAATAGAAAATAACATTAATCTTTTATTATTTACTTAGTGTCAGTCATTCGGTAACCGATTACTGCGTTAAGTATTTTATGCTACGCTCGGTTTTCAGATTGGTGACTGTTTATCTTATTTTCATTTACAAGGCGTAAATGTATGTAAAAATCATAAAATAGCAAATTTCTTCAAAATATAACCACGGCAATAAACTCACGTGGGACAAAAAAAACTATACAGTGAAATGTGGTCGTAAACTATGCCACTGCCTATCCCTTCGGGGATAAAGACTGTACTGTACTTTTTTTTTTCATGTGAGGGAAAATCCTCGTAGGATGCTATGCCGGACTCTTACCGACTAAAAAACCTCACGTAACGCCCAACAGCCTATGGTTGAGAGCACCGGGTAAGCCCTCAGGAAGGATGTCCCGTGACTCCCAACAGACCTACGGCCGCCAATGCGGCCTCGCCCAGGGGGTGGTTCGGGTGCAATCCCGCGTCTATGGGGGGTTTCGGGTGTGACCCCGCTTCTAAGGGGGGGCGTGCGTGAGTTGCTCACGTCACGCTGCCGTCATGCGCCTGCTTCTGTAAGGACGGTGAGCGGCCCTCTCACCGTCCTTAGACCCCCGGTCATGGAGGCCGATAGTCCTCGGCGAAGACACGTCGGCGGCGCCCAAGGCGCAGACTGCGGAACTCGGGTGGGAGAGTTCTCTCCCGCACCCGGCCCGCCGCCTCCTTCGCGAGCATGACCTGCTCGCAGAAAGAGGCGGCGCAGTCCCACTTACTCCCGCTGGAGAGCATAGCTCGCACCATGGCCTCGAGCGAGAGAGTGTCCACGCCCAGACCCACTACGAGGACCTGGCGCTGTTGTGCCCACGCCGTGCACTCCACCAGCGTGTGGAGCGCCGTGTCGTCGCTGCGGTCCTCGCAGTGCTGACACTCGGCCGTGGTTTTCCGGTGTTTTTGCCACAGATACCTACCGAAGCTACCGTGCCCGGCAAGCATCTGTGTCAACCGGTAGGAGAGAGCACCGTGTCTTCTCTCCAGCCACTCGTCCATGACCGGTCTGACGGCCGCGATTGTGGCGAATCCCCCCTTTGGTTGCTCAAGTCGCATCTTCCATGTCTCCGCGGTTTCCTGGTGGAGCAGGGTCCGCTGGGCCTCGATTTCTCGAGACGCAGGCCTTTGGCCCCGCTCCAGCGCCTCCTTGCGCCATCTGAACAGTGACGCAAGGGCTCTCGCTTCCAGGTCCCATGGAGGGGTCCCGGCTAGGAGACATGCCGCCTCACCGGAGATCGTGCGGTATCCTCTTATCACCCTGACGGCCTTCACTCTCTGCGGGCTCAGCAGTCTAGCCTCATTGCTGGCCGTCAGGGTCTCCGCCCATACGGGAGCCCCGTACAGGGCCATGCTTCGCACGATCCCCAGGTACAGCCTCCTGTAGGGAGCGTTGGGTCCCCTGATGTTGGGCATCGGCCGCGCGAGTGCGGCCGATGCTCCCCTCAGTTTTGGGACCAAACTTCGGAAGTGATGTCCGAAGTTTCACCGGCCATCGAGTACGAGTCCCAGATACTTCATCGAGGGCTCGATGCCGATGCTGACGCCCCCTACATGTAGGCTGGATCCCGCAGGTGGCCCTATCCGAGGTCCGTGGAAGCACAGAGCCTCGGATTTGTGAAGGGCGACCTCGAGACCCAGCCACCGAATCCGACCCACGACCTGAGCAACCCCTGCCGTGACCTTAAGTGCTGCGGCACGGTGCGTTGCTCCCCGCGCCGTCTATTTATCTATACTAATATTATAAAGAGGAAATATTTGATTGTTTGTTTGAATCGAATAGGCTCCGAAACTACTGAACCGATTTGAAAATTTCTTTCACTGTTGGGAAGGTACACTCTTAGCGGTGAACATAGGCTATAGGTATATTTTTGCGTATTCCCACGGTAATGGGAACTACCCTGTTGAAACCGCGTCACGTCCTCTAGTGTATTATAAAATCTTTGTCTAAAATAATAATATTCTTGCTTTGTTTTAGATCGTTATGGAATTCAAGTTCGTAACAAAAGGAGCTTACAGATGATATCACAGCATTTTACCGAAACAACCGTTATGCCTGAAGTCGATGTAAGTATGATGTGCGAATGCATAAATACCTATAATAAATACCTAAATAGTGTGAATAGACATTATCTGCTGCCAGTAAGCATTATTATAATAATTGCAATACGTAGACTAAGACATTGTGTATATTATGAAGCGCACGTGGCCCCGCGGACTCAGTGTTCTGTAAACGATCACTGTAATAAGCAACTTTCACTATGGCCAGCCCTTGGATGGGTGACCATCTATGTGACCACTTTGTGACATTTATTCGAGCGTTTCCGTGCTTCGGAAGGCACGTTAAGCTGTTGGACCCGGTTGCCAGTAAAATGGCAGTCGTTAAGCCAAGTTTAGGGCCTTATTAGGCGGCTTGAAAATTTTCAACAGCGGGCAGTCACAACCTGCGCCTGTCCATCTCAACACGGCAATACGGTTCAACACCTATCACGTGGGACAAATTCTAAATAGGTGAAATGAGGGCATTATAATATGCCTCTGCCTACTCCTTCAGGGATAAAGGCGTTACCATTATTGTTATGTATGTTATGAATGTACCTTTTTGAGAAATAAATATTATTATATTGAAATATAATAGGAATTATTGTATGTGTGTAATTCTGTTTCCGTTCCCATGGGAACTTCCTTCGAATAATTATATTCCCATTCCAGTATTATTTTATTACACAGTCAATCAATATCAATTCATATAATAAAATCGTAACAGGTCTGTGTCTGTACATGGAAGATAAATAAGAAAAAATATTATCGGGAGGCTTTATGAACGCAATAGAACCCAAAACAATGATTTTAAGAATTTTCGTCTGTTTGTCTATATATCTGTATGTCTGTATATCTGTTTGTCTGTACGTTTGTGCACGCTATTTTCAGTAACCGCTTAACCGATTGCAATGCGGTCAATCGGTCTATAAATAAAAAAGTTATAACACTTTTAAGAATCAGATATTTTGAAAATTTTAATTGTAGGGGTATCTTTAAATGTGAGGGTAAATCTGAACTGGCGTGTTGCCTTGATCATAAAAGCGCTTAATGATTCAGACTATTTTAAAATAATTCAGTCCTGGACTAAATTGTTTCAAAATAGACTTTATCATTAAGCTCTTTTATGATTAAGCATATGATTAAGCAAGAGGGCAGTTTCACACGCTGCTTGATGAGTCTGATGAAGATATACCTCTCCTTTCATACACCTTAATGATAGAACGTCCAGAGTCCTGCTGGCAGGACTTTGCGTACTACCGGTAGTACGCAATGTTTTTTGTTATATGAGGCTTTCTAAGCCTGCTAGCAGGACATAATTAACTGACATGCATAGTGCGTCTCTTTCTCACTCAGCGAGTTTTTGAATCGTGATTCTGCGACCAGTTTGGTCAAAATGGCGGCAAGTGTAAGACGTGGTGTCCGTGTTCGCGCCAAAGCGACATATTTCGACGCAAATGATGGCCAAAACACGTGGAGTCGCAAACATTTTCGTGATAACTATGATATAAGTTATTGTTAGGGGTACTGTAAGAAAGGTAGAAAACAACTATGCAAGGGTATATAGGGATATTGACAAAAAAAATCCACAAATTTATTTTCATACCCTATAAACCCAAGAAGCACCTGCAGCTATTTCTAGATACCTATACTTATCTATACTATTACTACATAATATTCACACTACTGTTATAAATGCAAGAGTGGGCTATAATAGGCTTTGTATGACATCCACGCGGATAGAACCATGGGCAACATGGGCTAGTTTACTATATTTATTATATAATAATTAATATTATAAAGAAAGATTCTTATTTTTGTACGTAACGAATGAACTCAAAAACTACTAGATCGATTTCAACAATTCTTTCGCCATTAGTAAGCTACGTTATATATATATATATATATATATATATATATATATATATATATATATATATATATATTATTAGCGATGAACAGGATCAGAATTCAACGCGGGCGGAGCCGCGAGCAAAAGCTAGTAACTTATAAAACAAAAAGTTTGTCACCCCTGTCTAATTTCATCACGCATAAGACTCAAGTACTGCTAGAAGGACAGCCGCTGAAATCCATAATAAATCCCCAAAAAATTGCGTACTGCCGGCAGGACGCACGTCCATAGAATCGTCCTTCCAGAAGCTCCTTCCAGCAGGACCAAGGCTTGGACGTTCTATCATTAAGTGACGTAAACGAAGTTGCGGGATCAGCTAGTGTTACATAAATATACAGGTCCAACATTCATTATTCAATTTTGTTAGAACTCTTTGCAATTCCAGAATATTCATTCGAAGCATTCGGTATTTTCTTTGTTGAAGTGTGGGCGAATATAAATAATACATTTTGTCTGCTCTTTTTTTACATGATTTTAAATCTTTCATTACGTACAAACTGTGTTAGATTGTGTAAATATAAATCAAGGCTTAATAAGGAATGTTGCCTGACACAGAAAGATTCTGGAAGAAAAATCTACGGATCCGTTGGCTTGACGTTGAAAAAGATTAATTGTGTGCCAATTATCTTACTGTCAGTGATACTAAAGACAGTGTATAGTAGGGGAGTGTAAATAGAAAAAGTAATTCTGAGTTAGATGTTAAATGCTCTGGTTCTTGTGCTTTTAAAATTTTATGAAATACAAAAGAATAAACTATATTGCACATTAATTTTTATCAATTGCCACTCGGGGTCTCATGTGGCGACGCGGCCTTGCGTGGCAACGGGAACCAGTACAAAATTTCACCACCACAATTCATTCCCGTCTACCCCACCTGTTCTGTTGAGTAGTTCTGTTAACAGAACTACTGGTAATTTTTTTCCCATTAGTTCTGTCCACAGAACAAATGGTAATGCAATGCCCACCTGTTCTGTTGGCAGAAGTACAGGTAATTTTTTTTACCATTAGTTCTGTTCACAGAACAAGTGTTAATTCAATTCCCACCTGTTCTGCTGAGTAGTTCTTTTGTCAGCTCTACTGGGATTTTATGTCCTCCGAGGGTGTTGAAATAAAATAAAATAAAATAAAATAAAATAAAATTTATTCCCTTTGAAATTTTTAAAAAATTATTTAGGTTTGTCAAAATTTTTGTGACTCTACCGGGGGTTCGGAAATGCTACAGACTGAGAAGAACACCCCAAGAAACTCAGTCCGGTCCCTCTTATTCATCTTAGTATCTAATACAGTTTTTTTTTTAATGTAGAAAGGAGCAATTCGTGTCACTGCCAGGCAGTCTTGTCTTCTAGAAAGTCTTTAATGCTATAATAAGCTTTCTGGCACAATTTAAGTTTTACTAGTTTTTTAAATTTATTAACTGACAAACCTGTTATGGCTGTCGGCAATGTATTGTACATTCGAATACAATTGCCCGCAAAAGAATTGCTTATTTTATTAAGCCTAAATCTAGGTACAGCCAATTTATTCTTATTTCTTAAGTTTAGGTTATGGATATCACTATTTTTAATAAATTTACTGTTATTTTTATGAGTATATAATAAGTTTTCATATATGTACTGTGAATACACAGTAAGGATGTTGATATCCTTAAACTTTTCTCTTAATGACTCCCGAAACCCCATACCATAGATAGCCCGGACAGCCCTTTTCTGCAACACAAAGATACATTCGATGTCGGCAGCGTTACCCCATAATAGTATGCCATAGGTCATGACACTGTGGAAATAGCTAAAGTAGACAAGACGCGCTGTTCTAATGTCTGTCAGTTGTCGGATCTTTTTAACGGCATAGGCTGCAGAGCTCAGTCTGCCCGAGACTTTCTCGATATGAGGCCCCCACTGCAAGTTGGAGTCTAACTTTATGCCCAGAAAGACAGTTTCATCGACCAATTCTACTTGATCATCCCTAATCCTAATACTGGTGTTA
Organism: Miltochrista miniata; assembly: GCA_933228765.1. Lineage (NCBI taxonomy): Eukaryota > Metazoa > Arthropoda > Insecta > Lepidoptera > Erebidae > Miltochrista > Miltochrista miniata. The sequence continues at coordinate 14,986,879 of OW121773.1, read as the reverse complement.
ACGAGCCTAACATTTGGCAAGGTGAATCTAATACATTTTGTTTTAGTTTCGTTTAACAATAAATTATTAGCGTTAAACCAGTGGACTACCCTAGAGAGGGCATTGTTTACTTCGTCAAGATCGCGTTGTCCACGTTCAACTTTAAATATTAAAGATGTGTCATCAGCAAACAAAACTACCTCATGATCGTCTCTTATAAGGTGAGGGAGATCATTTATGTACACTAAAAATAGAAAAGGTCCCAGAATTGAACCCTGAGGCACCCCCATTGTTACAGCAGAACCATTTGACTGTTTACCATTTATAACTACTCTCTGTACTCTATCTCTAAGGTAAGAACTAATTAAATCCAAGGCCGTCCCCCGGATTCCATAATGATCAAGTTTTTTAATTAAAGTCTGATGCTGGACGCAATCGAAGGCCTTAGATAAGTCGCAGAATACACCATAAGCATCATACGACTCCTCCCAGGCCTCATATATACACTCTAACAATTTGATTCCAGCATCCGTGGTAGACCGACCGCGCGTGAAACCGAACTGTTTAGTATGGAATAGTTTATTTGTATTAAAATGATTTTGCATTTGATTAAGCATTACCTTTTCAAAGATTTTACTAAACGTGGGTAGTACAGAAATAGGACGAAAATTGGACGGATCTGAGGTGCTACCCGATTTAAACAGAGGAGTTATTTTACTAAACTTCATTAAGTCAGGAAACACACCACTATCAACACAATTATTAAATATTATTGATAATTCAGGGGCAACCATTTCAATTAACGAATTAACTAAATGTACAGAAATTCCCCAGAGGTCAGCAGTTTTCTTAATATTTAAAGATTTAAAAGTTTTTATGACAGTGTGTATACTAATTTTACTGAATTTGAATATTTCATTACAGCAAGGAACATTTGCTTTTAACAAAGATTCTGCTATTGGGGTAGAAGAACCTAGGGCTCTGGTCAAATCTACTGGAATTCGAGAAAAAAATTGTTCAAATTCGTTAGCGACTTCGGCATCTGTTGTAATTATGTTACCATTTACTTTAAGTTTAAAATTATTATCATTCGATTTTGCTTGGCCTCTTTCTGCGTTAATTATTTTCCAAGTAGATTTAACTTTGTCTACACTATTGAGAATTTTATTACTTATATACTTTCTTTTGGCTGCTAAGCAGTCTGCTTTAAACTTTTTTGAATAAGTTTTAACATAATTTAGAAATTCATCTGTTCTATTAAGCTGTCTTTCTGAGTATAGTTCATACAGTTTTTGTCTACTTTTATGTATATCCTCAGTGCCCATTCACTGAAGGCTGGCCTATCACCGATTGTGACTTCCTTAGACTTGAATATGGAGTTGAACTCATTGTAAAAGGAATCAAAAAATAACTTATACATTACATTTGGATCTAAGCCAGTGTCTAAAAATGGAAGTTTATTGCAAAGTCCAACTCGCATACGTTCCAAGCGGTCACTAGTTACTGGTCTACATAATATTTTACGTCTTTTAACTTTTTCTCTTGTGATCTTGAAAGATGCTATTTGCCCAGTATGATCAGATTTTATCTTATTTATAATACTCTTACTTTCTGGCAACATATCACTGTATATATTGTCCAGACAAGTAGCTGTTGTATCACAATATCTAGTAGGCTCTAAAAATAAATTAGTGAGATTGTGTGATTTAAATAAATTTAAGATATCATTGGTCTGACGCGTATTTATAAGTATATTAACATTAAAATCACCGCACACTATTAGGTGTTTATTAGTTTTTCCAAGTTTAAATAGCACTTTATCCATTACTTCCTCAAACTCACAAAAGGGTGAGACTCCAGGTTTATATACGCATACTACTATGAATTGCTCCAATTCTACGCACGATATTTCAACTGTACACTCTACAGAGAGGGACACAACATCTTTCCGTTCCTTATATTTTAATTTCTTATTTAATAAAATCAACGAACCCCCCCGTGTTGTGTTGACCCTGCAGAACGCACTACCAACCTGGTGACTACTGAAACTGAACATGAGCTCATACTCCTTACGCATATGTTCTGTAAGACAAACAATTTCAATATTTTCTGAGCTCATGAACAGCTCCAATTCAAACTCTTTGACCTGTGTTAATGTTGCAATATTATAATGCACCAGGCTGATGTAATTTACATTTTTTAATTTAGTTTTGTTCGGAGGACAGTTTCCGATAAAATTACGGTTTGCAATTAAATTTAACTCTATTAATTTACAATTTTGGCTAGAGGGTAATTCCTCTGTTGTCCCAGCAGTTAATTTAAATTACTTGGAACAGATTCCAAAGCCCTAAATCTACTCTGCTCAAATAAAGCAGTTTTGTCAGCCAAGTTTTTGGCTACAGAATAAAAATAATTAAATAGCAAACTTGCTATTTGTCTTTTATAATATTTGGGTAGACAGTACCTACCCTTGTGATTATTATAGACTATAAACTTGCTATGTGACAAATTTGTGTTAAATACAGAATTAAAGTCAATTATATTAAATTTATTATTATACTGACTTATTAAATTTAAACGTAAATTCATCTTATATCTAAATGAATTTTCCGAATCTGGCACACCTTTTATAAATGGAAGTGTGAACATTACAACTTGTATGACATTTAAGTTTAAGATGTAATTCATGTATAGGGACAAATCATCATTGCTAATTTTCCCCCTGTTTGCACAGAAAATTATTATTTTACTGTTAGCTTCAAATTTATATTCTAATATCTTTTGCATAATACCACTTAATGAAGCACCCGGATAGCAATTATTAATAACCGAGTAATAACTTGAATTTGAGTTTTGTTTTAAAAATGAACTTAGATTGGTACCAAAATCATCACTAAATACAATTAATTTAGTACAACTATTACTATTATTTACACTGTCACACAATATATCCACTGATGTACTGGGCGAGCATGTGGTAATGGGAGCTAGGGGCTCAGCGGTAACCGGTTCGCCCTGGGCCTCCACCGGCTCAATTGCTTTAGGGCAGTTAATATTGCATAAGTGGTCATTTAGGAAACAATTAAGGCGCTCAGTGTTATCATTTGATGTTTTGAGTACCTTGTCTATTGTTAAAGAACATTTAGTAAAGTCCTTAAGGGACCATTCATATTTTTTAGTCATATATTGTAGCTCAAATTGCAAACTTTGTATTTTTGACTCTAATTTTTGTGTGTCAGTGCAATATTTTAAATGGCTTTGTTCTAGTTCTAACATTGACAATTTAGCTTGTTCTCTAAATTTTAAACAAGAACCTATATTTTTACACTTCTTGATTAACATTTTATGGAATTTTAATTGCTTTTTTGATTTTTGTATGAACTTTTTAATTTTTAGATATTTTTTTAGTTTATTTCTGCTGCAAAACAAAACCGACTTGTCCTGTTGATATGGACTGTCACCTGTAAGATCTATAGTAGTCAAGTCCAGGTTTTGAGAATTTGCAGAAGGAATAAACTGCGGGATACCACTCATTAACTCACTAAAAAGATTATCCGTTTGGTGGGCAGTAACTTTCTCAGCAGCTTCTTCCAGGTGTGAGATCTGTCCCTGGGCATCCCTTAGCTCCTGTTCCAGAAAGGTAGTCCTCCTTAAGGTTTTCTCATACTCGTCACTGCACTCTTGGAACCTATCTACAATTGACTGAAGGTGGTCCCGCTCCGCAACAATGTCATCATAACTAACATGAAGTCTTGATAATTCGCATTTTAATTTTTTTGTGTCATTCAGAGCGTTTATCAATAGATTTTCATTTTCCTCTCTTTCCTTTTCCAACTGTACACAGAGCTCCGTTTTAGATTTAAGCTCCAGCAACACCAACTGAAGTTTGGGCTCTTCCTGCTGGCGGCCGAGAGCTCTGCGACTACGGGTATTCATATTATTAATAAGTAAGTGCAATTAAACGCGAATTAAATGATGGAGCTCCTTGTACAGTTTATGGTAAGAAGTAACAAGGTTATGTACCGGCAATAAATTATAGTTAATATTTTTATGTACTTACGCAAATACACCAACCGTCGTCAACGTCGAGTAAACGCTTATACAAGTATAATAATTCTACTCACGAGAAACAGTCGATTTATTATGTATTTACGTGAAAAAGAAAACATTTAACATTCGAAAAAAAACGGGTACCTGACTCGTCACTTCCCACACCAAAATACACGGACAGAACACTTTTATTATATTAATCTGACTATTTTAGGACACTATTATTGCGATGATATTGGTTTTAATTGTTTTAAAATTGTTTAAATACTAAATAACTAATTAATTTTCAAAATATTTTCAGAGAGCTAAAATTTTTCTGTTGTAAAGGCGGCTAAGGGAACACTTAAAATAACAATCGTTATGCCAAGTTGAAGGCCTTATGGGTGGATTGAAAAATTTGCGCCTGTCCATTTCGACACGGCAATAGGCTCACCACGTGGGACATAAAACTTCCCTACCATACCCCTTCTGGGATAAAGGCGTGACTATAATGTATGTATGTAAATTTTATAATTCATAGATTTTTGTTACAGAGAAATGTGACAATTCATTAAAATTTAGTATTTGTTGTTATAGTGGCGACTGAAATACACTATCTGTGAAAATTTCAGGTCTCTAGCTATCACGGTTCCTGAGATACAGCTTCGTGACGGACAGACAGACGGACGGACGGCGAAGTCTATGAATAGGGTCCCGTTTTTTTATCCTTTGGGTACGGAGTCTTAAAAACTACAACAAAAATAAAAGAATACTTAACAGACAGACAGACAGACAGACAGATGGGTAGACAGACAGACAGACAGCGAACTCTCATGAATAGCCTTGTTTTATAATAATTAATATTAAAATCTGTAAATACAAAAGAAAAAAAAATCAAAACAGAAAACTGCTCCTTGAATACAAAGTGAAATTATACAAACTAAAGCTAACAATTTAAGCTTACATCTTCAATTCCAAGTGGAATTTTAAATTCAACATTGTATTATATTCAGAGCTTTGTTTCCTTATTTCAATTTTATAGTGTACATCCAGATATACAAATTTCTACTGTATTGCATAGAGATTAGAGTTTATTTTTATTTGCAGGTGAGTCTACAGTGTACCTTGACGGGACCACATCCAGCCAGATTTGTTTGGGAAAGGGACTCCATTGTTATTTCATCTAATACGGATTCAAGGTAATTTATTATGAATTTACCTACTGTTCTAAGTACTACACACACGCTAATTTTAAGTTCCTCTTAGTTTATTTTCGATTAATTTAAGTTATAATTGCAGAAATATAACTATATCGTCAACCATAAAGGTAGCTGAGTATAATTTTATTAAAGTTTAACTAAATTAATAATGAATTTTATTTATGCGTTACTGAAAATTTTACTTTTTCTTTTTAAATTTGAACGCCAACAACTACTGTTATCAACTTACATATTTTTTTCCATCCAAAGGTTGTCTGGCAGAAATTGCTTTAAGCAATAAGGCCGCCAATTGTACTGCTATTTTTGTAACATATTTTCATTCTGTTTGTATATTTTCTTGGTGTACAATAAAGTATTTAATAAATAAATAAATAAAAATAAATTATTAAGTATAATCTTCAGTATATTTTGAACCCATATTTCACAAGCATACCTACTCTTAAAAAAAATTAAAGAAGTATAACGTATAAGTTTCCAATCATGAATATATTTCGTTAATTTCAATTGTGTTAATTAATGTACTTTTAACGCTGACTGCTCATTGGTATTATATTAGAACTATGAACAAAATTTCAAAGCATATTATGCCAACTATTTCATTTTTATATGAACAGAGTACCAATACTTTCCATGATTTTTTTTATTCCACCAAGGTGGCAGACAAGCATACGGGCCACCAGATGTACCGGTGGTCACCGCTGCCTATGGACGTTTGCAACACCAGAGGTGCTACACTTGCTCTGCCGACCCTGTAAAAACCTTCTTGTACACAAAAAAAGACCCCTATTTACGAACCTTCTTAAAGAATGTTCTTAGACGTATTTTCTTTCATCAACAGATTTTTTAGAAGAGATCTTGCTTTGAGTTAAGCTCGCTTTGCGCAACACACTTTTATTAATAAATTTAAAAAAAACAGTCTATTTAATAATATATGCAATGTATTGCTACTCAGCTACAACACTGTATTAAAATCAATTATTAACCCAACTGAACAAAACAGTAAACCCTTTGTAACGTTTCAGATATACTATCGGTCAAACGATGGCACCCGATGGAGGGGTTATAACCCAATTGAACATATCACATTTGAGGGTTGATGATGGAGGGTTATTTTCATGTGTTGCTCATCATGGAGAAGATGTAGTGGAACATCATGATAGGCTGAATGTTTACGGTAAGGAAACTAGTTTTGATAAGTTTCATCAAAGTTTTGCAAGTTATATTAGTTTCATAAATTTTTTTGCGAGAAATATTAGATAAAGTTGTATGTCTTTATAACTTGAGTTGAGTAGGCAATTTAACTATTATAACATTTTCAAACGTTGAATAAAAAAATTGCAATCGTTTTAACGTAGTAGAAGAAATTAGTTTTCTCGTAACCCCACAGTTTTTAGCGGGAGAAAAACTTGTGTGCATATTCTGAGTGTTGGCTATCTGTATACCAAATTGAGTTACAAACATCTACCCAAAATTTTGAATTTTCAAAATTAGTAGTTCAGTGAAAACTTCACAAAGAGAATAAGAATTCAATCGAAAACGTGTTTTAAAATTCCACCGTTTGTAAAAATTACTATGAGGTATTAATATATTGACGTAACTACAATTTTCACAAATAGAAATATTAATTACTTCCTGTACAAATATTCTGGGAACAATGTTAAAACTACAAAATATTCAACAAGGTATTTCATTTTAAACATTCCTCGTGGATGTAAATGAGAATATTTAAAATATCAGGGGCTTATTTCACTTGAAAATTGTAAGGGTTTTTGTCTTATTACTATGATGTCGAGGGTAACGACTCTTGGCTAATTGGCGAGGAATCCGTACCAACTGAACAGTTACACAAAATCTGTGTTTTCTGAGTTGCTTCTAGCGAATTGAGTTTATTTTAGAAATGGATTATACTGGGTCTTATATAATAATTCATGATGAAGTCTGTTAGCTGTTCCTTTGGCATCTTTAACGATACCACACGAGTTCATATCGTGAGTGTATTAGAAGATACTAAAGGAATACTTATGACTTTGATTGCATTAAAACTATTAACTAAAAATTTCCTGATTTCTTAAACTATTGTTATGTTTCATCATCGTAGTGTATCACTTATATCTAAGGGTTTACCTACGTCTTAATAGTGTTCAACTCTGATCCACTTGCCTTCATTTGAATTTTATCAATCTGAACTTTTTGTACCTAGTAAAATCAATTGCATTAAAACTATAAACTAAAAATTTCCTGATTTCTTAAACTACTGTTATTTTTCATCATCGTAGGGTATCACTTATATCTAAGGGTTTCCCTAGGTCTTAATAGTGTTCAACTCTGATCCACTTGCCTTCATTTGAATTTATATCAATCTGAACTTTTTGTACCTAGTAAAATTAATTGCATTAAAACTATTTACTAAAAAAATCCTGATTTCTTAAACTACTGTTATGTTTCATCATCGTAGGGTATCACTTATATCTAAGGGTTTACCTACGTCTTAACAGTGTTCAACTCTGATCCACTTGCCTTCATTTGAATTTTATCAATCTAATCTTTTTGTACCTAGTAAAATCAAGCGGACTCTTTTGAAACTTTATTTGTTGAATCATGTAAAGATTAAGACTATTTCTTAATCGTTACTTGATTTATATTATTTTTTACTCATTCCCGTGACATATTTCTTTTTATTTTTTCCTTGTCTTTAATGTACACCGAAATAACGCACCAAATTAGCGTGTCTCACCTGACATTTATTATATTTATTTCTCTTTCCTCTGTTCTGTAAAAGATTCCATTTTAACTTAAAATTTAATCATCTATCTCTAAAATATTGTAATATATAAACATAATTCTCTACTCCAATAAAACTGAAACCAATCTTCTTCGCGCATAAAACTGTTATATAAAACGTATTTTATTGCCGCAGGTCCACCGTACATCCGAACGCTGCCGCCATTCAAAGTGCAGAGCGGACAAAGTGTTACATTGAGGTGTCCTTATTATGGATATCCTGTAAGGTATTGATTTTTATTTTCAGCTTAAACTAAGTGACGTGTTTTCTTACCATATTTAAGACTATTTGGCACTAGAGGGCGCCCTTGCTTCGTTTGCGTGGCATACTGTTCTCGTTCCCGCATCACATGAAATTTATTTCCAGAATAAAAAGTAGCATGTGTTATTCCAAATTATAACCTATTGTTTTCAAATTTCAACCGTTAGAGCGTGAAAGTCATCTACACTCACAAACTTTCAAATTTAGTAAATCTGTGAAGTTTAGGAAGGACTAGGTATTTATATGAAAAAGGTTTGATTAGAAACATCGTTTTCTCTAACGTCGAAAGATAATCTTAACATTTATCATGTGTTTTAAATTTGTCTTTAAATTTTATGTCAGTATATAAAAATTTGGTTTAGCGATATTGATCGAAGGAAAGAGCGTGGAACAGGTGAAAGAGTTTGTTTATTTGGGTTCAAAATTTGCAAGAGATGGAAAGTGTGACAATGATATTGAAAGAAGAGTTTTGGCAGGAAATCAAGTGAATGGAGCCATTCACACCTTTATGAACAGTCAGAACGTGTCTAAAAAGGCAAGGATGGCTGTACATAGAGGAGTGCTTGTCCCTACACTTATGCATGGTAGTGAAAGTTGGGTGTGGCAGGAGAAGCATGAAAGTAAAATTAATGCAGTGGAAATGAGAAGTTTGCGAAGTATAGCTGGAGTGACATTGATGGATAAAGTAAATAATAGTGTGATAAGGGAACATTGCGGCATGACAGAAGATGTAGTGACTAAGATAGAAAAAGGGATGCTCAGATGGTTTGGACATGTGGAGAGAATGGATGGAAATAGGCTGACGAAACAGATTTATGAGGCGAGAGTGAATGGGCAAACTGGTAGAGGTCGACCTCGGCATACTCAAGTCGATAAAATCGACAATCTTCTGAGAAAAGGCCAGGTCAAGAGTACCCTTAACCGAAGAGCATGTATGAAGACACTTATGAAAGTTGAAGAAGCGAAAGTTGTTTGCCAGGATCGTAGCAAGTGGAAAGCCATAGTCTCTGCCTACCCCGTTGGGAAACAGGCGTGATGTTATGTATGTATGTATATAAAAATTATTAAATTTTATTTTATATTATCATCTCGAACCGGAGAAACACGGCGTTCGTAGTTATTATTTTATCCATTGTCGCCATTTTACGATCTCTTTGAAGTACTCCATCAAAATAATGTTACAGCGAATATAGATCAGGTGTATAGATTTCCTGTAATATTTTTGGAACAAAGGTTCTGTGTTCCGTATTATATGTGACTTTTACATCGTATTTTATGTTTATTCAGTTTACGCTCACTTTTTAGGCCTCCAGGCTCTGAAATTCGAGAAGTGATTTATATACAACTAGCTGATGCCCGCAGCTTCGCCCGCGTAAATTTTTTTCCCGTTCCCGCTTCCCATATTTTATCCCCTTGGTGGTAGAATTTATCAAAATCCTTTCTTAACGGATGCCTACGTCATAACATCTACCTGCATGCCAAATTTCAGCCCGATCCGTCCAGTGGTTTGGGCTGTGCGTTGATAGATCACTATGTCAGTCAGTTAGTCACCTTTGAGTTATATATATTTAGATAAGTTCTCTTAGGTTTTACATTTAATTTTATTCGATATACAAAACACAAACGTGATTTATCAACACACAGCAGAAATGCTTCATGAATTTGGTTCAACTGTGGTATTCAGATAGGTGTTATGAGCCCCGTGTGGCTACGGGGTCCCGTGTTGCAACGGGTAAGAGTACAAAATGTCGCCACCCCTTACATCCCGAGGGTGTCGTAAGAGGCGACTAAGGGAACACTTTCGCAAAAAGATCCATTGCCTAGAGAAGGAAAACCCAAAATGAAACCTGGTTGACAATAAATTGACAATCGTTAAGCCAAGTTGAAGGCCTTATGGGTGGCTTGAAAAATTTCAAGTGGGGGTTGCGGGGACCTGCCCCTGTCATTGTGCCATTTCAACACGGCAATAGGCTCACCACCTATTACGTGGACATAAAACTATAAGGTGAAATGTGGTCGTATACTATGCCTCTGCCTACCGCTTCGAAGACGTGATTATTATGAATATATTATAAGGTATTAATTTTGAGAAACTCTACCTGATGGATGGATAGTAAATAACGGGGATCAGAGTAAATCGCAAGTAAAGCATGGAGCAAAAGCTAGTTATACTAATCTTAAAAAGTCTTTGAATGGGTAATCAAATCAATATCTTATCAACTTCATTCTATCTCCATTAGTTCTTCTTTCAGTGTTAACAATAGAAGCTAGCTTAATAAACTGATATTAAGTATTCAGTAATATTCCTTATCCACAGGGAGATAACGTGGGAATACAAAGGGAAAGAAATAAACTCAGATGTAACGACACAAAATAATCGTTTTCAACGATCTGTGAACAATGAAGCGAGTATAGAAATATTTGGGCGAAAACCAAAGTTAAGATCCAAGAGAGACTTACCAACAGCTTCGAGCGGTGGTATTTTAAATATACCTAAAGTTACTAAAAGCGACAATGGCGCTTCTTATTCATGTATTGTCAAAAGCCCATCAGGTGAAATGGCTAAAAGATCATTTGAATTGCATGTAGTAGAAGCACCTCAATTGGAAGAAATTCTTTTACCATCAAATTTACAAGAAGGACAAATGGTTCAAATACATTGCAACTTGAAAAGTGGAGACTCGCCTGTTTATTATTCTTGGTTGAAAGATGGAAAAAAGCTTCCACCGCATTTGAAGGTACATTATATTTTCTTAGATTTATTTATTTTAAATATTTGTGCAACAATAAACGTTACTAATTTCAAATAGCGTATAATGTTTACTGAAAGTAATAAATCGTTGCATTTAAGTCTTGTGCCACCCTTTTTAGGAGGTCTTTAAAATAATGTTTCGTATATTTTAAACCTAAAATCAATAAATTGGAAATTATTAATAAAAAGATTCTCGAACCTTCGGGTCCAAGTTAAACTCACCTGCAGGTAGTACCTACTGACTAATGGATGACGCCAGCACTCTCACGGGGCTGAAATTTCAGTTGACAGTCAATACCGAAGATGAAAAACCTAATCTTAACTCTGACCTAAAGCCCTAAATCTCGATAAATGGTTTGAAAGCAACCTATGTTTATACGAAGCTAACAAAAATCTGATATACCTGAGTCTGGCAATAACTGCAGCGCACTCTCTGAGGTATGCGCGGTGAGGTGGGAGCCGGGGAAAAAAGAGCATGAGTACACATGCGATTAATACACGTCGGACCAATCTTACGAAACCGGTTTACATTTTTAAAACTGATGATTTTTTCTTCTGATAACTCTATGATTAAAATAATCGAGAACATGGAGCAGTTATGGCCAGACTATAGACTTAGATCAGCATATTCTTTCAGATCGTCGAGAGAAGCTTAGAGGTTTTCAGTGTCCTTATCATAAAAAACGTATCTTTAGAACATTGTGGCACTTACACTTGTGTGGCCGCAAATCATGTGGCAAAGGAGAATCAAACTGTGAATTTGTATATAAAAGGTATTTTTTTGCTTCATTATATTATATTCTTATCGTTGAACGATTCTCAATATTTGTATAATGAAACATTAAGAAATTGAAAGGAAAGCCCCTTAAATCAGAACTACGAAGTTATTGAAAAGACTGGAGTTTTAATATTATGTAAAGTGTCATCAATTCGTTTAATTTATTTTGAGAACGTTTTTGTCAAAATCAACAAAGTTTTAGGCCAAAATTACCGATTTTCAAAATTTATTTCACAAAGCAGACATAAATACTTTTTGTAGCGTCTCTCTGTTTCGTAATAATAAAAAATAGTTTATTGTATCATCGGAAAGGAATTACAAAAGTAATTTTACCAATAAAACTCTAAAGCCCCTTCAAATTACATTAATAAAACACGAAATTAATTTAGCAGTACTTTCCGCGCTTGAATTTTATTAATTCGTGAAGCTTATAAAAATATGCTGCTTTTAATATTGAATGTTGTGCTTTATTTGTATATTCGTAAAGCGTTTCCAATAATTAAATATTTACTCTTAGTCTTAAGTCACTTAGTCTCTAGTACTTAGAAGTAGACATTATGTAATACGTTACAAGAAAATAAATATCATAGTCATCGATATCTACTCGTCATTGAAATTTTTAGACTTTTATATTGTATACTTAGATACCACTGGATCTATAATTTTTAACTCTTCATACTTTTCACTACAATATGTATATATCTCATAATTAATCAGCCGCTCGTTAAGATAAAAAAAATATTAGACATTTCTTTATTTTCTAAAAGATAAAATAATGCAGTTGTAAGTTATGTTTAAAATGTCACTGAGTTATTATTATTTCATTTGGATTACAGAACATGTTTTTTAATTGATGTAGATTGTAAAACTTTTCATAATTCTTACATTCATCAACTTGTAGAGTTATTGTACGAATTATTTTTTATTTTATTTTCTTATCGTAATTAACAGCATGATTTTCTGATAAATTACTTTTATACACAGTGGCTCCTAAATGGAGTGAAGAACCTCAAAACTCATCATTACTTCTTGGTCAAGGTGGACACATATCATGTAGAGCAAATGGATATCCACAACCTCAAACACATTGGCTGAAGAAGGACAGTAAGTAAATAACGCCTGTAAATAATAAGCCTGTACAATGGTATGTGCTCTGAATAATTGTTTGATATGATGCCCACGGCTACGTTCTATCATCGCACCGCTCACCACAGACAGGTAGTTCATCCTCACACTCTGCGTCCGGTGCGTTCCAGCACGGTTAGATCCGATAGGTGTTTTCTTCCGCGCACGCTTAGGTTGTGGAATGATTTCCCTGCCTTGGTTTTCCCAAATGCCTACAGCATGGGGTTCTTCAAAAGGTGTCTTAGAAGATTATTTATACTGCTGGTTGATGGCACTTGATGAAACTTGCTGCACATATTGAATAACACCACTTGTACTGTTCCACAACATTTATTTACGTTACACCTGACCGGTTTCGCCTCTCGGCATTCTCAAAGGTACAAAATAACTAACTTGATGACCACTACATCATGCAAATACATCCAAACTAAACAAACTAAACAATTTTTACTGTAGGTACTCAAATATTTTAAAGTTTACCAGCTTATAAATTTTCCCCAAAAAGTAGGGAAAATTAATTTCTCGGATTTTTGAAAACATTAAAAACTACAAGTGTAATCTTAAAAAATAACAAATGTCCAAGTGTGATATAAGTCAGTTTATACATTTACCCTAAATTTTGGGAGAATACAAGAATTTTATTTTTATGAAAATGACTATTTATTGTAATTTATATTTATATATATAGGTTAGAATTACAAATGTCTAGAACTCAATTAAATGTCAAGAAGGAAACAAATGTCAAATGTTAATAATTAATTTAAATGTCAAGAATATAAATGTCAAAATACTTAAATATTATTTCTGCATTATTTTCATTTGTCATATGGAACAATGTGAAGTACTATGAAATGTCATTATTTATAATATTGTAGCAATGGTGAACGGCTTATATCCAATTGTTGATTTAAGAGAATGTTCGGATCGGTATTTAAGTGTCTACTTATTTCGAGTGCCTCAACTTTGGGTCAAAACTGTGTTTTTCATTAATGAGGTGTTCAGCAAAATTGGACTCTGTTTTTTTGAGTCTCCAGCCACTGACATGTTCCGCAACTCTTATTCTGAACGATCTCCCAGTTTGGCCGACATATTTTTTGCTGCAATTGGCACAAGTCAGTTCATATATGCCACTTTTTTGTACAATGGGAGTTGTGTCTTTATTATTGCAAATTAAATTATGTAGGTTGTGGGTGGTATAAAACGCTGGTTTGCACTCTGTTATGCTCCTGGCACACTTATAAGATATATTACCAATGTATGGTACGCGAGCCTATCTTTTTGTGTTTGTATTTAAATTAACCTTTAACTGGTGACGTGCGGTCTCACAGGCCGAGCGGCGTAAGCGAAACATCATATCACCCCCTTCCCCGCATTTCCCATGTTTGAGCGCCTGAGTAGCTTCGAGTTTAGTGTAGGCAGTGCCCTAGAGGGGGATAGTTGCGTCGGCCAGGCCCAAATCGGTAAGTTAGATCGATTGAAAATTCTCGGGCGGCCTCTCAGACCTTATGTCACCACTTACGTAACTTTTTTGGAGTTACACTGTAGTGTTGTATTGCGTTTTTTTTAGATATTTCTTACTATGAATGACTCTGGACTTCCTAGAAAAAAGCGTAGAGAGGTTGTTGACAAAAATGTAGTGCCTACTCGAATTGTAGACTGGTTTAGCACAAGAAAACTCAAGTGGATCGGAAGCTGAAGACGTTTCCAAAAATTATGTCCCGGAGCATAGCGATCACAACTCGGAGACGGAAAAAAATGCTTCTGAAGACGAAGAACCTACACCAGGAAAATCAGCTTGCAGAGAGTGACAGTGACGAATGGATATCATGCGATAAACATGTGTGTTTGCAGTGTGCAAATCAATTATGCCCTAACTGTCAATAAAAATACTAAAGATTGACAGTTGTCATTTTTGAGACATGACACTTGTGATAAGAGTTTAATTTTTTTTAAGTTGATTAGTGTTTGAACTTTGTTAAAAAACAAATATTTTATAATTTATGTTGATTTTTATTATTTTATAAGCAATCGTTGATCTCGATTCTAGTTTTTCAATTACAGAGATCCAAAACTTTGTAACTACCCAGTTTCTAATTAAAATTATATTTAGGCTACATGACGTTGTTTTAATTTTTACTTTAATATTTAATTTAACACAAAATCAACATTAGGATAACCTACCATATTTTAATATAATGTATTATAGACCAATTATGGCAGCGGCCTGTCAGGCCGCTCGTCACCAGTTATGTTATAAAAAAACCATGTCACCAGTTAAAGGTTAATGGGTATACCTCCATTGTATGCCATTTCTATAGCAGACTTAAATTTCTTCCGTGTCACCATGCCGTCTATTAATTTGGATGTGAAACCATTATTCATGGCTATTGTTTTTATACAAGCTAGCTCACCCTCAAAGTCCTCCTGCGACATTGGGATCGAAAACAGTCGATGCACCATGGAGTGGAAAGCCGCATGCTTGTGATTTAATGGGTGCCTAGAACTTATGTGTATGACACTATCCGTAAATGTTGGTTTTCGATAAATTTTGAATTTATGTCTTTGATTCATTAGGCTAATAGTTAAATCAAGAAAGTTAATTTTATCATGTCCTATTTCTATTGTAAAAATTATACTAGAATTAATACCATTAATAAATGTCAAAAAATTTTTCAATATATTCTCATTCCCTGTCCATAAACAAATAATGTCATCCACATATCTATACCAGTAAATAATAAATGGTTTATAAATACTATTACTTAGAATCTGCTTTTCAATATGGTTCATGAAAATGTCAGCACAAAGTGGTGAGAGTGGACTACCCATGGCAAGACCATTGACTTGTTTATAAAACTTATTACAGAATTGAAAATAATTTTGATCTAGACACACAGATATGGTATGTTCCAAGTCAATAGCTATTTGTGGGTCGACCACAGATTGCACCAAAATATCCTTAACAGCACTCTTGCATTCAGTCAAAGGGACACTCGGAAACAGATTTTTGACATCAAACGAAACCAGCATGGCCTTGTCCGGTACCTGGATGTTTTCAATTTTCCTCACCAGTTCGATGCTATTCTTGATAGTATTTGTAGGTACAAAGCTCGTATACCGTTTAAACAACTGGTTCACCTCTGCTGCCAACCTGTATGCTGGGGCTCCAGTATATGCCACTACAGGACGGATAGGAATATCAGGCTTATGTAATTTATAGTATCCATGTAGTTTAGGAGGTTAAGGATTCATTAGCTTCAATTTATAGGAGTCCTTTCCGAAGATACTATTTGCAGATTGTAAGGTTCCTTTTACAGCTTCATTAAACTTTTTAGTTGGGTCTTTTTTAAGTTCAATAAATGATGGATCCCTCAGAAAGGATTCTACTTTGGCCTCATAATCCTGTCGTGTGGCTACCACCACTGTGTTGCCCTTGTCAGCTTTAGTAATAACAAGGTCATGTTGACGGATCTTAGAACGAATATCTAAAATAGATTTCAGGTCTTGCGAGGTACTTTCTTCCCGCTGCTCCGATATCTGCTCCTTTAAAGTTTTACATAGTATATGCTTACCGGCATAGTTTGTTTCCGCCAAGTCCAAGTCGACAGCCAAGTTATCCAAATCTTTCTGGGAAATGGGAATGTTAGGGCAATATTTCAACCCCTTTTCTAATAACTCTTTTTCTTTATTTTCGAAAATAATATTAGTAAAGTTTTTAAGTTTTGGGTAAAAAATATTATTCTGGCATGAGAGAGATTCTGAAATATTGTTATTATTGTTCCCTTGTGACCTTAAGTGAGTCAGTTTGATCAGATGTTTCTTGTGAATTTTTTTTCAAAATTATTTTCAATTCTGTAATAAGTTTTATAAACAAGTCAATGGTCTTGCCATGGGTAGTCCACTCTCACCACTTTGTGCTGACATTTTCATGAACCATATTGAAAAGCAGATTCTAAGTAATAGTATTTATAAACCATTTATTATTTACTGGTATAGATATGTGGATGACATTATTTGTTTATGGACAGGGAATGAGAATATATTGAAAAATTTTTTGACATTTATTAATGGTATTAATTCTAGTATAATTTTTACAATAGAAATAGGACATGATAAAATTAACTTTCTTGATTTAACTATTAGCCTAATGAATCAAAGACATACATTCAAAATTTACCGAAAACCAACATTTACGGATAGTGTCATACACATAAGTTCTAGGCACCCATTAAATCACAAGCATGCGGCTTTCCACTCCATGGTGCATCGACTGTTTTCGATCCCAATGTCGCAGGAGGACTTTGAGGGTGAGCTAGCTTGTATAAAAACAATAGCCATGAATAATGGTTTCACATCCAAATTAATAGACGGCATGGTGACACGGAAGAAATTTAAGTCTGCTATAGAAATGGCATACAATGGAGGTATACCCATTAATTTAAATACAAACACAAAAAGATGGGCTCGCGTACCATACATTGGTAATATATCTTATAAGTGTGCCAGGAGCATAACAGAGTGCAAACCAGCGTTTTATACCACCCACAACCTACATAATTTAATTTGCAATAATAAAGACACAACTCCCATTGTACAAAAAAGTGGCATATATGAACTGACTTGTGCCAATTGCAGCAAAAAATATGTCGGCCAAACTGGGAGATCGTTCAGAATAAGAGTTGCGGAACATGTCAGTGGCTGGAGACTCAAAAAAACAGAGTACAATTTTGCTGAACACCTCATTAATGAAAAACACAGTTTTGACCCAAAGTTGAGGCACTCGAAATAAGTAGACACTTAAATACCGATCCGAACATTCTCTTAAATCAACAATTGGATATAAGCCGTTCACCATTGCTACAATATTATAAATAATGACATTTCATAGTACTTCACATTGTTCCATATTATGACAAATGAAAATAATGCAGAAATAATATTTAAGTATTTTGACATTTATATTCTTGACATTTAAATTAATTATTAACATTTGACATTTGTTTCCTTCTTGACATTTAATGTATTTATTTATTAATGAGACAAATGTTACAATAAAGCATAATAACTATTTACAATATGAATAAATCTAACTAAACTAAATCTAAATAGGGCCCCCGTGGCATTGTGCCCAAAAGACTGGCAGCATTCCCCCTTTGAACGGCGATGCCTATTCGTTGGGAGAAATAACTGCCAGCCCTTAGGTCACCAGTTGACTCCACAAGACGCATCTTCAAAATTTTAAAAAAATTATGCGCATTGGGACCCCATGGACCTAGGGTCTCGACACCGACTGGAATAAAATTGTACGACGAGCCGAGACCCTTATACTTATTTATTTTTTTATATTCTGCCGCTTCCGCTGCTGCGCTGGCTTTTTCTTTTGTTCTAGGCAGATGGGACGGGGCCAAAGTGTCTACACAAGTGGCATCCCAGACTAGCACCCGACCCATCTCCCACGGAATTAAGGTCATCCCATCCGGTCTCTTGCCATCGTCCCTAAAAATGCCATTTGGCTCTAAGAGAGCGGGCACACCGACGGTGGCAAGAGCACGGCGAATGATATCGTTAAGCGCAGCGTGGCGAGAGAAGCGGCCTGCGCTCTTCAAGCAGGATAGTCCATGGTGTGTGTCACATTTAATTGAGTTCTAGACATTTGTAATTCTAACCTATATATATAAATATAAATTACAATAAATAGTCATTTTCATAAAAATAAAATTCTTGTATTCTCCCAAAATTTAGGGTAAATGTATAAACTGACTTATATCACACTTGGACATTTGTTATTTTTTAAGATTACTCTTGTAGTTTTTAATGTTTTCAAAAATCCGAGAAATTAATTTTCCCTACTTTTTGGCGAAAATTTATAAGCTGGTAAACTTTAAAATATTTGAGTACCTACAGTAAAAATTGTTTAGTATGTTTAGTTTGGATGTATTTGCATGATGTAGTGGTCATCAAGTTAGTTATTTTGTACCTTTGAGAATGCCGAGAGGCGAAACCGGTCAGGTGTAACGTAAATAAATATTGTGGAACAGTACAAGTGGTGTTATTCAACAATGTGTCTTAGAAGGTTTTTACAGGGTCGGCAGCGCGAGTGTGGCACCTCTAGTGTTGCAGGCGTTCCGTTCATAGGCTGCGGTGACCACCGGTCCTTCTGGTGGGCCGTATGCTTGTCTGCCACCTTAGTGGTATATAAAAAAAGTTAATTTCCATTTATTTATACAACTATGGTAGCTTCTGATGGAAAGGGGTGGGTAGAATATTTTGTTACTCCATAGAAATATTATAATATTTCAAGTCTGTGTCTTTCTATTAAAGAATTCTTTAAGATAGTTGCCGTATAGGCACTATGTTTCGTTGCTCATTAAGATTTTTTATTCATTATCTTGAAATCTACCTTTGATAGGTTTATTTTACTTTTGAATAGACTTAAGATAATAAGTTATTAAACCCTTTCAGATCTAAATCTTTTGAACTATCCAACTATTAAACTTTATCTGACTTGAACATTATATTACTCGTATCTTTGCTTGAACGTTAATCCAATTCAGACTGAATAAAACTTTAATCTTTAGTTTCTATTCATCCTTTTAATTTTTCAAGTGTGATTGTAGTTCTAGGTACATTATTTCTATTTCTATTATTAGTATCGATAATTAACATATTTTAAACGTGAAATTTTATGCATTATAATTCTTTCATATTGTGGTAAATAAATTCCGGTTCAATTGACCACAAACACGCCGTGTTTGCCAATACCACAGTTTTCAGTATTAAATGTACAAATAATACAGACTGTTTTATTGCTAATTCTTTAAATTATTTTACATACGGAATGAATGTTATTTTTCTTATAATCGAATAAAATAAAATCTACAACTGTAATAGAATAGTTCAATACTTTTTTTTTACCTTTGTAGTGAGAATGGCTGTTAATTATTTAACCAACGTTAAGTTAGGAGCATTATATTATTGTCACTGACTAACATTCGCCTAAGTGTGTTTATGCTTATTAATTTTATAGTACCTCCTTCTACAATAAAATATATTTATTTATTTATTATTTAGCGATAATATCAAAATAAATGTTATTTACACTATTGTTTTATTTCAGTTGTATCAGAGTCTTGGAGGCCTGTACTCGAAGTCGCAGGTGGTGGAGTTCTTAGTCTTTCCAACGGATCTTTAATATTCGATTCTGTAGCTTTATCTGACGGTGGACTGTATACCTGTCACGTTGAGAACGGAGTTGGTGAAGCTCTTAGTAAAACTGTGTGGATCTCTGTTAATAGTAAGTTTACACCTAAAATTTATGCTTATGCTATCTAACCTTGTTTGTAATTATAATAGTCTGTGGTATGGGCATTTTCGTACGCACAGTTCATGGTCATCCATAGGAGTCACTAAAATACTAAAACATAAAGCTGGTATAGAGAAGACCCGACCCTTTTTTTCCGTATAAGCTTCAAAATTTCTAGCTTGATAGTAGAATCTCTAAATATGTACCACCAAGAACTGAAGTCAAGATAATTTGGAGAAAACATTTCTCACGGTTACTAAGAAGATAATCATGGCTCAGATGAAATTCGTTATGAATTATTGCCACTGAAACAGGAGCAATAAATATTAGGAGATAATTGGTTTTAAGTAATTGGTAATAACGAGTCTCACGACATTGAATTATGATTCAGTATTAATTGGTGAAATACACAAACCTTTTCTTGTGATATCAATTTGTAAGAATAAATAACGTTTATTTCATCTTATTTCATTAAATATCTGGGATCCCAGTTGTAGATACATTAGATTATAGGGCACTTTGTGATTTAACCCGGTAGTAGTCCTGCATACTATCCATTAAGTTTTCTCTTAGAATACAGTTTATTATTTGCGCACAGAAAAAAAGAGTGTGTACACTGTCTACAAAATACCTAGCTTTTAATTGGCCTGTTCGTTTGTATCAGCTTAGGACGTTAACCAGAAACCTGTTCCTTGTTAAAGGTTTTGTAGTTACTAAGTACCTAATGAGTTTTTTCCCATTAGCTCTTTGTGTAAGAAATGCGTTTATTTATTTGAGTGTAATCTATCGATAGATAACACGTAAAAATGTAAAAGTAATTTAATTTGTACAAACTCATATTAGCATATTTTGGGCTATGGCAGCCCTTAATTTTCTGAATGATTAGGTATAAAGCAAAACACCGAAGTCTGGACAGCTTCCTTTACGATTTGAATGATTGGATTTTGTAAGAGGAATAAGTTTCTGAGTAACTTGCGAATCTTATCAAATAGGTATTGGCTGACTTTATGATTAAGTACTCGGAATATCGTACTCAATCATCAAAACCACTCTCAATCGCGAAAATTATTAACATGACCTTAGCTTTTGTAGAATTAAATACCTTGGGATTTGTTTCGTCTTTATTACTATTAAATTGCATTATAATAATATTTTTCTTTGTTTTAGAACCAGTGACGTTTGATATTGTTTCAAAGAACTTCACGGCAAAACTTGGTCAGCATGTGACCATTGAGTGTCCAGCTAAAGGAGATGACCCTATAAGGATAATGTGGATGAGAAATGGAAAACCAATCAATCCTTTGACACAGAGGTAAGATACATCACGAAAAGAAGGATTTATACATAACTAGCGGATTCGCACAACTTCGTTTTGGGAACACCCAAAAATTCCGAAATATGTTTTTCCGAATTTCAATATTCCGATGTTCAAAATTCCGAAGATTATAATTCCTAAGAAACAAAGCTCCGAATATTCAAAAGGACCATATTCATTTATCCGAAAGTCATAAGTACGAATTTTTATTTTTCCTAATTTCATTAGCACGAATAATCAAAAGACCGGACTGTTATTATCCCGAAAAACATTATTCAGAATTTCAAATATCCGAAAATTCACTGTTTAAGTTTTTTTAAAATAAAAAAAAAATAGTACGGTCAAGTCTAACTACCGAAGATATTATTTCCAAGTGAGTGGAAGGCAAACGACAAAGCAAAAAAAAATAACCACGATGGCTAAGGCCGGAGCTCCGCTCCGCTTCGCTTTCGCCTTAGCCTTCTAATCTAACCTATCCGAGTCGAGGTGTTAACCATAATAAGTGAATGGTTAACACCCCGACTCAGAGTACCCCGACTCGGATAGGTTAGGTTAGAAGGCTAAGGCGGGAGCGAAGCGGAGCGGAGCTCCCGCCTTAGCCTTCGTGGTAATTTTTTTTTGTTTTGTCGTTTGCCTTCCACTCACTTGGAAATAATATTTTCGGTAGTTAGACTTGACTATACTTTATTAAAAAAACGGGTGGAATCGGGAACATAAATAATCATCTTTAATGATAAGTTTTCGGGTAAAAACAGGAACGGGTGGAAACGACATTCACCCTTCGTATTTATTATATATCGGATTTTTGATAATCGGATTTCGTATTTATAATATGGCGGATTTTTAAAGATTCGGAATTCAACGGTTCGGTTTCTTGAAATTCGGCATTCTGACAGTCGGAATTGTAAACATTCGGAATTTTAAAATTATGTCTTTTATTGAAAAGGATTTATGAAACATCGGATTTTTGACTTTCGAGATTTCGAATCATTCGGACTTATGAAATTCGGAATTATGAAATTCGTGATTGTGACTTTCGGAATTAAGTTTTTCGTATTAATGTAGTGTACCCCTTCGTTTTAGTTACAGCTCGTTTTTCTGTACCATAATTTTTTTTATAGGTTTATTATGATTAAAGCAAACGAAATAAAACTTCCTCTTCAATCACTCTCTCATGTTTTCTATAGTTGAAAATTGCATTATACATTTTTTACTAAATTTTACTAAGCCACTTCCGAAACTTTACCGTAACGAAAGCCTCTAAATCCGTTGAGTAGTTCAAAAGATTGGTCTCAAACAGAAAGGGCGTTTTCGTTTCATACTATGTAAAGGTGATAGCGTTTGGCACTTCCCAGGCACGGTTCTTTCTTCATTGTAAGATGGGTTTACCATAAGCCCTAATGGGCAGCTCGTGAAAGGTCCCACGCTTATAAAGAATGATACTTTTCATAAGAGTCACTTCAAAATATCCATGTAATTTCTAAAACACATAAATACGTCTTTAAGTTGACTTCGTATCAGAGAGATGACATCTTTTGTTTCAGAGTAAAAATCTCAGAAGCGAAAACTGAAGAAGGCATGACAAGCATATTAGAACTATTACAAACAGAAACCAGTGACGGTGCCTTATACCAGTGCAGGGCTGGTAACCCATTTGGAGCTGATGTCTTCAGCGTATATCTTACAATTTTAGGTAAGGCCAAATAAGTATAATCTAGAAAATTCTTTATCAATATAGAGAACAGTAGAAATAAGTAGTACTATAATAATTATCTTGGTAGAATGTCTGGAATATGAAAATCCATATTCCAATTTCCGAACCTCCCAATAAATGTTATTAATTACTCGTTTTAAGATACAGCATAAAAATGTAAACAAACTTTTCTTTTTGCACTTTTGATTTTGCTCTGAACCATCTCGTGATGAACTTTTATTATAATCTGAAAGGCTTTAAAGATTTTAATTAATCAAAAATATCACAAATAAAAATGGATTTTCACAAGGAGAAAAGAGCCTTGCCATGGAAATTGATCTTAACATTTTAAAAGCAATTATACGTTGTCAAGTTTCGGTATTGCTTAATGTAGGTACTTGATCTAATCAACGATAAATCATATATTATTCTAATTTCCTACTTAGCAATATCTAGTCAACTATAGATTTTCATTAGCATTATACAAACGAAAGCTTATCACTACTTACTATCAACATCCTGACACTTCGGTGTCATACATAACTAATACATTTTGATTTGAATCTTAGACATATCAATATCAATACATATAATAAAATCGTAACAGGTCGCTGTCTGAATTTTTGTCTGTTTGTCTGTACGTTTGTGCACGCTAATCTCAGCAACCGTTCAACCGATTGCGATGCGATTTCTTTATTGCGTTGCGGTTTACTTCACTTAACATTTAGTGTTTGTTTCATGTCAATCGGTTCATAAATAAAAAAGTTATATCAATCTAAAGATAATGCAGCGTACGAAATATTTCAAAGTTGCTAGCAACTTACCGTCATTATTAAATAAATCGTTGCTAAGTTCTAATTTAGCATATTCTGATTCCCGTCTTAACAATCTCCTGTCTACTAATAGCCTATCATTAACAAAAGCTTATCATCGCTACTTAGTATCAACACACCGAATACATTTTGCCAAGACATCCGGAATATCTTGCTCCCTTGCCAAATGTGGTAATTATGCATAACATATTGTTGATAGCGTGTAATGGAAAATTTAGAAGACTGTTGCAGCAACTATGTTCTGAAATGGAAATTGTATATTTAAATTCTGAATTATTTTTGTACTTATATGAATGAAATGTTAAAATTTGCTTGCACCACAGTTAGTGCTTCCAAACGGCTTGCAGGGAACCTTGCGATGATGATATTTTATACATACCTACATACATATGGTCACGTCTTTATCTCCGAAGGGGTAGGCATATATTATATGCCCACATTTCACCTTTGAATAATTTGTCCCACGTAACAGGTGGTGAGCCGTATTGCCGTTTTTAAATGGACAGGCGCAGGTCTGCCTGCTGTTGAAATAAAGCCTTCAACTTAGCTTAACGACTGCCATTTTACTGGCAACCGGGACCAACGGCTTAACGTGCCTTCCGAAGCACGGAAACGCTCAAATAAATGTCACAAAGTGATCACATGGATGGTCACCCATCCATGGACCGGCCATAGTGAAAGTTGCTTACTGCAGTGATCATTTACAGAACACTGAGTCCGCGGGGCCACGAGCGCTTTAGATATTTTATTATTGTAAGGTTCTCAGTCACTTTCGGTTGACCTAGGTTTTAAATTTTGTGAAGTAATTGCTTATGGCAGAAATGCAAGAGTGTGAACGGCTTTATACCGTTCTCTAGCCCAAGTTACTTCGATTACATTCTTCTAGGTTCTAACTTTGTTCTAACCTCTAGGGGCATTATCAATACGTTTCTTATTTATCACACACACAATTTTTATGTATTTCAATATTATCCTATTTATTTTACTACAAAATGTCGCCACCCCAATTCATCCCGAGGGTGTCGTAAGAGGCAACTAAGGGAACACTTTCGCAATACGATCCATTGCGTAAAACTCGAAATGAAACATGGTTGTCGGTAGAATGACAGTCGTTAAGTCAAGTTGAAGGCCTTATGAACGGATTCAATAATTTGAACTGCGGGTCTTCATGACTTGCGCAACATGGCAATATTTATTTATTTTAAAACTTTATGCACAAATTACAATTGTACAAAGGCGGACTTAATGCCAAAAGGCATTATCTGCCAGTCAACCTTTGGGTGATGCAGAGATAAGTTTGAGTAGGTGCTCATAATATTATGGTGAAAGCTAAACGGTACAAGACTTCAAATTTTAATATTACTATCTATTAAATCATGTAAACATAACATGTATACATACATAAAAATAAATCAAAATACATACTATCTATATATATATATATATATATATATATATATACATATATATATATATATATATATATATATATATATATATATATATATATATATAACTATATAAGAACTATATAAGAACCCATAGGTAGAACAATATTGTTAAGGCTTATCTCAAGTGTATGTATGAAATGTGTTTTAAGTATATATATATACAGGTGAATTTTTCAAAAGGGATTGGATGGCCAAATCCGAAACTATAAGGAATAGCGAAAAATGCTCAAAGGAGTTACGAGCCCGATTTTGATGAAACTTAAAACCTCATCATTAGATTTTTGAAAAACCAATAATCCTAGCTGGGAATCGAATCCATTGATTTTGAAAAAAAAAAACAGTCCCTTTATTATTACACCATACGATAGTGTTGCTATTAAGGATCATATTTTGGGAAGTAATGATATACGGCAAACTACAGGAAAGAGCTCATCTTTAACAAAATACATTTTATTTTTCTTACGTTAACTGATTAATTGTTCAAAATCTTTGCAATACATAGCTGGACCTCAAGGGTCGTGCTGCATTCAATATTTCAATATTATTGATTCCGTTTAGAATATTCTCTAAAAAATCATTCTGAGCATAATTTGAAACACGGAATAGTTACGATCTTTTCTGGGATTTCGAACAAAACAAATTATGATACAAAATTTAGGTACATGAAATATGAATTCTATTAAAATTCCAAATATTCCTTTAATTTGGCGTATATCATTACTTTGCAAAATTTGATCCTTAACAGCGACTCTATTGTATGGTGTAATAATAAAGGGTGTGTTTTTTTTTCAAAATCAAAAAGTTCGATTCCCAGCTAGGATTATCGGTTTTTCAAAAATCTATTGATTAGGTTTTAAGTTTCATCAAAATCGGGCTCGTGACTCCTTTCAGCATTTTTCGCTATTCCTGATAGTTTCGGATTTGGCCATCCAATCCCTTTTCAAAAATTCACCCTGTATATATATATATATATATATACTTAAAACACATTTCATACATACACTTGAGATAAGCCTTAACAATATTGTTCTACCTATGGGTTCTTATATAGTTCGCGAACTCTGTTTCGAAATGTTAACCGATTAGTCAACTTCCTGACTTCAAGAGGAAGAGCATTCCAGAGAAGAATAGAACGCACTGGAAAAGAGGAATGGACAAGATTAGAAGAGTGAGTTGGACAGTGCAGTAGAAGATTGTTAGAGGAGCGCAGATGTTTGTCGTGGTTAGAGCCAATTAGATGAAGATGAGATTTCAAGTAAGGAGGAGCGTTGGGAGAATTGAGTAGTGAGAAAATTTGACAGACAGATCGCAAACTGCGTCGTCGCCGAATAGGTAACCAACCAAGCTCTACCCGACAAGCCGAAACATGATCGTACTTCCTAAGGTTGTAGACGAATCGAATGCAATTGTTGAGAAGTCGGTCAAGCTTATTGAGCAGGTCTGCATTCAGGTCAAGATAGCACACATCACCATAGTCGAAGATCGGAAATATTAGAGTTTGCACAAGCATTGTCTTGGTTTTGACAGGTAAAAAATTTCTAAGACGATAAAGAGCCCGAAGCATCCCAGTAACCCTTTGACAAACACTAGTCACCTGAACCCGCCAACTCAAGGTTGAATCAATGTTTAAGCCTAAGTTCTTAACGCTGAGTGTAACAGGAATAGCTATATCATTAAAAGTTATTGATGGCAGAGTTACGTCCTTCAACTTGTTAATCATATGATTATAGGCTCACCACCTTTTACGTGGGACATAAAACTAGATTTTTTTTTTTGTATTTATTTATATACTTTATTTTCAGAAGGCTTGCAGGCTAATAACAATATGATTAACACTTAATAAAGTCGACAAATCGTTATTTACATGTGAAATGTGGGCGTATATTATGCCTCTGCTTACCCCTTCGGGGATAAAGATGTGACTGTAAGTGTATGTATGTATGTTATTTTACTATCATATTTTTACTGCATTTTTTTCTTTTAGAGCCACCCATACCGCCATCAGATTTATCAGTAGACTCGATAAAGAGCAGATCAGTAAAACTATCTTGGAGGGACATGACGAGGTCCCTTGCTCAATACTACAGTGTTCAGATCACCAGCAGTCAGAGATTGTCTTGGAACAGCGCTAGAACTATCAACATTACTAGGTATGTTATATTATTTTTTAATAGATTTTGTCTTTACATCACAAGACTATTATCAGTAGTCCTAACGTTGGTGACACAATGATGAAGCTCTTCACGCTCCACTTGAAAAACTTCAAGTCGTTAGAGGAGAAAAGCACAACAATACACATTCTGCCAGCGCGGCAGAGTGTTCCAAATCCAAAAGAAACGATCCTTTGAAACTCTCTGTGCTCCCGAAGGTTTTAGGACAAAGTATACAATACAAATTGTCGTAAAAAGCATGTTTCTTCAAACATGTATTTAATATTAGTTTAACGTTCCTTCAAATGTCAGAAAAAAATTGAATAAAACTCATGTGCCTGTAGCACATGAGTTTTATTTAATTTTGTTTTTTATGGAATACCTTTTTGTGAATATTTAAATGAGCGTTATACGTTATTTATTCTGAAATTTGATACATTTTTGGTTACCATACAGTATTTTCATTCTATATGATTAGTGAAATATGACGTTTTTATGAATTTACTTTGTGTCTTTTCAAATGTAGATACACAAATTATTCGTGATGACTACTTAATATTTTTTTTTAAATCACAATTACCAGTATAATTACAGTCAATACTGTCAATATAGCAGGCTCTCCCAATTCACGTCACAGCACCCAGTATACATTACCGTAACTCAGTCCTGCGCCTTCCGCATCCAGACCCTGCTGCGACTGAAATAAATGTCTTCCAATGCATTTAATAGTTTTATTTTTATTAATTTGTTCCTATTTCAGTCGGATAATAACATAATTATTTAAAATAATATTCCACGAACAACTTCCGAAGGATTTTGGGCCAACGACCAAAGATGGATAGATTAGGTTTTAGTTAGTTCAACTCCGACATCACATCCGTGGGAACTTTCACACGTTAAAAATAGCAATGATAATTAAATAATTAATTATGGTAAATTTGCTCATAGAGAATGGACCACTATCAATTTATTTTACGTCTGAAATCATTCACCGAATACATATCGCATTAAAATTTGCCACTACAATTATTATACTAACATTTTCACTGAACTGTTAGCTTCAACTTTGGGCTCAATCAATATTATCCGAAAACAGTCATCAGATACTTCGACAAACTGTTCATTAGTCTAAAATTGCTTACTTGTGCGGAAAGCACCCTCATGAATATGCTAATCGTGAACCATAATATATAATCATGGCAACTTATTTTTCAACGCTAGGCGTTTATTTTGATGTTCCTCTTTAAAGCGTTTTAAAAAAATTTATTAAGTTTTTGTGCTGAAAGTGTTTTCATATGTTTTCTCTTTATACTGTCCTACTAATATTCATAAAACTTATATGATTTATTTAATTCTTAACGCAATAAGAACTTAGAGGATAAAAGATAAGGTTAGCTATAGGATAAGGCTAAGTAACTTCGTACGAGTGAAGTTAGGTAAAAGATTAAAGTTATTTCAAAAATATTGCAACGGTTTGGGAGAAAACACTTAACAAGCGTACAGATAGACATTTTATAATTTTATCGTTTTTATGGAACAAAATACATTATTCAGCGCTGTTATTTATATTATTATTAACAGTAATTTCTCATTTCAGGACTTGTATTTAAAGATGCCAAATAGTACAACTAAAAATCCCACTCGAATATCACCAAAACGTTAATTTAAAATATACTTATCAATTTTATTTTCCTAAAACTCGTATTAAATCCAAATGTATTTCCGTACAGATTAGATGAAATCCGCCACATCATAGAAGTAGATGACTTGCTGCCAGCAACCAGTTACTCAGCGAGGGTGGCTGGTGGCAACCAAGCAGATCTCAGTCATTACTCAACTCCAGTTAGATTTACTACCACAGAAGAAGGTAAGGATGCTAATAAGGATTATGTTTTTCATCGTAATTTGGTTGGAGTGTTTATAGAATTTATATAAAACTAGTTTTTAAAATTTTTAATGGCTTTCTTAAGTGTTACGGCGTGTTATTTGAATATAAGATTTTAGTTAGTATGTTTTAAATAATATTACCTTATCCCAAAATATCAGAGCAATCTCTGGAAATTTTCGATTATAAAATATGATGACAAAAAATGTACTCTATACATAAACTACGTTAAACAAATAGCCATAAATTCTAAACGCATAGAGCGCTAAACAGTGCGTTCATAAACTACACCTAGGCAGAGCAATGATTCTGGGTCATCACGAACCTAAAAATTTTAGGTACAATTTTTCTTTGTTTATCATATCGTGGATTATTCTCAGTTGTTCCGTTGAGTATGTTTGTTCCGCGGAACTAATGAGAACTGAATTATTGATGCTTTGTTCCGCGGGACAACTGGGAAAAAAGTCTCACCAGTTCCGCCACGGAACTATTGGGACAAAAAGTCTCACTAGTTTCGTCGCAGAACTACTGCCGCTGAACTACTGGGAATGAAGGCGAGAAAGCGAGAAAGGATGTAAAAATCGAATAAACACTTTAACGTTAATCCGTTTCAAAGATCTTCTGCACCACGCCGGGAAAAATGTGGGTATCAGTCTACAAAATATTATACTAAGCTAGCATTCCTGGAATTTTCAGGTGTCTTCATGTGACCTAGTTTGTTGCTCTAGAGTACTATACTACTATAGAGAACAATGCACGATGAATATTGACATAATTGACTTAGTTGCTAGTGAAATTACTGACCAATAATGGTTATTAGCGATATGGTTGTGTTCAGTAGATAATATTGTGAACGTAATTAATATTGTTAGTACCGTTGCTTTGTCTTTGCAGTTCTGTTTTTTAACCATCAACTTCCTCAAAGGCTTTTATTATTTTGATTGCTATGTGTTATGTGGCACCAATGTTTTTCACACAAATTAAGAAATTTGATTGCGGTTACTTATAAAGCATAATTTTCTAATGATGGTTACTAGACGTGTTTATCAAAATAGGTTTAGTCGTTACCTTTTTATAGCGAGTTTGTACGGGAGGTTTTCTAAATAGGTATTTTGTGAAATGTTTTTATTATTTCTGAGAGTACTTACATTGCTATTTTTTCAGTTATACAGTACTTTTTTATCAGTACATTAAAGAACTTATCATATCTAAACAATTCACATTGAGTCATTGAAAGCAAAATTTCCTTGAGTGCAGCTGCAAAAAGCACTAACCTTATTGATGCTATTGAAAAGAAGATACGACTTGACAATAGGCAACGGCGTAAAAAGTCCAACTCTGTTGGTAATATAAACAAATTGCTTCGATTTTTAGTTCTCATTGTTTATTTATTTGTTGCAATCTTTTACTTCAACTAAATGTCGTCATATTACTGCAAAGTAATAGACGAATTTTGTTGAGAATATTATTTACTTGTAAATAAAGCGACTTAATCTTAAACATTTTTATCATTTACAAAGTCTCAAATTTTATAAACCTTGCTACACAATTTCGTTTTAATGTTTTTCTACAATTTATTTTTGACAACATACTAATTCTGTTGGGAAGTTCGTTATATAATAAAATACTCCACAAAAGAACAGATTATTGTTTGGAAACCAGATTTTTACTTTGATGTTACTTTACATAGTTCGTATTATTTTTAAATAGCACCATCATCTCCACCACTGGGAGTTCAATTAGAGCAAACGGAGTCACCAGGAGAGTTAAAAGTGAGATGGTTACCACCACCAGCTGACAGCCATAATGGACTTATTGTGGGATATAGAGTAAAAGCTGTACCTCAATTAATAGGATTGAAAGGTAAGAAAATTCATCAAAACGACCAGTTTGCAATACGACCACTAAGTGACCGTGTTGCGAAATGTTCATTGGACACAAATTTCATATTTTTGCTACAAATATTGCAGAAACGGATCTAATCATCATTATTTCAGCAAGTTGATGACTGCTCATACGTAAAGCTCGATTGTTCTATCTTTACCTAGCAATGGATGTCACTACGATCTTCAGTTCATCTTGCTCACATTTTGAATATCACAGTCCGATTTAAAACTTTTTGTAAAAATCCCTTTTCTTTGATACTTACGTCTAAACTTTTCAATTAGAATCGATGCCCATCTGTTGCAAACAATCTTAAGTTAATTACTTTATTAGATCAAGTAAGACGAAGACTGGCCTGCTACCTCGTTTATACAAAAGAAAGTTATTACAGTAGTTTATCATTTACTTTACTACAGTTTAAACTTCTACTTTTAGATACAGATGAAACTAGTGATAAGACAATTAAAACTGCATCTTTATACGCCAAACAAGAAACTGTGATAACTGGACTACTAAAAGGAGTAAGGTGGGTATTTTTTTTAAATTAGATTTTTGTATGACTATCAATGCTGTAGGGACTATGGTTTCCTGGTGTAGTAGCAGTATTGCAGGGTAGATCAGAAGATAGTGCCTCAGTATGGATTGTCCTCGGGGGAACACATTCTGCCCGTGTACTTACGTGCTTATTGCTTAGATCAGACGTTAGAAGTAAAGTAGTATAATCAATCGTTTATCTAATAAATCACTGGCAGCTAAATAAAAAGTTAAATAAACATAAATAAATTCTTCTTGATTATTTTGTGGATATTTCCGTAGTAATAGTAATTTAAAAAATAAATTTCGTAACATGAAACAAAGCTATCAATAATTTTATTCTCACTTTTTACGACTACTTTATAATATAATCCGCTCATTTGCTACGAGTAACTTTCAAAAACTTGTCAAAATATTATTTTACAATTTAATAAATTCATAATTGGGAAAACATAAATTTTGTCCTGACACTTTTAAGAAATTAATTGGATCTGCGTGGGTAGTCAGTAATAATTAATTTATTCCCTAGGTATGCGGTTTCAGTTTCGGCTTTTAACAGCGCCGGCTCGGGACCGTATTCTGTGTCATTATTTCAAGATACAAGAGAAGGAGGTAAGTACAATTTTAATTATTTATACTCTATCTTTACTAATGTTTATGAGTTTGTGACTTTGTAACAGGTTATCTTTGGGTCTACTTAACCTTCGTTATACCTAGAATTCAAGAGTTCCTTTGAATGTAAGCGTATTTTAATAACCCTACGACCAAAAGAGTGTGAATTATATGACAATGGACTTGAATCTTGAAGCTCTTTTATATTCAAAGTAAACACGCAAATTTCACGCGCTCTGTCTAATGTGAAGTAATTACGAATTTGTGAGGTTCAGCTATTTTATACTACGAGTAATATTGAAAACAGGAAAATTTTTATTGTTCGTTTGAAACGAATAGGCTCTGAATTTGAAAAAAATCTTTAACTGTTGGGAAGCCACACTATACCTAGGTAACATTAGCTATATTTTGTTCCCGTATTCCCACGGAAACGGCAGCTACGCGGTTAAAACCGAATATAAAGAGAATGGTTCGACAATAAAGAAGAAGCGCTCGTGGCCCCGCGGACTCAGTGTTCTGTAAACGATCACTACAGTAAGCAATTTTCACTATGGCCGGTCCATAGATGGGTGACCATCTATGTGATCATTTTGTGTTGCCAGTAAAATGGCAGTCGTTAAGCTAAGTTGAAGGCTTTATTTCAACAGCAGGCAGTCACAACCTGAGCCTGTCCATTTAAACACGGCAATACGGCTCACCACCTATTACGTGGGACAAATTTAACAAAGGTGAAATGTGGGCATATAATATGCCTCTGCCTACCCCTTCGGGGATAAATGCGTAACCATATGTATGTATGTATGGTTCGACAATCATCAGTGACTTAACATAACATAACAAAATTTAACTACATTCTTCGTAAGAAAGTTCCAGACATTTCTAAATCCAATTTACTCGACAGCTTTTAATTTTATTTCTTCAGTTTATTAAAAAATATGCTTTGTTAAATACTAGACTATTGCTCCAGACTCCCGCCAAAATTCTCTTCACACAAAATGTTATTTCATCCTTTTAATCCTTTTTTTGCGATAGAATAATTTGGTTTTTTTTTTCTCACCCATATAGTCTGTGTTTCTATATTCCTCTATCTTTCTCTATCCTTCTCTCTCTCTCTCTATTAAATAAATGAATGTCATATTAATAATTTAATTATAATTAATTAATTAATTAATAATTATTTTAATGTGAGTGTGTAATTATGTTAATTAATTAATTATAAAAAAGCTAAAAAAATATTAAATTAAAATGAGATCAACGCTAAACCATCATGAAAAATTATCACGATATACATAACGGGGTAACAGCAAAATTTCGTCTTACATCAAATATGTAAATTGCTGAAACTCAGCCGGAACAAACTTAGTCTTGTAAAGCTTTATGGTCAAAATTAGCATTTTGAAACTTTTATGTTGTTATTATAATAACTTTTAAGTTTTATACCACTTTGTAACTTTTTCGTGGCATCAAAATATCAGCTGGATATATTATGCAAATTAGATACGATTTGTCTTAATTTACTCGAAAAAAATAATTAGACCCTTTTGATTTACATTGTTGGTGGATTCCCGAATACACCAATGAGTTTTGGGCACTGATTCCGGAATCTTTCAACGAGATTGGTGCTTTCTCAAATATCCAAACGGTCCTATTATTTTTTGACAATTTTAAAGGTGCATACCATAATATCATGATACTCGGTATATATCGTGTCTGTTTTAATAAACTTAATCATACAGACATTTTAGACTAGGGTATCCCGCAGACTACTTAATGCAACAATAACTTCCAGATACGTCGTGTAAATGCCTTTAAAGTAAATGCACATTTCAGAACCTATGTAAAATCGAATAGATTTGTTAATTTTAATAAGATTCACGTCGTCACTTAGAAAATGAGCTGATGATCTTAAAAAAAACTATAAGCAAGAACCATCTCAATCACACTATGTTTTAAACAAAAAATCGCTTCAAAATTGATAAACGTTAATTGGAACATTATATTGGAGCTATGATACTACAAACATACAGACAGATAGGTACATTAAATGTACAGACTCTTCTTTCCAATTGCGAGAAATCTTCTCCCTTAAACAGCGGATTTAATTAATCTTTTTACTATTTAACGTACATATTTAACGTAAAACGAGTAATTTAACTGAAATGCCCCAATGAATAAAATTACGGGATCAAAATTTTTGTCAGTGAATAGGTATAATTTGGCCACTTGAAGCTAAAATTATATTCAACGTCTTTGTACCGCTCTTGTTTAAATATCAACAACGCCAATAGCAATTAGACTTTTTAGGCATTCTTATATTTTTAGCCCATCAAAAAATCGTCTCTTATTATTCAAATTCAAAGTATGATGGCGGACAAAATTTAATTTTATTAGAGGTCCTCTAGGTGTAGCTATCACGAACAGACAAACGGGCAACATACATACATACATACATATCATCACGCCTGTTTCCCATCGGGGTAGGCAGAGACTATGGCTTTCCACTTGCTACGATCCTGGCATACCACTTTCGCTTCTTCTACTTTCATAAGTGCTTTCAGACACGCTCGTCGGTTAAGGGTACTCTTGACCTGGCCTTTTTCCAATAGGTCATCAATTTGATTGCCATGCGTACGCCGAGGATGACCCCTACCAGTTTGTCCATTCATTCTCGCCTTATAGATTTGTTTAGTCAGTCTATTCTCATCCATCCTCTCCACATGTCCGAACCATCTAAGCATCCCTTTTTCTATCTTTGTCACTACATCTTCAGTTATTCGCACGCTATTCCTTACTTTGTCCATCAATTTTACT
This sequence comes from Miltochrista miniata, assembly GCA_933228765.1. Classification (NCBI taxonomy): domain Eukaryota; kingdom Metazoa; phylum Arthropoda; class Insecta; order Lepidoptera; family Erebidae; genus Miltochrista; species Miltochrista miniata. The sequence goes on along the minus strand of OW121773.1, from coordinate 14,951,482 downwards.
CCAGCTATACTTCGTCCTATGCTTCGCCCAAACGGGCAACGAAATCCCATAATTAGTGTTCTTCTTTTTCCTTTTAGTTACGGAACCCTAAAAAATATAAAATGACTCATCATTATATTAAACTTAGACGTCACAGATACCCATACAGACACAAAGGTATTTCAAGGTGTTTCAAGATTACTGTGTAGGTGCAGAGCAACTTTCATATGAGAGATGTTTCAAACTTAATATAATACGTTTACAATGTTGATTCGCTAAATTTAAATTTATTCAAAAGTTGATTTAGCACTTCAACATTATTATGAAGTCAAGTCGTAAATTCTGAGTCACTTTGATCTTGAACTTTGTACCTATTGTATCAAACTTTAAGTAAATTATCATTTTGCTCTGTAACTTAAAGTATTGTTAACGTTGAAGCTCTGAATAATGTATGACTTGGAGTTATAGAAGTTAAATATAATATTTCCTTTAAAATTTCCTTTCAGAAATTGTTTTTGTGGAAATTTTGGTTCTGTTTACAAAATGGTTAGGTATTTAACTTTCTTTAGTGTCAGTGCCCTTTAAAGAAAAAGCCTTGCCCTCTATTATGACAGTTAAAAACTAAGAATTGACAAATTTTGAGTGTATATTCACCCTTGTCGATAAATTAATGAGAGACTTTGTGTATGGTATCGCATATGTAGAGAGAATGTATAGAAATAGACTGACAAAAACAGTTTATGAGGGAAGAGTGAAGGGGCAAACTGGTAGAGGTCGATTGGCGAGCGTATCTAGATCCGATTGAAAGGAAATACCAGGTCCACAGTACCCTTAACACGCGAGGATGTAATAAAAACACTTATGAAAGTAGAAGATACGAAAGTTGTATGCCAGGATCGTAGCAAGTGGAGAGCCATGGTGTGCCTGACGGGCGTGACTGCAAAAATCACAAACAAGAGAAATGGCATGACGTTTACGTGTCGCTGCGACATAACCAACACGCTTACGAACAAGCAGCCGTGAGACGGTCTCACCCAACTGCCCCACTGTGAAAGTAAAAGAAAGACGTTGTCATTTTTGTTTTATTTCAAACTTTGAACAGATAATCCACGTGACCTAATGACGTAATATAATGCAACAGGGTCACAGACTACAGACAAATTCTCGCCATAAGCCCCTCTGCAATCTATTTTATAGAGAGGGGCTAAAATGTGATTATTGATCAGTGTCATTTTGATTGCCACAGAAAAGTAAATAAATAAAATAGATCTGGTTTGTTCTGTTTTAATTTACATAAGTATCAAGTACTTCACAACTCATGCAGTCTCTTACTATACCTATCTTATGGTAAGATAATCAATTTTGATCATGTTGCGACGATCTAGGCCTCGCCATACAATTTCTCCTGTTTCTGAATTCTGTGGGCGTGACGTTATGTGTGTATAATATTTTGTGTTTTCTCTCATAGCTCCAGAAGAAGGACCATCTTCAGTGGAATGTGGTGGTGTGACGTCAACAGCGTTGCGCGTGAGTTGGCAGCCAATACCGCCACATAAACAGGCCGGTGCTCTTATTGGGTATACAGTACTCTATGCAGCTCAAGGTTGGTACTTTATGAAAATTATTAAAGAATATTTTCTAGTAAGGATTTGTAAGTCAATTTGTACCTGAATTATTATTACTTAAGATGTTGTAAAAATGCAAGCAATCGAAGCCCAGCGACCATGCAATATGTTTGAACTCGGAAGGCCTAGTTTTATGTATATGAAGAGGTACATCATTGGGCTGCTGAGTTGAGGACCATCAACAGTCTTGTAGACTGTGCAAGTGCCCCTTAATCGCTAGATATCGTCATGATTTTCGATCAGACGGGCTACATAATTTTGGCGAGCTAAATATAAAAAAGTGTTAGAATATTTATTATCATACTCCAGAGCAAAAACTGTCATAAATATGGGATTGATTGATAGTAGTGCAATCATTCATATTGGGATGCGGTATTCTTAGTATCCATGCAGCTCTATTGTTCTGAACTCAATTTCATCTCGAAACAGTAAAATACACTATTTAAAGTAATTTTATATTATCAAAATACATTTATTGTTAAAAATTACAGAGAAACATAATTACATATCTATATTTACATTATTACTATCTAAACTAACCCTAAAAAGGGCCCCGTGGCATTGTGCCCAAAAGACTAGCAGCATTCCCCCTTTGAATAGCAATACCTATTCGTTGAGCGAGAAAACTGCCAGCCCTTGGGTCACCAGTTAACTCCACAAGGCGCTTTTTAAAATTCTTGAAAAATTTTTGCGCATTGGGACCTCATGGACCTAGGGTCTCGACACCGACTAGACAAAAACGATACGATGAGCCGAGACCCTTATATTTATTTATTTTAATATTTTCAGCCGCTTCCGCTGCTGCACTGGCTTTTAATTTTGTTTTAGGAAGATGGGACGGGGCTAGAGTGTCAACACAAGTTGCATCCCACACCAGGACCCGACCCATCTCCCACGGTATCAAAGTTATACCATCCGGTCTCTTGCCATCGTCCCTGAAAACGCCGTTTGGCTCTAAGAGCGCAGGCACATTGGCGGTGGCAAGAGCACGGCGGATGATGTCATTCAGCGCAGCGTGGCGTGAGAAGCGGCCTGCGCTGTTTAAACATGAAAGACCATGATGCCCCAAAGTGTCAACGTTAAAACCTCAGGGGCATCGATGTGGAGCGCAAAGCGTGACGCCAAGTCTCAAACCAACTGAAATTCTCAGGATGTCCGGTTCCAAAAAAGTTCCGGTGTTGGCTGTAGGGAAAGCTTTCAACCAATCACCGGATTCCTTTCTACTGAGCGCAAATAATCTGGCCCGATCCGGGCCTAAGCTAGCAATTAACAAGGAGTCAAAGGTTAATTTTGACATAGCGTCGTCCCAGCTCCGTTGTAAATTTGGATGGGTGGGTAAATTTTGTCCCGGACAAACCATTAGCCAAGCATTCTTGGCATCTATAAGGCCAGTCGTCTCATAGTCTGTAAGACAATTCGTCAGAATTTTACCTACGAGATTTATCAAAATTCATATCGGGATGCGGTATTCTTAGTATCCATGCAGCTCTATTGTTCTGAACTCAATTTCATCTCGAAACAGTAAAATATACTATTTAAAGTAATTTACTCATTCTATTTTAAAAGTACATTTTGCTTCTCTGCTGTTTCCGTGAAATCGCTAATTACGAAGGTGTACTCTGCGCAACTTAGGTAACCTGTAGCGTTATAAACACGCCTTTTGGCTGATACCCAAAAAAACGTATATAAAGTGCCATTACCTAACTAAAAGTATATTTGTCAGAAAGCTTAGAAAATCCATTACAAGATAATCATCGCAATTTATTCTTTAATGTACAAGATGGAACAAGAAGCTTTGTCGTCTGAAGTATTATTTCGTTATCGCTAACAGAGTTACAAACAATCAGACAACTCATTTTAACATTCCCATTTATCTCACAACAACTGGGAAACAAGAAATCTGTTTTAGGATTATTTCAATCTAGATAGTCATTCTTGGAAATAAACTTAGAGTACAAATTTGTTGAAGCATCAGGTGCAGTGGAGCGTTCCAGTATTTACTAGAAGCGTGCACAGTGCAAAATATTAAGTTTAACAAGGACAGAGACTTGAGCCGTTGGACAAACGAAGTTTCTTGCTGTGCATACTATTTTAGAAAAGAGATTCAATATATTATATAGCTTTACATTGAGCGCTCGCCGTAATTTAAAGGAGAGTTTTTGTTATTACTGTTGAGAGACAGACAACATTAAAAACAAACTTTCAATTTCATATCTGAAATTCGATTTAAGGTTGCAATGTTCGACCTTAACAAATCCTAAGGCAATTCTCGCCGGATTTCATTCGATTCTAATACATTATATTACTGTTATAAAATCTGAGGGGGCTTTAAGTAAAAATCTATACGCAAAATATTGTTCTAAAGACCTATATCTATTTTATGACAAGTTTTTATGAGAATTAAACTCATTTATTTAGATAAAAAAGTTCATTACTTGTTAAGATTTTTGCAATATTTCGCATTTTTCGAGAGCGAATTCGATCGAACAAAGTATTCCTAATCGTGTTTTGATACGTTAAAAAAGCAAGAGTATCTAATAAATTACAATAATATAGTTTTATCAGATCAAATCGAAGAATATTTCCTAGTATAAAGTTCACCCCAAGATGAGTCTCTTTCGAACATACAACCCATTAAAAGTACTTGACCGTAATTCGAAGCTTATATAATAAGAGATAGGCATATCCGTTACCCGTAGGCTTATCTTACTCATGTTTGATGACGTATTTCCGTCGACTCACCAGCAGGGGGCGCCACCTGTGAACTTATAAATGCAGATGGCCGCCATCTTGTCCTCATTGGCGTTTTGATTCCCGTAGCAAAAGGTTATAGCAGGAACACCTGCTAGTGCATTTATTTTTTCTAGTTACTAGTTATATACCTAGTAAAGTTACAAAAAGTGACTTGGGATTAAATAGTGAAATTACAGAAATAATTATTTAACGGCTTTGCCGTTCGTTTGAATATACAGTGAATCTAAAACAAGTGACTTGTAATTGAAGTAAGTGAACCTACAGACATATTTAACGGTTTGACCGTTCGTTTAAGTCTCAGGTATGTTTTTACTTCATATTTTTACGATCACATATGAGTGTGATACGTCATAATAACCTATTATTTTAAAATAGCACGTAAACCTTTCGAGGTTGCAGTTTCTTTTATTTAATATCTTTAGTTACAGCTAATATCAAACTGTTTTATAGATTGTATTCATAGGTACTAATACTTTTTTTTTTAGATATTATTTGCTTCGTGTATGTACAGCGTTAGTACCGCCGAATATAGAAAATATTTTCAAAATATTTGTATACCTACCCACATAAAGGCACATTAATTATTAGATGTTCCTATACATGTAAAAATATGGCCTATTATGGGTAAACTCGTAATCATCCCAAGTTTCTGAATACGTACGAGTGTGTCAAAGTAATAACTAAATGTTCACCATGAAAGTAGTACTTAAATTTTAGGTACCTAACATAATACTATTTCTTTTAGTTTGGTTTCTTGATAGAAATGAATCCTACATCCTTAGAAAGAGAGCTTATTCCAAGTGGAGTATTTCAGAAGCGCGCTCTGAGCTCCAGTTACTGTATTAGGTGCGTCAAATAGCTACAGTTCCAGCTCATTTAGCTCGAACTTCAAATAAGGGCGATCGTGACGCCACGTGCATTGTCGTAAGTGAAGTAAAAGAAGCCGACTTCCACTAAACCAGATAAGGATGATGGAAATAGGTGAGTTATTTCTCATTTACCTAACACTGGTCCTGACCAAGTGTAAATTTATTCACAGATCAGAAGTTAATTTACGAGGATGATAGAAACAGCCAATCATCCTTGCTTCGTATTTTATATAGGGACAGCATTAAAAGAGATTTCGGTTACCCAAGATCCTAAGACACAGTATAACCTAAGAGGTTGATAGACACGTTTTGACTACAAATTGCCTAAATAAGATAATATGCTGATACCCACTTTTGTAAAATCATAGTCTTGGGTTCGTCAACCTAGACAAAAACGGGGACATCCGACAATTCGAATCCCTGCTACATTTTGAAAAAGCTGACAAGGTTCTTTCTGCCAAAAGGCTTTTGCTGCCAAAACCTGTTGTATTTTTAAACAAAGAGAATCTTTTGAAAAACTTAAGTTTCTTCGAAAATATTTATGACAAACTTGAAGACCTACTTTAATAATAGGATTTCCATAAATCTTTTATCAATTTATCACAAATGGCCTGCGGCCATAGATCTGATTTCATATATTATTCTCAGAATTGTCAAAGACCCAATTCTTAAAAATGAACCTTGATAAAATATCGCCTTCAAACACATACATTTTCGAGGCTGAAGCCTTTTCAACGGCACTCGGGAAGGCATGCATTTTGGTCTTCGATCTCCAAAAAGGATGACCCCGAAAAAAGTTCATCCAAATCATTACGCCAGCCTTCTAGAGGATCAGGCGTCAAGATCAGATCTCCATCGAATGGAGTCCAGATTCCATTGTACCAAGAGCCTTTTTAGGCCTGTATTACAGTTACCACTCTCGAGGGGTGTGTACAATATCTATAATAATTGGGCATACGACAGTAAATGTCCCTTCAATTAAGAAATTTCTGAGCTTTAGGCTCTCAAAGAGACTGAGAAGTTTAACATCCTCTGCCCATACCAGCAAAGGAAACACTAACCAGTTACCACCCTCGAGGGGTATGTACAATATCTATAATAATTGGGTATACGATAGCAACCAGGCGTACGATAACATACTAAGTAACCATGCAAGGATGTCCCTTCAATTACGAAATTTCCAAACTCGAGGCTCTCAAAGAGACGAGGAGAGGTCTAACATCCTCTGCCCACACCAGCAAAGGAAACACTAAATGATATGACCCTTTCATTCTATGTCGGTCAGTTAACTCTGTACAAAATACGCTGGTAAGAAACGAGAGTACCAAAAAGTTTTAAATTTATAAAAGGGTACCGCATTCCCTTTATCCAGAAACTCCAATCCGTCCTGCACGGTATTCGAGAGGACGCAGGTTCGAATCCTGCTCAAAACTGATAACCTTCCCACATTTAAATTTACACGGAACTCCGTTCAAGTCCCGTCCTGACAAAATTGTAAAATTTTCACTTTATGTTAAAATGCTATGGAAAACTTGACTAAGGTGGAATACTAATTGCTTTAAATACTTAACATCCATACAACGAACTCTTTTTAAAAAGGTTTCCTTTTTAACTGAAATGACCACATTGTGCAATGGTTCAAAAGATGAATGCTCAAGGCACTCTAAAACTAGTTCCTTTGTCACCAAGTTTGATTTCTCCACTTTTCCTAACTTCAAATAGCGATGGGTCATCCGCCCAGAATTCAGTTTTAGGACATTGTACGCCTTTGTGAAGCCAGAATAATTCTATCTTTCAGCATGTTCCGTTTACCAGATTTCCTCCAACCACGAGATTGAATGTGCAAAATACATCTCAGTCAAGCTTATTTTCATGGTAAAGCTGATGTAGTGTACATTATTCTTTCTCAGAGCACATTCTTGTCTTCCGCTCGGGTAAGCCGCACCCAAAACATTTTCGTTTCTCACCATCCGGGTGCCTCGATTTCTATAGAATAAGAGTATTCAAATTCTCGTCTACCTACACAAAATCTAATTTTGCGCATCAAAATCCTGTTACTCTTCACAAACACGTACAAATAGCCTTGAAAACTCTTCAAACCCAGGGATGGTTAGACAATTGAGAGAAAACAATAATAGGTTCCCGAAGAAACCTCTCATATCGTTATGCGATAGACATAGAACTACCTGAAAGTCCAATACCAAAAGAAAAGATATTAGACATAAAAGGAAGATTTATTTAATTCCAAATCAAAGAAACTTATTTCTTTTAAAGAAAATTCAAACTTGGTGGGTCTTTTGAATTTTTACCACTTTCGCAGTGCCTAGAGGTAGCTTTACCTCAGCGTCACATTCGGTCAATCCTCTAACCGACAACCCACTGAAGAAAATAGTAGTGCACGGAGTGGTACAAGTGGAACTCCAATAGTGGGTCCGCAATTACCGGCTCTCGACAATTTTACAAGCTTTCCATCCGAAATGCTTTCTTACCACGGACGCGTCAGATTTCGCTTGGGAGCCTAGCTAGAAAACATTTCTCTAACAGGCTCGAGGGCCCAGAATAACGAAGATTGCACTGCTTCAAAGAGAGATGTTGACAATCTTACACATGATTCGAAATCATATACCAGTACTGTGTTACAGTCTGTACTCATTCAAAGCAGTTGTAGTCCACCCCCCAGAGGGACGAGACCAAATCAATTGCCTTGACGAACCTAACTCGTCAGCTTGCGTGTAATGGTCCGACATCATATTGACTTCACCATACACTGCATTCCGAGCCGATACCATATGTATCAGCTCCTCCGAATATTTTTTGTGAGCATCCTTGCTTCAAACACCACTAAGGCAAGATTGCCTACAAAAAATATTCCTATTATGAAATGGAGAACACTACATGATAGGCCTGTTTGTATTGTGTGGATATTACTTCCACCACCATTTTTAATAACCAAGATACTGTCACACCTTAATCGGTCAACAGGATTGTTTGTGTTTGTGGTGCCGCGATGGCACAAGGTATTAATAGAGGGCAGATCTCAAAGCGAGAGCTCTGTAAGTTCCATTCTTTCTGCAGAACCTGCAAAAGAACCTAATAAACATTATTTCTTTCCTTCTAATAAACACCTCGACAGGTCTCCCACCACCTCACATAGAGAATCTGTGGAGTAGTGAAATGTGGGGGGGGGGGGGGTGAAGAGGTAAATAACAGATATATATAAAAAAAAAAAAAAAAAATATATAATCAAAAGCTTCTACTATTGAGCTCCTGGAGACCTACCTTTTAACATACTTATAAATTTTAGAGTTTTAACCGACTTGCATTTTATTCATGATTATTATATAATACGATTCTGTTACATAAATCTGTTGTTGCTGTACTTGATAATACAGAAACCGCTAGTCAACCTTACATAGTTCGCATGTTTTGGTTAAACATATCTTGGTCGATCTCTTTGAAAAATCTAAAGAAAATTAAGTCACATATTGATTGATATTGGGATTGATGACTTAGTTAAATATTACCAAGTATTGATACACAGAGAACATTTTTCAAGTATCTCGTCATAGTGAATTTATGCTTAGGTCGCCGCATCCACGATCTAACTTTGCTCGATTGTTTTAACTCACGTCATAGGTACTACTTTAGGCCCGAATCAGAGTCCGAAACTGATCATTTTCATTTCAGACAATCTGGTTGGAAAACTATTGTAAACAAAGATAATACCTACGACTAATCAATTGAATCCTTTATTCTAGATAGAAATTAGGTTAATCAGAGTAACCGATATGAGACTACACAGTCAAATAGTTTACTTATGACTGTGATAGGTACTCCAACAATTCTAGCCCCGGCACTACCCGGTCAGCAGCAGCTTCTAAGAATTGGTGGTGGTGCTAAGATTAAATTAATCCTAACACGAAGTAATTGACGATGGGTTGGTAATAATGTCAGCAACTACCACCAATCAAATATAATAATAATACGCAATTATTTAATCCTGTCAATAGAAGGAAACTTACTACTCCTTATATAAGATTCCTTATTTAGTCTATTTAAGATAACATATTAAGTTGTTTAATGTGGTAAAGATTATAAATTTAGATACCATACATACAACATTCTGTAATATTATTTTCCTAAAAATAAATTAGAATCACATTGGCGTTTCCGTCACTCACCAGGCGAAAACAAACATTTCTCATTATATAAGCTTCGAATTACGGTCAAGTACTTTTAATAGCGGCGTTTTCCCTGAAAGAAAACGCATATTAAAATACTTACCTAATTCGAAGCTTACTTTTTAAATCTGCCTGGTGAATAAAAGCCAATGAGGACAAGATGGCGGCCATCTGCATTTATAAGTTCACAGGTGGCGCCCCCTGCTGGTGAGTCGACGGAAATACGTCATCAAACATGAGTAAGATAAGCCTACGGGTAACGGATATGCCTATCTCTTATTATATAAGCTTCGAATTAGGTAAGTATTTTAATATGCGTTTTCTTTCAGGGAAAACGCCGCTATTAAAATTCATTTTGTTATAAGTTAAAAATAGAAACAGCACTTGAATTTAATGTTATGGCGTTTCTGTGTTACGTCTGAACTATTTGGTCGAACCGTTACAACTCCCAAACGAAGGTTCTGAACCACTGCCCTAGATCAACTGGAAGTGGGTGTAAATTGCTAAACATACGTTAATGACAGAAATGCAGGAGTGCAAAGGGCTTCGTGCCGTTATTTGAACCGACCTTATTTTAATTAGTATTATCACAAACCAATAAAAATAAGCTCGGTCAAATTAAGGCTCGTTCCACATCAAGCGATTTTTTTTTCCAACTAATATGAATATGCCTCATGTGTTGACGGGAACGAGTACAAAATGATGCACCCTAATTCATCCCGAGGGTGTCGTAAAAGGCGACTAAAGGACACTTTCGTAAAACAATCCATTGCGTAGAGATGGAACTCGAAATGAAACCCGGTTGTCAGTAAAATGACAATCCTTAAGTCAAGTTGAAGGCCTTATAGCCTGAAAGATATCAACTGTGGATCTTCTGGACGTGCACCTGTCCATTTCAACACGACAATAGGCTCACCACCTATTATGTGGGACATAAAACTATAAGGTGAAATGTGAGTGTATACTGTGCCTCTGCTTACGTCTTCGTCTGGGATAAAGATGTGACTATATGCTCGAATGTAGAGCCTGGAACGTTAATCCGAAACTCGTTTGTTCGAATAAACTGTTGACAGAATCATTTTTCGCAGACGTCTCCTTTCATAGAAAGCACGGTTGGCAGAAATCACTACTCGTAGAAAGCACGGTTCGCCGAAGAATCCCTCCATAGAAAGCACGGTTGGCAGAAATCACTATTCGTAGATAGCACGGTTCGCCGAAGTATTGGTTGATAGAATCATTGTTGCACAGATGTCATGGTTGTTCGAAAGCACTGTAGGCAGAAACCTCTGTACATAGATAGCACGGTTTGCCGAATTAATTGTTAATAGAATCATTATTCATAGAAGCCTTGGTTCATAGAAAGCGCGGTTGGCAGAAACCTCTGTACATAGATAAAACTTCATTCCGAAAGCTTTTTTGATAGAAATCACTTTTGCCAGATACATCGAGTCACAGAAAGCTCGTTACAAAGAATAATCTAAAAACTATGGTCGTTTTAAGCATTCTTCAATCTAAAGTCCCTTTCTAGCCCTCGATACTATCATTGGGGTAGAACCACAGGTAAAAAAGTATCCGAGGGACTGTCAAGCTATCCAGCAGTACTTTACGAACCCTTTGCTCTGCCTCTGTGATCCGATGTATCTGGCAAAAGTGATTTCTATCAAAAAAGCTTTCGGAATGAAGTTTTATCTATGTACAGAGGTTCCTGCCAACCGCGCTTTCTATGAACCAAGGTTTCTATGAATAATGATTCTATTAACAATGAATTCGGCGAACCGTGCTATCTATGTACAGAGGTTTCTGCCTACAGTGCTTTCGAACAACCATGACATCTGTGCAACAATGATTCTATCAACCAATACTTCGGCGAACCGTGCTGTCTACGAATAGTGATTTCTGCCAACCGTGCTTTCTATGGAGGGATTCTTCGGCGACCCGTGCTTCTACGAGTAGTGATTTCTGCCAACCGTGCTTTCTATGAAAGGAGACGTCTGCGAAAAATGATTCTGTCAACAGTTTATTCGAACAAACGAGTTTCGGATTAACGTTCCAGGCTCATGAATGTATATATGTTATTACTATAAGGTGGATTAATTCTACCTTTATAGTATCTTTGTTAGCTTTTTTTTATATTTAGCTCGCCAAAATGATCCCGCCGCCGCCTGATGGAAAGCCACAGCTACATCTAGCGACTGGGGTCCACCGTCCCAGTCTGTAAGACTATAGAGAGGCGGCCCTCAACTTGGCGACCCTATGATGTGCCTCTTCACGCTCCGCTTGAAGAACCCAGGATTGTAAGAGGAGGGAAACACGTGCGCTGGCAGGTCGTTCCAGATTTTTTAGGTTTGACAGAGAAACGATCTTTTGAATCGTTCAGTTCCAGCAAAGATTCTCTCCACTGTGTGAGAGTGGCACCTCTGTCGAGCACGCGTTGTTCGGGATCGGAAAGGAGAGGGTGGGATTAGGTGGAAGAGTTCTTCAGAACACTCACCGTGATAGATACGGTAGAAAGCAGGCAAAGATGCAATAGTTCTTCGCTGCGCTAATGGCTTCAGACTTTCCGTTACCTCAGGGCAGTTGATAATGCGAATAGCTCGCCGCTGCATAGAGCTACTTTCTCATAATTCTAATTCTGCAGGTCGCCATTGGCTGAATGCTACGTCACTTGTGACAGAGTTGCGCCTTCAAGGACTCTACAAATTCACGAACTACACCGTCAAAGTAGCTGGCTTCTCGAACTACGGTCTTGGACCGTTCTCATTTCCTATTATCTGCTCTACACTACAAGATGGTAAGCATTTTTACTTATTTCTAGACCATAATTAATCCTTGCTAATATTATGAAAGTATCGATAAAAAATTTTGTTACGCTTTCGCCCGCTGCTGGCTGTACGGATCTTGCTGTAATTCAGTACACGAATTCTACTAATTTTATAAATGTGAAAGTTTGAATGTCTAGATGTTTGGATGTTTGTTACTCAATCACGCTCTAACAGCTGAATGGATCGGCCTGAAGTTTGCTGCAGAGATAGAGTATAGTCTGAAATAACACATAGGCAAATTTTTTATCCCGGGAAATGTTTCCACGGAAGCGGGAACAGGTAACAAATTTCACGCAGGCGAAGCCACGCGCTTCGGTTAGTAGATTTTAGTCTGAATTAACACATAGGTAACTTTTTATCGCTGAAATAAGTTTTAGGGGTTGCGGGCAACATCATCATCAAAGCCCAACCGAAATCATTCAATTTGAAACTTGAACTAATGGTGCCAAACTATTCTTATATGAAAAGGCATCCACTTAGAAATATTTTTTGAAAACCGTACACCTAAGAGGGTAAAATAGTGGGATTATCAGATTAGGGGCGTACCAGGAAAAGCTAGTTACTTAGAAGTGTACTTTATTTTCCAACAAAATGAAAATCTCGTTACAATAAATTCAAACTTGAAATCCAGATTTTAGATGAAATGGTTTCTTTTATTTGTTGGATCTCCCCCAAGCAGGTGACATGGATCACGCCAACTAGGTCAGCCATAATAAAAAGTCTGTCTGCGTGAAATATACTACCTATTTCAATTTGCTAATGGCTCCAAAATGGCCGTAGTTGGAGGCGCAAGATTGCTGTTTATTTTTTTCTCTGATGTCTGTATTAACGTGTGGTTCTGTAAACGATCACTACAATAAGCAACTTTCACTATGGCCAGTCCTTGTATGGATGACCAGACCATCCATGTGACCACTTTATGACATTTATTTAAGCGTTTCCGTACTTCGGAAGGCAGCCGTTGGTCCCGGTTGCCAGTAAAATGGCAGTCGTTAAGCCAAGTTAAAGGCCTTTTTAGGTGGCTTGAAAATTTTCAACAGCAGGCAGTCACAACCTGCGCCTGTCCATCTCAACACGGCAATACGGCTCACCACCTATTAGGTGGGACAAATTCTAAAAAAACGTGAAATGTGGGCATATAATATACGCCTCTGTCTACCCTTCGGGGATAAGGCGTGACCATATGTATGTATGTACCATTAAGAAAGCTAAAGCTTACCTCAGTTAATATTTCAAAAAATCGAATTGAAAAATGCTACTTAGATACATAGAAACCATTAGACTTTAAGTGGTCCACTTTATGAGTTACTGCTAATGACGATACTCGTATATTAATGTACATTTTATAAAAAATTACGACATTTGACCGTGGCAATAAAATTTTGTGACGATTGCTCTGCCAAAATGCTATCAAACATAAAAATACGGACATTTATACGTCGTTTGAATGGAAATTTATAACAATAAAATGACCGGTCTCAATCCGCACTCAACACCCAGCTCGAATATACAGACGAAGTTTTCGGGTGGCATGGTTAAATCCATAAAACTGACTTTCAAAATTCTTTTGCCAATAAATAAGTTACATTATTTGTATATGGTGGCTTTGTTTCATAAAGTTAATACTCAAGGAAGCGGTTTACTAATAAATAAATAGATATAAACATTCACGGACATTTCACACAACGCTATTTGATTCCAAAGTAAGCTAGGAATAACCTGTTTGTGTTATGGTATCAGACCACGGATATTAATACTCATATACTTTTCAATACATACTTATCATACATAGAAACACCCAGACTCTTGAGACAAATATTCATGGGTCACACAAATTTTTGTCTCCGGTGGGAATCTAACCCACGACCTTATGATCCGCAGTCACACATTTCGACCTCTAGACCAACGAGGCAGTCTGTGTAATGAAATGTAATTTGTCACTGAGACAGTGGCCCCCAATCGCTGAATGTAGCCATGGCCTACCATCAGGCGGGTGACATAATTTAGACAAGCTAATCGTTTTCAAAAATCTGGACGTGATAAAAAAAACCGGCCAATTACGAGTCCGGCTCGCGCACGAAGGATTCCGTACCATAGAACAGCAAAAGCAGGTTTTTTTTGTATTTATAGCGGCCCCCTTTTACCAGTTATAGCGGCAACAGAAATAAATGAAAATTTCAGCTCTCTTGCTATCACCGTTCCTGAGATACAGCTCGTAACGCTCACACAAAGACCGACAGACGACAGCGTAGTCTTGGTAATAGGGTCCCGATTTTTACCCTTCGGGAACGGAACCCTAAAAAAGACATTTGACTAGTAAACTTTCGTCAACGCATTCAACTCGTATGGTCAAGAATTGTCGCCCGAAGCACGTTATGTTGTGGCTGACTGGCTTTGTGTAAAAAAGTCTACAAAATAAACTTTAGTGGTTGACCCACATTTTCTGCCCGTTTTATTCCTGGTTTTCGTTTTATAAGCTACGGACTAACAAGTTTTCGTTGTTTAACTTTTATTTTCTCTTGAAGCGCTCTTTTTAAAATATTAATTAAAATAATCATCAGGTTAAACATCTTACGCTACAGCCTGTCCTGAGATGGGTGACCTTTTGTTGAATTTCCACTTACGAGCAATTCCGTACTTCGGAGTGTCCTTGTCTCTAATACCGTATTCGGAAATAGGTCTACGACAGTCTGCCCTACTTAAGCTAAAATAGGGTTAACCCCAACAAGTCGATTTTGAGATATCATCAAAAAACATACGAATTGATGTCTCTCAAAAACTATGGCAGTTTATGTAAGATTTCTTAGATATATCTGTAGCTTATATCGAAGGCTTGTAAATGATGTTATTTATATCTAAAATAATTGTAATTTTTATTACTAAGAAGCTTATTTTTTCTTTTAGCTAAGCTGCTTAGTGTTAAAGTTGAACAAGTTACGCTACTAAAACAGAGTTAACCATACCCTAACCTATTTTTAGCGCAGTAATTTCGTGTAGCTGTTATTATTTATAAATTGCTTTAAAGTTTTTTAGCAATACTTGGCTTTAAACGCGCTAAGCTGCTTTACTGCTGTATAACAAGGTATTCAGTATAAAAATGCGGTTTACAGTCATAAGTAAGATTCTGGCTAAGGAATTTTAACGTTTATTTATCTAAACATTATGACTTTTTTGGAAATATAGAATGAATTTAATAGAATTTTACTTAGCTAAAAATAAGTTACCAAATTCTCAATCACTGTTAACTTTGTTATAGCTAAGTAAAAGTGAATGATTAACTGAGAAAAAATGTGTATAAAAATAAATTTTCATAATAATTAAACAAATTAACAATGTCTACTTAATCAAAAACTCGTCTTTAAATTATTAAAGTAAAACTTATGTCAATATTAAAATTATTTGCTGTCAAACAGGAATGAAAATGATATATATATATATATATATATATATATATATATATATATATATATATATATATATATATATATATATAATCGAGGAACAAAAAACATTACGATATGAACAATATATTGATAAAGGAAGGGGATACAAAGATCAGGGTCTTTTCCTTACGATGCCTAGCTGAAGAGGTTTTGGCAAGAAGGCATTTGCATCTTCGTAGACTTGGAAAAACCTATGACAAAGTAGTGAGGAATGAGATCAACACTCTCCATGAAGTGAACAACAACTTGATACGACCATTGACATCTCGCTATGAGGGTTCTGGTGCTTGTGTCAGAATCAATGGAGCTTGCACAAACTCTTTTCCGATCGAAAAAGGTAACGGTACCTCGTTGACATGACGCTACACAGCCTTGTCTCACACCGTGGTTGTTTGAACCGTCAAATTTCTCCTGCTGATTTAAGGTAGTACTAGCATCATTGGGGAAGGAGTTGCAGTTGGTGGGTAGTATTACTTATTAATATGAATGTGAATGTAAACAAGAGGCAAGTAACGGTTTTTGAAAGAGAGAAATGTATAATAAATTGCGTGATATTTATGAAAAGAAAAGGCGTGGAACACGTGAAAGAGTTTTTATACATGGATTCAAAACTTGTGAGAGATGGAAAGTGTGACTATGATATTAAATAAAGAGTTTTGGCAGGAAATCAAGTGAATGATTCACACCTTTATGAGCTAATTACACCTTATGGAGCAGGAGAAAGGGTCAGAGGCTGTCAAAAAGTGTCTAAAAAGTGAAGGATGACTTTACAAGAGGAGTGTTTGTCTCTAAGCTAATGAATTGTACTGTAAGTTGAGCGTGGCAGAAGATACATAAAAGTAAATTTAATGCAGTGAATAAGAAGCTGGCGAAGTATAGCTGGAGTGATATCGATAGATACAGAAAGAAGCAGTGTAATCTGGGAACATTAACAGAAGATGCTGAGACTAAGATAGAGAAGGTGATGCTTAATTGGTTCGGACATGTGGAGAGAATGGATGGAAAATCGACAGACTGCCGAAACAGATTTTAATGAGGCGAGAATGAATGAACAAACTAGTAGGGGTCGACTCCGGGGTAGTCATATTGATCAAATCGATAATATTTTGAGAAAAGGTCTGGGCAAGAGTACCCTTATCCGAGATCATGTTTAAATATACTTATGGAGGCAGAAGAAGCGAAAGTGGTTTCCCATGATCGCAGCGTAGCTCGTAGAAAGTAAATGTCCCCGACGGGGTAGACAGGGACTACCCTATCTACCCCGTCGGGGGACACTTTTGATGTTTTGTATGTATAGTTTTATACGTAAGAATTAACGAATTTTTTTTATGCAGCAGCGAAGTGTGTTTCTGATACCGAAGTGGGCTATTGTTGTGAAACTTTTCACCGTAGTTATTTAAGTTACGCGCTGAAGCTGAACAAGCTGAACAAACAATGTCAAATTTTGTTAAAGTCGTGGGTAACTAAAACGCCAAATAAACTTATTTTTATAAAAACCCGGCTACGAAAATGTTACTGAAATAACATCAGACAAGTGCGAGTCGAGGTGGACTAGCCCAACGAGGGTTTAGTACGCACATCCGTCCGTCCGTCCGTCTGAGTGTTAAGACCCTTTATCTCGTGAATGCGAAGAGAAGAGGTATTAACTTGAACTTAACACCATATAATGGTGGTAAGTTCAAGTCTATGAGTTCCTTGAAGCTGTAAGAACGTCAAACTTTGAAGTTAATTCGGAAAAGTCAACGTTGTTTATGTCGCAAAGAAACGTATATTTTAACAGTAATATGAGAATCAAATTTTTAATGTAGGTACCTACTTCCCGTTGACCTATAACTACAGAATTTCGTGACTAATGTCTTTCTACACTTGTATATTTCGATTGCTAAACTCTGTGAGGCACAAGTGCAAAATTCGATTTTCCTGAACTTCTTGTTAGTACAGGAATCAAGTCTAAATACACTAGCCGAGATGCCCGGTGATGAAATGTGAATACCAGATAACTTCATTCTAGTCTAGTAATGAGGTTTAACCCCAATTTACTGTTTTTTTTTTATGTTTAAAATTATTTGTTTTAATTGACTTAAAAAGGGGTTAAAGCATCATAACTGTTTTTTAATAAAGTTTTTGATGATAACCCTTTTATAATTTAGCTTTTTTGGCGTTTTCAGGGACGATGGCAAGAGACCGGATGGTATAACTTTGATACCGTGGGAGATGGGTCGGGTCCTGGTGTGGGATGCAACTTGTGTTGACACTCTGGCCCCGTCCCATCTTCCTAAAACAAAATTAAAAGACAGTGCAGCAGCGGAAGCGGCTGAAAATATTAAAATTAATAAATATAAGGGTCTCGACTCATCGTATCGTTTTTGTCCAGTCGGTGTCGAGACCCTAGGTCCATGGGGTCCCAATGCGCAAAAATTTTTCAAGAATTTGAAAAAGCGCCTTGTGGAGTCAACTGGTGACCCAAGGGCTGGCAGTTTTCTCGCTCAACGAATAGGCATTGCTATTCAAAGGGGGAATGCTGCTAGTCTTTTGGGCACAATGCCACGGGGGCCTTATTTAGGTTTAGTTTAGATAGTAATAATGTAAATTTAGCTTCGTTGTGCGATTAGTTGAAACTTTGCTAGTCTTTAGCTAAGTTATAGGATTTTAACTGGACATAAGACTAGCATTAATGAATAACTTTATTTTAGCCAAGAAAATTAAACAGAAAATATTTCGATTTCCTGAAGTTATGATACTTTACCCCTGTTGTAATCTAGTCTTGTGGGTTAGCTAATTTTTAACTAAGCAAACTATAAAAAATGTGTCACTTAACGGTTAGCTGATACTCTGTATCTCCGTAATAAATAATGATACCGGTATGTTTCTTAGAGGGAAATGTAGAGAATTTTGCGCTGTGTTACTTTGTATTATTAACTCAAAAATGACAAAATGTGGGTTAACCCTTTTTTAGCTTAAGTAGGGCATAGGCTGTTAGCAGGACACGTGAGAGTTTTTAGTCGGTAGGAGTCCGGCATAACATCCATGGCCTACAGTGAGTACAGTGACCACTATCGAGCAAGTAGCCTGCCTATATTACTTGTCTACGACAGCAAAATGAAAAACCAGCCAAGTGCGAATCGGACTCGCACAAGGAGGGTTCCGTACCAAAAAACAGCACAACTGTTACTAGTTTGTTGTATCAGAGCCCCTTACTTTTGTTTTATTTCTGTTTTCAGTAGTTCTTATTATAACGGTAACAGAAATACATCGTGGTTCATGAGTATAGCTTGGTGACAGACAGACAGCAGTCTTAGTAATAGAGTCACGTTTTTACACTTTCGTTACGAAATCCTAAAGATAAAATATGAAAGCATGCTCAACTTTTTCAATTAATAAAATTCTATAATGTATTAAATCGTTTACTGTATACGTTATTAACATTCTATTTTTAACGTACAATTTAATACTGATAATATTATAGGAAAAATCCTGTTTATTTACGTAGGTGGAAAATATAATACGCCTCTCCGCAATGAACCCAAACATATTGAAGGCAAAAGTTATAAATATTTACTATCTCTTAGTAATACAGGTCCTTTGATATGATAGTCCCTAAGGGTAAATATTTTAGGTTTCTATAAAAGGGACCGTAGATCTTTCAAAAGTATTATTTATATTGGTAGTGCTCCTCGGTTTTATAGTTTCGTTTTCGGGGTATAATTTATCTACTGACATGGTGACCGGTGGTAAAGAATCTGAAACCATAAATTTCAGAAAACAAAACGCCTTTTTCATTGAAGGCTCTTTGTGCAAAATCATACAATATTATACTTTGTTAAAAGCTCCATTTGTTTTTTTATAGCTACTTAATATGTAGGTACAATCTTAGTACATCATTAAATACCTTAAAAATAAATTTAAAGACATGAGCATCCACCGCCCATCCGTCTATATATCTGTCACTGGCCTGTATCTATACTAATATTATAAAGAGGAAAGATTTGTTTTTTTGTTTGTTTGTTTGTAACGAATAGGCTCCGGAACTACGGACCGATTTGAAAAATTCTTTCACTGTTGGAAAGCTACACTCTTTGCGGTCAATATAGGCTATATTTTATTCCCGTATTTCCACGGGAACGGGAACTACGCGGGTGAAACCGCGTGACGTCCGCTAGTCCCATATAACTTGATAGGACAGATGAATTTTTTCACAGATGATATATTTCTGTTGCTGCTTTAACAGCAAGTACTAAAAACAATACAAAAAACTAAGGCAAACCCCGTCAAACGTGATTTTTGCACATTATGGTACGGAAACCATCTACGAGTCTTACTCAAGCTTGGCCGGTTTTTATTCTTAAACATTTTTCACGAGTACCTACAACTAATATTAAATCTCTTAGTGCCCGAAGCGCCAGCAGAAATAAAACTACTATCGCAGTCTTCAACAACATTGCTTGTAAGTTGGAAGAGACCCAGACAGCCGAATGGAAGATTACTGCATTATACTGTTTACTACAAGCCTACGGCTAGGTGAGCAAGTTTACTACAATCATTTTCTCTATTTTCATAGAGAAATTTTTAAATATAGTAAAAAGTAATCATCGCTCTAAGCAAAAATTACTATAAAGTATTTGTATCACTAAATTTTGAATTCTGTTATAATTTTTAAAGTAGCGTGAATCATATTTTATAGAATTGATATTAACTTTTACGATTTGACGTACTGCCTATTTCAAAATACTTTATTTCTTTAAAAATGATTCTATATAGAATTTCAAGAATTTTGAATTAGACCCTTTAATCATAATTAAACTGGAATCGGTTAAAGTAAAGAATATTACCAATTTGCCATACTATTTTTTATAATATATATATATATATATATATATATATATATATATATATATGATAACATTTTACTCGCCAATGTTACTGTATTAATAAACAATAATGTTAACAGCAACGACGGGCCTCAAGCCATAAGAGTGGATATACAAAGCAACACTGAAGCTTATGAAAGATCTCAAACATTAGAGTTAAAGAGCCTTAACGAAGGTCGTCAGTATGATGTCTGGGTGACTGCTAGTACAGCTGTTGGTGAAGGACCAGAGAGTAGACGAGTTACAAATGCTAATTCGCAAAGAGGTAAGTAATTAAAATAATTATACGAAGTTATTTCTCTATTAGAGATCATTGTTTTAAATGACGATGAGAAATCGAAACTAAAACTTATCTCGAAACTATGCTTTCTAAATATATAGGTAAAGGTATATTAATTATACATACATACATACCTAGGAAACATCCACACAAACATTTTGCAGATCACACATTTTTTTTTAAAATTAATGCTGTGGGTGTAATTATTATGTGAGTTTGAATATGAGGATCGCTCAAGCAACGTAGTTTAAAAAATCTCTACTTCAAGATACCTCAATACAAAATATAATTCTTATATGTGGCGTGGTCGGTAGTGATACTGCTTGCGGCGCTGGAGGTCCTGGGTTCGATTCCTGGGTCGGTCCAAATATTTGTGTGATCCACAAATTGTTTTATATGTATAATATGTATGTATTAAGAAATATATAAGTATGTATATCAGTCGTCTAGATCCCATAGCACAAGCTTTATAGCTTAGTTTGGGCTAGATGATGTTGTGTGAGAATGTCCAACAATTATATTTATATTTATATTTCTATAGTGGTAGCAGGCGTCGCTTCTTTGGGAGGAGAAATTACAGTAGCGGTTCGAAATTCTCTGCTACTGGAATGTAGAAGTGTGGGCATACCACCACCCAGAACTGTGTGGTATCACAATCAAAATATTATCACCCATCATCCTAGATTCACTAGAAATAGGGATGATAGTCTACTGATTAAAAGTGAGTACTGTTTCTAAGACATTTCGTAGATTTCTTTCCTTCCCGCCAATTTATCGTCCCGTCAATTGTTTTTTTCTCGTGTCCCTTCATTTGATGTCCATTCTCCTTTTGCTATGGTTCTCTCTCTTTCTTTCCTTTCCTTTCTTTTCTTTTCCTCCTTTATCTCTTCTGGTCTCTCCTTTCCATCATAATGTTTTTAAGTGTATTTATAAGCAATATTTTTCAGGTATAGACCAATCGCTAAGCGGTAATTACACGTGTTTAGCTAAAAATTTATATGGATCAGATTCGGTAGTCTACTCCGTCAAAGTTCTACCATTGCCTGATCCACCAACTCTTCGAGCTACTCCATACAAAGACTATATTGTTGTAGAGTGGGATGAAATCAGATCGTATGTCAATGACACAATGGAATTCGGAATCAGTAAGTATTTTGCATAGCTTTAATATTATATCTCTACCTTCAATGAAAAGACTCATTAAAATATGAATTTTATCATGGCAGCCTACATGCAAAGAACTTCAATATAAAATGAACTATTTTAACTTTGTGAGTCGTACTGGGTGCTTGAAGAAGTAACAACTATTGTAAGTTTTAAAACTTACTGCGACGGATATTCCTATGAGAAAAATTGCAAGGAAGTTGTTATTGTATTAAGTTTTTATAACATTTCAAGTTAAATTGAAACCGTAATTTGATTTTTATTTGGTGTCACCTCTGAACTGGTCAGAATGGACTGGTTGCAGACTTCCGTACTATTTTTGATAAGAGGTTCAAATGTGTGTTATACATAACAATCTGGGGCTCAGGGTTAATAAGAAATTAACAATTTATGATGTTTGTAGGTTATAATCTTACTTGGCGGGAAAATGATGGCTTATGGCAAGAATCATGGCCAGTTGCTAGAGAGCATCGTCTGCTAGGCATACAACAACATACTCTCGCTGGCCTCAAGTGTGGTACCAAGTATTCTATCAGAGTGACTGCTACTGATAGTGTGGGGACATCAGCACCTGCTCATATAGATGTAACGACTTTGGGTGGAGGTAAGTTATAAGAAAAAGTAAATATTTGTTGGTACGAAGTACACACTTGACCATATGATACCCTGCGTCCTTTCCTTGATAATTGCCACACTATTTGTCATGTATATTATGGCCACAGGAAACATTTCTATCAATTATTATGTATCTTATATGGCTGTCACAATATTAACATACATCCACATATTATACAACATGTAGCCTAATTTCTCTGTCCACCCGATAAGCACGTACGAATATATCTCACATTTAATGCTAGTTTGCTGTT
Organism: Miltochrista miniata; assembly: GCA_933228765.1. NCBI lineage: Eukaryota > Metazoa > Arthropoda > Insecta > Lepidoptera > Erebidae > Miltochrista > Miltochrista miniata. The sequence goes on along the minus strand of OW121773.1, from coordinate 14,928,628 downwards.
TACTAGCCCAAATACGATTGTGTTATGTACTATTGAGTATAAAAATGTTATAACACATTTTCATCTTGAGAAGATTTATATAACGTTTTATCTGCGAGTCTACGATGCCATCAACTCTTTATATTTTTTCTAGTACCCTATATTACACCCTTATCTGGCCGTAATATTCTGAATTATGAGGACGTTTTTGGAAGATATGTTTCGGAATATTTTTGTAGGTAAAATAAAACTAGTTACTGCTACTTCAGCATATCAGTACGTTGAGTGACTGCATAATCGAATTCAGTGGTACATAGGGTAGCTTCTACATAGTTAGTGATCTGGACTTCAACCAGAAGGGTTGACTCGAGGTAGAACCAAACAGGTGTAGATAGAAAACGTGGAAGACTTTTATCGAATACTGTCTGAAAAAAAACTTTGTTTATTTATTCATTTATTGTTACACACAGAAAATAAGTATCAACTATTGCTTTTGGATCCCTGGCTACCAAACTAGTCTATAAGCCTGTGTCTTGGGAGTCAGTGTTCCTCCCAAAAATTGTCACAATTGGTAGTTTCAGTGTCGGATACTAGATGATGATACACATGATTACAAAAGTAAAATTATGCTGATAGTGAGCTCATCTTCATAACAATATTACCTACATCTAAAATGGATATTTACCATTGTGTATTGTGTTTGCGTGTGTGTGTGTGTGTGTGCGTGTGTGTGTGTGTGTGTGTGTGTGTGTGTGTGTGTGTGTGTGTGTGTGTGTGTGTGTGTGTGTGTGTGTGTGTGTGTGTGTGTGTGTGTGAACTACACGAAAACTATAACTACACGAAGTCCCACAAGACAACATTTTCACCTATTACGTGGGACATTAACTATTAGGTCACTGCGTTCCTTTTTTCTCTTTAGCACCCGTGTCTCCCCCATCGACGGACTGGTTATGGAGTAACGCAACCCACATCTACATCCAGCTCAGTGGGTGGGATGACAGTGGTTGTGACGTCACGAGGTGGGAAGTGGACTACAGGCAGCTTGGTTCCAACTTGTGGCAGCGAGCGGACAATAAGGCTGTAAGTTTGAAAGTGTGTAAATAAGATTGAATTTTAAATTGGAATTTTACAGAAATTATAATTCGAAATTTAAATATTTCTTAATTTGTACTAATAAGCGCCCGTGGCTTGTTGTGTTGAAACCGATCGTGGGACTATGGGAATAAAATATAGCCTATGTGACTCAGGATGAAAGTAGCTTTGCAATGATGAAAGAATTTTTAAAATCGACATATTAGTTATTTAGTTTATTCATTACAAACATAGACATACATATTTTTGTCTTTATAATATTAGTGTAGAAATGTCACATCGGCAGTAATCATTCAAATTATTTACAAAACTGGTACCCCATCATCGGACATGAATACGCACCATAAATGTAGTAACTTAACTTCTCCCTTTTTCTCAGCCCATGGACCTCAATCTGGGTTGGAGCTACATTGAAGGTCATTACCAAGCACCACCGCTGCGTTCCATACCGACTTCGTACGCAGTCGGATCTCTCGCTCCCGCCAACTGGTATCAGCTAAGAGTGACTGCGACAAACGATGCTGGAACTGCTTCTACTGTATATACTTATGCTACTAAGACGCTGGACGGAGGTAAGGATTTATTTTTAAATTTGCATTGAGTAATTTTTGGAATGAACTTCATATCATGGTTTTTCCAAATGCCTACAGTATATTATTCAAAAGGAATCTTAGAAGGTTTTTGCAGGTTCGGCAGCGCTACTGTAGCGCCTCTGGTGTTGCAAACGTATAAGTAGGCTATGGTAACCACTCCGCGTCAGGTGGACCGCATGTACGTCCGTAGTGGTATATAAAAACTCTATTTGTATTGTATTATTTTGACAGCGGGAGTTTTTGAATAGCCTCGCTTTAATTAGCAAATATGACCGACGCTGCAACGCCGCAAATTAACATGACTGTGTTACCAAGTTTGTTGAAAATCGATCGAAATGATTCCTTTAGATGTAGAGGATAACAATCAAACACATGCAGACACGTTGTATCTGCGTGTGGAACTTGTGGAATTTGAAATTGGCACCCAATCGCTAGATGCGCCACGGCTTTTCATCAACTGGCGACGTAAATTTGGTGAGCTTAATATAATAAAAAAACATTCCCATGTCAAAAGTTTGGCAGATTTCCATACATTATTGTAAATACCAGTTTTGTGGTTTGAGTCACAGTCTTTTCGACTATCAGAGTGGCCTCCAAGTAACTAGAAGTGGCCAAGTAGATAATTTTATCCATCTATCCACTTGATCAATTATTTAATTCTTTTAAGTAAATCCAGTAATTCGTAAGTTTAAACTCTACTTCGAGAATTTCTTAGGATTAAATAAACAGAGCCTCCACTATCACACTTACAGCTTGTCTTATTCAGCTATTTGCCAACACAAATAATTTAACAAGACTGTCTATAACTTTGAAATCCAAGTCAGCCATCTTAGAAGTCACTCTTAACAAATGAGTTAAGTTTGATGGAAACTGCGTTCGATCAAAGTTTGAATATCAATCGACTAAGCCTGGAACTAAAATTGTCTTGATCGAAGTAGGGTGTCCATGCGTTGTTTTGTTTCGAGAAATTCTAATTATAAAGTTATTGACATAAAAAATATTTTGGAAAAGCAATTACTATACTCACCTTAGAAAAATATTTCACGCTCAAACGAGATTTGAACAATAATTTAAGACCGCCAAATGATCAGCCAAACTCAGTGACTTGATAGCATAGGGGTCTAAAATTTATTTATTTTTACTGGCATGTATCAACATTATTATGGTAACAATGTAAAATAAAAATTTGAAACTCGAGCAGGCCCAATTATTCATTGAATATGTGGCATTTCGTATACATTATGGTGTTGTTCTTGTATGATATGACAGCCTTTATTTCCGCATCAGATAAGTCTTGTAAATTCACGGTTGTTTATGTAATAAATATTAAAATATGTAGCAGAGTATTCACCATTCCGTATTCGTTTTTATATTGTAATAATATAATGACTTCAAATACCTACACTGTTGTTTATTTAAAATACTAAAGGATGCTTGCGGCTATGAATGTGTGAAAATGCTAACCCATTTCACCCTCTCAGAGGTGAAGTGTGAAAAAACTTACAAAATAATTTGCTGAAAGTTGGCACATTTCGTTTTAAAAGATCGTTCTTCTATCGAACTATAAAAACCTGGAACGTCCTGCACGCACACGTGTTTCCTCATCTTATAATACCGGGTTCTTCAAAAGGAGCGTGAAGAGGCACATCATAGGGCTGCCAACTTGAGGACCACTGTCAGAAGTCTTACGGCTGTGGGAGTGACCCCCAATCGCTAGATGCGCCACGGCTTTCCATCAGGCTGGCGCTGTCAATTTGACGATCTTAAGATAAAAAAAAAAATCATGTCAAAATATCTGGTAGATTTCTATACATTATGGTTAATACCAGTTTTGTGGTTTGTGTTATAAACTTGTGGGCTATCAGAGTGGGCCCCAAGTAATTTTGTGCAAACAACATAAAAATAAAACTTAATAACTCAATGAAATTCTTAAAGTTACAATTTCGCTAACTAAGTACAATTTTGTTCATCTTTAAACATGTTCATTTTATAAATTCCATAAAACTTTGATACGAGATTATCCCCCGCAGTAGTTTTTCAAGTAAGTGGGCACAACTTGTCTGAAGTTCCGAAATTTCGGCTGCGGTAATGACAGTTTCGGAGTACGCCGTAGTTTGAACCTTTAGGAAATTGTGTCGTCGAGTTTATGGAGTGGAGTTACTTGGAATGTTTCGCGCGACTGACGTAAATTGCTTTCGTCAAAATTTTGTTTCAAAGTTGATGATGTTAGCCTTATTGTGTTGATCGTAGGCGGCTAGTTCTTTGTTATCTTTTAAAAGGATTCTTTTATGGAGGACGACTTTTTTATTCTTTTAGATGTTTCTGCCATACGAGTGCAATAATATTGGAATCAAACATAGTCCACATAGGATCTGAAAACACTGTTACTGTAATGATTTCCTTTTCTGTAGGATGTGTGTAGTAGGTTCAGCGGTGTAGCCAAGGTCTGTTGGCAATCCCGGGGTCATCATTTCAAGTGCTTATCCGTGGCTTACTCAGTTGGTTCCCTTTTTTTAGAAAAAAGTGATTTAGCAGTAATATTCTTTCCAAGTTCCTCAAACTAACTTTTGATTAATTTCTATGACGCTCTGCCTCCTCATGGTATGTTACCAAGTTTTAGCTCAGGGTAGGTACTATAACACCGTCCCATACATAACCTAAGTATCTTGTATTCTTCATGTCTTTATCTTGCAATGTCAAATTGAAGTCATTCGCATTTCCAAAAGGTTTTCTAACAATTTAATTTTGTTTCAGAGGAAATCGGTCCACCATCAGAACTCTTTGACTTGAACATGTTAGTGATCGTATGCAGTTCTGTGCTTCTCGTAATATGCCTCATGGCTTTCTTCTGTATTCTGTTCAGAAGACATAGGTAAGTCGAAGATTTTATAGTAAGAACAGTTCGATCGAGGAATCCCTGACCTAAAACTAACAAAAGCCATAATCATAAGTCGCAAAGATGAATTTAGGGATGAGGAAGTCTGAACAGCTTGGGTATTACATAGTGTAGTAACTGTATTAATTTGATCAAAGCGATCAACCATTCAAATTCAAACAAATTCTATTCTGCTCAATGACCAATTGTCAAAGCGAAAACAAAGAAATGATATGTAAGGTCAAGTATTAGGTACTTACTTACATACATACATATGGTCACGCCTTTATCCCCGAAGGGGCAGGCAGAGGCGTATTATATGCCCACATTTCACCTTTGTATAATTTGTCCCACGTTATAGGTGGTGAGCCGTATTGCCGTGTTTAAATGGACAGGCGCAGGTTGTGACTGCCTGCTGTTGCATTTTACTGGTAACCGGGACCAACGGCTTGACGTGCCTTCCGAAGCACGGAAACGCTCAAATAAATGTCACAAAGACATGGTCACCCATCCATGGACCGGCCACAGTGAGACTTGTTTACTGCAGTGATCGTTTACAGAACACTGAGTCCGCGGGGCCACGAGCGCTTCAAAGGACATCATTCATTTTGGACCAAAAACTGAAAGTGTCGGCCAGAAAAAGAAAATGTGATATTCGCATAGAACACACAATTTCTAGCAAAAAATACTACTACATTAACCCTGTGCGTGCTATGGTTTTTTTGTTACATGCTTTTAAAATTCGTGAAAAATGTTCTTTCGAAGGTGTCATTCTAATTGATATGAGCAGTTGAATAGTGATTTATTTTATTAATTATGTCTTTCAGCACACATATAAGCACACATACATATAATTATACCTGTTTCTCCGAAGGGTGAGGCAGAGGCATATTTTATGCCCAATTTTGATTTCTCGTTCCTACGTATAGGAGCATGTAAAATAAAGATAAAGAGTATTTTATTTCGACATAGTCAAAGGCCTTCTCGTAGTCCGCAAAAGCCATACACAGCGGCTGATTGTACTCGTTTGTTTTCTGTACAATCTGCCGTACAGTATGAATGTGGTCCACGGTTCTGAAGCCTTTTCGAAAACCGGCTTGCACCTTCGATTGAAACTCGTTGAGCCTTCCGGCGAGGCGGTTTGTGACTACTCTCGAGAACAACTTGTAAACATGGCTCAGGAGTGAGATGGGTCTGTAATTCCTCAGCAAGGTCTTATCACCTTTCTTGAAGAACAGAGCCACCGCACTCCCGCTCCACGCTTCTGGTGTTTGTCCCTGTTGGAGGACGGAATTAAACAAACTCATCAGCTCGTTGAGAACCGGAGCCCCCCCCCCCCCCCTCCGCATTAAGTAGTTCAGTTGTAATTCCGTCCTCCCCAGGGGACTTGTTGTTTTTAAGTTGCCCGAGAGCCGCCCTCACCTCGCCCTGATCGATGCCCGGAATGTCCTCGCTATAGTTGCGCGATAGTGGGACTCGGTGGTCACAATCAGTAGGGTCCTACTCGTCGGCCTTTTTGTCCGTGATGCATACAGGTCTTTGTAAAAGCTCTTAATTTCCTCGAGAATCTCGAACCTTGAGGTCACAGTTCTGCCATCTGCTGTCTTTAGTTTCATCAGACGGGGTCTTCCAAGCTGTTGGGCAAATAAAAACTGTACCCCTGTTCTGTTTGTTCGATCGCTGCCTCGACGATGCTGGTGTTATAGCGTCTAAGGTCCCGTCGTATCAGCTTTCGGATTCTGAGATTTAGATCCCGCTGGTCTGACGAAGACGAGTGCGTAGATGGCGTTTCCCATCTTATTCTCATAAGTTCGAGAGTCTCGGGCGAGAGCTTAGAGCACCTGTTATGTCCTTTTCCGGACAAAAACCTTCGGGACTCTTGCTGTAGCGTCCTGACCACATTGTCGGCCTTATCGTGAATATTGCCAGTGGTTTCCAGCAGATCAAAACGATTTTGAAGTTCTAACTGGAACCTCTCAGCCCCTGAGGCTAACTGGAGCGCGGTAGGTCGGAGAGCAGGCTTCATCATACGGGCCCTTTCAGCTCGTAAGTCCAAATTCAGAGATGCTCGTACAAGTCTGTGGTCACCACCGGTATTAAACCTGTTAACCACAGAGACATCTCTAAATATAGACTTCCTGTCCGTCATGTTGAAGTCTATCTCGTTCCTTGTGACCTTGTCGGGGCATCGCCAAGTCCATTTTCTGTGGGGCTTCTTCTTAAAGAAAGAGTTCATCAAGAAGAGCCCCTGAGACTCAAGAAAACTGACAAGCATATGGCCCCGGTCATTTCTGCGCCCTACACCAAAGGGGCCGATCTTCGTTTCGCCGCGTTCTTGTACTCGTACTTTGGCATTGAAGTCCCCCATTACAACGCTGTAGTGAGTCTTGGCAGTACCATGTAGTGCTTTTGCTATATCCTCGTACATGTCCCCAACTGCCTCGACAGTGCTTTTCGAGGTCGGAGCGTACACTTGTATCACCTTCAGGGTGTACCTGTTGGTGAGTCTCAGTATTAAGTACGCTACCCGAGGCGAAACACCGCTGATCTCCACAAAGCTGCTAACGAGGTCCTTTTTCACCATAAAGCCAATCCTGCCCTCGGAATAATGTCTTCCGTCACCTTCCCGAAAGTAAAACAGGTCGCCTGATGCACGGGTTAGCGTGTCCTCCCCCTTTCTTCGGACCTCGCACAATACTGGACGTTGGTACAGGGTTTAGTTTCGAATTTTCCTTTTCTGTGCGCCATGACCTCGTCCGTTTATCAGCAGGTGCACCACTCGCAGGTGAGGCTGGCTTGGACCCCGGGTTGGTGGTAGGGCCCCATCGCACCCATCGGGCGTCGGGAGGTGGCGGGGTGATTTTCCAGGTACCTGTCGCTTCAGACTGGGGGGCTGCGCGCGCGGCACCTTTGTCTAAGTTTTTTGAAACAGGTTTGGACTTGTTGTGAATCGTTAGATACGTTTTGTTTGTGCGTAGGTACATAGATAATTAGTAAAATGATAATTCTTTCATAATACAATAGAATCACGTAAAAACAAATCACTATTCAAGTGATAAAATGTATCAAAATACATCATCAAAATAACATTTTTCTCGTATTTTAAAAGCATGTAACAACAAAACCATAGCACGCACAGGGTTAATGTAGTAGTATTTTTTGCTAGAAATTGTGTGTTCTATGCGAATATTACATTATTTTTTTCTGGCCGGCACTTTCAGAATTGGCCCAAAAATGTATGAAACGTGAATGATCTCCTTTCATTACTTACTTACTGCCTCTGTGGCGCAGTCGGTAGTGATACCGCCTGCGGCGCTGGAGGTCGTGGGTTCGATTCCCACCTGAGACAAATATTTGTGTGACCCATAAATGTTTGTCTCAAGAGTCTGTGTGTTTCTATGTATAATATGTATGTATTTAAAAGTATATAAGTATTAATATCCGTGGTCTGATACCTTAACACAAGCAGGTTATTTCTAGCTTACTTTGGGATCAGATAGCGTTGTGTGAGATGTCCGTGAATATTTATTTATTTTACTTACAATTATTATTTTCTGAACTTACTATTATTGTATTTGTATTTAGGCACACCTATTCGTCTCAATATCGTCACTCCATTGCCGATGAAGTGAAATCACGCAATGAAAGCGTCGCTTCCCACTCTGAGCACAAGGAAAGGTATGCTCATGCGCCAAGGATTTACACCTCACCTGTTCACAACAGGAAAAGCAGTAAAAATGGTAAGTTATTTGTAACCTCTGGATCTCACTTAAATAGTTAACAATAAATCACACGTAGTAAAAAACTTGAATGAAAAATATATTCCACATTAACAAAAAGATTAAACTAAGAACTATACATTTTTTTACAAAAATTGATGATGAAAGACACTTTTAGTCGTAATAAAACGCTAATACGAGATCATCGCGATAATCAGGGATGTTAACATTTTCTTAAGACCGCTCATGTCCAAGACCTAGGATTGTATAATCACCAGTTCGCAAGAGTACACGACATGTCATATTTAAGCAAACTTCCAATAATAATAGCCTACTCGATAATTAGCAAACCCAAATTTTGTTGTCGCCCGATCATACGACGATCGTATTATTTGATCACTCGGTAATGATGAAGTAGAACAACGCTTTCCTTAAGAGTAATGAGTACATGATCCGTAACAACCTTATTTATAAATATCGATGTGTTCCTAGAAATGTTCGAGATCAGTCCATACGCGGAGTTCGCGCTCGGTTTTCGAACATTTGACCACGCGGAGAATCAAGATCTACCCAGCCGGCTACCGAGCAGACCAAGATTTGATACTGGTGAGTTTTTTATTTATAACTATTCAACCGCGTAGCTCCCGTTCCCTTAGGAATACGGGAATAAAATATAGCCTATGTTCACCGCGGAGAGTGTAGCTTCCTAACAGTGGAAGAATGTTTCAAATAGGTCCAGTAGTTTCGGAGCCTATTCAGTGCAAACAAACAACATATGAATTTAGATTATACCAGATGATGCTCGCGGCTTCACCCCCGTGAAATTCGGTACCCTTTTCCGCACCTCAAAGTTACATATTATACTCGGGATAAAAGTAGACTATATTATTTTATTCCAGACTATAATCTATTCCCGTGCCAAATTTCAGCCAGATTAGTTTAGCCGTTAGAGTGAAAGGTATCCTCAAATACTCACAACCTTTCGCATTTATATTATTCGTAAGGGTTTGATTCTTTAATCAGCAAGGACGCGCTCCCACTTCTGTCTATAATTCGGTATGATTTTTGATCGACTTCACGCAGGCTTGTTCGTAGTAAATAGACCATAAAACAAACTTTTCTATTTTTATCTTACAAAGAATCGTTGTCAGACTATCGAATGTGGGAGAGTGCCCTTAACTTCTACGTCATTAAACTTATCTGTACACCTGTAAAATAATGAAACAGGTCTTCTTGGTATCATCTGACAAAACTGCACTCGATGAGATAGCAAAATTATCCTAATTTACCGCTTCGCATAGTACCGCGGACATATAATAAATAAATAAATAAATAAATATTGTTGGACAAATAAATGTAATTTTTTTTTAAATTACACGCACACTCATTAATATTTATGATTGACCAATGATAAGACGAGGTAACATCCGTCCCTTTTGTTTCAAATCCGTTATCTGAAAATTTAAATATATTTTTAAGATCACTTATAATAATTCAGGATAGTTTCTTTTTATAAAGCCCTGTTTTGTTATTGGTCTTTTTGCAATAAAAGGTTAGCGTGCATAAAGAGGTAACTGTATCTTTTCTCCTACAAATATTATATGTATGGTACCTAACTACCTACCGTGGTAGAAGCGCTCGTGGCCGCACGAACTCAAGTGTTCTGTAAACGATCACTGCAGTAAGCAACATTTACTATGGCTGGTTATAGCTGGGTGACCATCACCTGACCACTTTGTGACATTTATTTGTAAGCGATTCCGTGCTTTGAAAGGCACGCTAAGTTGGTCCCGGTTGCCAGAAAAATGGCAGTCGTTACGCTAAGTTGAAGGCCTTTATGGGCCACTTGTCAAATTCAACAGCGGGTAGTCACAACCTGCGCCTGTCGATATCAACACGGCAATACGGCCTTCCACCTATTACGTGGGATAAAATCTAAAAAGGTGACATGCGGGCATATAATATACCTCTGCCTACCCCTCCGGGGATGAAAGGCGTGATCAATATGTATGTATAAAACATCTCTATTACTGAACACATTTCTATTAACCGGTGTATTTTTTTTCTGCCGCCTAAATTGCGGTCTGTTTAAATTTACTAGTAGGTACTAACCATAAATTCATTCCAAAGATAAAATATATTAATGTACATTTCATTATAATAATAAATTAATTACACACAAACACATTTACGCCAATGCTGTGGTTTGCAGTATTTAAATCGAAATCGATGCACAGAGCACTGGGAATAATTATCGAATTAGGAACCGAGTGGATTATCAAAGCTGATTTAACTTGTTTGCCAAAGGGACTGTGCATATATTATTTGGTTGTAACCTATTTAGCTTTAGCAGGGCGTATGGTTTCAAAGTTCTAATTAGAGATATGGCATGAATTATTTCTATACCGTATTTACTTGGCCGTGATACAAAATGTTAACAACAGTTTTATACTTTTTCAATTTTTTTTTATTTATAGGCGGCTTGTCGAAGATCGCGTCTTATTTTACTTTCACATTTTTATCTATTAAGGCTGCAATGTTCGACTTTGACAAATCCTAAGGCTATTCGAACGATTGCAGAGTACGCTTTTGCCGAATTTCATTCGATTCTAATACATTATATTACTGTTATAAAATCTGTGGGATTTTAAGAAAAAAATCTATACGTAAAACATAGTTCTAAAGATCTATATCTATTTTATGACAAGTTTTTATGAGAATTAAACTCATTTATTTAGATAAATGTGATAAATGTACATTACTTGTTAAGATTTCTGCAATATTTCTCATTTTTCGAGAGCGATTTCGATCGAACAAAGTGTTCCTAATCGTGTTTTGATACGTTAAAAAAGCAAGAGTATCTAATAAATTACAATAATATAGTTTTATCAGATCAAATCGAAGAATATTTCCCAGTATGAAGTTCACCCAAGATGAGTCTCTTTTGAACATACAAGCCTTAAACACACAATATATTTTTTGCCCCACTCGGTTAAAAAAGTTCGACAGCTACTATTTTCTTTGTTTATGTTTTGTTTCACGGCCAAATAAATACAGTATAGTAAGCCTAATACAACGTGTTTTGGAAATGCATAGTCATAACAGCAAAATTTCCGTCAATTGTAGTAGAGTAGCAGACAAGCATACGACCCACCTGATAGAAAATTATAATTATACAGCCTTTGGACTTTTGCTACACCAAGGCACAGTGGTAGAGAGACAGTCTTAGCAAATCCTATGACTTTTAAATAAGAACTAAATAATATTTATAAATAAAATTTTAAAAAAGCCCAGTGTGGCAACGGTGTCTCGTGTAGCAACGAGTACAAAATGTCACCACCCTAATTCAACCTGAGGGTGTCGTAAGAAGCGACTAACGGAACACTTTCGCAAGACAATCCATTGCGTAGAGAAGGAAAACTCGCAGTGAAACCCGGTTTTTCAGTCAAATGACAATCGTTAAGTCAAGTAGAAGTCGTTATAGGCGGCTTCAAAAATTTCAAATGCGGGTCGTCACGACCTGCCCCAGTGTATTTCAACACAACAATTAGGCTCACCACCTATTACGTGGGACAAAAAAATTGAAGGGGAAATGTGTCAAAGTTTTTTGTCCCGAAGGGGTAGGCAGTAGGCAGAGGCATACCTCTGCCTACTGCCTACCCCTTCGAGGATAAAGGCGCGACTATATATGGATGTATGTATAAAATTTTTACTAATTATAATACATGAAGTAAACTTTTGCCTTAAGGGGAGTGGTTGACAAAGTTTGCGAAAAAGAGGTGCAAATAAAGACGTTCTTCTCGGTATTAGTATACGAAAAATGACAGCCAAAAGTAGATTTGAAATCTACAAGATGTGTTCCAGAGGATGGTTTCATCAGAAATTGTGTATTTATTATAAATAACTAGTAAAACATCACTGAAATATCCCATAATTTTTTAGAAGAAGTCGTTGTATGACATCTATTTATTAATGAATGATAATAAAATTTATATCAGAGACTAAAGAAAACATAGACGTCTAAAATGGTTTTCTTCAATTTTGAATTAGTATAAGTTTTAACTAATTATAACTAATAATGTATTCAAAGAATACATCACGTTGCTTGCTTCCCTGCGCTCGCCCGAAAATCTAGTGCGGGGGGAGTCGTGTTGCTAGACGGACGTGTGTCGCTCTGGTCTGCAAAATATTCTCGTAAAATGTTATATTTTCATTCATGTACAGAGTAATGCGTGCAACAGAGCCAGAGCCCGAGTTACACAATGCATGCTGCATTACATGAGAATATAATGCATTTCAACTTATTCTTCGTATTGTTTTATTAAATTACTTCGAAAGGTAATCATGCTTATATTGTAAGCGGTACTTAATCATTTCAATATAAATAAATGAAGAAATATTTGTGGACATTCACACACAACTTAAGCTGATATAACCTTGTGCTAAGGGATACTATAATATAAGTATTTTCATCAGTTGTCTACTGATGAAAATACTTATATTATAGTTATTATTAACACACTGCTTTTTTGAGACACTGCTCTCAACCTAAGCTGAAAGAATTGACTCTTTTAGCTTATTACGTCTTGTGGGTCGCCACAAGTAGGCACCATCTACCGGCAAATTGGTTAAGGTAATAAAGTGAATAAAGTGAGTGCCCGCCGAGTTTCTTGCTAGTCTATATCTGTACATAATAATAAAACTGTTGAGGGTCGAGAGTCTGAATTACGAAGCTATTTAAAAAAAAAAGAACGCGTGCTCTAATCGATACCTACTTAAGCCAAAATGAAATTTAAAATTTTCATGTCCGTCTGTATTCCGAATACGTATCACGCCGAAACTACTGATTTGAATGAAAATTGATCCGAGGAAGTTCAGGAGTTAGAGACATCTCAACTTCTCTAAACCTAGAATTCAACCTAGGATTGCTTCACACAAGTTTCAGTGCTGAGGGTTTTGTAGTTCAGGAATTAGAGATATCTTAACTTTCTCAAAACCTATAATTCAAGGGTTCCTTGGAATGTGACAGTAAATCTAAACAGGCGTGTTGGCTGAATCATAAAAGAGCTTAATGATTAAGGCTGTTGTAAAATAATTCTGTCCGCGCCGAAGTCGGGGACTGAATTGTTTTAGAATAGGTAAACTTAATCTTTAAGCTCTTTTATGATAAAGCAAACAGGGCCGTTTCACACGCTGCTTGATGAGTCTGATGAAGAAATGCCTCTCCTTTTGCAAACCTTATGTGACGTAAACGAAGTTGCGAGGGTCAGCTAGTTTTACAATATGCTTAATCTTTAAATTCGTTTATGATTAAGCAAACAGGGTAGTTTCACCCGCCGGTTGATGAGACTGATGAAGAAATACCTCATGTTTCATTCACCTTAAGCGTCGTAAACGAAGTTGTGAGAGTCAGCTAGTTACATACATACATATGGTCACACCTTTATCCCCGAAGAGGTAGGCAGAGGCATATTATTATGTCCCCACATTTCACCTTTTTAGAATTTGTCTCACGTAATAGGCGGTGAGCTGTATTGCCGTGTTGAGTTAGACAGGCGCAGGTTGTATCTGCCTGCTGTTAAAATTAATCAAGCCGCCAAAACGGCCTTCAACTTCGCTTAACGACTGCCATTTTACGGGCAACCAGGACCAACGGCTTAACGTGCCTTCCGAAACACGGAAACGACTCTCAAATAACTGTCACAAAGTGGTCACATGGATGGTCACCCATCCAAGGACTGGCCATAGTGAATGAGCTTACTACAGTGATCGCTTACAGAACACTAAGTTCGCGGTGCCACGAACGCTTCTTATTTATACGTAACTAGCTGACCCTCGCAACTGCGTTTACGTCTATTTTTGTTTGTTTGTAATAATAAAATGAAATTAAATTTTGTTCCAAAAGTAATAAAAATTTTAAGCGAGTGGAAGACCCCCCTTTCAGGATTTGTAATAATTTAAGTACAAAACAATGAATATATCTTATTATTATATGTCTGTGGAATATATGAACATTCGTCTTTGTGAATTCGTCACATTTAAGTTTTACGTAATGATCAATCACATTTTTTGCAGTGTATTTTACTACACTTAAAAACAAAGGAAAATTGAAATACAAACGTTCCTTTGTTTTTAATTTACTTTTCGCCTCTCTCTATAAAATAGAGTGCAGAGGGTCTTATGGCGAGACTTTGTCTGTAGTCTGTGACTCTGTTGCATTAAACTACGTCACTAGGTCACGTGGATCATCTGTTCAAAGTTTGGAATAAAACAAAAATGACAACGTCAATCGGATTGAACTCTCACAATAAACCTTTTAGAGTGGGGCAGTCGGGTGAGACCGTCTCACAGCTTTTTGTTTATTTGGTGAAGCGAGGAACGCATTTCCACTACTATGTTTCTTCTTCTTCCGTGGTTCTTTTACTCTGATGTCTCTGTAGTTGCGCTACTCTATGTTAGCGAGTCATATCGCCCATTTGCTCAAGGTCGTTAGCCCTGGGTATGGCCATGTGTAAAGGTAGCTAGTATAAGAGTAAATTTCATTTCACTTGTGAGAAGTATAATAAAGAGAATGATAGGTATAATTATGTGTTAGTATGAATGTTAATAAGAGAAAATTATAACATTCCATAGACTACAACTTATTGAGAAAGTTACTACCACTAAATTTATTAAGCAACCATGTTTCATTTGATTTATGAGATAGTCCCGTCGTATATTCTAATTTGACAGTTCAATGAACACAAACTATTCAAATTCTAATGGTTATTACTATTAATTGAATTCCTTCAAAGCCTACATGAATTATTATTTAGTTAAACTGTTGAAGGTTGTCAAATCCACTGGAATTCAATAACATTTGGAACAGAAAGGTGACTTCATACTGTACTATAAAGTATGGCAAGCAAGAACTAACGTAATGGTACTTAAGCTAAGCAATATATTATAGTATAGTATTGGGAACGTGTCTATAGTTAATGTACGGTTCTCAATATAATCTTGCTATATACTAATTATGTTAATATATTACAGCGCAGTCTGAAGTCGTTATTCTTACATACAAGTGTGAGCAAATATTCACGAAACTTCTTAATATAAATTAAATAAAGATAATTCACAAACCAATCCCATATCTTTAAAACCGAAAAAAACTCTCCATAACTAATTATAATTTATTTTACTACAGATTATTTATACTGTTGATTGACGGCACTAGGTGGAACTTGCTGCACATATTGAAAACGACACTTGTACTATTCCACAATATTTATTATTATAAACCAGACCGGTTTCGCTTTACAGCATTTTCAAAGGTCTAGATGGAAGGACACGGTATTACTGTCTCGAAAACACACCAACAATCAATCATTGTTGGTGTGTCTAGATGGAAGGACACGGTATTACTGTCTCGAAAACACACCAACAATCAATCATTGTTGGTGTGTTTTCGAGACAGTAATACCGTGTCCTTCCATCTAGACCTTTGAAAATGCTGTAAAGCGAAACCGGTCAGGTTTATAATAATAAATATTGTGGAATAGTACAAGTGTCGTTTTCAATATTTTACTACAGTTAACATAGTCATCTCCGCAAATTTGCGCCAGCTGCTCGGCATAGGTCACAAAAGTTCACCACAGTGACTATAATAATAAAAAGAGATGCCACTCTTTTACAGTTATACTGTGCTTCCGCGGCAACAATATTCGGCAAAACTGGGCTATTCAAAAGACCGTGTCTCTGTACAACCGTACTGCTATGATTTTACAAAGAAACGGTCTTTATTTCGGCATTGAATGCCCTGTCATCATTGAGCCGCCAACTTAAGGGCCACTATGCCTATATAATTGTCTATGTATAATATGTATATATTTAGAAATTTGAATATACATTAAGCGCTAGCGACACGTTCTAACTGCACATGTCATGCCTCGTCAATATCATGTGTACATACACGTCGATGCAGACACACATGTAACGAAATCACGCACACTGAAGCAACTTCCATTCATAAATATCAGACTTGACTCTATACAATAGACCGCGTCGCTAGCCCCATATAAGTATGTATAGAATAGAATAGAATAGAAAAATCTTTTATTTGGTAAAATGCCACAATATTACAGGTTTAGGTTTTCAGTTCACAAGTTAGGTAGATAACACTGACATTGTACCAAAAGAAATATAAATATCTGTATCAGTCGTCTAGATCCCATAGCACAAGCTTATATTAGCTTAATTTGGGATAGATGATGTTTTGTAAGAATGTCTACAAAATATTTATTTGTGTATTTATTTATTTACTATCAATTCTGAGAATTGTGAGAGTGGCCTTCAATTCGCTAGATGCCGCCATTGTTTCCCATCAGGCGGGTGGCGTCAATTAATCGATCTTAATATAGTAAATAGGTTTATAAAGAAGACGCTGGCTAAGTGTCATCCCGATCCAAATAGTCTTTAATGTATTAAAAAATGTAGTTTCAGTTAAATATATACGAACTAGATACAACTATTAGAGACGAGGTAAATAGAATCGCAAATGACAGCACTGAATTGATAGCCCTGGGACATCCTTCCGAGGGCTTACCCGGGGCTCCCGGCCGTGACAGTTGTAGGGCATCGTGTGGTTTTAGTCGGTATGAGTCCGGCATAGCATCCATGTAGGATTTCCACACGTAAAAAAAAAAAAAAAAAAGCACTGAATTGATGAGAATCATATCAGTTACTTCTATACAGCCATTATTTCCCGGGAGCCATTCTTCACTTTTCTGGCAGCCGAGACTAAAGGTTTAAAATACCGCATAATATGAAATGAAAGTCTTAATTGGCTACTTAAACACAGAACAATAAGCTTGCCCCCCTATTCGTGAAACCCACGAAACTGCTGGCAAAAATTAAGCTTGTAAATATTAAAATGTCTTTGCCTACTTGTACCTATAAGTATAATCTTCAAATACTTTTTTTTTCTGTAAAATGTTACAAAATAAAATAACTTTCAATAAACTCATCCAGTCAAATAAATCGATAACAAATTGAAAACGATACGAGCTAATAGGATTTCCCTCTCTGACGTCATTCGTTCATTTCCTGACCCGAGCAGTCTTCGTGTCACCATTAATCTTGATCTAATTTAATAAAATTGATGACCCTATACTTCCAGTCTAGCTTTAGCATAGAGCAACATGACCTATGACTTTCATCGGGAACGGAGACGCCATACTGAGACTTTACCCTCTGTCAAAGCGTACTCCAAAAGGTAACACTTATACACGCACATTTTTCAGGAATACATTAATTGTTAAAATTACAGTGAAACGTACCTAATTATTACAATACATACTTATACCGCGCAAAATTATATGCGCATTGGTACCCCATGGACTAGCTAGGGTCTCGACGCCTACTGGAAGCAAAATATTAATAAATGTTTTTTTTTGTAAGAAATATAATGTATGTGAGTATCCGAAATTGTGTAAAATAGTGGCAGCCGAATGCTTTTGTAGTGTGGAAAGACAGATGTATAAATTTATCTATTTATTTATTTATTGTTTTTACAGAAAGCTTACAGACTAATAACATTGGTAGAAAATTGCCATAATATTGAGGATAATTGCCGATTACAAGCTTCCACATATAATAATATTATTTCCACATCACTACATAGTATAAAATAAAGTCGCTTTTTCTGTCCCTATGTCCCTTTGTATGCTTAAATCTTCTAAACTACGCAACGGATTTAGATGCGGTTTTTTTAAATGTAAATCATGGTGGCGTAAATCATGGATTTGCTATATTAGTTTATTAGGCGCTATTAAGCGTAGGTATAATGGTTATACTTAGGTCGGTATAAGGGGTGTGTCCTTAATAGTGTCAAAGTAGGGATAGTTGATGGAAGGAGATATGGTGGGATGTAAGCTATATATAGGCGTGCGCAATGGTAAAAAGAAAAAATCAGGAACTAACTAAAATTAATTTATTTTACTTCATACTGTCGAAGAATAAAATATATTTCACTAAAATACCAGTGGGTGGCGTACATAGCCCAAGAATTTAAATAAATTTATATTTGTGAAAACGGAAGCTCTGCTAAGCATCAACGTCATAAAATTTATTAAGTAAATTAATTGGGTAATTTTTTATGTAAAAAAAAGTATATTTTAAGTAAATTTATTTTATCAGGCAGGCGTTTGTGAAATTTAGAAAAGGGGGTAATGTTCTTTGTATAATAAATGTTTTAAAATGGGGTTAAAAATAATGTAAGGGAAAGTTTAGGGAAATCTATGGTTGAAGAGGGTGTATATAAAATATATTGTTTGTTCTTTTCAGAATGAGCTTCCAAGTTTTGAGTTAAAAACCCCTGCTTATACCCGTAAGCAACTATTTGTTGAAAATATAGGCGAAGAGCCATATTGCATATTTTTCAAATCCTGGAGGAAGGAAGTCCCAGAATCCGGATGAGTACCTAGTTGTTAAGTTAGATATAAGTTAATATTGTGAAATTAAAATAAAAGCAAAATACTCAGTGATACTTGCATTATTGACTCCAGGACAAATTATATACCCTTACCTTATAAACTACTGAACCGCCTGGGAACTCCTGGGATCACTCTGGACTTCCCAGAAGCGTGTCAATGGCTTATTTTCGAAGCGGTTTTAACCAATACAGCAATAATCCTTATCCAATTAAATACCTTAAAAACATTGTTTATTTAATATAGATCTATATGGCTCTTTACAGCATATGATTTAAATGAATATTTTCTAAGATATTACAGATATAAAATTGCGGGACGTAGCGTTTGCGGCTGTGTACCGGCCGGTCGCACACTGGTCCGGATTATTGCGGGACGTAGCGTTTGCGGCTGTACCGGCCAGCCGCACACTGGTCCGGATTTTAAAATAGGTGGACATACGATCTAAGATGTCAAATTTGTTTTGGATAGGATATAGTGCTAATTAACATTTAGTACTACAACTTTTCTATAAAATGACTAATTCATGCCTAAATAAATAATGAAAATAAAAAATGTATGGGGGAAAAATTATTAGGTTCAATTTGTCAGTTCAGTATCAAAGTATAAAGGTCTCACCTTATATTTTGATAAGCAACTATGGTCTTTAATACGACAACATAAACATTTTCCGCGTATCCCTGCGGGTTTGGGATCCACAATGCTTTAAAGTTCACAGTTTTTCGGTACTTAGTGTATTTAGTATCAGCATTGCACCCGTGCGAAGCCGGGGCGGGTCGCTAGTATAATTATATAAAGCAAATATTATACCTATGCTACTTCAACTCCTCTTGTACTGGTCGTGTTGCTCTATGAGTGTTATCGACAATATACGCTAGGACCTTCTAGCTACTCGTATTTAATTGATCTGTCTCGGAATTGTAAATGTTTAGCAAATAGACGATTTATAACATTTTGTGATTGTTTTCAGCTTTTATTGGATTTCTGAATGAGATCAGGGCTCTGAAATAGTACTTATTTGTTAAAGGCGCAATGTTATAGTGTCATAATACCAAATTATATCAGTAATATAAATGAAGTCATCGTTTATCACCGGATTATTTCGGAAATTGTGTTCGTTCTTATGCATAAAGTTGTTTACACTTAAGATTAAATTTGGCTGATAGAGAATATTCTGTTTGCTTATTTTGTCCTTGTATGACATTGTAATTATGGCTTTAATGCTTCGCTATTAATAACGTTACCATAAACTAGAGTCCTGAAAAAAGAGCAATTTCAGATAAACTTTCCTGAAAGCAAACACTGCAGATTCGAATTTAAGAAGAATAAATTTTCTAGTACTGTCGATAATACGCGTAGCTTTTTTAACCAAATTTAAAATCCTCGTATAATGATTCCATACATATCATACGATGGTTTTTTTACTTCTAAAATGGCCATCAAGCTTACAGCCCACCTGTGATGGGTGGCTTTTTTTTTAACGTGAGGGAAAATCCTCATGGATGCTATTCCGGACTCCCACCGACTAAAAACCCTCATGTAACGCCTAACAGCCTATGGTTGGGAGCCCCAGGTAAACCCTCGGAAGGATGTCCCAGGACTCCCAGCCTGATGGCTGGTTACCATACCCTATGCTAGCAAAATAATAGTGTAAAATATTTTATTAAAACGTTAAATATTTATTTTTTAATATTATAAGTTTGTTCACAGAAACGAGCTTCCAAAACCGTTCAGAATCAGATGACAGCGACAGCACGTCAAAAGCTACAGTTTCCGCTATGCCGAGGCGTAAGTCATTTATTTTACTTAACTTAAAAGGTTTTCAGAGGGTTCGATCGCATAGTTCAATTGATCGAACGACTTATTTATACCTACCTAAATGATATAGTCACGTCTTTATCTATGACTAGCGGACGTCACGCGGTTTCACCCGCGTAGTTCCTGTTTCCGTAGGAATACGGGAATAAAATATAGCATATGTTCACCGCAAAGAGTCTAGCTTTCCAACAGTGAAAGAATTTTTTAAATCGGTCCTGTAGTTCCGGAGCCTATTCGTTGCAAACAAACAAACAAAAAAAACAAATCTTTCTTCTTCTTTATAATATTAGTATAGATTTGGCTGGCGCTCAAGATCAATGTGCTCGTAGCCTCGATTAATAAGTGTAAACGATCACTGTGATAAGCATCTTATGGTATGGTAAGTCTTGCGATGGGTGACCACTTTGTTGCATTTCACTAGCATTTTCATACTTTAAAAGGCACGTTAAGCCAATGCTACAGTTTGCCACTAACATGGCGGTCGTTTAGTTGATGGCATTATGGACGGCAAACTAGGTCTATCCTGCCTTCGGCGTGGACTGAATTATTTTAAAATACCCTTCATCTTTAAGTTATTTTATGACTAAACAAACACGCCAGTTTAGAATGACCCTTACATTCCAAAAAAACCCATGAATTACAGGTTTAGCGAAAGTTAAGATGTATGTCTCTAATTTCTGAACTACAAAACCCTCAATATTGAAGCTTATGTGGAACAATCCTTGAAGTACTTCCTTTCCAACGCTAAAAAATACTTAAAATCACAAAACAATTTTGTCTTTCATCCTGTCTCCCGCAGGAACCGCGCAAAATATCGGGATCAAAAGTATCCAAGAACCTTTTCGGACTATAAGCTCGGAATGTACCAAGTATCATTTAAATCGGTTCAGTAGTTTCGGCGTGATACTTATTCGGGATACAGACAGACAGACATGAAAATTTTAAATTACATTTTCGGCTTCAGTATCGATTAGAGAACGCCCTACAATTAAAATTTTCAAAATATCTTCCATGTACAGACTCTCGACCCTCTACAGTTTTATTATATGTATAGATAGATTGACTGTTTGACTCGTAGAAAGAAGTGACTGCGATATTTTTTTCCAAGTTTGTTTTCTCACAGGATCTACCGTTCGCAATCTGGCAGTAAATGAACAAGTAATAACCTTGAAGTTTATATACGTTTGTGACCTAATATGAAAAATGATACTTAAATTTTATTTCGCTGTTCAAAATTCTTCTCGAAAAATATAGAAATTAATTCGGACCTCTCCAGCACAATAAATGTTTTAAATTAACACGACAGCTGTCATTCTGATATGATCTTTATTCAAAAAAGATACAGTTTGATTTTCCTATTATTATTTGAATATTTTGAAAGGGATCGTACAGTCAGCTGCAGAGAAAAGTATAAATGGCCGCTCTGTAAGAATTGATATATTCTTTTAAATCTTTATTCGAAGTTTATGAAATTTGCTGTAGTTATTAAATTAGTGTAATTCCGTAGCTATACAAAATCTGACGAATATATTTATATTAAAGAGAAAATTCAATCCATATAGGACCGCTATCAGTATTAATTATGGAGGATTGGTATTATTCTGGCTATTATGCCACTACTACTGTCTACATTTCACTCAAAAACTAAAGTTTAAAACACTGCTAAACACACAAAACACTGAAAACACTGCTTAACACTAAACACTGCTTTGCTTTACAATACCGTATCTGCCACAATACCTTTAGAGAGTCATTTGTTTTACCACGAAAAGAGTGTTTTCGTATATCAAAAGGATTACCCACTTTAAGAAGATTTTTATCTTGAAATACCACATCTATTTTTGTATGTAGCATAAATATTTTTGAATATAATAGTTATTGTTACATACACTCGGCAACAGATATGAACAAAACGTTACATAAGATATGTACTTTATATATTTTATACTAGCGGACGTCACGTGGTTTCACCCTCGTAGATCTCGTTCCCGTGGGAATACGGGAATAAAATTTAGCCTATGTTCACCGCAAAGAGTGTGGCTTTCTAACAGTGAAAGAATTTTTCAAATCAGTTCAGTAGTTCCAGAGCCTATTCGTTACAAACAAACAAACAAAAAACAAATCTTTCCTCTTCATAATATTAGTATAGATGAAATGATATAAAGTAATGGTAGAAGAAAATGATTGATAGATAGACGAACACGCTCGTTCGTGAGTTGACTGAAATAATGTGTAATCTGACCAAAATGACGGGAAACAGAAGGCGTCATAAGTAATGGTAATATTTCTATATAAGTTCTTTATTGCTTAGTATCATTTCTGAATAGAAGTTTCCGTTTCCGGCACATTATATCAAGCCGTTGATCCCGGTTGCCAGTAAAATGGCAGTCGTTAAGCTAAGTTGAAGGCCATTATGGGCGGCTTGAAAAATTTCAACAGCAGGCAGAAGCAACCTGCGCCTGTCCATATCAACACGGCAATACGGCTTACCACCTAGTACGTGGGACATAATCAAAAAGATGAAATGTGGGCATATAATATGCCTCTGCCAACCCCTTCAGAGATGAAAGGCGTGATCATATGTATGTATTTTTGAACAGAAATAAATTTACTAATATTAGCTTTATTTTGTATCATCATAAACTTCATCACAGCCCCATTGCTGAGTTAAGGCCTCCCCCGAAGATCACATTAATAAAATCAGTATTGGGCTTCAGTATCAATTAACTAAAATTCTTCGATGTACAGACTTTTGGGCCTCTACAGTCTATCATAATGTATAGGTATTATTACTACATTCTTACTCCAAATGAAATCCTAAGTGTAAGCTGAACGAAGAACCCACCTATTATCTTTGTCCGTAATATAATTAAAAAAATTCCTTTCCCTCGAATAATTTCCATCAACTTTACGCCGTTTTGTTAATTCATAATTATGGCTTCTTACTTTTTCTTTTTAAATGAGAGAATACTCACAAACAATTGTTCTAGGTATTAATAGAACATAAAAGTAAATTTGATAATAAAGTATTTTAGAGTAGGTTGAGCATAATAATTTTTACTTATTTACTAACGGCTAACGGACCTAACGGGGTTTCAATCGCGTAGTTTACATTCCGGTGTAAACAAGGAAATAAAATACGTCACCCGAGAATAGAGGAGCTACCCAATTGTGAAAGAATTTTTCAAATCGGTTCAGTCGTTTCGGAGCCTATTCAATGCAAACAAAAAATCTATTTCTCTACCTCTTTATATTATTATAGATAGATAGGCTCGCGTTTGACCACAACCTCACCTAGTATGATATAATAGTTTCTTTCGTATAGAAATCCTTATGGATGCTAAGCCTGATTTTTATCGATTGCTGCTGCTGCTTAGAGTCCCGGGCGCTTATTAGAGCGATCCCGAAATTCAATGAATCTGCCTGAAACTTGCTACAGGGATAGATCATAGGCTATTTTTTATAATTTTCGCTGCGTGCAACTGATAGTCTAATTATAATATGTGTACTTATTAAAAGTTTTTACTTAAATCGGTAATCCATTATGCAGTTTTTGCTTTACCACTTGTACAGTCAGTCTCATAAGTAGATAAACGCTATGGAAATTTACGAAATAGATTCATGAATGAAAACTTACTCGTAGTACTTGTATGTAACAATTTTTCTATAAGTATACACTCTATTTATAACAGTATTGATCCAAACAAGTACTGAGTGTAATTATTCATTCGTAAATTTCAATAGTGTTTACCTACTTATGAGGCTGACTGTACGTTATTCAACTATTTCATTACGACCTGTTTCGCTTCACAGCATTTTCAAAGGTTCATTCCTACACTTACGTTTCTAAACACAATGATCTTTTTTTAACTCATGTGGGTGAAAAATAAATTATTGTATTGGTTATGTTATTTGTAATATTAATAAAAATAGTGGAATAAAGTACAAGTGGTGAAGCAAAAAGGGCATAATGTGTTACAAGTTCCACCAAGTGCCAACAATCAAGAGTATAAATGATAAATCGGTTAACATTTGGATGAATTTTAAAACATATAATCTGTGTCATAATCTATCTCCTGTTAGTAATTACAATGGATAATAATTAATTATCTACCTCACTAGCTTTCAAAGGCTTTATAATGTGCAACATATTGCTATTTGACTACAAATACGAGTTTAGTGTTCTCGATTCATACAACTGTGAGTAATTGTAATACAATTATGTGAAGTTAAACTGTTTCATGAAATTATTATTTACATACATAAGTCGTAGTAGGGTAGATAGAGGCATAGTAAATCGTCACATAACACTTGTTATATTTTGTACCAGTAATCTAATAAGCGGTGTGCCTATTGAAGTGTTGTACTATTATTAGAGTTAACGGGATATTTACCATGTAATATTGAGTTTTTCCGATATTTCGACGCTGTTGCAAGCGCCATGATCACGGTGGAACTGAAGTACTGGCGGTTAAAAGTGAAAGTGTTAGGAGCACATAATATCGATCTACCCTCCTTCGCACTCGTTTGTGTCGTTCAACACCACTGTTTTTGGATTCACTCTCACTTTCACTGTGAATTCGCACTGAGCCTCGGTCGCGACATACAACGCTCACCGTATCTTCGCGCGGTTTCGGTTGGATGTTTGCTATTATTTTATGCATACGCGGACCACTGGATGCCTGACGCTTGGCAATTGAAACCCGTCCTCACGATTTAAATCTTTGTTTCTTCTTAATTTCAATCGCGTCCCTAACCTGTCTTGGTATGTAGTGGCGTTCTGTCGACAACATCTTAACTCATGGATGGACTGTGGAACTCGGGTGGGAGAGTTCTCTCCCGTTCTTGCCGCCTCCTTCACAAGCATGACCTGCTCGCAGAAAGAGTCCCACTTACTCCCGCTGGAGATTATGGCTCGCGCGAGCGAGAGAGTGTCCACGTCCAGACCTACTACGAGGACCTGGCGCTATTGCGCACAAGCCGTGCACTCCACCAGCGAGTGGGGCGCTGTGGTCCTCGCAGTGCTGATACTCGGCCGTGGTTTCCCGGTTCTTCGCCACAGATACCTACCGAAGCTACCGTGCCCAGTAAGTATCTGTGACAACCGGTCTGCCGGCCGCGATTGTGGCGAATCCCCCCTTTGGTTGCTCAAGTCGCACCTTCCATGTTTCCACGGTTTCCTGGTGGAGCCAGGATCGCCGGGCCTCGATTTATCGAGACGCTGGCCTTTGGCCCCGCTGCAGCGCCTCCTTGCACCATCTAAACAGTGACGCAGGGGCTCTCGTTTCCAGGTTCCACGGAGGGGTCCCGGCTAGGAGACATGCCGCCTCACCTTTTGTTATCCCTTTTACATACAGCTAAGGAGCTGCTAAAGATGTAGCGAATTTGTTCGTTGTGCTCTACGAATAACAAATTATTCGTAAGATGTGCTACGTATTTCTCTATCGCAACGAGAGGTTGGCAATAGGTGGCATAACGATGATATCGCTGTAATTCTCTCACTACAGGCTACAAACATAATGAGAGTTTATGTTCATAACCCATGGTGAAACCCGAAAAAACCCGAAACCCCTTTTTTACGTGAGGGAAAATCCTCATGGATTCTTTGCCGGACTCCTACTGACTAAAAAACTTCACGTGTCCCGCTAACAGCCTATGGTTGGGAGCCCTGGGTAAGCCTTCGGAAGGATACCCCAGGACTCCCAAACCCGAACCCCCTAAAAAGCAATACTGTATTGTATGAAAAAAATCTTTTGATAATAATGTATTTTTTGTTACAGGTCACTGTCGAACTCCACACCACAGATAACATAGAAATATTAAATAATAAAAAAGCCAGAGATAAGTGTCTGTAGATATAAAAAATATAGCATTAGTAATTTTTGTAATTTTAGTTCATAATATTAATTAAGCATATCAATAATAATATTAAAATAAATCTTACATAATAAGAGATATAAAAAATATATCTATTCATTTTTAGTAGCATGTTTTGACGGACATAATACCTATTGTAGGTATGCATTTTGTTTATGAACTGGAAACTTTGATTTAAGTCTCTCGACCCCTTTTAGAGGTTACCAAAAAGTATTTCCAAGGGTTTTCAAGTCAAGTCTAGATGATCTGAGACGATTTAAGTACCACAAGAGCAAATCGGACAATATTGAACGCAGATAAAGCAAAAAATTCACAATTATCATAGTCGCTTACTGTACCTACTAAAAATGTACACTAGACTGCCCTAAAATCTACAATATTCCCATTACAGACTCCATCTTATGTTGCCTGAAAGAGATTGCCTTATGCGATAAGGCCGCCAATTGTCATGCCAATAAGTTTAATATTATGAACATTCAAATGTATATCCAGATGTACAATAAAGAATTGTTATGTTATGTTAGTTATGTCCAGAATTCCTTCACACTTAAATGACCAAAAATTCATAAGTTTATAATAAAATTGTGACCTTGTAAACGTCGTTGAAACAATTATTTGATTACATGGTGTCCTATCACTGCCTTTTTTTTAACGTGAGGTGAAATTCTCATGGATGCTATGCCGGACTCCTACCGACTAAAAAACCTCACGTAACGTCCAACAGCATAATATGGTTGGGAGCCCCGGATAAGCCCTCGAAAGGGTGTCCCAGGACTCACAACAGACCCACGGCCGCCACTGCGGCCTCGCCTAGGGGGTGGTTCGGGTGCTATCCCGCGTCTTTGGGGGGTTTCGGGTGTGATCCCGCTTCTAAAGCGGTGGGGGACGTGCATGAATTCCTCACGTCACGCTGCCGTCATGGGTCTGCTTCTGTAAGGATTGTGAGCAGCCCTATCACCGTCCTCAGGCGGCTCACCACTCTCAGGCGCCCTACCACACTGCCTACGGCCAAGAGTAACAGGTAACCTCTCGAAAGTATGTCCCAAGAAATATTATATACTCGACAAAAAACTCACACTGACTGTCTGGGTTTTTAAGATTCTTAACAAAATTCACAAGAAAATTATACATTGTTGTACAAAAGAAAGAAAAATACAAACTTTTCCTTACGTTGTTAAACCTCGGTCTAACTTTCATCAATAACATTACAAGTCCAGTCACATTTTTATCAAAGAATTATTTTCTACGAAGAATCTTGACACTGAAGTATTTGTGTAAAGTGAAAATATCTAATTTCATTCCAAAATATATTTATTAAAAGACTGATGTTTTAGTATAGGTATATAAGTTTTAATTCGTTTCAAAACTATATATAAATGAAACTATGTATTTTGGTAACTATGCTCTAACTCAATGAAATACGAGAGATAAGTCATTCATAACTTGACATTCTGTTCCATGTATGAGATTTCTGTAATTTATGACAAATAACACCAATAATAGCATAGTAATATTACAACGTATACCTCAGCAGCGCAGTGGCAACTGCATCCGATTGCCGTGCTTAGAGGTCTCGAGATCGAACCGGGGTCGGAACAAATAGGTACCTATTTTGTGTGATCCGGTGTCTGTTTTGAAGTTTGGATGTCTTCTATGTATAATAAATAATAATTATGTATGTATTTACTATAGAGAAGTATGTTTCTTAGTTGTCTAAATCCCATAGGATAAGCTAATATTAGCTTTTTTTAACGTTAGGGAAAATCCTCGTGGATGCTATGCCGGACTCCCACCGACTAAAAAACCTCACGTTACGCCCGACAGCCTATGGTTGGGAGTCCCGGGTAAGACCTCGGAAGGATGTCCCAGGACTCCCAACAGAGAGCTAATATTAGCTTAGGTAATTCGGGATAGATAGTATTGTATGAGAATCACAGGTAAAGGAGCCTCCTTTTGTAAAAGTTTTCTTCTTAATACACTTGAAACTGAACCATTTTGTAATAATTTTATTGTTGTATTTCAACGCCAAAAAACGCCACAAAAATAATCACTGTCAAAATAATTGTTGACGTTATTCAAACGATGTGCTCCACTCTAATGTAAATATTCATTAGCTGACGTTGTCAACGCTATATATAGTTATCGTAACTAGTTATGGTTGATACTACACGGATGAATAATGGGTGATACTTCAATATGACATAGTAAAAGGACAGAAGTAAGTTGTCTTTAAATAAACGCACCAAGCGCATGTGTGCAAAAACAGTGTCTACGAGCATCTAAGAGCGAAGCAATTTGACCAATAAATAACAGATATTTTAGAACAGTATTCTTTTAAATAAGTAAAATACCTATTTACCAACATTTTTTACTCAGCGCCATCTGATACAGAGTAAACAAGGATTAACTTGCTTGTATTATGGAAAATTTATTGGACTTCCGGTGGTCAAGGTGAGTGTCCCGCTCGTACATAATCGTACGTATTACGCTGGAACCGCACTACCTATAACCCTAGGCTATGCGCGAGAATTGCAAGGGTCAGTGCGTCTGTTCGAAAATAACATACTTCTATCCATTTACTATGTCCATGAGTTGCTATTAAGTTTCATAATACGGAACCCGTAGTTACCAAAATATGTCAAAACTAAATAGGAGTAACTGCCAAATTAATTGTAATAGGAGTTCTAGTCGTTCAACTATCTCTCGAACTGCGAGCGGAATTGTTGTCAAACATTTGACACTTGAAGTTCGCCAGTTTAGAATGGGAGTCTTTTGTTAAGTTAGTCATTAAATGTGGAATAAATGTTTGAAGTATCTGCTAATTGTTTTATTGGAACTCCTAATTTTAACACTGGGCTAAATATGTTTTATACTGACATGTTCATTTCTATCAATCAATCAAATCAGCCTATGTCCACAAATTAGATATAGTACAGATGGAAACCTACATACTAAATTCGCTGAGGCTACGCTCACATAGACAACTCATTCACAGACAGGAGGTCAGGCGGTCTCAACAGAATTTTCAACACTGATTTGTGCGTGAGTGTGTGTAGCAGAGGGTAGGTGTGAAATAAAGTAAATACATGATATTTCCATCTGTACTATCTCTAATTTGTGCTATGGCAGTCACTGCTGGACGTAGGCCTTTCCCAGTTCACCCCACTCTTAAGATACGGTCCTGCGCCTTCCTTTAAACAGTCCCAGCCTACGAGCTTTTCTAGGTCGTCGGTCTAACTGGCGGATGGATGTTCTACCCTTTTTTTTTTCTTTTTTTAATTTAACGTGAGGGAAAATC
Organism: Miltochrista miniata; assembly: GCA_933228765.1. NCBI lineage: Eukaryota > Metazoa > Arthropoda > Insecta > Lepidoptera > Erebidae > Miltochrista > Miltochrista miniata. The sequence continues at coordinate 14,898,908 of OW121773.1, read as the reverse complement.
GTTCATGAATGCTATGACGACACGACGTGGAGGAGATGAGACGGCAACTCGTGGTGGACCTCGACCGAGACCTGGGTCGATGAAACTGTCTTTCTGGGCATTAAGTTAGACTACAACTTGCAGTGGGTGCTTCACATCGAGAAAGTCTCGGGCAGACCGAGCTCTGCAGCCTATTCTGTTAAAAAGATCCGACAACTGACAGACATTAGAACAGCGCGTCTCGTCTACTTTAGCGATTTCCACAGTGTCATGACCTATGGCAGACTATTATGGGGTAACGCTGCCAACATCGAATGTATGTTTCTTCTTCTTATTTTAATGAATAAGCCCAAAACTCCAAAAGTCCAAAGTCCAAAAGCTCAAAACTCCAAAGTCTAAAAGTCTAAAATTCTAAAAGTCCAAAAGTCCAAAACTTCACAACTCCAAAATTCCAAAACTCCAAAACTCCAACTCCAAAAGTCCAAAAGGTCAAAAGCCCAAAACTCCAATAGTCCGAAAGTCCAAAAGTTCAAAGCCCAAAAGTCCAAAACTCTAAAGTCTAAAATTCTAAAAGTCCAAAAGTCCAAAACTCCATAACTCCAAAACTCCAAAATTCCAATAGTCTAAAGTCCAAATCTCCAAAATTCCGAATGTCCAAAAAGTTCAAAAATAACATGCAAAACATATCTGACCTCTTTATTAGATAAGTACTCTGTTTTTCTTCTCTTAAAAAACATCAATCTGGTAGGTACCTTCTAAATAGGTTGTTTTTAATATTTTGTTCTGAAGCTGGCAGAATATAATTTTAAAAAAAACGACCAGCACCATCTATTGGTTAAATCACTTTTTAAAGCTATTATATTCTTATTGCTGTTATGATAAAAGTGTATAAAGTAGCCTAAAACCATCTCTGAATCCTATTGTATATCGTGTCCAATTTTGAGCTCAGTCGATTCAGCAAATTTTGAGTTTTTAATAGATACTTAAACGCACACAACATTTTTGCACACGCCAGTCTCAAGTCAAATCGAATGTACGTTTGTGTTGCAGAAAAGGGCTGTTCAGGCTATCTATGGTATGGGGTTTCGGGCGTCATTAAGAAAAAAGTTCAAGGAAATAAATCAACCTTACTGAGTATTCACAGTACATATATGAAAATTTATTATTATACTCATAAAAATAACAGTAAATTTATTAAAAATAGTGATATTCATAACCTACACTTAAGAAATAAGAAAAAATTGGCTGTACCTAGATTTAGGCTTCATAAAATAAGCAATCCTTTTGCGGGCAATTGTATTCGAATGTACAATACATTGCCGACAGCCATAAAAGAATAGTTAGTCCACCAGGAAGAATGGGATTTGTCAGGTAATAAATTTAATAAACTTATAAAATTTAAATTGTGCCAGAAAGCTTATTATAGCATTAAAGACTTTTAAGAAGACAAGGCTGCCTGGCAGTGACACGAATTGCTCCTTTCTACATATTAAAAACTAGCTGGCCCGCGCAACTTCGTTTGCGCCACATAAGAGAGAGTATTACCTGTTCCCGTCGCATTTACTCCCGTCACGTTGCGTTTACTCCCGTAGCATCTCGTCGTTAATATTCAATACTACGTGAGAGAGAGAAAGGTTTGTCGTCGCGTGTATTCCCGTCGCATTATTTTTAAGAACAATTTCGTTTACGAAAGAGGTATCCCGTGGCATTATTGTAGAAAAAATTGATTGCCATTAAAATGGTTATTGTGCACCAACCCAAAGATAGGCACATGCTATCGCGCAATTTTTTTAAGAACTTTTTTAAAAGAGCAATTTGGTGGTAGGTACATAATATATTTTTTACATAACTATAAATATTTACGCAGCACACGCAACGAAGCTCTCAAAAGGAATAACTTTTCCAACGTTTTTGAAACATTTACGATTACTGCTCTGCTCCTATTCGTTGTAGCGTGATGCTATATAGCCTATGACACTGCACAATAACGTAGCTTTCTATTGGTGAAAGAATTTTTAAAATCGGTTCGGTAGATCCTAAGATTACCCCTTACAATTTATTTAAGAGATATACAAACACACAAACTTTACTTTCTTAAAAAAATTACTTAGCACAAAGTTAGTATATTCTGATTTATCAGATATCATTGAATGTAATACTGAAATCAGTGCCCAGTAAAACTATGTAGGCTTAGGTAGACATTATTAATCTCTCTCTTAGTCATATTGGCACTGACTTCAGTATTATATTTAATGATATCTGATAAATCAGAATATACTAACTTTGTGCTAAGTAAATTTTACTTTTCAGTTTTTAGTTTTGTTTGAAGTCGGTTTTTTTTTGTTAATTTTTTTTTTTCACTATTTTTAGTGTCTGTGGACTGAAAATCTATCTAGGTGTAAAGTTCTCGACAGTACATATTAATCAAACCCAAACACAAAGTAACTGCTGTATATCGTGAGGGAATTCTCTCTACTGTCTATCGTCTCCATCATCAGATCGACTCCAGGCCTTCATTAAGTTGTACTACTTTAAGGCCCTTAATAAAAAAAAATACAAACGCCCTAGATGCCCCTACAATTTTTAAAAATTCCCATCGATTTCTCCAGGATGCCATAATCAGATCCTGGTTTCCTTAAAATGGGACCACCTTGTGAGTATCTATTTTAGAACGAAAAAAAAAATTTTCAAATCGGTCTATAAACGACGGAGTTCTGCGCGATAAAACATAAAAAAATAGTTGAATTGAGTAACCTCCTCCTTGTTTTCAATTCAATTCAATTCAATTCAATTCATTTATTATCATTGCGAACATGGGTACAAAAAAGGTCTTACAATATAGTATCTTCTATGTATAATAAATAATAATTATGTATGTATTTACTATAGAGAAGTATGTTTCTTAGTTGTCTAAATCCCATAGGATAAGCTAATATTAGCTTTTTTTAACGTTAGGGAAAATCCTCGTGGATGCTATGCCGGACTCCCACCGACTAAAAAACCTCACGTTACGCCCGACAGCCTATGGTTGGGAGTCCCGGGTAAGACCTCGGAAGGATGTCCCAGGACTCCCAACAGAGAGCTAATATTAGCTTAGGTAATTCGGGATAGATAGTATTGTATGAGAATCACAGGTAAAGGAGCCTCCTTTTGTAAAAGTTTTCTTCTTAATACACTTGAAACTGAACCATTTTGTAATAATTTTATTGTTGTATTTCAACGCCAAAAAACGCCACAAAAATAATCACTGTCAAAATAATTGTTGACGTTATTCAAACGATGTGCTCCACTCTAATGTAAATATTCATTAGCTGACGTTGTCAACGCTATATATAGTTATCGTAACTAGTTATGGTTGATACTACACGGATGAATAATGGGTGATACTTCAATATGACATAGTAAAAGGACAGAAGTAAGTTGTCTTTAAATAAACGCACCAAGCGCATGTGTGCAAAAACAGTGTCTACGAGCATCTAAGAGCGAAGCAATTTGACCAATAAATAACAGATATTTTAGAACAGTATTCTTTTAAATAAGTAAAATACCTATTTACCAACATTTTTTACTCAGCGCCATCTGATACAGAGTAAACAAGGATTAACTTGCTTGTATTATGGAAAATTTATTGGACTTCCGGTGGTCAAGGTGAGTGTCCCGCTCGTACATAATCGTACGTATTACGCTGGAACCGCACTACCTATAACCCTAGGCTATGCGCGAGAATTGCAAGGGTCAGTGCGTCTGTTCGAAAATAACATACTTCTATCCATTTACTATGTCCATGAGTTGCTATTAAGTTTCATAATACGGAACCCGTAGTTACCAAAATATGTCAAAACTAAATAGGAGTAACTGCCAAATTAATTGTAATAGGAGTTCTAGTCGTTCAACTATCTCTCGAACTGCGAGCGGAATTGTTGTCAAACATTTGACACTTGAAGTTCGCCAGTTTAGAATGGGAGTCTTTTGTTAAGTTAGTCATTAAATGTGGAATAAATGTTTGAAGTATCTGCTAATTGTTTTATTGGAACTCCTAATTTTAACACTGGGCTAAATATGTTTTAAACTGACATGTTCATTTCTATCAATCAATCAAATCAGCCTATGTCCACAAATTAGATATAGTACAGATGGAAACCTACATACTAAATTCGCTGAGGCTACGCTCACATAGACAACTCATTCACAGACAGGAGGTCAGGCGGTCTCAACAGAATTTTCAACACTGATTTGTGCGTGAGTGTGTGTAGCAGAGGGTAGGTGTGAAATAAAGTAAATACATGATATTTCCATCTGTACTATCTCTAATTTGTGCTATGGCAGTCACTGCTGGACGTAGGCCTTTCCCAGTTCACCCCACTCTTAAGATACGGTCCTGCGCCTTCCTTTAAACAGCCCCAGCCTACGAGCTTTTCTAGGTCGTCGGTCTAACTGGCGGATGGATGTTCTACCCGTTTCTTTTTTTCTTTTTTTAATTTAACGTGAGGGAAAATCGTTCATGAATGCTATGACGACACGACGTGGAGGAGATGAGACGGCAACTCGTGGTGGACCTCGACCGGGACCTGGGTCGATGAAACTGTCTTTCTGGGCATTAAGTTAGACTACAACTTGCAGTGGGTGCTTCACATCGAGAAAGTCTCGGGCAGACCGAGCTCTGCAGCCTATTCTGTTAAAAAGATCCGACAACTGACAGACATTAGAACAGCGCGTCTCGTCTACTTTAGCGATTTCCACAGTGTCATGACCTATGGCAGACTATTATGGGGTAACGCTGCCAACATCGAATGTATGTTTCTTCTTCTTATTTTAATGAATAAGCCCAAAACTCCAAAAGTCCAAAGTCCAAAAGCTCAAAACTCCAAAGTCTAAAAGTCTAAAATTCTAAAAGTCCAAAAGTCCAAAACTTCACAACTCCAAAATTCCAAAACTCCAAAACTCCAACTCCAAAAGTCCAAAAGGTCAAAAGCCCAAAACTCCAATAGTCCGAAAGTCCAAAAGTTCAAAGCCCAAAAGTCCAAAACTCTAAAGTCTAAAATTCTAAAAGTCCAAAAGTCCAAAACTCCATAACTCCAAAACTCCAAAATTCCAATAGTCTAAAGTCCAAATCTCCAAAATTCCGAATGTCCAAAAAGTTCAAAAATAACATGCAAAACATATCTGACCTCTTTATTAGATAAGTACTCTGTTTTTCTTCTCTTAAAAAACATCAATCTGGTAGGTACCTTCTAAATAGGTTGTTTTTAATATTTTGTTCTGAAGCTGGCAGAATATAATTTTAAAAAAAAACGACCAGCACCATCTATTGGTTAAATCACTTTTTAAAGCTATTATATTCTTATTGCTGTTATGATAAAAGTGTATAAAGTAGCCTAAAACCATCTCTGAATCCTATTGTATATCGTGTCCAATTTTGAGCTCAGTCGATTCAGCAAATTTTGAGTTTTTAATAGATACTTAAACGCACACAACATTTATATATATATAGATTGAAAAGTAGATAACGCCCGCGGCTCGGCCTTCGTGACATTTTATTCCTCCCGTTCCCACTTTACATGAGAACCTATTTCCGGAATAACGATTATTAACGATTTTGCCAGTCTCCAGTAAAATAAATAGATACAAATTAAATCAGTAAAAAATGGAGATCCGCCAGTCTCAAGTCAAATCGAATGTACGTTTGTGTTGCAGAAAAGGGCTGTTCAGGCTATCTATGGTATGGGGTTTCGGGCGTCATTAAGAAAAAAGTTCAAGGAAATAAATCAACCTTACTGAGTATTCACAGTACATATATGAAAATTTATTATTATACTCATAAAAATAACAGTAAATTTATTAAAAATAGTGATATTCATAACCTACACTTAAGAAATAAGAAAAAAATGGCTGTACCTAGATTTAGGCTTCATAAAATAAGCAATCCTTTTGCGGGCAATTGTATTCGAATGTACAATACATTGCCGACAGCCATAAAAGAATAGTTAGTCCACCAGGAAGAATGGGATTTGTCAGGTAATAAATTTAATAAACTTATAAAATTTAAATTGTGCCAGAAAGCTTATTATAGCATTAAAGACTTTTTAGAAGACAAGGCTGCCTGGCAGTGACACGAATTGCTCCTTTCTACATATTAAAAACTAGCTGGCCCGCGCAACTTCGTTTGCGCCACATAAGAGAGAGTATTACCTGTTCCCGTCGCATTTACTCCCGTCACGTTGCGTTTACTCCCGTAGCATCTCGTCGTTAATATTCAATACTACGTGAGAGAGAGAAAGGTTTGTCGTCGCGTGTATTCCCGTCGCATTATTTTTAAGAACAATTTCGTTTACGAAAGAGGTATCCCGTGGCATTATTGTAGAAAAAATTGATTGCCATTAAAATGGTTATTGTGCACCAACCCAAAGATAGGCACATGCTATCGCGCAATTTTTTTAAGAACTTTTTTAAAAGAGCAATTTGGTGGTAGGTACATAATATATTTTTTACATAACTATAAATATTTACGCAGCACACGCAACGAAGCTCTCAAAAGGAATAACTTTTCCAACGTTTTTGAAACATTTACTATTACTGCTCTGCTCCTATTCGTTGTAGCGTGATGCTATATAGCCTATGACACTGCACAATAACGTAGCTTTCTATTGGTGAAAGAATTTTTAAAATCGGTTCGGTAGATCCTAAGATTACCCCTTACAATTTATTTAAGAGATATACAAACACACAAACTTTACTTTCTTAAAAAAATTACTTAGCACAAAGTTAGTATATTCTGATTTATCAGATATCATTGAATGTAATACTGAAATCAGTGCCCAGTAAAACTATGTAGGCTTAGGTAGACATTATTAATCTCTCTCTTAGTCATATTGGCACTGACTTCAGTATTATATTTAATGATATCTGATAAATCAGAATATACTAACTTTGTGCTAAGTAAATTTTACTTTTCAGTTTTTAGTTTTGTTTGAAGTCGGTTTTTTTTTGTTAATTTTTTTTTTCACTATTTTTAGTGTCGTGTGGACTGAAAATCTATCTAGGTGTAAAGTTCTCGACAGTACATATTAATCAAACCCAAACACAAAGTAACTGCTGTATATCGTGAGGGAATTCTCTCTACTGTCTATCGTCTCCATCATCAGATCGACTCCAGGCCTTCATTAAGTTGTACTACTTTAAGGCCCTTAATAAAAAAAATACAAACGCCCTAGATGCCCCTACAATTTTTAAAAATTCCCATCGATTTCTCCAGGATGCCATAATCAGATCCTGGTTTCCTTAAAATGGGACCACCTTGTGAGTATCTATTTTAGAACGAAAAAAAAAATTTTCAAATCGGTCTATAAACGACGGAGTTCTGCGCGATAAAACATAAAAAAATAGTTGAATTGAGTAACCTCCTCCTTGTTTTCAATTCAATTCAATTCAATTCATTTATTATCATTGCGAACATGGGTACAAAAAAGGTCTTACAATATAGTATAGATACAATCCATATTCCGCCTCAAGGCGTGCAATGTGTCTAATAAGTATATAAAATTCAATTAGCTACATAATTAATAAATTAATACAACTATCACAAATTTAGACAATGTCAAAACTTAAATGTCTACGAGTATTATAAAATAATGTCACATTCATTACTTACAATAAAGATTATGATTATAATGTCATTACAGGGAATACATACTCTTGTCATCCAGATATTCCTGTACACTGTAGTATGCTTTTTGTATTAACATATTTTTTAGTTTACATTTGAATTCATACAAATTATTAGTACATAATAGGTTGATTGGCAGTTTGTTGAAGATCCTTGCTGTCATACATAAAATACTTTTATTCATTCGAGCAGTCTTATTTTCGATGAATTTTATTTTATGTCGGTGACGAGTACTACGAAGACGTTGAAATAACTGCATATTTCTCTTTACGAATGTGGCAACTTCCATTATGTATAAACTCGGGTAAGTCAATAATTTTAAATTAATAAAATGTGGCCTGCAGCTCTCAGTTTTCTGAATTTTGCATATGGACCTAATGCATTTCTTTTGGGCTTTAAACACTATTTCCCAATTCGTTGAGTTACCCCAAAATATTACTCCGTAGCGTATCACCGATTCCGCATATGCATGGTATGCTGTTACTACGGTAGAAATATCTACGGTTTTTCTCAACATATGCAGAGCATACGAAACTTGGTACAGTTTAGAGCAAACAGATTCCGTATGTGTTTTCCAGTTCAGGCTACAATCAATAATCAGACCCAAAAACTTTGAGGTATCAACTTCGTTTATTTTGATGCCCGCGTAGTCGATCGCGACATCAACCGGAGGTCTTACTCTATTACGAAATACCATTATATTAGTCTTAGAAAAATTTACAGCAAGATTATTCGATTTTAACCATTCTACCACATCAACAAGAGTGTCATTTAGTGTGTCTTTAAGTATACCATGATCTCTATTTGAAAATATTAAAGTGCTGTCATCTGCGAACAGAATCATTGGCACAGTGACTGCTTTAGGAAAGTCATTAATATACATTAAAAATAACAATGGTCCCAGCACACTACCTTGTGGAACTCCAAATTCTACCTGTTCATAGTCAGATGTATATGTGACTTCTTTTCTTTTTGACTTACATATTTGAGTAATCGATGTCGCTTGTTTTCTATTACCTAGGAAAGACATGATAATATCTAATACATTGCCTCTAATTCCACATGAATATAGCTTAGTTTTAAGTATTTTGTAGTCCACGCAATCAAAAGCCTTACTAATGTCCATGAAAAGAGCGCAGACTGGTGTCTTATTATCGATATTGACCATAACATTACTGATAAATTTATAAATGGCTTTATTTATTGTCATATTTTTTCTGAAACCAGTTTGTGCCTCCGTAATTATGTTGTGTTTTTCCAAATAGCTGTATAGTGCTTCATATAGGATCTTTTCCAATATTTTAGATATCACAGGTATCAAAGCAATTGGCCTGTAACATGCCATATCCTCGCGATCCTGTTTTTTAAAAAGTGGTTTAAGCACAGTTGTTTTTAATTTTGAAGGAAATATACCATGTGATATGCATAAATTAAAAATGTGAGATAATACCGGTGATATAGTCTTACTAACATGTTTTATTACTGCAGTGGTGATGCCATCGAAACCAGTACTCGTTGTATTCTTAAGTGTAGTGATTATTCGGTGAATGTCATATGCTGTCGTAGGATTAATAAAGATTGAATTGTAATTATTAGAAAATGTCAAAGTGTCATTATATGTCAGTTTGTTCTTAAATGTCCCATTGTTGTCTAATGTCAAGTTATTATATAATGTCAAGTTTTTATTTAATGTCGAGTGTTTATTTGAAGTCGAATTGATTAATGTCAGTGATTTAGTTTGATTTATGAAATACTTATTGAAATTCTGAGCCATATCTAACGGATCAGTTATTATCTGACCATTTATTTTTAGACATGTGATGTAGTCCTTGGGGACCTCAGCCTTTATATTATTAATGACATTCCAAGTAGCTTTAGATTTATTTTTACTGGTCATAATGTAGTAATTGTTTTGTGATTTCTTGGTCAGAGTAATTATTTTGTTCAATTTAGTTGAATAAGTTTTAAATTTTAATTTGTCAGATTTACTTCTATTTATTCTATATTGCCATAATAAATGACGTTTTATCTTTGAGCATACTTTAATACCCTTACTGAGCCATTTTTGGCGTCTCTTGATAGATTTTCTTATTGACACTACTGGGAAGCACAACTTATATAATAAAGAAAATATGTCATAGAAATTGTTGAAAGACGTCTCGGCATCATTACTATCATATACATCACTGAAGGATAAGGAACTGATGTATTTATGAAATTTATTCAAATTTTCTTTATTGAAGTCCCTTTTTTTCAATATTCCAGTACTCCATATTACAAATCTTTTTAACTGGATATTGCAGTAATTGTGCCGTGTGATCTGATAGAGCAAAGTCGTAAATATTACTTTTACTTCCTTTAATATTGCTAATGATAATATGGTCAATACTAGTACCAGCAATTAGTCGTGTCGGGGATTCTATCATGGATTTAAGATTAAATTGTGCTAGTAATTGCTTATAAGTTAATGTATTTTTGTTTCTCTTCAAAGTGTTAATGTTAAAGTCGCCGCAGATTATGATCTTTCTTTTTTGATAACATAGGTGATTCAATAGATTATTGAAACTCGAGAAGAAGAGGTCATAGTCCTCTGAAAAGCTACTTGGTGATCTGTATATGCATATTAGATATACATTATAATCGATAAGTTCAATACCACTACACTCCGTTATATTTTTTAATTGAAACTTTTGTATATTTTTTATTTCTTTGAATTTGTGGTTACGACGTACAAGTATGCAAGAACCTCCGTGTCTAGTACTTCTTACACATTGGGAGGCCATGGTAAATGATGGCATATTCACGAGAGGTACGTCTTGTCTAACTAGGTTGTGTTCAGTCACGCAAACAATATCAATATGTATACCTTCATCCGACAGATTACTAAGGTGTATGGTCAGCAGATTCAACTTACCAATGAGTCCATCAATATTTTGGTGAATAATATTTATATAGTTATTAGAGAAAAAACTTAGGGTTAATATCAGGCATCGTTGTTGACGTGTTACATATTTCGTCAGAATTGTCAACGATATGGCATTCCAGCTCAGATGACACATCCATGGTTTGGGTAGCTTTCTCGACTAATGTAGGTCTGTTTGCTCTAACGATAAAGTAGTTTTTATACTGTAAATAATAACTAATACGCAGCAGATCTCTTAACAATATTTCACAAACATGACGAGCAAAGATATTACGACGAGGCATTCTAGTACTGCAGTCCATGTTTATGTAAGTAACGTTTGTGAATTTGGAGCATAATAATTTAATTTCGTAATTTAGTTTTTTTTCTCTTAAATATTTATTGTAGGGAACCTCACAAAACAATACATTAGTGTTTCTTGTCATGCACAGGAAATTACTTACACAAACACCAAGAATACATGGAGAAGTGTTTGAAGTCGGTTAAATAATATTAGTCACGCAGCACACGCAACGAAGCTCTCAAAAGGAATAACTTTTCCCCCGTTTTTTAAACATTTACTATTACTGCTCCGCTCCTATTCGTTGTAGCGTGATGCTATATAGCCTGTGACACTCCGCAATAACGTAGCTTTCTATTGGTGAAAGAATTTTTAAAATCGGTTCAGCAGATCCCGAGATTACCCCTTACAATTTAACAAATATACAAACACACGAACTTTACCTCTTTATAATATTAGTATAGATAAACTGTATTAGATACTAAGATGAATTTTGTGAGGGATCGGACTGAGTTTCTTGAGGTGTTCTTCTCAGTCTGTAGCATATCCGAACCCCCGGTAGAGTCACAAAAATTTTGCCAAACCTTTAACATTATAACCGTTTTTTAAAAAAATTCAAAGGGAATAAATTTTATTTTATTTATTTTTATTTTGGTCACATTGCCCAATGGGGTTCAGACAACCTAGTCGAGTACAATGCTGGGAATACATAGGCGTGTGCGATTACAGCTAAGAAGTCCCCATTCCTACCCATCCCCACTCTTTAGAGCATTACGGTTCCACTAAAGAACAACCTGGAGATCCTCGGTACAGACGTCCGGCGTGAGCTTTAATGACAAAAACTACATAGAGCGTAATATTGGGCTGGCCTCGCGGAAACTAGGAGTCCCAAATAAGGTGAGACGGTACTTCACGCCACATCAGAGATGTTTACTGTACAAGACGCAGATTCGCCCCTGCGTCGAATACTGTCCTGTGTCTTACTAGACGCGCTTGACGGTATGCAGAGACGTGCTATCCGAATAATTGGTTGTCCTGAGGTAACGGGAGGCCTCGAACCGTTAGCGCAGCGAAAAACCATAGCGTCCTTGGCTGCCTTCTACCGAATGTATCACGGCGAATGTTCTGAAGAGCTCTCCGACCTGATCCCACCCTCTCCTTTCCGATCCCGAGCAACGCGTGCCGGGCAGATAATGCCACTCATACACAGTGAAGAGAATCTTCGCCAGAACAGAGCGTTTTAAAAGATCGTTCCTGTGTCGAACTATAAAAACCTGGAATGACCTGCCCGCACACGTGTTTCCCTCATCTTACAATCCCGGATTCTTCAAGAGGAGCGTGAAGAGGCACATCACAAGGCTGCCAACTTGAGGACCCCTGTCAGAAGTGGCCCCCAATCGCTAGATGCGCCACGGCTTTCCATCAGGCTGGTGGCGACGTCAATTTGGTGAGCTAAATATAAAAATAAAGTCTTTACTTCCGCTACAACTTTGTACAAGAACTGTCATGTAACTACAAGCCCTGACCAGAGGCCTAAAGTGCCTTTCAAAGCACGGACATGCTCGCAACTTAATGTCACAAAGTGGCACAAGGTGGTCCCTCATCCAAGGACCGTCCATAGCTAAAGTTGCTTACTACAGTGATTATGTACAGAACACTGAGTCCACGGGCCAGCGCTTCATAATTATTACCTTTTTCTAAAAAAACTATAACAAATTTACAGACTATATTCGCTCATAAATCTCTCATAATTTCAAAACTTTTAATACCATTTTCCCGTAGTTTACAATCCATAGTTCTACAAGTTTGTTTTTAATCACATTAAATTTTCACTCGCTACGTTGAAGAGCTCTTTAATTCCGAGATCATGTTCCTGTAAAGGTGAAAAAGCTTTCCACTCGAGGCGGGAATACTTTCTCGGCTTTTTATTTTACAAACTAAGAACTGAAATTACTTAAAGTGCTTGATAGCAGTAAGATATTATTTTATAAATTATGGCTATAAGAATATGATGTATATCTACTTTCAGTTTTGATGGTTCTACCAAAACTAACACTCTAAATCGACTTTCTCAACTTCCAACTCCTGAGTATCCACCTTTTGTATTTAGTCAATTCACTGAATGTGGTGTTAAGAAAAGCATAGAGTCTATATCGTCTAAAGCTGTCGGAACTGACTGCATTGGACGAAATATGATTCTTCCTATTCTAGATGTGATACTCCCAATCATCTGTGACGTTTTGAATCACTCCATTACCACTGGTTTATTCCCAACAAAGTGGAAAGAAGCACAGATTATACCCTTACCAAAACAATCCAATCCTTCATCCTTTAGTCATTACCGTCCAATCTCGATCCTACCATTTTTGTCTAAAGTTTTAGAACGTTTAGTCCACAACCAACTTAATTCTTTCCTAGGTAAAAATCTCCTTTTAAACTCCTTCCAATCCGGCTTCCGTCCAGGGCATAGTACCGTGACGGCACTAGTCAATGTTACGGATGACATCAGAATGGGTATGGAGAATGGAAATCTTACACTCCTTACGTTGCTCGACTTTAGTAATGCATTTAATACGGTGGATTTCCATATCCTACTTGGGATACTGCGCTCTATTAACATATCTCCTACAGTGATTGACTGGTTTCATAGTTACCTGTCTGGTCGCCGACAACGTATTTGCATTAATGATGTTGTCTCTTCTTGGTGTGAAGTATCAGTTGGTGTACCGCAGGGTGGCGTTTTATCTCCTCTTCTGTTTACAATATTTATAAATTCAATAACTCGACAATTAACTTCGTCCTACCACCTTTACGCAGATGATTTGCAGATTTACACTCAAGCACCACTCAGTGCTGTGCATGAGGCCATTTCTGTCATAAATAGCGACTTAGAGCGAATTTGTGAATGGAGTATTAACTATGGCCTACAGGTGAATCCGGCTAAAACACAAGTCATTCTTGTGGGTAGTTCCTGGATGACTTCTCGTGTTCAGTGGGCACAGCTTCCACAAGTCATTTTTAACGGGATGCCATTATCTATTAGTGACAGTGTTAAGGATTTGGGTATCTTAATTGACAATAACTTATCCTGGGATCCTCAATTGCGGAATGTCAGTCGTAAACTGTATGCTTCAGCTGGTTCTTTACGAAGACTACGTAACTTTCTTCCAACCACTACAAAGATCTCGCTGGCGCAGTCTCTCTTACTCCCAATTCTGGACTATGCAGATGCCAGCTATCTTGATCTTACAGAGGAGCAATTAAATAAACTTGAGCGCCTTCAAAACTTTTGTATAAGGTTTATTTATGGCTTACGTAAATATGACCATGTCTCGAATTTCCGCAAAGAACTCAAGTGGCTCCCAATTCGCCTTCGTCGGAATACTCATATACTTTCTTTACTTTATAGCATACTCTTTAACCCTCTAGCTCCTTCTTACCTCAAATATCGTTTTGAGTTTCTTAGTGACACGCATTCCAGGTTCCTAAGGTCATCAAAGAACTTGAAGCTGCACATACCGGTGCATTCTACAAAATTCTGTAACAAATCCTTCACAGTTCAAGCTGCACGTTTGTGGAATGCACTACCGGTAACTGTAAGGCGAGCTCAATCCTTAACTTCGTTTAAAACACAGGTAAAAGAATATTATTTATCCATATGAATCTAAGTATCTATGTATGTGTATATAGGAAGGTATTTATATTTATAATATAGAAAGTATATATTGTATACATATATGTATGATATGTGTATGTAAATGTTTATTTGAGTATATGTGTAGTATATCAGTGAGTATGTATGTCTACATTATTTTGACAAAGACTTGTCACCATTAAACTTCCCACACTCTAGCTCAATACAGTCCTATCCATCTAAAGGTCGCCTGTAAGAGATTGCTGTTAGCGATAAGGCCGCCCATTGTACATTAGTTGATAAGCAATATCTGTAATTTATTAATTAATGGTGTACAATAAAGTATTTATTATTATTATTATTATTATTATTATTATTATATTGTATATCTTTTATTTTTAGAGTTTCGTAGTGAATAAGCAAATCTTTATAGTTCACCATAATTATTTGTATATTCGTTTGACTGCAATCCACCTTAGAGATGCTTCTCTTTTGGGGTTCCGTACCCAAAGTGTAAAAACGGGACCCAATTACCGAGACGCCGCTGTCAATTAATCAAAACTGTCTATAAAAACGGTAAATAATTAAGTTTGTTGTACGGGAGACCCCTTTTCTTTTTTTCGTTAAAGCGGCCACAGAAATATAATATAATTTGCAAAATTTTCAGCTCTCTAACTGTCACGGTTCATAAGATACAGCATGATGACAAGACAGTGAAATGTCAGTAAAAGGGTTCCTTTTTACCCTTTGGACACAGAAGTCTAATAAAAAACACCTACCTAAATGAGATTTCTATTATAGAACTATTATTACAACGAATCGATTTCGAGCCGACTCTGCTCAATAGCAGGATATTAGATTTCATAAAGCGATACGAGCGGTCAACATAAATTGCAATTGAAGCGCTCGTGGCCCCGCGGACTTAGTGTTCTGTAAACGATCACTGCAGTAAGCAACATTTACTATGGCCAGACATGGATGGGTGACCACCACGTGGACCACTTTGT